>FR990148.1:7340772-8580840 GCA_905404295.2 Ochlodes sylvanus
CGGGCGCGGTCGGTAGTTGGATGGGTGACCGCTAGTGGCAAAATTTCTTGAGCGCTTCCGTGCTTCGGAGGGCACGTAAAGCCGTCGGTCCCGGTTGTTATCATTTGGTAGCAGTCGTTAAGCCATGTCGGATACCTTCGGGCGGCTTAAAATTTCCGACACTTGGGTTGGCCACTAACCCCTCCACCAATCCGCACTGGAGCAGCGTGGTGGAGTATGCTCTAGGCCTCCTCAGGTATGAGGAGAGACCCGTGCTCAGTAGTGGGCCATTAATGGGTTGTAGCCAATGCTTAATTACAATCCCACCTGATGGTAAGTGGTGACGTAGTCTTATTATTTATTTATTATAATGTTTCTCAGTAAGTGCTTCTTGATATTATGAGGAATAAATTACCTTAAACCCATTGACATAAATACTAGTCAACGCTTAAACCGCATACATTTATATATACATAACCTTAAAAAATAGACAATTTGCGAACTACGCTATCACTGTCTCTAAACAACAACCGCACGCAAAAAGAAAACTCTAAATTCCATTAAAACACTCGTGTTTTATTACCTGAATTTCTTGCTTCGGCGTTAACGGGGATGGAATGGAATGAAGAGCGTGTGGAATGTTGATTAATTCCAGCAACATACGAGAAGAAATGTACAAGTTACGTGAGGGAAGAGTTTGGATTTAAAAAGGGTTGTTTTTTGGGTCGGGGGACGCATTACTCTCGGGGGCAGGAACAAAAATGTCTTGCAAATACACGACAATAAATCGCTTTGAATGCTGACATTCGCCACATCAAAATATATTTATCTTTGAAAGAAAGAAAGATATAGTGAACGTTGCCTCTTGCGTTGCCGTTGAAACCTGTCCTTTATAACCGACTCAAAAATTGTTAGACGTGATTCTTTAAATTGACACAACCTTTTTTATTTATGAACTGTTTGAAATAAATCAACTACGTATACACTATGTTTTAAGGGAAACTTATCACAATAAGTTAGTGAAAAACGAACCCAAATCGGTTAAGCAGTTTCTGAGATATTTAACTGCGTACAAAGGCACAGGAAAACAGACAAAAATTCTAACAATCGTTGTGTTAGATTCTATTGCGTTAATAAAGGACCCCCGAAATAAAAGTTTTTCTCATTTACATAATATATCTTCTATGTACAGACAGCGACCAGATTATACTCCTATTTTATGACATTTCTATTATTTGTGCTGATATGAAAGGATATGGAAGTGAAGTGAAGTTGAATCTTAAATAAAAATTGAATAAAAGATGTGCCGAGGAGTTTCTTTCAGCGTTTCTTTTCTCCTCAAAGATTTAAAATTTAAAGGCACCTTAGCGAAACGGTGGTAAATGCAAAAAATGACGCTCGTAAGTGGATTGAAAATACCTCCATGAAATACTCGTAAATGATTTGAGTTTGCTTCACGTAACGGTTACTGTCGGGCCACACTAACGAAATCGTCAACGTCAACGGCAATGCCGAACATCGCAATAATTATTGCGATAAAATTAACTCGTTATGTGAGTGGCTACACTTGACTGTCAAACGTGACTGCCCATCGGCGATAAAATTGGCGTTAACGTTCAAACAAGATGGAGGTTGACGATCCTCTGTTCTTGATAAGTGTAAATTTTTATTACATGAATTTAATTCATCATTACCGAAAGAAGAAAAAAAGAACACAAAGAAAAAGAAGATGGTGGATGCTACAAATACATAGGAAACGCTATTTTAACTCAAAATCTGTACAAAAAAAACAAAATAGAATATTAGTCATCATCATAATTGCTTCTTATTTAGGTAAAGTAGAATAGTAGTGTAAATAGTAAAATTAAAAACATAATTACATTGACTTATTATTACTAATGATAAGTAATAATAAGTCAATGCATAATTATATATGTATATATATATTATATGCTCGAATCCTTCACTAGCTCGGGATTTAAACTAGGCAATCGCATCAAAAACAAACTTTGCCATCTTGTTGAACAAATAACTATTGTTTATTAAATTGTATCCTCCTGTGCCAACCCTACCAAAATAGGTACAAATAGGTCGCGTTAACCAACGGCAAACGGCAATGTGAATGCCGTTGTGAAATAATCGCGTTGAGTCGTGGCTACACCTACGATCATCGTGATAATTAACGGCATTTCCCGTTAGTGTGGCCCGAGCATTACTGACAATAAGGTCCTTGATATTGAGCGCACTAACTTTGTTAATAACAGTCTCTGCCAACTGGACTAACCAAAGTTTGATCTAAGTCTTGTTCCAGGTCATATTTGTCCTGGCGGCAGCTGGCGGGTGGCAATACATGTTCGTTGCTATCTTAAATCCATAAAAAAGTCCTAATGACCAAAATAACCAAGCAATATTATCCCCAGTGCAAGTGCACTTAGATCCTTACATCACAAATTCAGGAGTATATCTAACAAAAACTTGTTGATGAATAATAAAACGGAATAATATTTCAAAGGGGAACAATGGGACGTGTTAGTTTAACATAAAGGAGCGCAACGCGGTGTATGCAGATAGTGTCGGGCGCGGGGAATGTTGGGGAAACCTAATGCAATCTTTGTTGGGTTCCGTGGTACAAGGAAGCGGAGTTCTATGATATGGTTTTAAATCACATGACGTGATGTGACGTGACGTAACGTGTTGTAATGTGATGTGTTGCGATGAGACGTGACGTGATGTGTTGTGATATGTGATGTGATGCGATGCGATAGGATGGGACGTGATGTGAAGTAGAAGTAACAGTATTTTTGAATACAAGTAACTAACATGACAAACTACAACATAGTTTGTCGATATTAGCTCTGGTATTGCGTATTCAATTAATTAATTAAATTTTTATTTATTGTAATATGTAATTAATTTAACATTAATCGCATAAAATAATAATAATAATAATAAATGTTTTTTATTTATCTCCACACAAAAATTACATTCAAGATAAAACTATACATTTACCTTAATTATCCAGGACTTTGTTAGTAATCTGTAGGTAATTGTGTGTGTGTAAAATATGTAATTTGTGTGTGTGTTTCTAATCAAATCGTGATGCTCGTCTTTCCTCTCTCTCCTTCCTTTGTTGGCAACGTATCAGTGAGCCTCTGATGCTTTTGGTTTTCATGGGCGAGGGTGACCACTTTGAAGTCTTCAGTACTCCTCAGTTCGTTTTGCGGTTGTTCATAGAAATGAACCACAAAAACCATGATCCTAGAACAAACATTTATTTTTCCCGTCAATTCTTTTCGGGAGCCGAACCCGGGACCCTTAGGACAACTGCGAAATGCGCTACAAAATACGCTTTTACTTAAAACAATATTAGAGACAAAGGGACGAGTTAAATAATGAAATTGAATTATATTTCGTAGCGACACAACACGAAGACTTAGTTTTAGAAAAATAGCGAGGACGCGTTGAATCCAGGATGCCTTAGAGGAAATGTCTATGTCTATTTTCTTTCTTTGGTGTTTTGTTTTGATCATATTGTAGTATTCCTCTCTGTTATACTTTTTATTATTTTATTGACACACTTTTTATGGAATTGAGATAGCAAAGGTTAGCAGTTACCAGTTGGCAGAGGGTGTTATATTAACAATACCCTAACTTTCTAACATTTCCAACTAACATTCTTAAATGTTAATTAGTCAGCTCGTAACTAATGAGGACAGTGGCAGAGACTATTAGTGATAGTTAATCTAGTCGGTAATTGTTAATAAGAGCCTCGTTTTTATTCGATTACGAATGCTACCACCGTTTATTCCACTCTTAAGACAGCCGCTAAACGACTTGAGTTCCGGCTGGGGTCGTGAGACGCAACATTTTCTTTTGTCTCTCTCCTCGATATCACATGACGGCCCGGATGGCGCAACGGTTAACACGCTGGATCGCCGTTCCGAGGGTCCTGGGTTCGATTCCCAGCGAGGCGGAAATTTGAATGATGAATTTAAATTTCCGTTCTTGGTCTGGGTGTGTGTGTTCTTGTCTTGTGTGTTGTCCATGGCACGACACAGGGAATCCTAGTGTGGGGCTATGAGTGTGTAGCGTTATTTTTAATTTTAAACATAATTCTTCATTGCATATCTGCCGAGTCCCGAACAAGCTACCTGATAATAAGCGGTCAACGTCGTCTATGGACACGAGCAACACCAGGGGAGACCACTGCAACGCCGGCCCTGAAGGAGAACTCTTTTTACATCCTCTGAAAAAATCCCGGTATTCCCGGAGCGCTGTGACTTGGGGATATCATAGTGCTTCGGGAATAACTCAGAAGAACCTTCTGAGTTATTCCACAATTAGCATGTTCGTGGCAAAAAGGATCGTGAAAATCGGACCGTAGTCCTTCACGAGTCCAATCAATATGATAATCGCAATGTCTTAATATATGTTGTTAATTTTTGTGTGTTTGAAAGATTTTTAAAATCAACTTGCATGCAAATTACAATTATGTTTATGTAGGTACAAAAGGGTTTAATCCTAGTTAGAAGTTAGTACTGATAAATATTGTTGTATGTGTTGGTTTGCTTAGCAATTTTTCATGAAATGATAGATAGATAGATATTAATTTGTAATATAAAGTACATTAAGTCTTATATAACAAACTTATGGTACCTATAACACACTATAACATAATATAGTTTGGATCCTGCTCAGCATTATGCTGGCAATACAGAAATAACCAGCGCTGGTCTTCCGCAGGATCCGCAGGGTGACTTTACGGAACATATCCGCCTATAAACTATATAACGATATAATAAATAAAGATGAAACTTCAATGTTCGGCGAATCGTGATGATGTGATTGTAATGTAGGCTCTGACTTTAACTAACGCTGCAGGTCCCTGCATCTGCTTCGGTATCCGAAGCACATAAGTAAGATAAAAGATATACATAAGATAAGTGACATTTCTCGGGAACAGATAATGTTCTACAACGACATCATATTTTGTTGTTCTCTCGCGGTAATGGCGTCGCTAAAAGCAAACGATCGTTAGTAGATGTTTCAGTTAGGTAAGCAAGTGTTTCATTCACGGAGAGAAGCGATGGCTATAATGAATATCTTAAATATAAAAATGAATTGCTGTTCGTTAGTGACGCTAAAACTCGAGAACGGCTGGACCGTTGAAATTTTTTGTGTGCCTTCAGGTGGATCCAAGAATGGTTTAGATTCACAATTGGACCCGGTAGGTGGCACTGCTGTCGATATGCCACCATACTTGTCTATTAATTATAGAGCGATACGAAGTTCGCTGGAACAGCTAGTAATTATATAAAACTATTGCGTTACTGAGTGCCTGACAGCCTGAGACAACGTATAGCCGAAACTACTGAACGCAAGAAGCTGAAATTTGGCATGTGCATAAATGTTCCTTGGGGACTGTAGCGGAGCACTAAGAGAGGATTTTTATAAATTCTCCATTTAAGGAGTTAAACTGAAACTTATAATTTCTTCAATGGATTCAGTTGAAACTTTGTATATTGGTTCCTTTGGCAATTGAGCACTAAGATAAGATTTTTGGACATTGGCGGGCGAAGCCGCGGGGAAAAACTAGAGATATTATAAGATTATTATAAAAAAGCATGTGGCTTCAAACCATTCATGGCCCATTACTGAGCAACCTTTTGATTTTATATTTTTAAACATTACATAATAATATGATTGTACTTCAATAAAAACAGCTTAAGCTTCAAGCGATGTAGCTTAAACTTAATTCGCTGTTAATGGAACCTGTACTTCAGTCAAAAAAAGTTTAAAGGGATTAACACACTGTACGGGGTTAGCTGCCATTACGCTTTGGGGTTTTACGGACGAGAAAATTTCCTACTCTAGTTGTTAGCGTGACGTCATCCGCGAGTGTGTATTCGCGGTACATTACCTCTGAAAAGTGTCAAAATAAATTACACGTATATTTTTTATGTATTATTTTTTCAACCCGTATTTCATTGTAATATTATAACAGCGGATGTAACACTGTCTGACTGTCTGTCCATTTGTCTGTGTGGTACCTTTTCATTTATTCCGCTGACCCGTTTAAGATGAAATTTGATATGGAGATAGGTTAAAACCCGGAAAAGGATAATTACGTTTCCTTGGAATAATACCGACCGGTAACGATAGCGCTTATATTCTGTCGTTATCGTTTTCAATTATTTATTAGGTGGTTACGCCTAAGTATAGAGTTCGCCTTCCTCGTATCATATCTCTAGGTACTACAATTCCACTCACATCTGTGACTGAGTAGAACGGGACTCTTACTAACAACTGCTAACTGGACAATTACTAACAACAACTAACAAGACCAACTATCACTTACAGTCCCTGCTGCAGTCCTCATACCTACTAACGGAAAAACTGTCATTCTTTATATACTCCATTTTTTAGTTAAAGTATAATATAATGTAGTTTATAATTTGTATTTACGTAATTAGCTGTAAGTTTTCCATTACCAAATATCCTGGTCCTGATTAAAGTCACAGCAGCGGGAGGGTGCTCGCTCGTTTGCAATTTTAAGTCCATAAAAATATGGTCCCCTTTTCCGTAAAAAAATTCCCACCAATCGCTTATCGATGTAAAATCTTCGCAATTATTACCATTCGCACTATTGATTGATCGAGTGATTGGGAATTAACCTCGTTCCGTGAACGTTTTTCGAAGAACCGTTTATCGATGCCATGTTATCGGAATAAATTATTGCACACATCGTATGGCTTCAACCTTTTAATGGCCCACTACTGAGCACGGGTCTCTCCTAAGAAGGCCTAGAGCATACTCCGCCACGCTGCTCCACTGGATTAGTGGCGGGGTCAGTACTCAACCAAGTGTCTGTAGTTGTTATGACGCCCGAAGGCTTCCGACATTACGACTGCCTTTTTCGCTATGGGAAAATATATATGTTATTTTATGCCGAATAAAAATGACAAATGTTTAGAACCCCTGACACCTTATTACTTGATAGTTGTGACAGTGATGAAACAAAGTGTTATGGACACATTATAAAGGGAGTCCATGACATGTGAGATTACAGTAAATGTGAGAACTCTAAGTCTAAGTATGTTATTTTTATTATTATTTCGCCAGACGAAATTTCTTTACTTTTATTTTCTTATTTTATGTATCGAATTATACGTCATTTTTTTGTGGATGATAAAATCTTTAAACATAAACCGAACCTAATCATCATCATCATCATCATCACAACCCATAACTGTCCCACTGTTGGGCACGGGTCTCCTCTCCAAGTGCGGCCAAGTGCGGATTGGTGGACTTCACACATCTTTGAGAACATTATGGAGAACTCTCGGGTGTGCAGGTTTCCTCACGATGTTTTCCTTCACCGAAGCAAGTGATAATTAAATATAAATACGCACATAATTTTTGAAAATTAGTGGTACGTGCGAGGTTTGAACCCGGAGCCTCCGGTTCGGCAGTCCAACGTTCAACCACACGGCTATCACTGCTGTAACCGAACCTAATACGTAGATAATAAAAGTAAGTTAATGTATGTACATGTGTACATGAAAGATACCTTGTGTCGTAGGTGCATGAACAACACAATTTTTATGAAACATTGTTTTTAGAGCAATTGTGTTTCGGTTACAAAGATTCCGGTAACACTACTAACAATACTAACTGGACTAAGTATTACTAACAACTACCAACAGGACTAACTATAACTAACAGACCCTGCCCCCGTCCTCTTACATACTTACGAACTAACCAACAAACGTTAACGTTAAAGTTTAACAAAAAAAAAATGTTACATAAACGTACTACCTGGAATTGAACCCAAGACCCGTCGCTGCGAGGCATGGCAACCAAAAAACTACGGGGTACTCAAAGCGAAATATATAATTCATTTACGGCAAACTGAAACAAAATTTTCACTTGCGGTGAACATATTTCATAGAACGTAATGTGTGGAGTAACTCCCCAAGCAGCAATAATTGGATACTCACTTCGGAATATCGTTCCAAAATGGCTGCTCTTCGTATTTGGAGCCAATACCTTGAGTTTTTATATGAAAAATGAGTAGACGAGCTCCTGATGGTAAGTGGGAAATTTAGTACATGGACATCAAACAAGATGCAGTAGTTTTGATTCAGCTTGCAAGTCCCCGAGCATACAAACATGGCAAGTATTATAGCTTGTAAAAACCCTCCTAAATCTCTTTAACCCGAATGAAATATAGTATTCACTAACAACGGCAAAACAGAATTTTCGAGTGCGGCGAGCATATATCATGCGAGCTGATCGTAGGACGCGACTCGCCGGAGCTATAACTTACACGAACAAACTTAACCACGGGTTAGATTTTGTTATAATTATTTCACTATGAACAGTAGTGATTGCGTGGTTTGATTAATCACTTGCTTAGAGAAAGCGTTGGGTTCAAATCCAGCGACAGTTATGTTCAATATTATGTGCCTTTCAAATGTTACGCTCATTTAAAATTTTCATTCGCGTCAGGGAATTATTGAAAACCATTATATTATGCTGGCGTTTTCAATATCAATTAAAAATATGCTATAACATTTTTAGAACGCTTAAAAATATTTTACAAACATATATTCGGAAGAGTTAGGTTATACTTTAAAACTAATAAAAGAGTCTGGGATTTTTTTTCTGGATTGTGCGAATCCTTAATGAAGATCTAAAAAAAATTTCAAGTTACCTAAAATATATTTTCTTCTTCTAAATTCACACATTGATAATATATGATATGCTTATGTTTTCAATGTGCCTAAAGTATGTTCCTTAAATTAGTCATCAGCTCTTGGACTATTACAGGTAATACGAGTATTGCTCGGTGTTTAGAAAGCTACATGTGCGACTCCAACTCGCACGTGACCGCTCTCCTTTATTATTATATGACTCTAAAGTCACACGAATCTTTCATAATGATGCTAAAGGCAACTTTATCTTCCTTATAAAGCCTCTTAAACACGTCCCGCGCCAACAACAATAAACCCAACATTGTCATCGAATTAATACAGCAGTGTTGTGTTGCGCGGTGTGGCCGTGACGTTAGGTCGCCAAGTTAAACGAATGAAGTTCCGTCCATGTTAAGAAATTAGTTTCTTCCGCTTTGTACCCCAGCTGTGGTTCAGGTTCTAAGCGATAGCGGGGTTGTAAGTTTCGTTATTACAAGATTTTTTTCAGAGTAAGGTCTTGTCAACTTATTTTTTTGGTAAATCGTGTTTTTTGGAAATTATATTTAGATACGAATTATAAACTGATGATATATGAATAATATTTTTCGATAATACCAACATAATAAAGAAAATCTATGATATATATTATTCTAATGATATTGTAGTATTTTTTCATTGCCTGAAATACAGATAAAACGACGTTTTCTAAAAATGAAACCTATCTAGATAGATATATCACCCCGAAACCACCTGCATACCAAACCATGAAAATCGTTGGATAAATTTAAAGGTATTAAATAAATTTAAATATCACAGCCTTCGATTCGATTCCCATATTTATGTGACAGATAAATGTTTGTTCTCGGGTCGAGGGTGTCCGTGATGTGTTAAGCTGGCGGTTCGCGGCCGAGACCGAGACAGGAGACCGCGACCGTCACTTTGTATAGGCGCGACAGACTGTCTCGGTCTCGGTCGCGAGTTGTCGCCTATACATTGCCTATGGTCAAGTGCCGGTCGCGGTCTCCTGTATCGGCCGCTTGTCTCGGTCTCGGCCGCGAACCGCCACCTTTATTCGTGTTGTCCGTGCCACCCGCGACACAGGGTATCCTATTGCGGGAGTGTGAGTGTGTTTGTGTTTACCTATTTATAATTTAATCTACATCCATAATGGGAAATTCAAGACTAGAACATTGGTACTAGTAGTAGTTAGTACATTAGAAGTAGACTAAATGAAATTTTCATAACAGATCAACAATATTTTGTTAATTATATACATTTTAATCTTATAACTTGTACCACTCATCACTGACGCCCGTATTGTGCCACACTGCACCGGCCAAGTTATGAGAGGCGACTTTTGCGCTGCTCCCAGAGATTTACTTTCTTTGAAAGTGATCCGTGGTCCCGCTATTGTTCGCGATATTACCCGCTAATGAAAATACAAACATACGACCAGTTGTTTATTTTATATATCGATAGCAATTAGGAAAGTTTATTAAGAGACGCGGTGGATTTACTAAAACATGTCAAGTGGGAAGCGCCGTTTTTGTATGTACGGAAATAATGTGAACATGTGCGTACACATTAGATTTAATTTTATTTCTAGTTAACTATATGAATATTAAATTGGGCGCAACAACTTTTTAAGTATTCACAACTAATTATCTCTTGGTTTTGTTAAAATGTGTGGTTGGTTAGCATACGTATTTTATGTATTCGTAATTAATTAGTGTAAAGTGATAACGGGATTGAATCCATGTCGTAAGATTTGTCTCGATGGCGCAAATCTTAATAATCTATATAAAAAGTTATATTTATAATCTAAATAAAAAGTTTTCTAAAAAGAATCGATACCAAACTTCTCCTAATAAAAATAAAAACATTGAAATAACAGTTTTGATAAAAAAACACATAATAAAAAATCCGAATGCGAAAATGTAAATGTACATTTATGCGTAAATGACCAATTAGAAATGTAACACAAATCACAAAATTCTCCTGTGAATGTTTAAATAACAAATCAAATGAAATCGAAACATCAAGAACACTATAAATTTAAAATGCCTATTTAGTTGTATTTCGCGTAGATATAATTCGTAGCCGTCTACCATGTACGCGCTATGGTTGTAGACCGCCTACGGGCCGGTAACACGCTACGAAAAGTACAGTTGCTACGATTGGTAAGATGCTACGATTGTTAGAGCTAAGCGTTGCCTTTGTCTAGAAATAAAAGAAATTTACCTTTTATTTACCTCTTAGTATTTATTTTACTGCAAAGTTTTACACAGATTAATCGCTGAATTTATTATAAGGCCTTCGTAGAGCCGATGAAGACTGAAACTTTTATCGGTGTGTTTAACATGTAATTTTTATATTGTAAACTAAGTAAGAGAATTTAAAATTCTTGGGTGATTTTTGGTGTATTCACAGTCGTTTTGCGATAAAGTAAAAAGTTAAGGAATAAATTATTCAAAAAATAGGTATTCAAATTAAAAGAAGTAGAGTCAAAAAAACAAAAAAAAGTGACTATGTTGTTCAACTTTGAGGAGTTTGTCTGTGTGAAACTTAACTTGGGGATAGCATTAAAAATATAGTGCCCCTTAGCGCAGGCTATCTTAATTAAATGTGTTTATAAAGTGTCTTATTTTTTAGCGTTTCCATTTTTCGGAGGGCACGTAAAGCCTAGATCTCGGTTGTTATCATTAGATAGCAATTGTTAAGCCATGTCGGATACCTTCGGGCGGCATAAAAACTTCCGATGGGTTGGCCCCTAACGCCTCGACTAATCCACACAACAGCAGCGTAGTGAAGTACGCTCTTCGTTCCACGGTTATGAGGAGAGACTCGTGCTCAGTAAAGTGGGAGCTTTTCGAGCAAACGACATTAAAACCTAATGATATACAATATTCCATACGGTCGCATACTACAGACAGCTTCAAGTAACCTTCAACAACAAAATCATATATTATAATATCACGTGCACAAATACACGTGGGAATTCGCGTAGAAATTATTCATGAGCCCGACATGCTGTACAATGCTCAGCGGAATGCCTACAGGCAGGTCTTACGGAGCCAGTCTCTATTTAACCCTGAATATTTAATGACCCTTGTTGGTTCTGTACATCGCAATCAAAAGTTATAAAGTTACGGAATGCTTTATAAAATACTACTTTAGCTTTTGCGCGTTTCACCCGTATAGTTGGAAAATAAAAACCGTTAAAATTATCCCCAGAGAACTTATTATCGGGCATAACGTATCCTTTATAAGGTCCAGGCACCGACCACACAGCCATGGAACATGGAACTATAAACCAGATGTGTTAACAGGAACATTCGTCGGTTATTAGGCGTCTATGGGCTGTGTGGTCGTTGGGTTTAGGTCATGGTCTACCCGTGTGTGAAATGGTAGCAGACTGACAGACAAAGTTAATTTTGAGTTAACATATCCAGACCAACAGAAATTTAAACTCGTCATGAAAATTTCCACTTCGCTGGGAATCGAGCCTAGGACCTTTCGAACGGGCTTCCAACATAATAACTATTGTGGCATAATAACTGTTGTATATGGGTTATCAATTTATGCGATTTACGTGTACTTATTTACTTTAATACATTCAACGTTTAACCTTACTAAAGTTACGATAACATTAATGTTTGTTTCGTGAGCTCCTTTTGCTAAATCATTAAAACTTACGTTTCAGTACATCGCCAGCCAACACTTTATCCTCGTACGTGACACAAAGGACTTTAATAACATTTCCGAAACCTCTGATCTTTTGTTTGGCATCAGCCATTTCTTGCTGGATATCTGACGAAGGTCCTATTTCTTGTTAATAGCAAAAAAGTTTAATACCTCGCTTATAGGCCGGGGCTTTTGATGTTAGTAAATCTATATGTATATAAGTAGGATGAGAGAAAACCGTTCCAACCCCTTTTCGTTTGTTTGTCATCTGTTTTTTATTTTTGTGGGGTGGATTTGATGGGGTGTAAGGGTCTCCATCTCTAAGTCCAGTTCTGGCCGGCAACGATTCAGTGGTGCCTTTAATACTGAAGCAATATGCTAATGGTCATGGGTGGTAGACCAACATCAGGTGGCTCTGGCGGTTTCTCGGGTATTTGCACAAAGTTTATGACTTGGACGTAAATATGGATATATCGCTGTAGAAAGTAGATAAATAAATAAATGCTTACACACTCAACCTCCGCACTAGGATCCGCTGTGTCGCAGGTGGCGTGGACAACCAATAACATCACGAACACCCACGACCCAAGAACAAACAATTCTGCATAATTAATATCTGCCCCGGTCGGGAATCGAACTCAGGACCCCTCACTTCGTGCTATGTCATATTCCCTACGCTCAGATGTCTATATCATTCTCTTTTTAAGTTCAGGAAACACGAAAAAGACTCATTCACTTTTTCCTATTTTATTCAACTAGTAAAATGTCGCAAGTTATTCTTAACACTTGTCACAAAAAACGTAACCTAATTTACGATGTGAATAAGGAACTAAAATGGATGAAAAGGTATTCGGAAAAGAAAATCTTTTCCCTGAGCGATATACGTATCTCATATACATAATAGTATCAATGTACAGTTTTTTATGACACCATACGAAATGACTGTCGAGAACGACGACTTGACGACTCGTAAGACGCAATAGTTACAGCGCCATTCATTTTAATAAATGATTAATAAATTGTGAATTGTTGATAAATTGAACCTAAGAAACATTATTTGCTTTTCTCGTCCAGGATTCGAACCCACACCCGTTCGGAACAACGTTCCACTTGGCCGCTCATCGCTGTTGTACCGTACTGTACTAAATTATAGTCAATGATATTATATGTAACAGAGAACTGGATGTGTCATTAGCGCGTGAAAAGCGGTATAGTAAAATTTGGCTAATTGTCTTACTTTCCATGTAGCTCTTTCTGTCTCATTCGTTATCATCTTTCGCATACAGTTACAGTACAAATGTCATCGGAGTGGGTCCAAAATTACAACTCGCGTTATATGAACGTAAGGCATCTACGAGAATAGTTTTAATACCTTTGTATCGCACCATATTAGCATGTCATCCTATTGTATTTTAATACACTAATTGACACGGCCGCAAAATTAGAGCATCTAGTCTCGAATTCTAACTTGGTTATTAATCATTGCCTCGATAAACAAATATATTACGTGAACCTAGCCTCAATTGGTTAAGTCATTTGTCTTGGTCAAGAACCAAGACAAATGACGAAATTTGTGTTTTGAATCTTGAATGAATTAAGACGTCTAACAATTGCACGATTAATACCAGATGCGCCGTCAGGAACACAATGTTGGTGAATAAAGACGTTAGTGACCAGACAGTATTTCGTTCTAAAGGTGGCGGTTCGCGGCCGCGACCGAGACAGGAGATCGAGACAGGAGACCGAGACCGGAGACCGCGACCGTCACTTGACGATAGGCAATGTATAGGCGACAACTCGCGACCGAGACCGAGACGGTCTCGCGCGCCTATACAAAGTGACGGTCGCGGTCCGGTCTCGGTCTCCTGTCTGGGTCTCTTGTCTCGGTCGCGGCCGCGAACCGCCACCTTTAGTACTACTATATTTTAACGAAAAAATGCAAACTGCAATGAAATTTATTATGACCATAAAATAAAAGCTTGTAAAAAATAAACGCTTACGCTTAGGATTCGTTATGTCACGGGTGACATGGACTACACAGATAACACATCACTTACACCCACGACCCGACGACCCTGGACCTCTCGTTTTGCCACCTTCCGTTTCCAATTCTGAAACAAAACCATTCACAGCCCTACTCCAATACACAAAATCTTCTCATATCTTGTTCTTCAGTCTCTGTTCTCAATACAAAGGATTTGAACTCGGTCTACCCTATCTCTATGTATCTAGTATCTTCTCTAATACACTCCATTAAAGGTTGCGTGTTCAGAACACATAACCCGTAAACCATTAGCTATGTATAATATGAATTATTAAACTTGTGCTCCACTGCAGGTTCTACGTAAGTAATTAATTTAAAAGGCTTCAGGTATGTTACAATTAATCATGCGCCAGATTTATGGTGTAATCCACGGGGATACTGGGAAGAACCTCGGCTCTGATTTACACAAACATTGAATGAATTATTTTAGAGGAATATTACTTGCGGTACGCGTACTAATTATGTTTTTGGTTATGCTGTTAAAGCCTTTAGGGCAGCGGTCCTCAACCTTTTCTTAATCAAGGTCTTTGAATTTTTTATTATTTGCAGAGATCAAGTTAAAAATTGAATTGAATTGAAGATCCCTAGGCGAAATGTTTGTAAGTGAAATGTTTATAAGTATTGTAATTGTGTGGAGCGATGTGAAACTATGTAGTTCTCGAAACTCTAATGGAGATTACGGAAAAGCGTATAGAGGTTTATGATTTTAAAATTATTCACAGTATCTAAACTTTATAATTGTTTTGTGTTATGTGTCAAAATAAGCGACGTCTGTCTATATTTTTTTTATTATTAAACAACAAAACTAAACTTATCTTGAACTTAATTGATGACATTTGATGTCGTCCTGATTATACTACCAGAGCATGCATAGTCTTAATTCTGAACCACCGATTTAAATCACTATTTGAAACACTTAGCTGAACATAATAATTATCTACCGTCATTTCATACAAAATACGTTAAAAATACAGTAAACTTCAATTAACCGCCGCAGAATGTTCGATGTTTGAAATTTCAAAAAAGGAAAACGCTAAAACAAAGGCATATCCAAACAACCCGCAGTGGTTAGCAACGACGATGCTTGAGCCGCGCCACAGGTGTCGCACACCTGCCTGGCGAATTTCCAGCGAAGCCAATTGTTCCCGACCCCTGCATGATATCGCCATAGACTAACGAACTTTATCGTACAGCTGGCCAACTGCGATGTGTACTTGAAACCTGCGGAGCGTGTGAGGTCTGTTCTCAAAATAAACGACGACTGGAAACCAACTAGATGTAAACCCTGTCCGCAATCAGAGGGGTTTATATGCCGGATATATTCTGGGTACTGCAGGTTAATATTATTGACGCAATATTCGACGACCCGGATGGCGCAATGGTTAACACGCCGGATCGCCGTTCTGAGGGTCCTGAGTTCGATGCCCAGCGAGGCGGAAATTTGATGAATTTAAATTTCCGTTCTTGGTCTGGGTGTGTGTGTTCTTATCGTGAGTGTTGTCCATGGCAGCCACGACACAGAGAATCCTAGTGTGGGGCTATGAGTGTGTAGCGTTATTTATTTATTTTATTTATATAATTATTCGATAGGTGGCGTTATAGTCCATTCATACTGTGCGATATGATATATTATGTTTCTTTGGTCTTCACTTTACGTTTTAAAATATACGAGTAGATTAGCTGCCAACCCTATCCGATGACGGCTTTTCTACCAACATCAATGGTGATGAATCTCTGTTACTAAATGATCATAGCGGCCATTTGGAACTCTTTCAAATAACGGAAAGGTCGATGAGGCCAATAGCTCAACTTTTGGCCAAGCCGTGTTCGAAGTTTGAAAACAATTGAATTCGATTGGTGTGCAATGCATTTAAATTGGCTTACTACTAAAACTATATTTTTTCTGGTTGATTTCTGGATGAGCCTCCTGATGGTAAGTGGACATCGTTAACACTAAAAGCGTCTCCGATGCTTGTTGGCTAAGATAAAAAAAAATCAAAATGTCTGCAGTTCACACGTGCTAGAAGTGAAACTTCAAAAAATAGTTTGGTTAGATGTCAAAACTATTGTTTTAACGCTGCAGCGAACTTTAGTTCTAACTCTTGCTAATGTCCCTGCTAATTTTGCTGCTTGCTAATTTTCTCACACGTTAAAATGTGTCTGTCTTTTTGGTTTCCGTTTCGCTTCATTTGCGCGTCATTTCAGTTTCATCGAATTCCAAATCACGATACTATAGAAGTTTTCACTTCAAAAAATCTTGCGCGTGTCCATGCTTCGGACAACACGGTAAGCCGTCGATCCTGGGTGACCTAGCTTAGCCACTGCTGGTTAGGTTAGGTTAGCTGGTTAGGTTAGCCACCCCTTCTAGCACGTGTGAATTGCACCCATTTTGTTTTTATTTCACTAGGGTTACCTATCCGGGTCGATTACTTAGTGTCGATGCAAGCCACTGAACTGTGAGCGCTAAATAAGTTTGGCTGCAACCCATTAATGGCCCACTACTGAGTACGGGTCTCTCCTCATGCCTAAAGAGGCCTAGAGCATACCACGCTGCTCAGTGTGATTGGTGACTGATTTGGTGGCTAAAGAAGTTTACACCTCAATCAATATCACCTGATATTTGAAACTAGTGCAACACTAAGATATTTACTTTGTAGAACTTCGCGATAACTCAAAGGTAATGAATTCAACTATAACCGTGTAAAGATCCTTCATCTTTGCATAGTCCGCAGAGCTGGCACGCTCAAAGAACCTCAGAGGTATGTTAATGCATAACTTTCGAAACTGTTAGGAGCGGTGAGGAGCCCGAATTCGGGGCCTGAAACTATCTGTAAGAGATTCTTTTAACTGTAATTTTAACGTTTGTTGTAGGTTAGATTTATCATAACATGTTTTAAAATTTAAAGGTGCTAAAGTTCAAATATTATATATGTACATATATGTACATACCTATTTTTGTTAACATTTTCAATCTCGAATTCCATTTCAGATTAGGTATAGTCATAAAATCAATTTTGTTTCGAGTTACTGAGTTACTCTGATGAAGGTCGTTTTCAATTACATAAAAACAGGTTTACCGAAAACGATTCCAACTTGAATCGGAGTCGATTCAATCTTGATGTTGATTAGTTCTTGATTTTCTAAATCGAGTTTGTTTTACAGACTTTAAAGTATCTAGCACGGTAAGTGAAGTTTATTTTTCTATTGTTTATTATGAGAAATTAATTCATTATAACATACTACAGTTATATTTTTAACGATATTTTTATACGATTATACTTTTATTGAAATTTTTTAGTAAGGAACAAAATATTTTTGAAAATTAAATATAGCCCTTGTTTATAAATAAAATATACCATTTTACAACTTCCTAGAAATCATCATAAATATTTTACTACTAAGTTCTTAAAGTATAAAGGCTGTTAATAGAAGTGCAATGCTAAGAGTCACTCATCCCAAGGCATTAGCATACTAGGTTAGTGTTAAAGCGAAAAAATCTGAATTGCAGGTTGGCTCCGGTCGCACAAAGGGAGTTTCGGTCGAGAGAATTGTAATTTTTACGTAACACTAGATACATCTGAAACGACTTCTTTTATTGCTGAAAGCTTGAGGGCAAGTGCTTCCTTTCTTTCTTATTTCTTTCTTGACTGCCACCGCATCGCATTGAAGCTCTCATAGCCCGGTGTGACTATAAGTGATAGCAGGTGCCTAATGCCTAGTGCGGGGGTATGAGTGTGTAATCGTTTATTCATTTTTATTTAAATCTTTGTTCAACAAAACTTCCAAAATATGAATATTTTACAACATTGGATGATGTAGTGAAACGACAAGTGCACGATTAATAATTGTTTATTTTTTATATGGCGGTACATGAGAAACATTAGCATGACAATCAGTAAATTCAATACTACCTTCTTATAATACTAAAGTATACTACATCTTTCCCCTTAAAAAGTAAAATATTTAGTAAATATTTCTAAATATCAACTTGAGATCCTAAGTTTTAACAAACAGAGCATATTTGATTTCTGAGCTTATTACCTATTGTAAACCTACAACCTTCACCATTATACAAAAATATAAAAGTAACTAAGTATGTGTTTCTACATCTATTGATTAAATGTATCAATTTAATGTATGACATATTGACATTAAGATTTTTTAAAAAATAAAGCAAGCTTTTCACGAGCTTGAGAAGCAGCCAACCTACGATGTACCTTATCCGACCCTTTGGGTGACATGTTTTGCGAGCGAGGTGATTCACGGTCCACGCCTGGCTCCCCCGCGTCCTCCCCCCGCTCCTGCGCATCATCATACAGGCTGATGCAGTCCTTATCATCACCACTCTCTTTTCCTTCCGCGAAAACAGAAGGTGATTTTGGAACGTTAGCACATGACTCTGCCCTCATAATATGCCTTCGGTTGCGTCTATATTTCCTACCCGAGTCGTCCGTTAGGAAATAAGAGCGTGGCTGCGGCGCAGGTGCATGCACGCGCATGCGCCTTCTATCTTTGCCATGGGGATCGGCCACTATAACTCGTTCACCCGGCTTAAGCTCGGACCGATTAGTAGCACGCAAATCATAGTACTGTTTGTTATGATCACGATGACGTATAATATTTGCAAAGTCATTACTATTATTCCGTTCCGGTTGAAGCTTTTTAACATTTATTGGCAATCGAGTATTTATACGTCGACCCATTAACAGCTGAGCGGGTGAACTTACACCGTTTCGAGGAGTTGATCTTAAATTCAACAAACCTAAATGAAAATCGGAACCTGCAGTAATCGATTTCTTAATAATATTTTTAACTGTCTGCACCGCACGCTCGCTCAGGCCATTCGCTTGAGCGTAGTTCGGCGACGTTGTGGTATGTACGAAACCCCAGTCTAAACAAAACTCTTTAAATTCTTTAGAAGAATACGCCGGACCGTTGTCAGTAATGAGTTCTGATGGAATGCCATGCCTCGCAAACTGATCTTTCATTGCTAAAATTACCGCTCTCGACCCTATACTAGATAAAACGTTAACTTCTATAAAATTTGAGAAATAGTCTACTAGAATCAGAAAATATTTTTTTTTGAAAAATAAAAATGTCCGAACCGACTTTTCTCCAAGGTAAATCAGGGATCGCATGGGAAATCATAGGTTCCCTGGGCGGCCTCGCGGCGTGCTCGGCGCACGCGGCACAGGCGCGCACCGCGCGCTCCACGTCCCGCGACATGCCCCTCCAGAACATGACGTCACGCGCGCGCCGCTTGCAGCGGTCTATGCCCAGGTGGCCTTCGTGTACGCGACTTAACATTTCGCCTCTCAGTTTGCGTGGAATGAAAACTAAATTGTCCTTGAACAAGACACCATCTATATATTCAAATGATTGCCTGTATGACCAGTGCGATCGCACTAATTCATCTGTGTCGCGCTGATACCGCGGCCATCCGTTACGAACGTAATCAATAATGATATTACATTCCCTATCCGAACGCGTCTCATCTCTAACACGTTGGATTTTTGTATCGCTAAACTGTACATTATTTATAAGAAAACAACTTTGGGCCTCAACTTCTGTCGATAGCTTGTCGTGCATTAACTCAGGCAGGGCGGCACGGGATAACGCATCGGCGACATACATATATTTACCCGGTTTGTATACGACAGAAAAACTGTAACACTGAATGCGCAACATCATGCGTTGTAATCGTGCCGGGACTGCGTCTAACGGTTTTCTAAAAAGGGCTTCGAGGGGCTTGTGATCCGTTTCGACCGTTACATCCGACCTCCCGTACACGTACTGATGAAACCTTTCTAGAGCGAACACGATCGCAAGCATCTCCTTTTCGATTTGCGCATATCGAGACTGGGTATCCGTTAGGGTAAGAGAAGCGAATTCCACCGGGCGGCCGGCCTGCAGCAGGGCGGCGCCGAGCGCGCGTGCGCTCGCGTCCACGGTCAGCAGCACCGGCTCCACGGCCGAGTACAACGCCAGCACGGGCGCACAGCACAGGGCCGCTTTCAGCTGCGACACCACGCCGTCATGAACGCTGTCCCAACACCACTCGGTACCCTTTTTCAATAAATACCGCAGCGGGGTAACAATACTTGCATAGTTAGGTATAAACTTAGACAAGTAATTCGTCATGCCTAAGAATCTCTCCAAGGATGCTCGATCGTACGGATTGGGCATGTCTGATATGGCCCTTAATTTATTTGTTTCGATTTGTATACCTTTCCTACTGAATTTGTGCCCCAGGTACGTCACCTGTTCGACACAAAACTCGCACTTATCCTTATTAAACCTAATACCGACCTCGCGAGCCCTGTCCAGCACCCGCCGAAGTCTTAAATCATGTTCCTCTTTTGTCCGCCCGTGTACAATAATATCGTCAATAAATGAGTGCACGCCCTCCAGGTCCTCAAGAATTTGACTAACCTTTGCATGAAACACTTCACTGGCGCAACTTATACCATACGGAAGCCGTAAAAATTGATACCGACCAAACGGGGTACCGAAAGTGCAGAGATCGGCACTCTCATCGTCAAGTTGAATCATCCAAAACCCGGAGCGTGCATCCAATTTACTAAAGTACCTAGCGCCGTGCAGTTTAGTGGCGATGTCGGTGAGCGTGGGCAAGGGATCGTGTGCGCGGCGCACGGCTCGGTTGAGCGGCCGCGGGTCGAGACACACGCGGACCCCGCCGTCCTTCTTCACAGGTAATACGATCGCGTTTACCCAAGCGGTCGGATGAGACACTTTTCTAATTACACCTATTCGTTCCATATGATCTAATTCATTTTTTAATCTATCGCTTATACCTATAGGAATTTTTCTGACTGGACATACCGACGGACACACGGTTTTATCGATAATAATTTTGTATTTTCCTGGTAATTTACCTACACCCTGAAATAAATCACTATAACTATCTATATCTATTGAAAATAAACGCTTGATCAAGCCTAAATTTTCACATGAATATTTTCCTAGAACACTTTGACAATTATCTTTTGTAATAACAAATTTAATGAGATGTTTTTTGTCTTTATAAAACCACAGCATTTCAATAGACCCTAGTATACACAAATAGTTACCGCAGAAAGACTGAGCACGTATGTCACTCGGTGTCAAGTCAGACAAAGTATATCCTAAATACTTTAATGTATTAAACGACAACACATTCAGATCAGAACCAGAATCTAATTTAAATTTTTCTGTTCTAAAATTGTTACATAATATTAAAGTTTCATACCATTTATTATTGTTATCCCGGGTACATGATTCTAAAGTAGAAACATAAAACAACTCTTCTGCGTCATCATCTTCACATAGTTCATACACTTGCTTACCAGCCCGCAACGGACACATCTTTTTGAAGTGACCCTTATTACCGCACAGAAAACACTTTATAAACTTAGCTGGACACTGATAACTATTAGAATGATTATTTCCACAAGCGTCACAACCTTTAATGTCGCGACCATACCGTGGCCCAAAACTGCGCGACAGTCCCAACGCTGGGTCCGCAGCGCTGCCGCCGCCGCCGCGCGCCGCCGCGGCCTCCGCCGGCCGCCCGCGCGCCATCAGCCGCGCTCCCGCCAGGCCCGCGGCGCCGGCGCCGCGGCCTTGCGCCCGTCGAGCGCCTCTCATACCGTACACCGTGTCCACAGCTACACCAGAACCAGATCCCTCCAAACTTTTTGCCACCTCAATTTGTTTATTCTCCTCGTGAGATATCTCGTTGGCTTGGCAAATTTTTATTGTTTTTTCCAACGTGAGATCATCCGTTCGTAATAACCTGTCTCGTACGGCACTGTCCGCTACACCACATACTATGCGATCTCGTATTAGCCCTTCCTCGAGATGCTCAAACTCACAGTGTTGACACAGCAGACGTAAAGCCGTCACGTAGGTATCCACATTTTCTCCAGTTTCTTGATTGCGAGTGAAAAATCGAAATCGAGCCATAGTTGTGTTTTGTTTCGACCCAAAATGTGTGTTAAATTTATTCACTAGCACGTCGATGTCGTCTTGATTTTCATCTTTGAGAAATTTGAACGTGGAATATATGTCATAGCCGTCTGGACCTATAAGGTTGATGAGGAGGCTAGCCTGCACTTCCTTCGTTTCCTTACATACACCCGAAGCCTTCAAAAATACGCAGAATTGCTTGTACCACTTGCGCCAGGCGTCGGCCCGGCACGCCGGCCCGCCCTCTAGAACTAAGTCCGTTGGAGGCCGCGCGTGCTCCATTATTATATTCGGATTAACTTAACGGTGTAATAAACCACTTAAATAACAAACTCATTAAACTCACTAGTTACAATTTACTCTAGTATTGTTATTTAAATAAAGCACCGCTGTCACCATGTAGTGAAACGACAAGTGCACGATTAATAATTGTTTATTTTTTATATGGCGGTACATGAGAAACATTAGCATGACAATCAGTAAATTCAATACTACCTTCTTATAATACTAAAGTATACTACAGATGAGATCCAACTATAGATCGGCTTAGTTCACACGAAGCCGCAAGATTATGATTGAAACAGACGGCTCTATGAATTATTTATTATGTATGTTAAAACAAGCTTGTTTGACAGATTTCTGAATTGGTTTAAATTTGATGCCGTGCAACGTTTGATCTTCTGTTAAATTTTGTATCGAGGTTTTATGTGGGTTATAATGTGTCGTAACTCGTTCATTGTTTTATTAACATTTGCATAATATTTCAAAGTAATGCAGCTACAGTGGTTTCGGTGCTGTACTTACAAACAGGGGGCCTAGGTTGAAATCTCTCAGGCACTTCTGATATTTAAAAAGAACGTACGAGAAATAAACTAAAGAAATAAACTGAGAATTTTAACTTTTGTATGTATATGAGTATGTTTTTTAGGGTTCCGTACCAAAATGACAAAAAACAGAACCCAATTAATATATTTCCGATTTCTGTCTGTCTCTCTGTCTGTCAGTCTGTCACATTCTGTCACAGACTCTATCTCTTGAACGGAAATAGGTAGACACCTGAATTAAATACTAGTTTCTATATGACGTCTCCTGTAACGCAATACCATACCGAACTGCCCTTAAAAAGGTCAATAGTTCGATTCTCAGCGAAGCGGAAATTTAAGTGATGAGTTAAAATCTGGTAAGAGTAAGAGTAAATATCTGGTTGTGTTGTTTATTTGTATTGTCCATGGCACCGCACAGCGAACCTTAGTATAAAGCAAGGACCGTGTAGCGTTTATAATATTACTATTTATTCGTATCAACCAACAACTCACTCCCAAATAAACCATGAAAATTATCGTCAGCAAAAAGCCCGCTAAAACTTTTAATATCTCCAGGGAAAACCAATAAATAAATTATACCTAGTACAGCTTGATAAAATATAAATCAGAAAACGTCCCATCCGATATCGTGTGCTCTCTTTAGTGCGAAAGTGTCGGCACCTCGACGAGGGATAAATGTCGTGACGCGTCGTCGGCAAGCCTTTGACATTCAGAGAGGATTTATATCGAGAGGTGAGCGCTTTCATAAAAAGTCAGCTGACTTAGAAACTTGGGATGCTGAGCCATAGAGCTTTGATGTACAGAGCTGACGAAAATACTTTTTTGTTACTAGTTCAACTCATTGGATCTTGACTCCTTTGAGGGTTTCTCTTGGAGTTATAGTGGAGTTCACTAATCGTTATGAAAAGCGACATGAGGCGACCGACTCATACCAACTGTTTTTAAGCTATTGCATAGCTTTTATCGCGGGCCTTGAGCGTGGGGACCGAATCCAGAAATTCCGTAACGAAAAAAACCTAACAACCCGAATCAGCGCCATCTAGTACCTTAATACTAAGGTATGGTACGTATGTTTTCTACAAACTAGATGGCGCTGTTCTGATATAACTATATAACTTCTAATAATAATTATAATTGCATAAGTTGATAAAAAATGCTATGGAATAGCTTTACCGCGGCAGTCTCCGAGTGCCACATTTAATTTTTATGAACTTTAAGATAGCAAACGAGCATTCACCATCCTCCCGCTGCCGCCCATGACTACTGTGACCGACACAGAACAAGACTCACATCGGAAATAGGACAGTTAGTTCAGTGAGCAGTTATTAATGATAGTTAGTCCAGTTAGTAATTGTTAGTAAGAGCAAGAGCCACGTTCTACTTCGGACACAGATCTGTGTGATACCCTTGAGGACTAAGATGGTAATCTGAGAAAGTGTAACCCGATCAACACCTTTCTAAACGGAACACAATTGCTGTTAAAACATTTATGACACGAAAGAAATGGTAGTAGGTACCGTGGCGGGAGGTGGTATTACCACGGGTGAACTTTATGGGTTCAACACCTTATCGTGATTTAAAACTATTCGTTTTTTTCAGTGGCAATAAATTCTGATGACCACATTCACACGCTTTCCATTAAAAGTATCAATTGCGTCATAAAAACGCGACTCCGTAATGATGAACGGTCACGACTTAATAATTCACTATTGGCCGTCGGCAATGTGAAAATATTGTATATCTATCTCTTTCTTACCAATATAAATGTAGAGGATGAAAAGTAGCTGCCGGTGTTCATACCTGAAATGCAAAGAACAAAGAAGTTAAAATATGTTACTTCCATACGACGGTACATTTGTCCTGGATTCGATTCCTAGTGAGACGGAAAATTTAAATGCTTAAATTTCTATTCTACCGAGAATAGAAATTTAAGCATTTAAATTGCAACACAAGCAACACCGGTGTTGTCGAAATCCTGGTCCGCGAACATAGGCCTCTCCAATACGGCCAAACAATTTCTACGCGTATACGCCCTTATTGGGCATCCATTGGCTTTCACGCGTCATTTTAAAGTTTCCTTATTTGAATAATACATTTATTTATTTATTTTATTTAAACTTTATTGACCACAATAATTAATGGTTAAACAAACTTACCTTGTGACGTTTGACCATAATTAAATGAGTCGTTACATCCGAAGAGATTTAATATTCACCAAGTAGTACACTCTTCAATGTACTGGCATCGAACACAATTTTAGAGTATGAAATAAAAAATAAACACTCGCACACCTCAGCTGTCACGTCTCGTCGATTGTCATTCTTTAGAGAAAAAAAAATAAATAAATTCGCAATATTAGGGTTTAATTTTTGATTAATTAAAAAATAGAGGGAGGGAGGGACTTTAAATCTCTTCGGATGTAACGACTCATTTAATTATGGTCAAACGTCACAAGGTAAGTTTGTTTAACCATTAATTATACTTCGTCGTTACATCCTCGAGATTTAATATTCACCAAGTAGATGTTAAGAGAGTTTATTGCGAATTAAAACATAATAATTATGTAAATAATCATATATATAATTGAGTAATTAAATGATAACAATTAGCTAAATTAAAATCAACAATTATAAATTGCTTCTGCAAAGGCACTTTCATCGTCATCTCTACAGAGAGGCTGGTTGTAGAACTTTGCAAACACTAATGAGTTCCCTGTCCACCCCGCACATTTTCGAATTATATCAACTGACACACCATTACGATGAGCTGCAGACGTGGCCGCGTGTCGGGTACTGTGTGCGGAAAAAACTCTAGTATCCACGCCACTGCTGGCCATGACCTCCTTAATCCACCTACTAATGGTAGCAGCGCAAGCGTTATGGATCGGCTTCCTATTAGTCAAGAAAAGTCGATCAGATTTCAACGTACTCCTAAGGTGGTCAGTCCTCTGTAGATACGACGAAAGTGCACTTGCCGGACAAACTTCTTTTTTATTTGGAAAAAATGGTATTACTATACGAGGCATGTTTTTGTTATCTGTGTTACCACAATTTCTATACTTGTCTCACTTATAGCAATGTCAGCCCTTCTCACCAAAGACAACGTCTGGACTCGTTGTCCCGAAGACAATGCGATCAGAGTTGCAGTTTTCTTAGAAATTTGATTTATTTCCAGACTCTCATTAGGATACAAATTAGCTAAGTGATCTAGAACTAAATTCGGGTCCCAAGTACAAATATATTTAGGAAAGGATGGTCGTCTTTTGAAGACTCCTTTCAAAAACCGTACAATGTAATCGTTTTCTCCAAAGAGTTTTCCAAAAAGTAACGATAACGCCGAACGGCAAGTATTTAAACTAGAATAATTGGCACCATTCATAAATTTCTCTGTAAAGAAATCTAATATAATTGGAATGTTTAAACAAAGGTAATCAATATTCTTACTATTATAATATAACCACCATTTTTTTAACGATACGTTGTATTGCTTAAGGGAATTTGGTGATAACGACGACAACATAATATCTATAGTTTGCGGTTTAAGTTGCCGTCTTAAGTAAGCTGCCCTGATAATTTGCAGGACACCAGGGTATGAGTTCTCCAAAGCGGGTGAGGTTCTCTGGAAGGAGATAATAATAATTGGCTATTAGGGTGCAAATACAGCGGGGCACTACAGGCTAATTTCAAAAAAAGTGGGTACCACGGTTGTCCTGGCCAGTATGGGACCACCATTATACCCTCTGCTTCATCATCAATGATCTTTCGCAAGGACTTCAAAATCAATGAAAATGGCGGAAACGCGTAAAAGTAAAAAGGTTTCCAATCTAAAGTAAAACAATCAATATTAAAGGCCGATGGATCTCGTTTCCAAGATATATACCGGGAGCACTTAGCATTTAACCTTGAAGCAAAAAAATCAATATCTGGTTGACCGAAACTTCTTACAATTTGCTTAAATGCTTTTGACGATAAATCCCATTCCGTATCAATATTAACACGTCTTGACTCCTGGTCGGCTTCAAAATTTTCTTTAGATTTAATATAAGAAGCAAATAAAATAAGTTGTCTTTCCTCGCACCACTGCCATATCTCACGTGTGATGTCATTTAAGTACTTAAATTGGACTCCACCCATTCTATTTATATAGGAAATAGCTACTGTATTGTCGATTCGTAACAAAATTTCTGTGTTTGTACATTCATTAGCAAAACACTTAAGACCCAAGAATGCTGCCTTCAATTCAAGAAAATTGATATGAAGTTTTGATTCTAAATTACTCCAAAATCCGTGTGTACGCTCATTATTACACATCGCGCCCCAGCCTGTCAAAGAAGCATCTGAGAAAATCTCTAGGGCAAAATTATCTTTATAAATTTTACTATTAGCAGACATAATGTGGTCAATCCACCATTTAAAGTCTGGTTGCAAATATTCTTTCAGACACATTTGGCTGTCATAATCGTCATGTGCTTCCCGTAACGCTAACAATTTTTCAGTTTCGAAACGTTTTGTGTAGACCCAACCGTATGGAATTGCCGGACAGGCTGATGTTAGAACACCTATAAATTTGGCAAATTCCCTTATGGTTAAGAAGGTTCTTTTTGAAATATCTTTAACAAAATTTAAAATTTTTTCACGTTTCGAAAAAGGTAAACCTAAAGTCATATTGATGGAGTTTAACTCGTATCCTAAAAATATTCGTATTTGCTCCGGTACCAACTTGCTCTTATTATCATTTATTATGAATCCCAAGTATTCTAATAGCCTTTTACATTCAATGACATAATTAAGACAGTCCTCTCGGGATTGTCCGAAACATAAGATATCATCTAGATATACCACTATGAGGTACCCTTTTTGCCTAAGAAAGGTTATAACCGGCTTAAGCAATTTCGTAAACACATAAGGTGCTGAACAGAGACCAAACGGAAGACACTGAAATTCATATGTTATATTCATAAATGAGAACCGTAAGTATTTTCTACAGGAAGATTTTATTGAAACTAAAAAATATGCATCTTTAAGATCGATGGTTGCCATAAAACAAAATGGTGATATTAGCTTAAGTGCGGTCCGAATGTCCTCCATTTTAAAGTGGTGAGTAATAATAAATTTATTGAGCATCTTTAAGTTTAGGATAAAACGAGATGTACCATCACTTTTTGGAATCAAAAAGATTTTTGATAAAAATTGACCTGGGATGTTTTCACAAGTTATAATTGCACCGGAATTACATAACTTAGTAATTTCTAAAATTATTTTTTGTTCATCAGAAAAACTAAAATTATTGTTAAGCGGTGTAACTTGTTGAGTTACATGTCTTTGAAAAGGGATATCATAACCATTTACAATATCTAATATGACAGGATCATTCGTTATAGACTCCCATTGCTTACTGAATAGTTTTAGCCTACCAGCTGGCTGAATTACCTCTATCGGGTCTTGTTCAACGGCATCTTGTCCGTAGCCTTGGTTGGGGCTTGGTAACGACTGAATTGTCTCCTGGGGCTCTGATACATGGGTCGATGTTTGGCTCCTGTCGGTTTGCCCCCACGCTGAGCCAAGCGAGGTGGGCCTCTCATGTTTCCCGGCGAAGCTGTATATCGTTTCACCGAAATATTATCCTTTGGGTCAGGTCTTTTAACTTGTAGACCTGACTTTTCAGCAGTCGTAGAAGCTTTTATTCTTTCTCCTAAGCCTTCACCAAAGAGGAATTTATCTCTCTTCACCTCTTGGATAATGCTTAAAAATTTTTTATCCAAAGAGGGGTTAATGAGCTTAATTCTGTTAACCGTACTTTCAAAGTGAAGGTCAAGAAATATTTGGTTTATCTCTGATAATTTTTTTATCATTTCCACTTTGTCTATGTCTCTATCAATAAGCAAAGATACCAAATTAGCAATTTCAGCTATTCCTAAGCCCATATGTTGTTGTGCCCTTTCCAAGCGTTTGTCTCTGTTTCTAGCTGAATCTGTAAGAACAGCGGCAATTTCTGGATTCAGTTTAGGTGCTTTCACCAGCTGAAAATTCTCGGGCACCAAGATCTTGTCTATTAACTTTAACTTGAGCTCCTTATCGAGTCCTTCAGTCAGTATACGCCCCCAAAGTTCAGAGACCTTTTCTTGTATCGGCGGCCCAAGTACTTCTGGTTTGCCTTTAGCAACACCAAGGGCTGCCAAGATGTCTGTCGGTAGATCCGCCGTCGAAGGCACCTCAACAACAGGTGCAGATGAACACGATGGTTCATCACTTATAACAGTTGCATAAGGAGGATGTTCAACAGCAGGTTCATGCTCAGACGAAGGCTCCATGATCACAGAACGAAGCCTAACATCTTGCACTGATTGATCAGAGTCTGGTACTAGATGTAGCTCGGAGCTACTGCTGTATCTACGCTCCTTAGAATATGCTCTCGAACCGTCTTTCTCTGTAAAAGAGAATAATTATAGTTGGTCATGATCCCGTCATGACACTAAACTATATTTGTGACTGTAATCTCGTTACAGTACTAATAATACCATAGCATCGACTACAATCTCGTTATAGTACTAGCTAAACAAGTTCCTTCGACTGTAATCTCGTTACAGTACTAATTAATAAAGGAAGAAAAAAGTATCTATTACATTTAATTTTGCAAATTTATCTATGCAACTCCGTATTAACATTATCAGTAAACAGATTGATTCCTTTATTGAGATATCTCAATACTAGTTTTTGCGAAAAAACAAAAGGTGACTTACCCGCACTTGACGTACTACGATTGTCATGATCTCTGAGACGCGCTTCTAAACGTCTAATTTTATTTTTAATACGTTCCCTAGAACGTGATTTGTGTTTGCGTTTACCCATTACGCACAAGTAAATAAAAAATCTGAAATAACACTACAAAAACCACTAAATATAGTCACTGTAAGGTATTACTGTGATACGATGCCCGCACAAAGAAAGCGAAATGACAATCGACGAGACGTGACAGCTGAGGTGTGCGAGTGTTTATTTTTTATTTCATACTCTAAAATTGTGTTCGATGCCAGTACATTGAAGAGTGTACTACTTGGTGAATATTAAATCTCGAGGATGTAACGACGAAGTATAACTTATTATTACGGTACAAATGGCGAGCTTAATGCTTTATGCTTTATACATTAATTGACGCTACACACCCACATTAGGATTCCTTGTGTTGTAGATATCTTGGACACTACAAAAAGACAAGAACACACTCCTAGACCAACAACAAAAATTAAAACACATCTCAAACTTCCGCTTCGCCGAGAATCAAACCTAAGACCCTTCAAGCAGCGGTCCGGTATGGCAACTATTCGCCATACGCGTCGTATAGACGACATCAATATGATATTATAAGCTATTCACAAGCCATACGTGTTCATAATGCTCTTGTCTCTGCAATCGTATTGAACGTACTCCAGATGTAGGGTGACCATGACTATATACTATAAGAATAACTGTAACAACGAACAGACTTAAAAAAGAGTTCATTTTACATCGAAATGTTAAAATTAGAACATCATCAACGTAGTCGAAGTCAATTAAATACACATTATTAAGGATAAATCAAAAACTTCTCATTAGATCTCGCTTAGGTTTTAATTGGATTACAAGAAAAGCACCAGGTTTTAAATATAAAAAAATCATCAAAATCCCCAAATCTCCCAGTAAAAAGTTATGAGGTAACGTTAAGAAAACTACTCCGACACGCTACAATTTAAATGTTCATAAATTTTATTATCAATCTCAGGCCCCTGATGGAATGTGGCTATCGTGAGGTAACGAAAATCTGACGCGTTGTCAATTATAAAGGAAGCCTAAGATCCCGTTTTTATTTTCCGACCGTACAAGCTCTTGTTACCTCAGTATATTAGAATAAGAAAATAAGAGACTTGTTTGTATAATAGTAGTCTGTATTAATGTAAATTTATATCTAATGAAATGGATGGGCTCAAGTGAATCCTGAATATTGTGTTTGTCAAGTGATGATTAAAATTTCGTTAAATTCAAATTAATTACCATTTAAAAAGTTTACGTTTTATTTACATACTAGCTGGTGCTCGCGATTTCGTCCATGGTTTTATGTAAATCCGCCGAAATACATTTTAAACTAAAAGAAACTTTAAGCCCTCCATTTTGCCACAATGCGGTATGCATTTTTAGAAAGTCTTAGTGTAAAATGAAAACATTTTTCAACGTCTTCCAGTACCGAATTCACAACAACTAAAAAATAACAAAACTTTCAATTTTTGTTACACAATCCAATCTTCGACAGGAAAGTCCGTGTAACATTCTAAATTATATGCACCCTCGCGAGCTCAAGGTGCAGATGTCAGCCTTTGGGGAGTGTGTGAGAAGTTATTTGCTTTCTCAGTGCGCAAACCGTCGCATTGCATTGTGCCGCCGCATAATAGATTCATCATAATGAACTTGTTACACAGACGTGTGCTGTTTGTATGAACCGCTTTCATTATTTTATTATGATGTTACTGAATCATAATAAACAATAATTAATCATCATAAGTACGTTTATTTGAGCTAAGGAGCTGGTTAGTATAAGTGGCTGTCACACGTAATTAACATAAGATTTATGGGGTAACTATAAAAGCTAATATTATTATGACAATAATTATGATACTACCTGTATCATGTACCTCACTAGATATGTATTTTGTAGGCCGATATTTCGACGGGATTCGACATGAAATTTATTAGTAAATAACATAATTATTTAAATAATGAACGTACTGGGATAAATTAATAACCTGCAAAAATATGTAACAAATTGATGAACCTAACGAACAATGTTCGCAAAAATCAATCTAATCTGTAAGCATCATTACCCAACTTTGATTACAAAGTATTTTTTTTTACATAGAAATTGGATCACAAGACAAGAAACCTACCCCTACACTGAAGTTGGCGACCAAGAGCTGAACTAGAGGAGTAAAGATTTCTATTTATTTTGCATCTCGTTGCAGTTTCTTACATTTTGTAACAGTTGTGGCGTTGTGGCCCTTTCGGAGAACGCTTTGGCTCTTTCAGAGATAATGTTTTAGCTCATTCTGTGTTCGTGACTGTGCTACGCTACGATGCTTTTTATGTTAACGAGAAAGAAACTAACGAGATACTTTAATATTTTCATTAGAAAACTATTATGAAATACCGCATTTAAATCGGTTAAGGTAAGCACACAATGTGGTAAAAATCGTCGGCAGACGAAATCTCGAAAAACATTGTTATATACATAATTGCATTAATCAGCACATCCAATTAGTAACATAGACAATAACATTTAACATGGATGATATTTGAAAAATGTCTTCCATGTTACATGTTAGTTTTTTATTTTTATGGATTTAAGATTCAACAACTTTTGAGCATACAACACCACCTCTACGCTACCGGCGACCATAACTGTGACCGACACAGAACAAGACTAAAGGAGTGCGCACATTACACCAACTCGACGTCAACTCCACTCCGACTCCATTCCGTTTCAACTCCGACGTTCCGTTCCGCGATCAACGCTTCATCGACGTCAACTCGACTCCGTCTCCACTCCGTTTCAACTCCGACGCTAGTTACATTACGTCATTGTGTCGGTCGACGCGTGGACTACTCGTCTACGGTGAGTCGTCAACGCAACGTCGACGCGTTGGTCTCGAAACGGAACGGCTATGGGTGTAGTGCGAGCCGTACAGGGCTTTTAAGTATAAGTTCGAAATTCAACCTTACCTTCAAAGATATAAGGCTCATAATTGAATGTTAGCTTTGTCAAGGTTTTAGTCGCGTTGGCGTCGGTCGGTCGTGGAGTCGTTGTAATGTGCGCACTCCTTAATCGGGACTAGGATAGTTAGTCCAGTTAGCAGACGGTATTATTGAATGTTAGTTCGTTAATAAGTATGAGGACTGAGGCAGGGACCTAGTGATAGTTAGTCCTGTCAGTTATTGTTAATAACAGTCCAGGTAATTGTTACTAGTAGTTAGTCGTCCTAATTCGGTTACAGACATGTTGCAGCCCTTAAATAGAATTGTAGTAGAGTAGCAGAGGTATTAGGTACTGTGGCGGTTATTAGATGAGAGAGAGTGTTGCTAGACTTAAGACCTAAGATGGTTGGTTTTTAAACGTTTAACCGGATCCTCTATAGTCTATTATACATGTGGATGGCGGCAACTCTTGGAAGTCTGTGCCATTTATTGGTTTAGCCCCTCAGCTCGCCCTCGGCTCCACTCCACCCTCTTAGTGACAAGTGTGTCCCGTCTTGAACTTGTTGCGAGACCACTTCAATATTAGCTTTGGAAATATACGTATTTTCATCTTGTGTTAAGTATTATTTTTAGTTTTGCTGTCTGTTGTTTAACTACGCAATTAATGTCTATATAAATAATTCCATAAACGTTAACACACTCATATCTACATAATTCTACCCGCAGTAGAATTTCGTGCGTTGCAGGTAGCGTGGACAATACAAATAACTTATCACTAACACCCATAACCCAAAACCAAACACTTATCAGTCACAGAAATATCTGCCCCGGCCGGAAATCGAACCCGGTACCCCGCGCTTCGCATGCAGGGCCACTGTCAATTGACTATGGGGTCATCAAACATATAGGTACATGCAATAAAATTCTAACTAATCTGTCTGTCTGTGCATGGAAGATATTTGAGAAAAACTATTCACCATCGCAACCCATAACTGTCCCACCGCTGGGCTCGATGTCCTTACATCGATCATCATATGTCAATGCCTGTACCAAGAGGTACAGGCATTGACATATGATATTAGGGTACAGTTCACCACGCTAGCCAAGTGCGGAGAACTCTCAGGTGTGCAGCTTTCCTCACGATGTTTTCCTTCACCGAAGCAAGTGATAATTACTTTCTAATACGAGCATCATTTTTGAACATCAGGGGTGCGGGAAGGATTCGAACCCATGGCCTCCAGTTCGGGAGTCCGACTTTCAAATCACTCGGCCATCACTGCTCAAAAAACTGATTTATTACCACAAAAAAAGATCCTGTTACAATGTTTTTTAGATTTTTCCCCGTTTGTGAGTTTGTCTGTTTGTTTGTGCGTTTGTTCTTGCTAATTTAAAAATCAAAATAATTGCTCCTGACTCAAGGAGTGTTATTTCAAAACCCTTTCCTTGAGCAATCATTTCATTTCCACACGGCTCGGCCCACTTTTATCTATTACATTGAATGGGGTGCTTATTTCTCTATAACAAACAAAATCTCAGCCGGGAGGGTTTGAGAGAAATTTATTTTAGATAGCGTGTCGGTGAGAACTCGGTTATCTTGGCGTACCTTCTTGAGTTACCGGCAGATGTTGCGTATTATGACGCTACATAATACTTGAATCAACTTCGTTTTTTGTACAATATCCACACTTCATTTACCTATTGCTTTACTGACTCTTGTATATTTTTTGAAGTACAATTTTTCCGTGTATTAAATGCGTGTTGCAAGAAAATGAAGAATTAAGGGACTTTACGATTTTGAGATTTCAATCTCCTACATTTTAGATGCAAACGGTTACTCACGATTTTGAATTGTTTTACCGATATTTGGACCCAGTTGCGTGGATCATGGTCACGGCGAGACTGCGGTGGCGGGGTGAAACTCTTGACAGGTGACACTTGACATACACTAGTGACAGTTAAGCCTATCAAATTTCCGTCTTGATCGTTTTGCTTTGAAATCACAACACACTACACTAATTCTTCAACACACTACACTAACGACATCTTTACACACTGAACTCATTGGCACTGTTTTCATTCAAATTTACTACTTGCGTCATATTACTGAACATATTTTATTAACAAATACTGAGATAAATGTTAAGAGATATGTCATCTATTTATATTGCTGCATTCTAGTCGCAAGAAAATGATGAAATCTTGTCTATTTTAGTGAAACGATGAAATAAATATTATAATTAGATTCGAATATTGAACATTTCCCGGAATTTTGCTAAAAATTCTCAATATCCTCATTTACCTGCATTATGCAAAATAACAGTTACCCTAAAATTATAGCATTCCAGTATTAGTCTCAGAGCTAATCCGGGAACAGACAACGCTGACTCAAAAGTAAGTTGGCAACCAATTTGGGATTATTGCAATGTGTTCTGGCTGGTGCAGCTCACTCCAGCTGTTAATTTCAAAGCTTCGTTGCGGCAACTCGTTCAGTTCTGGCGCTGAGCCAGACACTACAGGTGTCCAAGTGACTGCTCGGTGCTAAAAGGGTAAACTTAAAGGTAGGGTAACTTTTGGTATGCCTACCAATGAAACGGTTAGGTTCCATTGTCATAATCTTCTTTTAATATATAAAATTCTTGCGTTACTAAGTGACTGACAGACAATGCACAGCAGAAACTACTAGACGCAAGAAGCTGAAATTTGGCATGTATGTTCCTTGGGGAGTGTAGGGGGAAAGTGTTGGAAAGTCAGAAGAAAAGGCGCTATCGAGTTCATTAAAAGGCGATAGGTAGAACCGAATTTCACGCGAGCAGAAAGCTTGTACTAGTCTTAATATATATAATTCGAGTGTGAGTGTGTATGTCACTGAACTCCTCCTAAACGGCTTGACCGGTTTGGTTGAAATTTTTTGTGTGTCTTCAGGTGGATCCGAGAATTATTTAGATTCACAATTGGACCCGGTAGGTGGCATTGCTGTCGATATATCACCAAAACATTTTTTAATTATAAAGCGGTACGAAGTACGCCGGGACAACTTGTCTTAAATAAAATAGAGCAACATCAAAGTTTCCTTCGCATGTTACTACAAAAGTGCGTCAGACACCAGCTGAATACTTAATACTAACCCTTGTCAAACCGTCCATATCATTTACAGACGCCTGGAGAAATTATGAAGTTATAAACACTACGGAAATACTCTTGTGTTTGTGATGTCTCATTTGCCCTCACGGAACCCAAGAGTACCGTGTTATTTTAAGAAGATAATAATAAATTCAAATCAGCAGTGACAGCCGAGCGGTCTGAACGTAGGACTCCCGAACATGGGGGCCAGCACCGACCACATAGTCAATAGACTCCTAATAACATAGGTACCTATAATATAAATTCGTGCCGTCTCATTCTTTCGTGTTGCTTAAATTAATCTATTTCTTTCCTTGAATTAGCCAATCACAGCGTTGAATTAGCCAGTCACCCCGCTTCGTCTATTGGCTGTGTGGTCGGTAGGGGCCAGCGTTTGAATAGTGCGCACTTTTAATTTTCAATAATTATAGGCGTATTAGATCTGAAGTTGTCCATAATGTTCTCAAAGGTGTGTCTAGTCCTCCAATTTTTAATTGGCCAGCGCGGTGGACTGGCCTGTACCGCTCACATTGTTGGAGGAGATTTATGTCCAGCAGTGGGACAGACATGATGATGATGATAGACTGACGGATGTCCGGAAATACATTCAAGTCTTCATAATAGGATTTTTGTATGTCCTGAAGCCACCTAGTGGTAAGTGTCTATAGACGCAAGCAGCACCAGGGGAGTCACCAATGCAAGGCCGTTCCATTAGCACTGGTACAATACGGAACCCTTAAAAAGAAACTGTATAGCAGTCGGATCCTAATGAGTTTAAGCTAAGAACCGTTTGAAAGTAACAGGACAGAACACGAAAGCTTTTTACTTATACATTTACCCTCTTTATACTCTTTACAAAGGTGTTAGCACTTGAGATTGGAGGGTACTCTGGCCACCTTTCCTTTATGATAATGAAGAATAGGGCACCAATGCGACACTCAAATCCTTACCTAATAGAAAGGACTTTAGAGTTTAATTTCGATCGTTTTTGTGAAGATTTCAGCGACAGATATGACTGATGTAGAGATAAGGACATGCTGTGGTAATTGGGTGTTTAATTTTATTTAAATAGGTCTCTACCTATTAAATTTAAAAGTACAAAGAAATGTCTGTTATATATGTCATAGAAAAAATTGTGATGATCAAAAATTGTAATTTTTTTTTGGGTTATTTTTTTGAAGTGAAAACTTCTGTAGTATCGTTGTGGTATAGATTTCGACGAAACGGAAATGACGCGCAAACGAAATGAAACGGAATCGAAAAGGAGACAGACACATTTTAACGTGGGAGGAAATGAGACAGGAAGCTACAACAGCAAAATGGCGGCTTACGTAAGCAAAGCAAAACATCAATATTGGGACTGACAGTATTCGTTTTTTTAAGTGTTTCACTTCTAGCACATGTGAACTGCACACATTTTGTTTTTTTAAGTGCATTGCTTGATTATAATTTTAATTTGTTTTTATTGTTTAATCTTCATATTAAAACCAAAAAGGAAGAAATTTATGTTTTAGTTTTTTTACTATCACGTTGTAAATAGTCTCGCGAAGTATACAAACGTACACCTCCTAACTACGGGGTTTCCTCTTCGTCCGTCACCCCCACCTACCCCGATTACAGTACATAAATCCGATCCTCTAAAATCTAAATTGTTCATTGATTGCACACTTCCAACCCTCAAGTTGCCCAGTTACGGATCCATCTCGGGGTCAAATTCAAATTAAAAATTATTTATTTGCTCTGAGTACACAAATACAATGTCTTGCAACAAAAACCTAACGTATATTACTATAGCCATTATTACTATAGCAAAACGTACGCCACAGTGACGCACTGAGCTGTGCACGAAACGCCTTACGTGATTTCTAACGAGCTGACGTTGTGATGCGTTCTCAGTGAGAGCGAGTAGCGGAGCGGATATTGTAGCGGAAGCGGTGTTCACCAACCACAGACACCGGTGGCCAACGGTAAACAGTTCAGATGTTCTTTCCTACATTTAGTTGGGACTCGGCATAAACAGGCCACCGACCTGGTCAGTGCATTTGTTTTTAATTAATTACAAAATGCGTGACTAATATCCCACTGTATAGTAGCGGCCTAGAAATATCCCAATCCCACGCCAGCAGACCAAGATTAAGAGGTTGTAACAAAACAAATATAAAATAATATCAATATTTATGTTATATGTTTTTTTTATTTGTTGCCATTATGTTTAAAATCTAGATGTTACAATAAAGATAATATTGTGAGTATATTAATCAACCCCGTCTGGACATTGTGGAATATTAATATTGTTACTAGTATTGTTGTCATTCCGTGATGCCCGGTTGGCTCCCATCCGCTTGCTTGAGTCAGCCGCCAAATAACGAATCGTGTTCCGGCTGGGAGCTTTCTTTCTTCTTATTTCTATCTTAGCCGGCAACGTATCGGTGATACAATTATTATTACTATGCACAATGACCATGGGCTACGGTGACCATTTACCTTTAAGTGGCTTGCTTGTTTTCGGCTATTTTCATTAAAAATGTTACTTTGTGATCCAAGCTATCGAGAGATTATGGTTAGCGTAATCTCTGGATAGTTTGATGGCGGTTATCCTCTCCGCTGCCCGCGGTCACTCGCAACCTACCCTTTGCTTCGTACAGAGCGCCTCACGGGCTGTAAGCTAATGTATTGTTACTATGAATGCGCAGCCCCATTGCTAGTTAGTTTCAGAACCGCACATTCAACTGTCATTATTAAAAGTTGTGTATTCACAACAATTCAACCGAGGCTGCTAACAAAAATATAACTTGTGTTGTTTTTTTCACAGTTTCGGTCTGGTTTTAGCGTCGTTAAAACCTTTGTGGAGTTAGGAACGTGGATTATGGCTTTACCATTTTAAGTCGCACAAATTGAAGTTAAATTCTATTCCAAACGAAATTAAAATTGGCATCATTTAACGCTCAGTTGACTGCAACCTTGCCTGGGAAATGAGGGGTCCCGGGTTCGATTCCCGGCCCGCTATTTACGTGACAGATAAATGTTTGTTAAGTAAGTAAGTATAAGTATAATGTTTTTGAGCTAACTTACTTTTGTTAATTGGTAGGTTGATATTAGGTATGCACTGTTTATGATACTTTCTAATGCTTTGATAGGTGTATAGCTTACGTATTGTGAGAACTCTAGCTTTTTTATAAACAGCATTTGTACGGTTTTGGAACGGCATATTGCGCAGGAATACAGCATGAATCATGAATTTCAAAACCTTAAAAGTTATGACAGTAAAATAATACTTCTGCGTATTAAAACAGCGAACCAAGATACCGAACCGTGACGTGAAGTTTAATTACACACGCGCGGAACATTCGGAATGCTCAAGTATCATAAATCCGCGATTCGTTAAGATGTGGAATGCTGACGTAGTTGTTAAGCTATGGTGCGACGAGGTGTTGCCTCGAGTCGAGGCATCCTATGTTTTAAGGCAAAAGTGGAGTGCGACTAAATAACTCAACACATGCATTTTTTTCGAATTATTTGCAACAGCAGATTTCGATCGATGTGTTGTATGTGTGTTGACTGGAAGAGCGAACCTGCTTAGTATATCGCTCTACAAAATTTTAAGATTTTTTTCCGTTTTTCTAAGTTAGCGCGCTTCACCATCTAAAGGCTACGTCGCCACTTACCATCAGGTGGGACCGTAGCCAAGCGGTAACTTATATTCAGTTAAAAAAAAGAAGAGAAAAGAAAAAACACAGCAAACAACAATTTATATTTAAATTTTTGTACAAACAATTTAGATTTCATTAACTGATGGTGACTTTAGCTTTTTAAATGACAGAGTAATTATGAAAGAGTAATAATAACCTTACACTTAAAAAATAAAATTACTTTTATTTCTACTTATTGTCCGATACGACTTGACCAAGCCAATATTATTGCTGAACTAATTTGATTAAGCTTATATTTCGAACAAATTTCAGCAAAGTTTGCAAACACTAAAGTAAAAAGGAATTCGTTTCACCCACATATTTCTGCCTCGTGGAGTCTACGAAAGCCTTTACTCTGCGGAGTTAATTGCCAAAACGTGCCTAGAGAGACGCAAGTGTGAATCGCTCTTACACCGCCAAATAAATCCCGCAAATTCACTCTTTAGACAGTTTTCGAGGTGTATTTAAAGAGAACATATACATTTTGTAAGGCTTTATTATTGTGCTCGTAGCAAGTTGTGATGTAGAAGTTAACCACGATATTTATTTCTTAGGCCAACAGCCAACAAACAAATTTTAATTGGTGTTACAGCTGTTAAGAACAGATAACTTTGAACAGAGTTCACCAAAATTGTTTTGAAGTGCATACTTCTTTAGTATCGTTGTGATTTGGAATTCGTTGAAACGGAAATGACGCGAAAGCACAATGACCGCTGACGTGAGCAAAGCAAGACATCAATAATTGGACTGACAGTATTCGTTGTTATGAAGTTTCACTTCTAACACGTGTGAATTGCACACATTTTGATTTTTTCAATGGTTGGAATAATCACTTAACTACATAATTATATAAAAAATGATGTGGTGTCGTGGGACACCAGGTAGGAACGAATTTCCTTCGGCTAATGAAGGCAACGGCGAACGAAAAGAAAGAGGGAGAAAGAGAAAGGTATTATACACTACTCGCTTGTGTATGCGACTGTCGCGCCTGCGCACGTCTCATTTAACGCTTTTATTCCACGCATTTTTTCTTCACAGACCGATTGGGGCTCGGACTGTGCGGACGTACTTGTACGCTCCCGCAGCTCGGACCGCTCTTGGCCTATTCCGATTCAAGTGGTGCGTCAGCATAGCTTGTCCCGACTCGACCAGATTATTGTAAGTGCTTCTACTTGCATTTTCATTTCATTTTGTGTACGGTATTTATTATTGTACTTCCCATTTAGCTTTGGGTTGGTGGATACCTAACGGTGCCAACGAAACCAGCCAGCGTTGACCCGGTGCGCTTCCCCGACCTCTCGGTCTGGGAGAAACCGGCAGACCCGATCCCACTGCACTTGGGGCCTCCCAAGGGTGAAGGTGTTGGCGGAATATCCAATAGGGATATCCGTCGTCTCTGCGTCGTTTAGAGTTTAGGTATTACCCCACGGGACTCCGTCTTCAAGATGGATGTCTCGCGGGAGACATTTCGGTCTGTCACGACCTTCTTAGGTATCCCCTACAACAAGAAGTCCTACGCCAGTTTCAAGGCCAGAATGGCCGCGTCCACGACCTCAGAGTCCTCGACCGCATCCGAGATCGCGTCTACGACCCCATCAATGCTGTCATCAGTATCCGCCTCTCAGGCCTCTCAAGCCACCTCACAGGAGGAGGACGCCATGTCCGAATCCAACTCCGTCGTAAGCTCTCGCAAGCGACCGTCATCAACGGCGTCTGTCGCCACGGTCACGGGACCGAACACCCACCCTGCCGAAGCAGAGCCCGAGCCCGAGCCCGAGCCCGACTTCGATATCGTATCGCGCAAAAAGCGCAAAGCCAACCGCCCTGCGCCCTCAGCGCTTCCCCCCCAATCCCACATGTCTATGGACATTGCTCCCCCGGTAAAGCGGGCCAACAAAAACAAAGACCCCCCATCTGTCTATCTCCGCGATAAGACAAAATGGACTCACGTAGCCCGCATATGCACCGAAAACAAGGTGAATTACACCAGCGCCATTAACAGGGGGGTATCTATCGAGATCACCCTCCAGTCTACCGATGATTTCCGCGTCCTCACGCGTCTTCTCGCCCATGGCGACATCAAGTACCACACGCACTCCCTTGAGGAGGAGCGTAAGGTTAAAGCCGTCCTCCGCGGTGTCCCCTATGAACTGGCCAATGAGGCCATCCACGACGATCTTATAGCCCAAGGCCTCCCAGTCGAGGCGGTGCATAAGATGCACAGCCGCACTGGCAAACAACACCCCTTAGCCCTGATCATCTTGACCAATGTCGAATCCGCTCAGGATATCTTCCGCGTCCAACGCACGGTATGCGGATTACACGGCATCACAGCCGAACCCCCAAATAAACGGGGATTCCCTGGGCAGTGCCATCGCTGCCAGCTATATGGCCATGCGGCCCGCAACTGCACAGCCTCTTACAGGTGTGTTAAATGCCTCCTTCCCCACAGCACCAAAGAGTGCACTCGCACTCGCGACGACCCAAATCCCCCGGCTTGCGTCCTTTGTGGCCAAACCGGTCACCCAGCCAATTACCGCGGCTGCCCCAAAGCCCCTCGTCCCAAGGCCCAGAAACCTTTCAAAAGGCAAACGACAGGCCCCAAGACGACCTCCAAGTCAAAGGCGGCTCCACCGCCAATGACTCCCCAGCCAAAGGCGACTCCACCGCCAAATACCTCTCAGTCAAAGGCGGCTCTACCGCCAATGACTTCCCAGTCAAAGGCGGCTCCACCGCCAATGACGAATGAAAACTTCCCACAACTAGGGACCTCCGATACTCGCCCAGAGCCTATCTCCAATCCATGGAAGCCCCAAACCGTGCCTCCCAAAGCACCCGCTCCCCCTCATGATTCCGGCGCCCCACAGCCGGCCGCTCCCACCACCAGTTTCGCTGATGACGTCAGAACGATAATACCCGTTGTAAGAGCCCTCAGAGGCCGGCTCCCCGAGGTGGCCTTACTGGCAGGGAAGCTTAAGAACGCCACTAATGGCTTTGAAAGATTGATGGCAATCAGTGGGCATCAGGAGCTCATTGAATTGTTACAATTTTAGTTACTATTAGTTATTGTAGTCACTCACTTCACTTGTGCTCATCCTAGTGATGACACAAGTACCTTCCGATAAACAATAGTTTAAATCCAGCGGCTGCCCAAGGGCGCCGCTTGCGCCTCGTTTCTCCAAGCGAGGTCGCTTTCGATGAAGGCTTAGAGGCCCTAGGGCCAAAGCCATCCTCCAAGGCGGAGTTTAGTGGGTAGAAGTCCCACATAACCAACGCAGACTTTCTGCGTTGGTATGCTATGAGCATTCTCCGCCTCCCTCTCCTGAGGGTGTCTTTTTCTTGGACAAAAAAAAAAAAAAAAAAAAAAAAAAGCATTTTTTCTTACGGTTTTACTATCACATATTTTTCAGTTCGGTCGCCGCAGCAAAACCTATCCCCTCCAAGCCTGCCGTCAGGAACTTCGTTCCAAAAAGTATAGTAACATAGGCTAACATATTCTCGACTACCAAGGCAGTTTACCAAAGCAAAGCAGGCAATTACTATAAAGCATCCAAAACTATTATAACAAAGGTCACCCTTTTTGCTTTCAATTAATTCACCCAGTAATGTGGAAGCTGTCGAGGGTCGAGTCCGACTGGTTATTGCATTCCGATGGAATCCGGGTCATGTAACGTACGAATAATACTTGTGGCTGTGGATGTACGGTTCCAACGAGAGCTATTGTCGCTGTCGTTGCGGTAGGATTTCGTGGTTAAATGAGTGCCATTTCCATATCTCGGGTATTTACCACGCCAGGTTGGATTTTAGAATTTGGATTTTAGTTGCTGCGGTTTTTAAAGGCTTCAAATAATGGCCTGTTAAAGGGTGCAGGTATATCAGAGCTGAGGACGTCTAGAGAATAATACCTAGCTGCTGTAGTGTGGATTGGTTGAGGAGTTAGTCGTCATACGTTCGTACTCGTTCGTTCAGTTAACCAAAGCCACCGGCTATGAGCTCAGTTTTGAAAATATTTTTTTATTTGTTATATAAGACACTAATACTAGGATAGTTAGTCTGATAAGACGTTGTTAGAACATTAGTTGGTTAGTTCGTTAGTAGGTATGAGGACTGGGACAGCGACTGTTAGTGATAGTTAGTCCTGCTAGTTGTTGTAAGTAATAGTCCAGTTAGCAGTTGTTAGTCGCAGAGTCTTGTTCAAATTCGGTCACAGATGCGTTGCTACCCTTGAGGACTGAGATGGTCGCCTCTAAGAAATTTAACTGTAACTTTTTAGTTATTCAATGGATTTATATGAAACTTTGTATATAGGTTCCTCAAGTGATGTACGTACCTACATAAGTGAAAACTAAGAAAGGATTTTTGGAAGTTAAGAATTTCACACATACGTAGCCGCAAGTGGTAAATTAGTCGTTGTATAAAAAGATAACTAGGTATGTATACATTTTATCGACTGCTATGCAAAAACTGTATTATACTTTTAAAATATTATTGTCACTGTCGAACGTTGTACATGTCTAAAACGGCGCCCAATTTCCTGTTCTATTTTCCCTGAACGTCATCAACAAAGAGCTGGTAAAATCTAAAATTCACTCCATATAGCATGTGTCCGGAATATTTTCAGACTCAATTTGCCGTATAAACATAAAATACGACAATAGCCTTTGCGAGAGCGAGACAACACTATAGAATCAATACACACCATGCATATACAACGACAAGGAATAGGTATTAATTAAGTTTGAACCTAAATTTGATAGTAGTAAGGTGTGATATGCTGTTTAAGTGGTAAATACCACTGGCTGCATTAAAACATTATGTTAAAGATACTCGTAGATACGTTTATTTATGTGTTAGTAAAATATTTAAAGGATTTAATAATATTCGTGTTCCATTCAAGTTTTGTTCAATTATGCTAGCTATAGTCGGGTGATTAATAAAATTAAACTTTATTAGATAACTTAAAATAAATAGCAGAAGCGTTCATAGCCCGGTGACTTGCGTCGATCATAACTGATCGACAAAGTTAAGCAACAGCGGGCGCGGTCGGTAGTTGGATGGGTGACCGCTAGTGGCTAAATATCTTGGGCGCCTCCGTGCTTCGGAGGGCACGTAAAGCCGTCAGTCCAAGCTGTTACCGCTTGGTAACGGTTTTTAAGCCACGTCGGAAGTCCGCGGCGCCTGGCGCGCGCTGGGCGACTCTACGTGCTGGGCGCCGAGTTAACAATAGGCTGACGTCACGGGCTAGAACGAGCAGTAGGTACTAGTATCACAGAATTTATGTATTATACGGTAAACTAGTACTTATTCTGTGCCCGAGCCACGCTAGGCCGCGCTACTATACCATATGTAGATTATACAATACAGGAAGTTGATATTGAATCTCTTTGTTAATAGACGTCAAGACTGGAACACTTTATCTGTCAAACCAGTTCACCTATTTGGATCCTACTTAGGTACCTAATTACAATAGTTTCGTAATAATTTTATTTTGATTATTAAAAATGAATACTTAAGAAATGCGTTAAAATTTCCGTATAAGCTGAAATTGTTATTAAACAGCTTAAACTAATTTGCGTCGTTTCTCCTCGTTTAAAATTAGTAAAATTAACTGTCCTTTATCAAATCCTCCACCCGTGATGAGGGTAGGATCGGAATGTTTGCGGGTTCTGGTCACTAGCGTAGCCTGGACTTATTGCTATTGTTAATAGTAAATTATGATTCACAATGCTGAGATGAACTTAAAAATCTTTGTGTATAACTTTCCCCTTAAGGTTGTCTGGAAGAAATTTCTGCACAGTAATAAGTCGCCGATTGTTTTTTATTGCTATATATCTTGCTAACTTTGGCACACTGTATGGCATAATGGTCACCATGCCGAATTGTTGTTCAAAGGGTTTTGGGTTCGATTCCCAACGAGTCGGAAATTTGAATTATGTTTTTAAATTTCTGTTTTCGTCTATGTGTTTGGCCTTGTCTTTGTGTGTTTTCCATCAAGTGACTCGTCGGCTCGCTTTTCGGCAACAAACATAAATTAGTTAAAATAATTTCGTATTACATTATAAACATAAAGATTATATTTGACGAAGCAAAACGAAGCAGCTTTGCTATTTTATACCAATAGATTTTCGTAAAGTATCGCCAGGGGCCAGCTATTATGTTTATATCTCAAAACAATCCAAACCGCATTCCGCGTGGATGCCCGACAAAATTACGGCCACGTAGCCCACGATCTATGGACGGATTCTGGACGATTACATCGTAAACAGTCTGTTTTGATCCTTATGGCGTGGTAAACATTTAAGGGTAACTTTCACTGATGATTTATTTTTTATATTAAACGTTAACACGCTCACAGATCTTAGGATATATAGACGATACTTAACACCCACGACACAGTGCATTGGCTATGAGTGTGTAGTGTTATTTCTCTGTTTACGATTAGGCCTGAGCAAAAAAATATGTCGATTTGATGATGTAATTTGATGACAGAAGGATATTTAAATTATTACGGTACTGTTTCACCGTTCACGAGATGATTATACGAGAGGTCTGTCCACTCAATTGTCAAAGTTTTTAAATGGCGCGCGCGCCTCGGCAATTGTCGGCAGTCGTCGGTTGCTGTCGTCGATTACGCGCGAACAGGGGGTGTTAGGTTTTTTCGTTACGGATTTTCTGGATTCGGTCCCCACGCTCAAGGCCCGCGATAAAAGCTGTGCAATAGCTTAACAAAAACATTAGCAATTTGTGAACTGTAAAAAGAAAAAAAACTGATTGGCTCTGAGTTGGTTTTACACCAACTTAATTTTTTTTTAAGGTAGCAAACGACCCTGCAGCACCACCTTCCGCTGCCGCCCATGACCACTGCGACCGACTTAGAACAAGACTCATATGGGGACTGGAATAGTTAGACGGTTAGGTGACGGAGTTAGATCATTAGTTGGTTAGTTTGTAAATATGAGGACTGGGACAGGGACTGTTAGTGAATGTTAGTCCTGTTAGTTGTTGTTGGTAATACTAAACTATAAATAGTTACAAACATTCCGTAGAGCCTCCAACGTACCTAATAATAAACAAATATACCTAAATTATAAAGAAACGTTCAAAAGCATAGCCTATTTATGTGTTGAGAGCTAAAAAGTATTGGTGTACCTATCTGACGCGTACATAAACAAATATACCTAGTTTATTGAAAAAGTTCTAGTAGGATTTACAAAAAATTAAAAAAACGTGCGCGCTTCTAACCTCCAATATATTGTTACTTTACCTCCAATGTTTCCACAGTCTTCATTTACCTAATATCACACAGTTTCGGCGTTCCAGCAATAAATTCATTTAGAAATATAGGCAAGGCCGTAATAATAATATTTCATGTAGTATAGGTGTACCAGGCGAACATAGGTTCGTGTAAGGTCCATTTATCACTCTGTAGTCCCCTAGGAGTACGCTCGCTAGAAATTTTGTACCAATTTAGATCTTTGTGTACGGAATAGTAATTCTATACTGAATGTACGTCCGTATTGAGAGGAGGTAATATTATTTACATGTTAAAGTTTTGTGATTAGGGTGTAAGCTCCCAATCAAACTCTCTTGGTGATGCCTTTGTATCACTTTTTTTACAAACATTATTGCTTTTAAATAATCTCATATGATAGTAGGTGGGATCGTTGAAGTCCTAGATCTTATTTTTTAATTTCTTTTAATTTTTTAGTAACACTTGACGCATTTTACAGAAATTTTATCTTTTTCAAAAAAATCAGTTCAAATTTATTTATCCTGTCGCTAAAAAAGTTGATCTTTCTCTTTACCTAGCATTTTTAGAACGCGTATCCGAACGCGCATTGCTTTGCGATTTGGGCGGCAGTTTCTTTTTTAAATTCAAAGAACACGTCAGTTGTTAATAAATTCACAAAAAGGTTTGGCGTCGCTGCCTTTGAATTATGACGAAGGGGTCAACAACGGTTGGTCCGTGTAATTTGTTTAGAATTTATTATATTTTTTTCGTTACATAAAGCTGATTCAATTTTTCATGTTTGTGTTAATTTACTGTGTTAGAGTTTAGGGTTTATTGAGTGTGGGATCTTGTTATGTTTTCATTTGTGTTTGGGCTGATCATAATTCATTTCTGGATGATGGGTATAGATTAAAGAAGTAAATTTAATTAATTTTTTCATCGACCCGCCCTTGTAGTCCAGATAAACGTTGGAGAAGAAAAGTCACCTCTTAACTGATCAGAATGGCGCAAGCTAGGGGTCCTAAATGTACTATTACACTATGTACCAATCCTTCGCTTTGATATACTTATAGGTATTTCCGATAAATGTTTATTCGAGATTCTTTACACTGACATAATTATATTATTTGTGAACTAATTGAAATGAAACACAGCAACTGCAGCGTTGTAGTGTTGGTTAGTTCGTTAGTAGGTATGAGGTCTGGGGCAGGGACTATTAGTGATATAGTCCAAAAGGACTTTAAAACTGACAAGTAGGTGTTACTATACTTGGGCCATTACAAACGTGCAAACTGAGTCATAAATCATTTTAATCAGACCTTTCACTCACACTTATGGGCATATCGGATCTCTCGCTCACACTTCTAGTGTTGTGTGTAACAATAAAATAGGGATTTGTCGATAGTCAATAGCAGGTAATAACGAAAAGGTTAAGGAAATAATACAAAATATTGTAAAGATGTATTTTTATATCTATTTCTAAAACATACAATTAATGAAAGTGTTATAAAACTTAAATCAATATAATTATACAAAAAAACGTTATTTAAAGAATTTGGATACATTCCCAATAGCTTCATGTAGAAGGCTCCCCGAGCGGCATCCCTTTATCGATAACGAGTTGCGCGGCATTGTCTCATTCCTTTGACGTAATGTTTTATGACTCAGTTCGCACGTTTGTAATGGCCCAAGTATAATAGCCCACATAATAGTTAATAAGAGTATTGTTATAATTCAGTCATAGATGTGTAGCTGCCTTTGAGAACTAAGTTCGCCTCAAAACACTGTAACCGGATTGTTTTGGACTCAAGGATTGAACCCCTAAACCCAAGCTTACGAGCTACGCAGGCTATAAGCACAAACGTCGATATTAATAACCTCACAATCGTTAACTAGAAGCTTGTGGTAAAAGTTTGCTACAGAAAGTATTCGAACGCGCTTTAGTTCAACTACATACAAAATACTTGACCCAACTGATCGTGCATGGATTGGTGTTTGGTACCATCGATGACAGCAAGCGGGTTATGTAAATTACTATAATTTTCCGAACATTATCCTTTTTTAGTATTTTCAATTAATCAATCTTTATACACTTAAAATAAGACGTAAAATAGTAAGGTGTATTTACAAAGTTTTGACGTACTCTTATTCTACGTGCTCATAAATAGGATAGGTACAGAAATCACCAATAACGTGTAAACGTTACAGGAAATTTTTGTTTAGGCAAAAATAAAACTTATAAAATATTCGTACGAAAATTTTAAATTTCAGTAAGGGTTCTGTAAAATAATGTAAATAAAATTTAAGTCAATAAAAATCCCCCCCTAAACTAAATTTTGTTAAAATTATTGCAGATGCTTGTGCTATTTGTATGTAAGGAATGATTATCTCAAAGCGAAGCGTAGAAAGGTGTACCAGCAAATGTAAACACGTGCGTTTGTACCACCCCTTGTAAACTTTAATGGAAATAGATTGAAGCAACCATTAGGTTAGACTACACACAAATACTCGACCGAACACTGTTTATGCTTACCACACACTAGGTACAAAGAGCGGAAGTAAAAACTTAAACATAATCCAGTTATAGCCAGTTCTAATCCAGTTATAGCCAGTTCCTACCGCTTTAAACTACTCTGGGAAGATAAGTTAGTAAATAAAAATGGAACGGATATCTATCCGCTGTAAGGAGTACATGGATTTTATTTATAAAAAGTAGTAAAAAAATGCCAATTATGTAAATAAATATTGCATTTTAAATTGTTCATTTAGTTTTCTATACAATTTTATTTTTATTTATATTATATACATAATAATCATGTTGTAATTGTTCTATGCTATAATAGCTGTGCACAAAAGGCAATTTTGTCGCTAAACTAACGTATAAATAATAATTATAAAAATAAATAAATATACGCCAACACACTTATACCCCCCCGCACTAAAATTCTTTGTGGCGCAGGTGGCAAGAACAACACAAATAACACGTCACTAACACCCACGATCCGAAAAAAAAATCATCTGTCACATAAACATCCACCCCGGTAGGGTATCGAACCCGGGACTCCTCGGATCACAGCCATCAATACCAACTAGGCTGCGAGAAACGTTACATTTAAATTAAATGAAGCTTCTATGTAATACAATTATAATTCTCAATCAATAAGATCCATGATCGAGTAGAATTAATTGAAATCAATATGAAAGTGTTACCCCTTAGTAAGATAAATGAGTATATTATAAACTGAGGCACAATATCACGTTAAACTACGTGCAAATAATAGACGTGAAGCCGATCAAGCATAGTGTGGTGTATGGTACAAGAATAATCAAATCACAACATTTTAAACAATTACTCGCGAGTAAGCCCATTTTACGTTTCACCAACATTTAACCTAGGGACAAAATCTCTATAATAGAGCCGATTTCACCAACACAGCCTTTACACTATAGCAGCTTTCAAATCCCAGTATAACTTTAATCATATACCGCCGATTTCGGCCGAGTAAGCTGCTATTCGTAGATAAGTAGTGTCACTGTCTCTGCTACTAGTCACGGTCAACTCAACTGTCAGGTGCGTATTATTCGATTAAATAAAAGAATACGCAGCGCTATTGCGCAAGTATACGTCAAACTGTCTATTTTACTTGGGTGCATTACGCATTCATTCAATTCATTCGTTCAAAGTCCCAGAGTAACTATGCGAGAGTAAGATAACGTGGTGAAACGAATTTGAAGTTAACCATCGCATAAATTGACAAAGTCAAGTTATACTGGGATAGCTAATCTAGTGTAAATTCAATTTTGGTGAAATCGGGCCCAACAGGAATTACTTACTTCTAATATGGATGTATCATCTTCCTGCTCGCTACCGAATTTTATTTCGAGTCAGCGCAATTCGATCTTCTCTTCCATTCTTCCCTATTAGCCGTCACCTCTAGACTGACTCCCTTATCTTTCGTGTCTTTTTTATCTCACTCTCTCTCTCTCTTTTTTTCAATTGTCCAAAATAAATATGAATACTAAACAATTATTGCGTCCAACATCCTCGACTTCATCGCCACTTACCATGAGGTGGGATTGTTGTCAAGCATTCACATAATTATCTTATGTAAAAAAAACACAATTTTGTGGAACCAGTTGCATTTAAGGGCAACAATCTTAGACCTCAGGGATAGCACTTATGTGACCGAATTAGAATGAGACTCTCACTAAATTGACTATTAACACTACTAATAACAGCTAACAGAACTAATTGTGACTAACAATCACTGCCCCAGTCCTCATACCTACTAACGAACTAGCCAACTAACGTTCTTAATAACACCCTCTGCTGGACTAACCACCCTAGTTCCGATTTGAGGCTTTTTCTCGGTCGTTCACAATTGTCATGAGCGGCAGCGGAAGACTGGTGCTGCATGCTCGTTTGCTGTTTTCATATCATAAATAATGCCTTTTATAACCGACGACGCGACGATCGATCGACTGACGATCCTGTATTTTAATTGATAGTGAAAGGTAGGTGTAAAGCTAGCTGTTAAAATAAGTGAAACTTTCGAAGTGAGGGCATCGGGTTCATCTACCGGCAAGGACAGATATATATGTATGTGGCAGATAAGTCATGGGTGACACACACACACACACACACACACACACACACACACACACACACACACACACAAATAACACGTCACAAACGTGTCATTTGTGTATGTTGATGATACTTATGAAAAAAAATCTACTGCACCGCTGTGATTGTGTGAATGTTGTTATTACTGTTACGTACTTAAAATTTACTACTATCTGAACTAAACATCCCAGTCCCAATATATGTCTTGTTTTCTTATTGGTCACATTTGTCATGGCAGCAGCGGAAATGTGGTGCCGCACGCTCGTTTGCTATCTTTTATCCATGAAAACAAAAGAAATTCCGAAACCAGCAGTGGGACAGTAATTGTAATAAAGGACAGTTAGTGTAATAAAGAAGATATTCGGCTAGTTACATACGACAGACAGCACAACAGACAAGTTAGTTTTTGGCATAATTCCCCCTTAAATCAATAAGCCCTCTACCGCTCATCCCTTGTTCCGGTCTATATTGCACCAGACATCATAACTGCTAAGTACCCATCTGCCAAGACACTTGACGTTGTAGATATTGGAACAGCATACACAGCGTCGACAGCAGCTTATTTGCTGACTATACCGCATAATCGGTCAGTTTATTGTCGACTAGCCGTGCCCGCGACTTCGTCCGCGTGGAATTCAATTTAAAAAATTTCTTAAATAAAAGTAGTCTAAGTTACTCCTTAAACATCAACTATCTGCCGCAGAATCATCAACTATCTGAAGGCATCCAACATGGCGTAACAAATGTTACCAAATGGTAACATCCAGGACCGACGACTTTACGTGCCCTCCGAAGCACGGAAGCGCTCAAGAAATTTTGCCACTAGCGGTCACCCATCTAACTACCGGCCGATCACATAAGATCGACATAAGCCGCCGGGCTATGAGCGCTGCCCTATCCTGGGCTATGAGAGTTCAAAGGAAAAATGAAATGAAAGAAAATGAAACGTAGGTTAGATTTCATTTTCAACGACATGGAAATTTTATTTTCAGTCTGTGTTTTTGACCTAGTGTGATGCTATGAGTGTGTAGCGTTATTAAAATACAGGTTTAAAACTTGGAAAACGTAAAATTAGCCTTAATATTCAGTAGCGAAGCAGTCCAACTGTCGCCGAAGCAATCCAACTGTGACGCTTACAATCTTGTTTATTTCAGCGGCAGTCGCTAACGAGCTGCAGTAACTTCTACAGTAAATCCGAGAGTTTCTTTGTCATTTATATTCTAGTGTAGCGTTAATTAATTTAATAAGATGGGAAAGTTTTAATTTATAAACGGATTACCGTTTATAAACTTGGTACTTGCTTTATTTGATTTTCACGACTTACTTCGACGGGTGCAAAGTAAAAAGAGTCATCTGTAAATTAGCTACTTTACAGGAGAGCCAAAAGATCGAAAAAGTGCGATTATTTTTAAATGAATCAATATATTTTTTTGAAAATGTTATCAATAGAACTTTATACCTTTACTAATTTATGTATAAAATTAGTTTAGTAAATTTATTGTTATTTTACGAGATTTTGCAATTGTTCGATTCTACATTGAATTATCCCTACTAATATTATAAATGCGAAAGTAACTCTGTCTGTCTGTCTGTCTGTCTGTCTGTCTGTGTCGCTTTCCCGCTTAAACCTCTCAACCGATTTTGATGAAATTTGACACAGACAATCTTTAGACCCTGAGAAAGGACATAGGCTACCTTTTATTGCGACAAAAAGGGATGAAGAGGTTGAAATAAAGGTTGAAAGTTTGTATGGGATTTCTTCGGGTTTTAAGCACAGCGCCATCTAGGGGTGAACCTTCCTAACTTAAAGAATAAGAACGCCTAGCGCCATCTCTTAAAGAACCATGAAACTTTATATTTAAGCACTTGATAATAAGTTTCCCGAAGCGAAGCGAGGGCGGGTCGCTAGTAAATAATAATTTAGTCAACTGGCAGTTGGCCGTTTATACAGCGGACTTGGATTTTCATGTGTAAATTGCATTTGCTTTAATTTACCGTAAAGAGATTTAAAAAAAACTTTTAATGTAATAGATATTTACTAACTAATTCAAATTAATTAATAATATATCTATTACAGAAATAAAAGAAAAACCAGCTTTTTGTAGCTTCATCTACTTTGCACCCGTCGACTTACTGTTACTGTGTGTTTTCTGATTTTATGTGTTCTATGTGAAGGCTTTATGTTTAAACAAGCCTATACCCGCGGCTTCGCCCGCCAAAAATCCCTAAATATATAACAGTTGATAAAATCAGAGAACTTTCGTACTAAGTTTGCGCCCTCCTCTTACCTCCTTAAGGGATGATTTTCGAAAAAAAAATTTAAACATATTTCATAACTTTCAATGAAATACCTTCATACTGAATTTCATTCAAATACCCTCAAAACCGGCAAAGTTTCATACTAACTTTGCACCCCCATTTTACCCCCTTAGGGGGTGAATTTTCAAAAATCCTTTCTCAGTGCTCCCCTACGTTATAAAAGGAACCCCCGTGCAAAATTTCAAGTTTCTAACCCTTATAGTTTAGGCCCTGCGTTGATATGTCAGTCAGTCAGTCAGTCAGTCAGTCAGTCAGTCAGTCAGCTTCTCTTTTTATATAATTATATAGATTACAACCCATAACTGTTCCACGTCGGGTTAGGGTCTCTCTCTTGTCAAACTGAGAGTTTAGGCCATCATCCACCACGCTGGCCAACTGTCGTTTTTCGAACTTCACACACTTTAAAAACGTTATGGCAACTGAGGAATGTGAGCTGCAGTCGTAACACTGCCATTTACAGACAAAACGATCGGCTATTTAAATAAAGCAGAGACCCGATTCCAACCGTAATTCATTCCGTCAAAGTCTCAAAGTATCAAAGTCGTCAAAGTTTACTTCACATTTTTAAGGTGCAAACAGCAGGTGTGATATAAATAATTTTACGAAAAACAGTAACCATTGTTGGCTCTAGTCCCTAACTAATGAAGGTCGGGATAACTAGATGCATTTAAATAAAACGCGAACTGTAATAAGCTGGTATAATAATAACGTAAGACGAGTACAAAGGTGACGTGTGGGTGCTTTGGTCTCGTTATGGGCACTGTCGCGCAGGGCGGCGCCGACTGAGCTCCTCACGTTGCTGGCTGGGGCGGGGACCGGGGGACGCCGCGCTGCCCGCGCGTCTCCTCCCGTGCGTAAGCGCGTCCTTTAGACGCGTGAACATACTCCCCGCCTTGAAGTGTCTTCAATATTTGACACAGGTAGGGGGCATATCATGGTATATGCCCTACGAATGACGCCCTTGCGCGTCTTGATGTCAGCTACTCGTGCCACCCCATCCGATCCAGGGATGAGTCTGATGATGCGCCCCAGAAGCCATTGAAGTGGTGGTGCCGTCTTCTCCTTCACGACGACCAGTGATCCCACCTGCAGCTCTCCCTTTGATTTGCCCCATTTTGCTCTCTGTTGAAGCCAAACGACGTATTCGTTAGAGAAGCGAGACCAAAAATGTTGTTTTATTTGCTCGATGCGCCTGAATCGCTGGAGGCTCGTCATCCTTTGGTTGGTCACATCAGGATGCGGCATCGCGATCAGAGATCGTCCAATAAGGAAGTGGGCAGGAGTGAGTGGAGATAGATCTGAAGGATCATCGGACAGCGGCGTTAAAGGTCTAGAATTTAGAATTGCCTCTATTTGAATTAAACAAGTAGCCATTTCTTCAAAGGTTAAATGAGTTGTGCTTAATATTCGTCTCAAATGAAATTTGATGGATTTAACTGCTGATTCCCATAGGCCTCCGAAATTCGGGGAATAGGCGGGAATATAAGAAAAATTTATACCTCCATCCAAAAAGTCACCCGAAAAATCCTGTGAAAGAAATTGAGTCAATTCATTAGAAGCTCCAACAAAAGTAGTGCCATTGTCAGAGAAAATATTGCGTGGTTTACCCCTACGAGCTATAAATCGACCGAGAGCAGCTAGAAAGGCCTCTTTGGTCAAGTCTGACACTAGCTCGAGGTGGAGAGCCCTTGTAGCCAAACAAACAAAGACACAAATGAACGATTTTATTAACTGACAACCTCTACCCTTACGACTAGCTATCAGAACTGGCCCGGCATAGTCTACACCTGTATCTAAAAATGGAAACTCTAGATGTAGTCGCTCTTTAGGTAGATTTCCCATAATGGGTTGTACCGTTTCTCCCTTTATTCTACAGCATTTGACACAAGAACGAGTAATTTTTCGTGCTAGAGTCCGACCACCTAATACCCAGTAATTATGCCTTATTGTGGCAAGTAGTAACTGCGGTCCAGCATGACATAGAGTTTTGTGATACATGTCAAATAATAGTTTCGTCATAAAATGTTTGCTACAAAGTAAGATGGGGTGTTTGACATTGTAGTCATAGAAAGAGTTGCTAAGTCTGCCTCCAACACGAATTATATCATTAGAGTCTAAAAAGGGTGATAGGCATAGAAGTCTATTTTTGCGAGAAAGTGATTTACCTTTGGTCTTTAAAATATTATGTTCTTCGGGAAATGATTGCATTTGAGCTATTTTAAAAAGTAAATTTGATGAATTATTTAATTCTGCTAATGATAAATGTATTGAAGAATTATTATTATTAATCTTGCGACACTTGTTTATGAATCGAAGAATATAAGCAGTAACACGTTGTAATTTTGAAAAGGAAGAGTATTTGTTAATTAGTGTTGTAAAGAAATCGCTTTCTTGTACAGAAAAGAAAGTTTGTTTAAGTTCCGGTAGTAGTGTGGTGTCTAAAGACTGAGGAAGAACAGGCCACTGAGATGAATTTAATTTTAAAAAGTTTGGTCCTGACCACCACAGGGATGAATCCCTAATGCGGTCGGCGCTGAGTCCTCGTGAAGCGAGGTCCGCGGGGTTGTCGTGGGAGGGAATGTAGCGCCACTTGTTAATTCCTAAATCTTCCCGAATCTCACATACACGATGGCGTACAAAAGGCTTCAACTGGGCAGGACTAGTAGAAAGCCAACCTAAAACGATTGTCGAGTCGCACCAAAAAAAAGAATCTGAAATATTTATTCTAAGCGACTTGACAACCTTTTCGTATAGCCGCTTTGCTACCAGTACACTGCACAATTCGAGGCGCGGTATAGTGGTATTTTTGATTGGACTGATCTTACTCTTTGCGGCCAATAGACTAACATTTACTGTACCATCATTGTCGACTGAACGTACGTAAATACAAGCCCCGTATGCCTTCTCTGATGCGTCTGAAAATGTATGCAACTGTACAGCAACTGGTGTATTGCATACAACGCATCTTGGTATTCTTAATTGATTAAGGAGCGGCAATGTTCTTTGAAAATGAGACCAAGCATTTTTAATATCAATGGGTACGCATTGGTCCCATGAACATTTGTTGATCCAAAGCTGTTGCATTATAATTTTGGGTTCGACTATGCAAGGAACAACAAGGCCCAGAGGGTCAAAGATTTGGGCAATAGTGGATAAAATATGACGTTTTGTTACATTGACACTAGTAGTAATATTTATAGTGTAAGTGAATGTGTCTTCGGAACATTTCCAATTAAGCCCTAACGTTTTAGATAGCTCATTATTGTGGTTTAGATTAACAGATTCGGTTTGTTGTGAATTAGTCGAAATAGCCTTTAAAACATCTCTTGAATTTGAATGCCACTTTCTTAAATTAAACTGTGCTGATTTTAAAACTGAAGTTACATTTTTAGATAATTTTATAGTGTCTTTAACTGTGGAAGTGCCGGAAAGGAAATCGTCTACATAAAAGTCATGTAATATTGATTGTTTTGTATTTTCGTCTGAACATTCGTGAGCTAATTGAACTAAACACCTTGTGGCTAAGAAAGGAGCTGAAGCCGTGCCGTATGTAACAGTGTTTAGTGTATAAGTTTTAAGCGGTTGTGTAGAGTCGGGCCTCCACAAAATTAATTGTAGGGGCCGTTGATCTTGTGCTATGCAAACAAACCGGTACATTTTCTCTATATCTGCTGTCACGACATATTTATGCTGACGAAATCGAAGCAATATGGAAAGTAAGTCATCTTGAATTGGCGGACCGATCATTTGTATGTCGTTTAAAGATTTACCGGATGTTGTAGCAGCGGACCCATCAAAAACTACTCTCAATTTCGTGGTTGCGCTTGACTCTCTCATAACACCATGATGAGGTAAATAATAATGTGGATGTGGTACAGGTGTTTGTGTAGGAGTCATGTGTCCAAGACTGATGTATTCTTCCATGAACTCTACGTACATAGCCTTAAAATTCGCGTCACGTTCTAAACGGCGTTCTAAACATAGAAATCTATTTTTAGCTGTTTGAAAGGAACTGCCCAAAACATCAGGTGAATCCTTCAAAGGAATAGTAACAACAAATTGACCGCTAGGGCTACGTACGGTAGACTTCACGAAGTTATCTTCACATGCTCGTTCCTCGGAAGTAAATTCATGCTTTATGGGAATTGTATCGAGCTCCCAGAAACGTGATAAATCGGTAGAAGTATGTTCATTTTGAGCAAACATGCATACAGGTGAAGTTTTATTATTATTTTGTATTACACCTGATAATAGCCAACCCAATTTTGATTCAATTAAAGTCGGTTTATTTTTACCCAAATGAATTTTATTCGCGCCTACAATGTTCCAAAATGTTTCCGCTCCTACTAAAATGTCAATGGATGACGGAATATTAAAATTTGGATCGGCAAGACGAATACCATATGGAAGCTGTAATTGACTTGTGTTAATGAATGTATTAGGTAAAGAAGAGGTGATTTCAGGTAAAATGAAACAGTCAATGTTTATCCTATAGCCACTGATAGAAGACTCAAAGGTAAGTGAGCATGATTGTGAACTACTGGAAATCAGATTATTTATACCTATCACCCTTGAATTCGTAGTATGAGCAGGTATTTTCAGCTTGAGTAAAAGATTCTTAGATACGAAGTTCGCCGTACTACCGTTGTCCAAGAGGATTCGGGCATTGTGTGGCTCCCCATTAGCATCCAGCACCTTCACCATCGCTGTGGAAAGTAATACAATGCGGGAATCAGAAGCATGATTCGCAGATAAAGCAACATTATGATCTTGAGATTGTGAAGTATGCGATTCTTCTAAGTGCAACAATGTATTATGCTTTACTTTACAGTATTTGCAACAGCTAAGGCGACATGAAAATTGTTTGTGGCCTGGGCGTAAGCAATTGGTACAGACGTTAGACTCATTAGCTTTTAAAATACGTTCTTGAACAGACAATTTTCTGAAACTTGGACAACTAAACAAAAAATGTGGTTGTTTGCACATGGGGCAAGATGGATTTTGACTCTTGCTCGTAGCTACAATAAAACTTTTCGATTTATTGACAAGAGGAGTGTCAGATTTAATTTTTGCGGATTGTGCTTCCTCCATGGTCTCTAATAGGTCCGCACGATTACTCAAAAAAGTGAGGAAATAATTTAAATCAGGTGAATCCGACAAAGTATTTCTACTTTCCTCCCACTGTCGCTTGGTAGTGCTATCCAACTTTCCTGTCATTACATGGATAATTAATGTGTCCACAAGCCAATGATCCACTGATTCTGATCGTAAAGTACCCAGCGCTCTTAAATTCTTTTTAGTGACGTCAATGATGTGACGTAAACACTTGCTTGACTCTTTGTTAAAAGATTCTATTGAAAAAAGAGCTTGTACGTGATTATTTATTAATAAGCGCTTGTTATCGTATCTTTGACACAATAATTCCCAAGCAACTATATAGTTTTCGCTTTTGAAATCTAAATTATCTATAACCAACAAAGCATTATCTTTAAGAGATGCGCGTAAATAATGCAATTTATCTATATTATCCATATCTGCGTCGTTATGCACGAGCGAAATGAATATGTTTTTAAATTCGAGCCAGTTTTGATAGCTGCCAGAAAATGTAGGTAATTCGATAGTGGGTAACTTAACTCGCTTTTTGTGTCCAAGCTTGCGTCCGTCACAAGAGCTCACCGTCGAACTATCGAGCCCGTGTGCTGCGTTGCGGCTGCCTGGCACCATGCACCGAGCGCGAGCCAGGAGGCCGTAGTACTGGTTCTCGAACTGCTCCCGCTCTCCATACTGCTCGTCGGGGTCTTCCACTAACTGCTCAATCTCGGTCTGCAATGCATCGTATTTATTATATAAATTTTGAAATTTATTTAGACGTACTTCGAGTTCCGATAATTGACATTGACTCAATTTTTCACAGCTTTCGGAAACGGCTAAATATGTAGAAAATTGCGTAAGCTTTGCTTTGATGGATCCACGTTTTCTAGATAATTCGCTTATTTTTCTTTCGGTTGACATTATAGAAGCTAAAGCAAAATACCAAACGAGAGAAAATTGAAAAGGAAAAAAAAAAATGCCTTTAAATAATTTGGAAAAGGACTAGCGTAAGCAAAAAACGCTTTTGAATCAAAAACACAAGATATTTAAAGGAATTTATGCGTCGCGCCACGTGCCACGTGCGGGTTACGTGTGCCTGTGAAGAAGAAAAAATAGGTTATTCTCAGATCACATATTATGATTATTGAGATGGTTTATGAAACGCACATTGATGAACAATAGATTTAATGCTTTGAGGTGATTATGGAAAAATGCGCAAAAGCAGTGAAATGATTTGAAGAAATGGTTGAAATGAAATGGATGAAACAAATTAAATTTAATGGACGAAATGAATAGAGGAAGAAATGATTAAAAGATTGTGATGAAATGGATAGAATAAGGATAAAATGGATAAAATATTGTGATAAAATGAATATGGAAAGATGAGATTTAAAAAACGGATATGGAACGATCTCACGATTACGATGCCCTGTGAGTTGTACGTCCTGTTCCGTGATGTATTTGACGTAGCACCCGTTGAATATTTGAATTCGCCCTCGGTGAATGCGTCGACTTGATGTTCGTAGCGGCGGCCGTAGCGCGAAGTCCGTTACAATAAGCGCCGACGTTCTCGAAACGACGAAATCTTGCAATCTTGAATACTCGGTCTCCACGGTATTTTAAAGAGGATCGAAGGACCATATGTTGGCTCTAGTCCCTAACTAATGAAGGTCGGGATAACTAGATGCATTTAAATAAAACGCGAACTGTAATAAGCTGGTATAATAATAACGTAAGACGAGTACAAAGGTGACGTGTGGGTGCTTTGGTCTCGTTATGGGCACTGTCGCGCAGGGCGGCGCCGACTGAGCTCCTCACGTTGCTGGCTGGGGCGGGGACCGGGGGACGCCGCGCTGCCCGCGCGTCTCCTCCCGTGCGTAAGCGCGTCCTTTAGACGCGTGAACACCATCAACAGACCATCCAACCTTAATCCCAGTAACCAATTAATCACCTTAATACTCAATCTAAGTGATACAAGACCGCGCCCCAAAAAGTTTTATTAAAGACATACGCAAGACTAAAGATCGTTTAAAATATTGCCTGAACTTTTTCAACTAAAACTTTGGTAGGCTGAGTATGTTTTACATAAGTGGCAAGTTACATTATTTTAGGCAAGCATGGCAATTTTTTACACCAAGTAGGTTATAAACCAAGTAGGTAAACTTTCGCATTTATAATAATAAGTAAGGACAGAAATCGTGTCAAATGCATAGTAGTTTATAAAGAGTAACTTTTAGTAGTGTCCATAATCTTTTATTTATTAATTCAATGTATTTAAAATTCATTATGATATTAAAATATTAGCTTTCTGCCCTCCTCTATATTATGAACTTTAACTGTGCCAAATTTAATTTAAGTATTTTGTTTAAAAATGGGTACAAAGTTGTTGCTCCACACCGTCACATTGATATATGTATGTATAAATATAAAAACTTCACTGGAGTGTAATATGCTTTAGTGGACAAGCACCTTTATTTGCGTTAACCACACTACTATATTATCATTTTCGGCTTACGACATTGTAGACCTAATTTCGGTTAGTGCGGCAATATCTTACTGGTTTATTGGTGATTACGTAATAACTACGGATGTGGTTTATTTAACGTAAGCAATATAAATTGTTTTATTTAGTGCCAGAAGCTTTGAATATAAATTAGCAGATAATCTTTATATAATGATTGTCTGCCCCAGTCCTTATACCTACTAATAAACTAGCCAACTAACTTCCTAACGCCGTCTACTGACTGATCTAACCAACCTAGTCCCGATCTGAGTCTTGCTATGCCATGGGCGGCAGCGGAAAATGGTGCTGCATGCTCGTTTGCTGGAGAACACTCAGTCATTCGCTAATTAAACACGTTACCTTGTCAACTACTAGATCTATTTATAGTTGAAATTTGACAGTAAGATAGTTTATGCGTAGGAGACGTTCACTTAGAATAAATTTTGTCATATTCCGCCTCTAAAGGGGTAAACAAAGGTTGAAAATTTATTTGAAAATAAGTTGAACGTATCTACTTGTGCGCGGACGAAACAACGGCAAACGGCTAGTTATCCATATTAGCCAAAGTATAGGTATGGGGTGTACCTATATCTATACTTTGGCTAATATGGATAATACTTTAATATACATTGTTTTTATAATATACATGGCTTGCATACTATAATATACATACATAGCTACTAGTTTTAAAGGAAATAAGGTGAGAAAAGGAAAAAAAGGAAACTTATTTATTCCTTATCCCGGGAGAATTTTAATAACGTTGATTTTTAATCATTTTTAATAACGTTATAATTACCTAATAATGTGACAAATTTGACGTCTATAAAGAGCCGCGGAAATAAGGCAATTTGGTAGTCAAAATATTAATCCTCTTTATTGCTTATCCTGTGGGAATATCGGAAAATTCGACCTCAATATTTGCCTACATTGTTAGGGAAAGCTGTGTGAAAAATTACAGCTTTCAACTTCAAGGTTTGGGCTGGTTGTGATGAATCTGTGAGTCAGGTCAGTCTGTCAGTCGAAGACCTGGGATTGATTTCTACACAAACCTCTAATGTTCATAAATTTTGTGTATATTAGAAATTAATGACCACTTGCTTCAGTGAAGGAAAACATTGTGAGGAAACGTGCATGTCTGAGGGTTAACCAGGATGTTCTCAAAAGGTATGTGAACTCAACCAATTCACATTTGGCCAGGTGGTGGACTTTGGCCTGTACCTTTCACATTGTGATAGGCGACCTGTGCCCAGCAGTGGGACATTGGTTGTGATGAGAGAAGTGAAAGTTGAAACGTGTTCTTCACTTTATCAAGTTCTATCTAATTAAAACTCTATTGTAATTAAAACTAAAGTTCCTTGTCCAAAGCATCGCCTCCGTTCGTCACTCGTTGTCACGTCTAAGGCAATTTGTCACCGAGTTTCGTAACACCTGCCACGATGCCTATCTCCGAAGTCAAACAGAATCCCCCCTTAACGGCGTTGCGTGAAAATAAACCCTTAATTATACGATATGATTAATGGGTTATTACATTCGGTTAACCACCGCAGCGGTTAAGTTTCGCGATCGAAGGGTTTGATTTCGATGGTAAATTTTCGAAGTTAATTAATTTAAAATTATTAACGGATATTGCATGATGAAGTGTTGTTTATTTATCACGTAAATGTCTGCCCCGCCCAGCAATCAAACCCGAAACCGTTGCTTCGCAGACAGGGTCAATACTAACTAGACTAGGTCGTCAAATTAAAAAAATGCTGTGCATAAGGACATTAACAAACTATCTATATCATTAAATGATTCGGAATTTAAAGCAAGTACGACGTTCATACAATCCAAAATAATCCATGTCAACTAACCCTGTTGCCTTTCAAACGTTACACTACGAAAATAATGCTATTAATTATGTACTGATTATTACGAATCTCGTAATCAGAGGCTATGCCCCAAATGCTAATACCACAGAGCACTCCACATTCCTCTAAACCAGGACGCACGTCATATAATATATGTATATGTCATGCAGTGACGTCATACCACATAATAATACCATTGTTCCCATTCAAAGCACAGATGGGTTAAATGTACTGTTTTGACTTATGCCTACAAATATAAATCTATGCGACATACTTTTGAGATTTCAAAACATAATAATATATAAATGTTAAATAGGGTGAATTTCAACGCTGTAAAAAAATCTATTGGTCGTAGAGTCATAAGACTAACCATTAGTAGACCATTCGAAGCATAATTTTTTCTTTGATTCCGAATCAGCAATAAAAATTGTCATAAATGTCGGTTACAATATTTCCGCTTTTTAGCATCGAAGCACCGTATAAAACTCTTTATCCCGATGCGAATCCAACTCATCTGGGATCATTCGCATCATTTCACATTCAGAACGGATCATTGAGTACAAAGCGGCTCCTAATGAGGTATCACTACTCGTTGCGGAATAAAAGTTGAACACCGTGTTGACCCGTGGCCTCAGAAGCCCTCCGCAAGCCCTCCGCAGGCCCTCCGTTGGTAATTAGAGGGTTTCCGCTCGGAGAGAGGGATTTTGTTGCGTTTTATTCTACCGCGTTCGTTGGAAGCAATGATTAGTGGCGTAATGAGGTGCAAGGGTATTCCGTTTCTGACTTTTGCGGGAATGGCTAGTGACAAATGTAATGATTGCATTTTTGTATAAAAAAAATATACAGCATAACAACTTACGAGAACTCGTACGGCGCAATAGTTGCCGTGCCGGACCGCCGTTTAGGGTCCGTGGTTCGATTCCCAGCTAGACAAAACTGTGAATAATGGCTTTAAATTTCAGTTTTTCGTCAGGTCACAGATGTGTTGCTGGCCTTCAAAACTTACAAGTTTAAAAGTTGTAACTTTCAACGTTCAGCTTTTAACGTTGATTCAAATCTTTCTACCCGGAACACAATTGCGGTCTAAACTACTACTACACGATAGGTATTAGGTAGTACATAATATTATATACCTACTAGGTACCGTGGCGGGCGATGGTATCTACTTCCGTGCTTCCGTGGTGGTACTTCATTCGAACTCTTTACTGTTTATATTTGAGCGGTAACAAGAAATGTTTAATTTCTAAGGCTGTATCCAGAAATTCAAACACCGTTCCCGTAATCCTGTAACCCCGCCATCCATCTCCTGAATTTCCTACATACAAAGCATTTTCATCTCGTAGGCTCACGTCAAAATTAATTTCAGAATTAATTCAGTAAAGTAGCACTGCAGGTAATACATTAGGCGTTTCATAAATAAGTTCCCCTCTGTTTTGTTAATTGCTGTATTTGCGTTATGTTTGCTTTGTACTTGCGAATGTTGATGGAACTTCAATTTAAGAAAACAATACACAACAGCCTTCAATACACAACAACCTTTAAAAACTTCACCATACATAAAAATTACATTGGATAAAATAGCTAATAGTTAGTAAATTATTTTATCATAACTATAACGACATTGTTATTAAGTTCAATAAGTGGTACACCCTAGAGTTCGTTCAGGGTAGTACTACCGCCCGCCACGGTACTTAGAACCATTTCTATGGGTTTTATTTTTGACAACTCTGTATTTGTTTACCATAAGTTATTCAAAAAATCGGAGGTAGTCATGTGGACTGCTAAAAATATGAACTTTAGAAAATTTATAACTTTAGAAAATAACTTAATACAATAGTAGGTAAGTAAGCAAATCGCTGCACGTCGCCGATCTTGCGTACTGCGTCACATGATGTTGCTTTCGCGAACCTATAAGATTTTCCCCTACCAAAAATCGTTTAACGCGCCTAAAGAAGTTTTCACTTGAAATTTAGTTTTTTCATCATAATTACAATTCAGCATATCAAACGATGAACTGTATGATTAAAATAAACAACATTAGTACGTAGAGCAACATTGTGCCTATGTATTTACATTTAGTTTAGTGTCGCTCGCTGTACGCCGTTCATTAGGTACTTCCCCCGCAGCGGAGCGCGCCTGCCACCGACATGTGCGTGAATTATTGTGAACTATGTACCCAGTTATACTCGATTGTTTCATTAAATAAATAAATAAATAAATAAATAACGCTACGCACTCATAGCACCACACTAGGATTCCCTGCGTCGTGGGTGCCATGGACAACACACAAGACATGAACACACACACCCAGACCAAGAACGGAAATTTAAATTCATCATTCAAATTTTCGCCTCGCTGGGAATCGAACCCAGGACCCTCGGAACGGCGATCAGGCTTGTTAACCATTGCGCCATCCGGGTCGTCAAATTACTAGAGTTACTAGTTGAACTACTTAATGGTTCGATTTTTTTTTGTATTAGATAGTCCTATATCGAGGAAGGCTATATATAGGCTATAACATCTCGCTGCAACCCATAAGAGCGGAGCATCGATGCAAAATGTTGTAGAAATGAGAAAATATTTAATACTCGTATTTGTAAACGTTTGTAACTATTAACATTTCCATAAGGCAGTTCCACCGGCGGCGACTAGCGAGTAGAGCTAGGAACTGAAAACAAGTTGGCGAGTAGCGATTTGCAGGTGTGTAGTTTTGTTAGTTTTGTCGCCGGGCTATCAGCGAGTGACAGACTGCGACGGGCGATTACTCGCACTACTCGATGAGGGCGATTCTATAATGTAGTCGGCGTGTGTTCTGAGCGGCGTTTCGCTGAGCGAGTATTATGTTGGATAGCTATTGTCCCCTGGCGACAAACTAGAGGAGCGAGTCCTCGCCGGCAGTGTGAACAGTCAGCGATCACCTATTAATATGCATCTTTTCTGCTTACACGGAATGTATATTTTATTGTACGTTTCTTGAGCGAGAAAATAGCCGATAGTTACTCGCTTAATCACCGGCGGTTGGACCACTGCCTTAAGTTTTCGCTTTCAAAACTGTCGTCAAGAGAAAACGCGTGCATTTTTAGCTTTTATTTAAGTAAAAACTTTTAAAAAGCTCACGAAATATTAAAAGCCATTACCACGGAAATAAAAGTGAAAATGAATACCAAAATTTGAATGGGTTCTTTGACTTTTGTCTTTTTGCAAGTTATACTTTTTTTAATCACTTGCTTTCGAATTAAGAGTCTCGTATACACATGTACTTCAATATAATGTAGTACTCATAGTATGCTCATAGCCCGGCCGCTTGCGTCGATCCTAAGTGATCGACAAAGTTAAGCAACAGCGGGCGTGGTCGGTAGTTGGATGGGTGACCGCTAGTGGCTAAATTTCTTGGGCGCTTCCGGGTTTCAGAGAGCAGTTGTTAAGTCATGTCGGAGGCTGTCGGGTTCCGACGCAGGGCAACGGAAAACATTACTTTTGCATTTGACATTAGCGCCGGTCAAATCAATATATGAAATTAAAAAACAATATTATTATAATTAAAATTTCTTACATTATTACCACTATTACCGCACTTAGCGTTGTGGTCTATGAGCTGTACCCCTTCCCATTGTGAGAGGAGACACATGCCCAGTAGTGGGACAGTTATGGGTTGAGATGATGATGACATTACTTCAATAATTAAAGTTAATAATCGTCATAATTTTAAATAATTATTGTAACAATTTAACAGAACAATTAAACCACTGGGCGTCTAATATTATAGAATTTCTCAATGAGAGTAATTAACGTGAGTAACGTCGACTTGAATTCGCATTGTATAGTTTGAAATATAGGTTTTGTTAATGGGTTTCGCAATCACCTATTTCATCATCAAAGTTACGTTGTGTAAGACCAGTGGTTCTTAACTGGCGGACCGCGGACCACTGGTGGTCCAAGTGACAACGAATGCGAAAAAAATAAAAATGCCTGTCCAGAGATAACTAAAAATAAAAAACTGAAATTGTGTCGTGGGACACCGAGTAGGAACGAAGTTCCTTCGGCTACTGTCGCGCCTGCGCACGTCTCATTTAACGGTTTTATTCCACGCACTTTTTTCCACACCTTTTTTCCACGCTTACGGTTTTACTATCACATATTTTTCAGTTCGATCGCGCAGCAAAATCCCTATCCCCTCCAAGCCTGCCGTAAGGAACTTCGTTCCAAAAAAATGGTGTTTATGCTTTATGTTAATGATTAATGATAAATGTTTGTTTTCGGTTGATGGGAGGATATTTGTGTTGTGTGCGCGTTTATTTTAGTTATTTGACTCTCTTTTTTCTCTGCATCTGTCACATTTGTAAAAGATATATTTCACGATACATCGCTTATCGTGCCTGGTGAATCACATGTTTTAAACAATCCATTTGCAATAGGTACTTTCTTGGGGAATGTAAATGGCGCCATAATGGGTGGATTAAATCGTTTCGTGGCTACAGCTGAATAAAATAGGAATTAAGAAGAATTATTTCTGCTGCATTGTTGGTAAGTGGTTTGAATGCTGGTCTCTCGCCGAGCGGTCCGTGTTCGAATCCTGCGAATGGCTGTCATTTGTCATAACGACATTCATGGTCTTAGCCATCACTCATCCATCATCAGAAAGGGAGTACTCTCAAGCAATCTACTACTACTTACTCCTACTATTGCTTCTCTACTACGACTCTCACTCACTCTTCACTTCATTACTCAATTAACATTAAAATAATTTGACCAAATTACGTCTTGCGTGGTCACGAATGGACAGGCTACGAGAAACTCTTGACAGTTGACACTTGACAGTTACTAATGACAGACAAGACTGTCAAATTTACGTCTAGTTTCTTTCAAGTTTATACGGTATAAAATGCAAATCGTGGCTACTCTTTATAGTTAAAATGTGTGTTTATTTAAAATGGGTAAGTATTTAACGACTTAACTTTGTCTAAGGCTTCTTAGCCAAGTCCACTGACAGGACTGACTGTCACTAGTAATCCCTGTTCCAGTCCTCATACTTACTAACAAACTAACTAGCTAATATTCTGACATCGTATCCTAACCGGACAAATTATCCTGGTCCCCATTTGAGTCTTATTCTGTGTCGGTCGAAGTTGTCACGGGCGGCAGCGGAAGGTGGTGCTGCATGCTCGTTTGCTGCCTTAATTCCATAAAAAAATGTTTACAACAGTTTACCGCATGGTTTAAATAATGCATTTTACAAATTTTTCATGTTTACTCTGCTCGTAAGCTGCATTCAATTGGAAAAACCACATGAAAATCCGCTTTTACGCTCACCACGTTCAGGATGAAATTTGTTTTATGCTATTTTTGATATCATCATTTTAGGCATCAAATTCGGCAATAAATACTTGTATAGTAGGATTATTTATTCATCATCATCATCACAACCTTTAACTGTCCCACTGCTGGGCATGGGTCTCCTCTCACAATGTGAGCGGTATAGGCCGTAGTCCACCACGCTGGCCAAGTGCGAATTGGGGGACGGATTATTTATTAATTGCAGTAAACTGTCGTGTACACTATCTGATGGAGAATAAATTGTGTTGTGACGAACGGACTCACATCGGACTGAATGATTACACCTTTAAGAGGTGGTTTGAAATATATCATGTTTTAACTTAAAGATCTCGTTTTTGTTGGCATATATTAATAAGAGGTTCAAGAGCCTGTACTGAAAGGCCAGTAATGCTAAGAGAATTCTCTGATGATTCCCTGTGTCGTGGGTGCCATGGACAACACACAAGACAAGAACACACACACCCAGACCGAGAACAGAAATTTATACTCACCATTCAGATTTCCGCCTCGCTGGGATTCGAACCCAGGACCCTTAGAACGGCGGTCCGGCGTGTTAACATAAATATAGTCGTAAATATAGCAACATTATTGTACAAGATTACATTAGCACATGTCAGGTTACTATTCATTCGACTATACATAGTCGCCGAGTTATTAGTACCTAGTGAACGAAACGCCGTAAAATAGCCTCGGAGGCAAATTAGATTGATTAATAGACAGTTAGGCCCGAGCAAATGCAGTTGACCTTTAATTTAGATTTAAATTACCTTCAGATTAATTTAAATTATACGAAAAGTCTTCTAAAACTGTCGTAGTCTACGAATCTTGCGAGTACTGTTGTGAAATGAAGTGAAATTGTTTTTTTATTCGAAGTTTGTTTCTTATAAATTCTTTTCGAAAGTCTAAATGAATCGACTTCAAAATGCGAATTTAAGATTTGCGCTTTGTTGCACATAACCATTCCAATCTTCTAGGTCTTCTCAGTTATAAGGAGACTCGTGCTTAGTACCACCACGCTCGCCATTGCAAGTCGGTCGATCACTTAGTCGACCCAAGCAAGCCGCCGCACAGTGGGACGAAAATCGGGTCTTCATAGACTTAGGGTTCTTATGTTATAAATTTTTGATTTTCCTTCGGAAACTAACGTAGAATCGTATAGGAAGCCACAACATTATCATATTTACGCATCTCTGGCGATAATAACACGTTTTTTTTTTTTTTTAATTAAATTTGTATGAAACAAAACAGTAAAATCCAATTTATTCGAGACTCGAGAGAGTGCCCCTTATTTCCTCTCGTACGATTATTGCCACTATTTTTCTCCATTTTTTGACATATCGCACATAGCTGGCACTGGTGCGACTTCAGGTGAAAAAAAATGAAATGTGTTTTTCAATTAAATTTGTATGGAACAAAACAGTAAAAGCCATTTTATTTGAGCATATATAACATTCAGAGTGGCAAGTACCTTTTAAAAAGCCTTACGCACCAAAAATAACGTGCACAAAATGAAATAATGATAAAAAACACATTCATTTTTTTTCACCTGAAGTCGCACCAGTGCCCGCTATGTGCGATATGTCAAAAAATGGAGAAAAATAGTGCCAATAATCGTACGAGAGGAAATAACGGGCACTCTCTCGAGTCTCGAATAAAATGGATTTTTCTGTTTTGTTCCATACAAATTTAATAAAAAACACAAGACTCGAGAGAGTGTCCGTTATTTCCTCTCGTACGATTATTGGCACTATTTTTCCCTATTTTTTGACATATCGCAAATTGCGCACACTCGATGGACTTGGGGTGAAAAAAATTGAATGTGTTTTTTATCATTATTTCATTTTGTGCACGTTATTTTTGGTGCGTAAGGGTTTTTAAAAGGTACTTGCCACTCTGAATGTTATCTATGCTCGAATAAAATGGCTTTTTCTGTTTTGTTCCATACAAATTTAGTTCAAAAACACATTTCATTTTTTTTCACCTGAAGTCGCACCAGTGCCCGCTATGTGCGATATGTCAAAAAATGGAGAAAAATAGTGGCAATAATCGTACGAGAGGAAATAAGGGGCACTCTCTCGAGTCTCGAATAAATTGGATTTTTCTGTTTTGTTCCATACAAATTTAATTAAAAAAAAATAAAAACGTATTATTATCGCCAGAGATGCATAAATATGATAATGTTGTGGCTTTCTATACGATTCTACGTTAGTTTCCGAAGGAAAATCAAACATTTATAACATAAGAACCCTAAGTCTATGAAGACCCGATTTTCGTCCCACTGTGCGCCGGGCTATGAGCGCTTTTCACTAGTGCCTATTTAGTTAAAAACTTTTTTATTTAAGAAGAAAACAGTTAAGATTCGCGACGATGATAATCATGTAAATTATATTAACCAATTTTGTCATGTTCCCATTTCTCTGGTATCCAATAAAGCTGATGATATTGAGATCATCAAAATACGATAAAGTTTTTACGTCACATTACAAATTTTCATACCATATTTTGATAGCAGTTTTTGCTTTTTACGGTGTTAATTTATCAGCTTTTCAAGTTGAAATGTCCGTAAAAAGGCGATTTTAAATGATTTTACGGCGTATTTTACGCGACGAGCCTGCTGGAATAATACTTTGGGAGTTACTGACGAGCAATTTGGCTCAATTTGAAAAATTATGACAAAAATAAATGTGATGCGCAAAAGATTAAAAGGTATGCTGCTCAAACATCGTTGAGTCAAGGTTAAAGCAATATCATGTCCTACTTTTATTATCATTGCAGCCCATAAGGGCTAAGACTACCCTCAAATTTTTTTGCAAATTTAAGTAATTGCTTAACTTTACCTAACTTAACTTTAATGTTTAATCCACCTACTGGTAAGTAGTGAATAGTGATGTAGTCTTGGCGCACTACATTCATTTATTCTCCCTTGATTTGAATACCACCATTATAACAAAGCCTTTCACGATAGCCAAGTGCGGATTTGCAGACTTTACCATTGAGAATATTGTGAAGAACTATCATGAGCGCAGGTTTCCTAATAAAGTTTCCCTTCACCAACACAGTGACAATTATTTTCTAACAATACCTAATATAGGTAATAACTTTGAAAATTAGTGGTGCGTGGAAGACTTCGAACTCCGGCCCCCTTTTATCGGTGCAATGTTGGATTATTGTTATTACTGTTGCCTAGGTTACCTAGATGTCTGGATATTATTATTTAAAAAAGCATTTGAGCACTAACCATCTGCCTAATAACAAGTAATAACTTAAAACTGTTCTTAAAAACATGGCGGGCCAGACACAATACCGAAAATCTACTTAAAACTTTCAATTAACTTTTCCTTCGCGTCGACGTCAATTAAGAAAAGAAAGAAAACCCAAGAAAAGAAAGGAAACTTAGAAGAAAAGCGGATGAAAGGCAATTTGCGAGTTCATTCTTCCTCATTAAATATCGGAATTGTCTTACCTTATTTTAGTTTGTCACTTGTTTGGAGAAGGATTAATAATGGCTTTAGTTTCGACAGGTTTTCACGTGAAACAAAAAACTTTTGCCATTCCACTGAAAATAGGTCACATTTCGGCACTACCACCTCTTCTAACACGGTTACCCCTGTTAAAATGAGGAGCATTACAAAATATACTATTCATTGCCTGTGTTTATTACGGCGACCCCGTAGCCTAGTTGGGAGTGACCCTGTCTGCAAAGCGAGGGGCCCCGGGTTCGATTCCCGGCCGCAGATGTTTGTGTGACAGATAAATGTTTGTTCACGGGGCACGGGTGGTAATGATGTGTTATTCGTGTTGTCTATGCCACCCGCGACTCAGGGAACCCTAGTGCGGGGGTATGAGTGTGTTAATGTATATTTATTATTTATTAATTTTTGGTGTACGAATAGTTGTTTTCTCAAAATAATCCTCAGAGCCTTATCTCACTTGATCGCTGTACTGAAATCGTTAGCCACATTCACAAATATTCTGTATCGAAATATACACGTCGAGTCTATCGTATATCGTATCGAGTATTCAATACGAAATACATACGTAGGTACACCCAAATAAATAGTGTCTCGAAGCGGAGTGAGTTACACTTTTGCTGGCATTATCGATAAAACATATTCCCCTCACTATCCCTTATTTAACGGAACAAAATTCAAGTCGTAACGAGACACTTCACACTGCTGTCTGTGTCACGTTGCTTGAAGTTGCCGCTTCGTGTTTACCGACAATTAACTTTAACTGAGAGCTTGGAGGATGTGAGTTAATTTCAGATATTGTTCTTAACCAACTTCTACAAACGTCCTAATTATTGGTGCTGTTTGTTGAATAATTAATTAATTGTATAATACTTGATACGAAACAAACAAAAAACTCTTTTGCTTTATTTAATTACTACATGTTTCTTTTTACCCACGACGGAACGGTATATGCGTTTGGTGTAAGAAAATGTTTGTGTAAACCAATGTTCCCATTTATCTCCAAAACAGCTAGTCCGATTTTGATGCGGATTTCAGAAATGGGTTTGGGTTTGATTGGTGCATGTTCTTATATATTTGTTACGATGAAAATTCACCAGCGGGCGCTGCAGTAATATCTAACCCGATTTTGATGCGGTATTCAGTATAGGGGTTGTGGTGGATTAGTTATTATTTTCATTCTACGTAATGATATCGAGTTGAGTTACAACAAAGCCCCCGGCAGAGTTTAGTAGTAAATATTTATGTTAATTATATATTAATAAATTGAAATAACCTGTATCGATTTTGTATTATGTATGTATCTATGCTCTTTAAAATCTTTGCAATAAAAAGCAATTATTAAAAAACCCACGACGGTTAAAATGTAATTGAAAGAGGATAAAATAATTAGGAAAACCCCGACTTAAACAATAATTATAAGAGATAATAAACGTAAAAAAGCTTTATAAGTAAATTTGATCTCTCGCAGAGTCGGACATAATGAACAACAGGGTATCAGTTTTCATAACACTATTGTTATTATAGAATAGACTAATATCCATTGGTGCCTTCAGTTTGTTGTAGGAAACCTATGCTTTAGTATCCACACTCGACAATATGTTTATACGAGATCTTTGTACTAATCATGTTTAACACGGGAATCTAAAAAATGATAAATTATATCGGTAATTTTAAATGGTTATCCGTAGGATATAGACATAATGCCATTGTATTTCCTTAGATATTTTGAGATACAGAATTCCGTAGTAAAGGTATCAATTTGGTATATCTTATAAAGTTTGGTCAGAGTTAACAATGAACGCGCCAGAAATCCTACTTTATTACGAAACATTGAATTTTTTATATTTTTTGTAAACATAATACTGCGTGTATTAAACCTATTAAACATGTGAAAGAATTTATCTGAACTATAGTAAAAACCGTATCAAAATCCGTTGCGCAGTCTAAAAGACCTAAAGACTGTATAAACTATCGATAAGAAGACCCGAACATCCCTATTTCGTCAAACAACTTAGTGAGAGAACGCGCAAACCATTCCCGATGGTGGTGACACTTCAACGTGCTACGAACTTCACCACAACCCGGCTCCATGTTTGTTGATATGTTCACTGTCAAGAATACGCTATGTGACGTTGTAAGCACGTACAATCGCATTTCATTCGTCACAACTGTCCCACGGGTTCGCGTTCTAATGCACAGTAAGTCTTAGTCCTTAAGGCCTTGCGTGTATCGCAGAGGACAGTCATAATTAGCTGGTGTTGGTGTTCATTGCAATGGTCTTGGAATAACTCAAATTTTGTGATTCAAATTGAATCTTGTATGCATAATTATCTATTACTGATACGTACACATTATGCGCGTAATGTTTTGAATTTTACTGTTTTGGAAATACATATGCTTTAAAAAAAGAAATGGTAAAAATCTTGTCTCATTTTCAAAAAAAAAACAGAAATCATATTTCCAAAATAATTATGTACTTACATAATATAGTATATTACAAAAAATATTGCCCAATCTGAGTAGAGCTGGCCGTTTCCATACATATTAAAATTTATAATTGACTTAATAGTTTTTACAGTGCTATGTATGTGCACAATGAATGCGATTGGTTTATAGCAAACGCATCCATAGCAAGCGTAGCCCATTTCTGGTGGAAAGGCACCCCTTGTTATAGTGGTTAGTGGCCAACCCAAGAGTGGGAAACTTTTATGCCGCTCAAAGGTCTCCAACGTGGCTTAACGACCTTGATAACAACCGGGACCGACGGCTTTACGTGCCCTCCAAAGCACGGAAGCGCTCAAGAAATTTTGCCAGTAGCGGTCACTCATCCACCTACGGACACGCCCGTTGTTGCTCAACGCTTGGCTGGCGGTTCTGTTGCAAATTTAATTAAAACTCAAATTTAATAATCTTTTGTCTTTCCTCTTGCATTATGTGCGAGGTAACATTATATCAGGCGGTTACGTAAGGCCTGCATTCGGACGATAAAAGCTCCTTTCATTACCGCCAGCCGCCTCAAAAATTGTATTAATGGCATCATTTTTAGTGAAACATTAAAAATCCGCCCACACTTTCCTTCGGGGAACAGTTCTTACGTTTAAACAATCCTTGCTCTATAGTTGTAACATAAGAAGGAGAAAAAAACATCTGTTTCATCTTACACGGTCCTGTTTAAAAAATATTATAAACGCTTCTTTCATAAACGTTTCTCTTCGTAGTTAAGGTCACCAACCAGGCTATGGGGGCGTCTTCACAGTAATTATTTACTTACAATTTATGATTTTGCGGGGTTTGAACCCGGGCCGCCCGGTGCGGGAGTCCAACGCTCTACTATGCTATCACTGCTTATATAGGTATACAGAATACCTAACTCGAATTGTTATCTCTTTCATTTGTTTGATCGGAGAGCGAGTTGCCAACACTGAAGCGCAATATTTTAATAAAGATGAAACGCGTGTTATCTGGAATCTCACCCCTTTATAAAACTGATGGGGCAAGTATGGACACAGACTGATAAAGAAGTTTTGAAAGGTCAAATCCCCTGGGAAAGGTTACCAGATTAAAAATACCCTTTTTAATCTATTACACGGTGAGTGTAACAAAACATTGGAGATTAAAAAGGAAATAAAGAAGATTTTTCTTTTAGAATTTTGGACAAATTACATGCTTTATTTGTTAAAGTTTTTATTTGTAAGGTTTAAAATCGAAGTCTTGCTTTTAAGTCCATAAATATAATAAATCTGCAACGGATCAATGTCTTATTCATGTATTTGGGAAACAATAATAAACGGGAAACTTATAATCGTTTACTCCACACTGGAGCAGCGTGGTGGACTAAGTATGCTCTAGGCCTCCATTTCTCAATTAGTCACTGCGGCACAATATTATTGGTAATTATAAGTTTGTATTTTGAACTGCCTAAACATTATACAAATTACACAGTTAACGAGTTCGGCGTGAAATATTACGAAAATGCTTATGACGGGCGTTAAAGACCTCGTGCGAAACTAGGTCATTGTATTGTTATTATATTGTTCATAGTTGGAAATAATGATAAAAATGTATTAAAAACCCAAAAGTATCGCTAACAGCCCTTTAATTAAGTACTTAAAACCTTACTACGAGATAAGTATTCAAAATGTACCTAACCAACTGTTTTAAACTGACTTAACTTTTTTTATTTACCAACTGATTAAAATAGAATGACACAAGGTTTTAAGCTTAAAACTTGCCACAATATATCAGTAAAAATCTTACCCAAATCGGTTTAGCCGTGAAAATTGTCACGCTCGGAATATCCCGACGGCTTTCGTCGATCTTAAGTGATCGACAAAGTTAAGCAACAGCGGGCGTGGTCGGTAGTTAGATGGGTGACCGCTAGTGGCAAAATTTCTTCCGTGCTTCGGCGGGGACGTAAAGCCGTCGGTCCCGGTTGTTACTATTTGGTAGTCGGCCATATCGGATATCTTCGAGCGGCTTATAAATTACCGACACTTGGGTTGGCCAATAACCCCTCCACCAATCCGCACTGGAGCAGCGTGGTGGAGTATGCTCTAGGCCTCCTCAGGTATGAGGAGAGACCCGCGCTCAGTAGTGGGCCATCAATGGGTTGAAAGCAGCCAAAATAAACCTTCCATATTTCCGTTATGAACACAATATTCCTACAATGAAGTAGGTATCAAAGTGCCCCGGATCAACAGGCGAATCCATCAAGCCAGCATTTTAATACGCCGTGATGAATGAGACATTATCGCTACGTTTTGGACGTCCCACCCAAATAAATATACTTCACCCAAATAATCCCTTGACGAGTCATCTAGGGTTATTAAAAAAATAATAATGTTAGTTTTTCAAGTCCGTACAGTTAGAAGAAGTAGTTCTTACTCAGCATGCAAGGTTTGATTAACAGTATTTTAATCAAATCTGTTAATTAAAAAACAAGGACACAAAAAGCACACGATTCTCATAACGCGAAATATGCGGGAGAATAAATACTAATGTATCAGTCACTTATTTAATACCAATATAACAAACACTTAAGACTCTAACCCCTATTTGCTGTAAGTAATCACAAACATATTTTGTTTCAATATTCCAATTGCTTACGACACAAACCGTGTCAAACACGTCGTTCAGAGCCATAAAATAATACATCCAAAGTTCATTAACGGATACAAAGACAGAGACAATAATCATAAACAAATCAAATCGCGGCAGCTCACTGATCCTGGGGGCCTGGAAAACATGTTTACATTTCTGCGAGAGTGATAGATTGCCTCCACCGCTCCACCTGGAACCCCACTGCGCAGAACTATGGACTCTGGATACGACACTGTGCTTTTTACGTGAATAACCGTCTGGTTGTCTGGAAGAGATCGCTCTATAGCGATAAGACATTTTGTACAGTGACTCTTAATTTACGAATGTGTCATTGATAGTTTTTTCTATATCAATTAGCTGTGCCCGCGACTTTGTCCGCGTGGAATTTTCATTGTTAAATTTCTAAAATAAAACACCTTCTTACATAAAAAACAGTACGAGAAAATAAACTTAGTTATATAACGGCGAAAAGAGAAATATATTTGCAGCGTCTCAGTAACTTTTTCGCTGCCACTACGAGTAGCGGTATCGGGATGGATAAGCGTTATTCCTACTGTTCACAGCTAAACAAACGCGAAACTTGTTGATTGACGCCCACTAAAGGCAATAAGCATCCAATGCGTCTATTGTGTACTACGCGGAACTGTGGACTAACATTTATTCCACTTGACCAGCGAAAAAATACCACCTACCTAGACGATATGGGATGTTTCGCAACAGCCGCGAATACCGCGCCGGTACGTCTCGCGATATTTCTCGCTACCGACACCGGTGCCGGTGTATCTGAACAGCACTTTTCTTAGCACAGGCCTATTTATTCTCTATTCACAGCGCAGCATATAGCCGTTCCAGACGGATTTACATCTCGTTGCAAACCGTCACATTGGGTCGCAGCCTCTTGATAAATGTCCGTTAGGCATTTTATTCTGTTTTTATAACATTAATATCGGTATTTTACAGGTCACAGCCGATCAATCTGACATGACTTTCACATGACAACATTGTCGATATGTACGATATGTAAGTGTGAATTTAATTTATTTAATGGCTATTGCTAGTATTATTTTTCGCTACCCCTAACTGTTCAAGCTGTTCTTTATTAACGTAGGTAATAGAAAACTAAACAAAAATGTTGTCTGTTGGTCTGTGCGTTTGAGCGCGCTAATCTCAGAAAACAGCTATGGCTAAGCCAATTCGGGTGCGGTTTTCGCTAATTAGAACTGACTTATTATACTAAGTTAGACTAGTGAACTATTGTGATTAGTTTCACTTAAAACTTAGTGTCTGTTTTGTTTCAATCAGTAAATATTTAAACGTTACGTCAGTTTGAAGAATCACTTTTAATATTTATTAATTACCGAATGTGGATAGTCAGAGACTGGTTTTCGAAGTAAAGCAATTGTCAATATTCACATCACAACCCATAACTGTCCCACTGCTGGGCTTGGGTGTCCTGTCACAGTGTGAGGGGTACAGGCCACAATCCAGCAGGCCAGAATTAACACACCTATTAGTACATTATGAAGAACCCTCAAGTGTGCTATTCTTCACGATGTTTTCCTTCACCGAAGCAAGTGATATGAACAGCATTATAACAGATGTGTTACATGACAGCTTATTAACACTTACAATACAAATAGTTCTCAAGTAATACATTAAATGGTGTTTTTGCTGTAAGAAACGATGCAAGAAACTTTGTGACGTGCACCACGTCTTTTAAACAAAACAATTTGTCTTCCTTAAAGTTTAGCGCGGTTCTTGCTAGCTTGGTGAAGATCTACAGATGCAGTTTAGTGTTATCTTTGAAATAATTCATGCTATATAACAGCTTTTAGGGTTCCGTACCCAAAATGTGACAAATTAATCCTATTACTATGATATGTTTATTATATTTGTTATGGATGTTATGGTTGGTTTTGTCGTCTTGTTCATGGCTTCAACTCGATAATGACTCTGTACTGAGCACGCGTCTCTCCTCATACCTGAGGAGGCCTAGAGCATACTCCACCACGATGCTCCAATGCGGATTGGTGGAATAGTTAGTGGCCAACCCAAGCGTCGGAAGTTTTTATGCCACCCGAATGCCGCTCGTAGACTTCCGACATGACTTAACGACTGTGACTTAATCAAACAACCAGGATAAAGAGTTTTACGTGCCCTCCGAAGCACGGAAGCGCTCAAGAAATTTAGCCTCTAGCGGTCACCCATCCAACCACCGATCCGCTGTTGCTTAACTCATTAGGTGACTAACGATCAACGCGAGCCGTCGGGCTATGAACGTTTCACATAAAAAATAACTTTATTCACACAACTGCCTTAATAAGTGCTTAGGCTTCGCAAACCTGCTAGCCCCTCAAATACTTCCAACGCGATACCCTCTCTCAAGAGCCAACCCTCAACAAAAGACATTCAAAGGATCATTGACGAAACTTAACTAATTTTGATAATTGAAAGCACTCGTTCTTGCCAATGTTATCTTAAATGAAACAGCTTTGATTCCGGAGAGTAAATTCGACGGAAATATCAATAATAATAAAGAGAAGTGCTGTGAAATATATTAATCCTTGCAATTGCCGAAATTGTCCTTTGTTCTTGAAAAGGATTCGTGTTTCTCGCCGTCCTTTGGCTGATGTTATCAACAATTAAGCCGTAAATGGGCTCTTATTCTAAGTTGTATCAAAATATGTACATCCTCACTAATATTGTAAATGCGATAGAAACTCTGTCTGTCTGTTATCTTTTCACGTTTAAGCTGCTGAATCGTGGCTACAACCCATTAATGGCCCACTACTGAGCACGGGTCTCTCCTCGTACCTGAGGAGGCCTAGAGCATACTCCACCACGCTGCTCCAGTGCGGATTGGTGGAGGGGTTAGTGGCCAACCCAAGTGTCGGAAATTTTAAGCCGCCCGAAGGTATCCGACATGGCTTAACGACTGCTACCAAATGATAACAACCGGGACCGACGGCTTTACGTGCCCTCCGAAGCACGGAAGCGCTCAAGAAATTTTTGCCACTAGCGGTCACCCATCCAACTACCGACCGCGCCCGCTGTTGCTTAACTTTGTCGATCACTTGAGATCGACGCAAGCCGCCGGGCTATGAGCGCTTCAACCGATTTAGATGAAATTTGGTATGGAGATAATTATTAGACACCCGGGAAAGGATATTATATTATAATTATATTGGTAATTTGAACGGTATTTTGTCGTTGGCGATTCTCACGCGGGCGAAACCGCGAGCAAAAACTAATTTTACTATTAACCCCATTTTCCGGAATTTAAGAGCCAGAAGATACTTCATTTCTTCTGCAACTCATAATACTCATTCATAGCCCCACATAAGAATACCCTGTAACATGGGTGCCATGGACACACACCGGACCGAGATCAGAAAATTAAAATTAATTATTCAAATTACCGCCTCACTGGGAACCAAACCTAGGACCCTTTGAACATTGCGTGATACGTTTCTTCAAATTCTACATTAGTCGTAATATCCTGAATACTCGTAAATAACAAAATCTCGTCAAACAACTCGAATATTAGAATATTAGTTACAACACTGGGATGAGATGACTGTCATTAAAATCTGTGTCGTTCTAAAATGTGAGCCAGTTCAAAGCAAGACAATTTGGTTAATTGAAAGCATTCATCTACTTCGCTGTTATCTGCCAGTGTCGGGTAAAGCTGCTTTCGGTGCCAACATTTTCACCTAAAAGAGGTGTAAATGATGCTACGGGTTTTTTTGCTACATATAAGATTACTTTATTATCAAAAACATAAAGATTGTAATTATAAATGTTTATTATGTTTAGTACAATTAATTTGACTCGATTACAAGGTAAAAAATATGTCATCATTATCACTATAACCCATAACTGTCCCACTGCTGGTCACGGGGCCTCTTTCACATTGTGAGGAGTAGGCCATAGTCCACCACGCTAGCGAGTGCGGGTTGGCGGAATTTTCATAACATTATGGGGAATTCTCAGGTGTACAGTTTCTTCACGATGCTTACTTTCACTGAAACGAGTGATAATTAAATTCTAATACATCATCATCATCACAACCCATAACTGTCCCACTGCTGGGCACGGGTCTCCTCTCACAGTGTGAGGGGGTATAGGCCATAGTCCACCACGCTGGCCAAGTGCGGATTGGTGGACTTCACACATCTTTGAGAACATTATGGAGAACTCTCAGGTGTGCAGGTTTCCTCACGATGTTTTCTTTCACCGAAGCAAGTGATAATTAAATTTTAATACGCACATAATTTTTGAAAATTAGTGGTGCGTGCGGGGTTTGAACCCGGACCCTCCGGTTCGGCAGTCCAACGTTCAACCACACGGCTATCACTGCTTACTCACAAATTCTAATACGTATATACCTAATGGTTGAAAGGCGTGTAGGATTCGAGCCCAAGTTCCCCTGTTCGTAGGTCCAGCTTTCAAACCACTTGCTAACACTGCTTTCTTGTAAAAGTTAATAAGGTGAAATGACTGAAGACACCGATTGTTACAAATACCTTTTCTTCCCCACACAACAACTTCCCCTTCAATAGGAAAATGTACCGTCACTTTATCAAATTAACCTCCCAAAACTTTTATCTTTTATCCAACTGCTTTGTATTGCTTTCTTTCGAAAGTCTTTCAAAGTACAAAGCGCGGTGAAAGAGCTTTCATTTTTAAATAAGTTATAGGGCAAGTTATATTGCGTGTCTAACTTGGAACGGTTAAGGTGTGTGAGTTATGACTCATTTTGGTTAGAATGACTTGGGAGTTGGGAGATGTTCTGCAGATTGGGTTCTTTAGGGCATTGTACCCAAGGGGCGACAAACGGAATTCTAAAATTCAAAATTCAAAAACATTTATTCATGTGGGTATTTTTTCGATACACTTATGCATACCATTTTTTTGTTTACCGCCGTTTCACTAAGATAAAAAAAATATGTAGTTACGTGTGGGTTAATATGCACGTTTGCTCTAAACACTTAGCGCGTCTACCCCGCCCACAACGCCTTTCTATTCTTTTTAAATGTTCTATGGGTCCAGGGTACGACGTCTGATTTGGGCAAGGTTGTGCTCGTAAACCATGACGAGGGTTACGAGTAGGTATTCGAAACGTGAGGGTCAGACGTGGTACAATGGTATTCTGTTTTAAATACGCTTTTGAAATCCGTTTCAGGGAACGAACCTTTAAATCGAAAATAAGTAGGTATCAGATGTGAATTCAATCCGATTGCCTTAATTAAAGTCATTTATTCACGGGATAATCGCGAGTGAAGTGACACCGAACAGTTTGTGAGAAGTATTTTCAACTGACAATCGAGGAGCCTTAAAATATACGCTTTTCTTTACAATACTTTATTTTATGTGATCAATTCTCTAGAATTCTAGTGATGGGAGTGGTATGATGACTGTTACCTATTGTTTTAGCTACATAAATTGTCTGCATTTCATATTTTTTAACCGATTAAAACAAAACAAACACTAAATGTTACCCGAAACTTATTACAATAAATAAATTAAAATCTCATTGAAATCGAAAATGCCATTTCTGAGATTCATCATCATCATAATCTCACACACAAACAGATGTCCGGAATGGCCGATACTGAGTTATTTTGTACGTAGGTATGTTCTTTAAGGATAGCACAGAAAACACAATTTATCGTTAGCATTTTCGTATATCGTGTAACGCATATCGTATATCCAAAAGTATCCATAGTTTGACCATCTCCGACATAATTATCATTTTCCATGAATACATTTAACAAAACACACTGTGACGCAGTAGTCTCACCAAAACGAACGTAAAAAGGCGACATTGTAACAAAGGATAAAAATTTTGTTGACTCGGCAACAAAAGAAACCTAGATCAAATGAACACCTAATACTATACACCTTTTCTTTGTAATAGAAACTGGAATATTTACGTATTATAATGGTTGGTTTTTTGACGACCTTTATGGCGCAATGGTTTTCGCCGGACCGTTCGAAGGGCCGTGGGTTCGGTTCCCAGCGTATTTGATTGTTTTACCAATATTTCAACCCATGGATCATGGTCACGGCGAGACAAATCAAAATCGTGAGTACCCGTGACATTTCAGAAATCATAGTTTCGATTTGTGTCTTGTTTTGTGTCGGTATTAATTGGGGTGCTGCTGTATGCATTTTCTTAAATAAACACCCAGAAGAATATCGAAAAATAAATTTATCCGTTAGTTCATTATACGTTACCGCATAGACGGATCAGGGTTTTAACGTGCCCCCCGGGACGGCGCCGTGACTGCCCTGAGTTATGGGGGTTCGGGTTGCAAGCGACCCCTCAGGAATGCGAGGGTAGTTTACGGGTTAACAACCGGGGTGATATGATTTGAAATTATTATTTCTATGATCGTAAAAGTTGGGTTTTTTGAAAGGGAAGTAGACATAATCTTTATACAGGGTTACTGGGTAAGTCGAACTAGTCCCTTGAGGTGGTTATAATACACATCGTTTGTGACAGATTTATTTGATTTGACATTTCTTTGTATTATAATCTGTATTGTTGATTTGACATTTCTTTGTATTATAATGTGTATTGTAAATAATAATATTATAATCTTCTCTGTGCGTGCATATCACTGAACTCCTCCTAAACGGTTAGACCGATTGTGATAAATACCAGCTCAGCCAGCCTTCCTCCATCGTTAAATGGACCCAATCGAACTTAATGTATAAATGTTCACTGCACAATACATAGATGGCGCTATGCCAATTTCAACATGACCGGAAGATTCAGCCTAATGATAGGAGCTAACGACCCAGCTTTACGGGTTAGTTATATGATAATTGTCATAATAAAATCATTTAATACTCGATCAAAACATATAAATGTACTATAGTATAGCAGCTGTCCACGCAGACGCATCGCTCACTCAAGTAGGAGAGAGACGACGGATGTCGGACGCTGCCGAACGCTGCCGAACGCAAAGGCCGATTGATACGCCGTTAAGGTAACGCATGAGTCATGTTTTTTCATGCGTGCCACCGAATTATAAGACGTTGTCACGTCAAAAAAATTGTGTATTTGAATGGGTCCCTGGTTAGTTTAGATTCACAATTGAAACCGGTATGTGTTGTCGAGATTCACTAAGATATCAACCAAGCTATTGGTGACATCGAACTTTCCTAACTAGCGCCACTCCTACCAGTCCTGAGCCCTTTGAATCCAGCGGCTTCCCGCTGTCTTCTTCAGGTCACCAGTCCACCTGGTCGGGGGGCGACCTGTGCTCCTTTAACCGAGGAGTGGCTTGGTCGCCATTCGAGGTTTGAATTGTTACCTGGAACAAAAGAAAATACTGTTAGCATTTTTGTTGGATTGGAGGAGGCATTTACCCAACCTGGGGACCTTGAAAGAAAAGAAATGATATGAATGTCAAACATCTAATAGTGCACGTTGAAACCAATTGATATTTTCGCGCATACATGTTACGGTAGCCGTAGGCCGGGGGCTTGTTCTATGGACACCTAATCGCGACCTGACTTAAACGTCAAGGTGACATGACTTTTGTAACAAAATCCACGTTTAATAAATCCTTTCAATTGACAATCTCCTCAGAAATATGTGTGCCATAAAATTGAATTCAAAACCAGGACAAATATAGCCGTCTCGGTGCATAACGTGTGAAGCATTCAGTCTGGTGAATATTGGCTTATGTAGATCACGGGGGGCGTCGGCGGAAACTCACCTTTATGACGACGGGAGCGTCATCATCGGTCCGAAGAAAGGGCGATTTGAAACTGTTAGAGTTATTTATATCCACTGTTTATGTACTAAACTTTAAATACTTAATATTTGATATCATCTTCATTGATAGGAAATTGTTGGGATGTTTCGTCTAAATCATCATTATCAACGCAACCTGTTACTGTCCCACTGCTGGGACTTCACACACCTTTGAGAACATTATGGAGAACTCTCACAACAGTTTTCTCTCGATGTTTTCCTTCACTGTAGGAAGTAAAATTAATTTCTAATACGCAAATCATTTCTGAAAATGAGGGGTAACATACATTACGATACAAGATTCGAACCCAGCCTTCCCATTCCGGCTATGGAATCCAACTTAGTAGTACAGTAGTTCGACTACTAAGAACACTGTTTTTAAACCAAATGTCTAACACGTCAGAAATATAGGTTGGGCTATGTTAGGTATCAGTTAATGTTGAACGAAGGCTGGACGCAAAAATACCGTCATCCTTCAGTACGTATAAAATATGTGATACGGTGATACTTTTTAAACAAAGTAGCGCTGAATAAAACATCATAATATACATGCGATACTCAATCACGAAGCAAATACAATGCTCCGTGTACTCAATGATATTAAAGAATATGTCACTAGCGTGCGAAAAGTGGGACAGTAAAACTCGGCCAATTGGCGTACTTTTAATGTAACTATTTATATCTTTGAGGAATAAGATGGTCGTCGCCTCGAAAAAAGTGTAATCAGATTTTAAAGTATCCAAAACGTTAACATAAATCGATTTAATATCCATAAATATTGTCATTAGTTACACATTCAGACATAATATCCAACCCAACCTGATGTATGAGTACTCTTGAGCACTGAAATGGAGTAATTTGTATGTGTCGTTGGGAACTTTTCCTTTTATGCCAAATTACTTGAAAGCAGGAAAACCAGTTACGGCCAGAGTATATGGAGTACCGTATTATGACTGTGGTTGGATTGAAATAAGAAGTTATAGCCGAGTGGTTCCTTAAGTAGGACTCCCGGACAAGTAGGGGTTTGAATCCTGCGGGGAATTATAATTTTCAAACAATATGTGCGTTTTAGAAATGAATTTATCAGTTGCTTTATGGAACACAATGTGCGGAAACTTGCTTACCTGGAGTTTTATATAATGTTTTCCAAGGTGTGTGAAGTCTAAGTCTATGATTTTGGATTTTGATAAGTAACGTACTTAGGGGCACGATATTATCCAACTCTCCCCTATAACAGTATCGATTTTGTTGCTAAACAAAACAAAACTCATTTAACCGTTTCATTTATCAAACTTGTCAGTTTGTCGGGCGCTAAATATGATTGAGATAGATTGTCCACAGACAATGGCCCTGCGTGGTTACTTATTTTGTTGGGCGTTAACTATTTATTATTCGATTTAACTAAAGTTGTACAAGACAATGTTGGAGTAACATTTTCAGATGAGAAATCATTAAATAATTTTAGTATTTTGTCGTTATTTTTCCGAAATTTTTGTATTTTAGTAATTACTTTTTTGTAATATACCTAACTTATAGGAAAACTTTAACAGAGCTCAAACTCAAATAATTATTATTTCTGGTGCAAATACCGCGCATGTAGGTATAACAAGAAATAAAACAAGAATACATCGGATACCGAAAACCGTGATTTAAACCTAGTCAAAATTTTTGCTTAGCTTGGAATCGAACCCAGGACCCTTCAAATGGCGGTCCAGCATAGTTTACATTACCATTGGCCAACATTGATGTCCTTACCCTTAAGTCTCCAAGTCATAGACAATAAATGATTTCTCTCCTACTTCCACAACAAGCCGACTTAAGAACTTCCAAAACCGAAATATATCAATCAAAAGTAATCAAAACACATTTGAAACATTTACAGCACTAAACATATCGTAGAGATTTGGCTGAGTACATTCAATTGCTCTCAACAAATGTGCGGTGCCTTTGAACCAGCGGATATTGGCTTATGTAAATCGCCGGGGGGCGTAGCGCGTAGCGGATATCGTCGGCGTTATCCGACGCCCCTTTACGTGGCGTGAGTGATAATTCCCCTCATCGCACCTAGCGTCAACGTTTAATGTTACATGTTTTATAATTTAAGCTTAAGTGCAGAATATAACGTTTTTAAGCGATAAGACCATTTTGTATCGCTTTTTACAACTCATAAAGATGCTTCTATATACTTCTATGTTATTGTGCGTGGGCGGCGGCCGCGCGAAAGCTATCGCGTCTAACTGGGGCCTTACACACTCTTATCCACACTGGATTCCCTGTCGCGAATGACATGGACAACAAATAATACATCACTAACACCCACGACCCAATACATTTACAGACGGGCAGACAGACATTGGAGGCATATTAATAAGGTTACGTTTTTTACCCTTTGGATACGGAGCCCAAAAAATGAATGTAAAATTATTATAACTATAATTGACTTTCGTAAAGTGAGTTGTCAGTTCCTAAGACCACAAAATAATTATAAGAAATAAATTATTTGAATTTGATACAACGGAGATCAATAAATACGAGTAGTTACACGTTAGCATCATACTTTTGACATAAAGAGAAGCTATTGATCAAACAACCAGTTAAAACTGGTACCAAGGTCAGGGAGACCTTATACTTTATTGACGTACTGATGAAGGTGGATTGTCACGCGATGTCGATATCAGAAGCGGATCTATGATAGTTGCGTCCCAAGTTACACAACACGCATTGCTACCTAAAAATAACTGACATAACTAATTTGTTTTAGCGCTAATAGCGCGGCGCCAAATCTCACTCTAAAGCTGGCGGTTCGCGGCCGAGACAGGAGACCGCGACCGACACTTCGTATAGGCGCGACAGACTGTCTCGGTCTCGGTCGCGAGTTGTCGCCTATACATTGCCTATGGTCAAGTGCCGGTCGCGGTCTCCGGTCTCGGTCTCCTGTCTCGGTCGCTCGTCTCGGTCTCGGCCGCGAACCGCCACCTTAAATACGTGCTTTATTCTAAACTGGGGTACAAAGTTTTCTACACCTATTTATATACCGACGCATTAAAGCGAAAACTGTGTACCTAACCCACAAAAAAGAAAATGTTCACCAGAACCGATTGAAACTTTTGAGATTTCAGAACATAATTTTAACGTTAACAAAAATAGGGTTAATAAAACGCTGTACCTACAGAATTTTTTATTGGTCGTAGTGCCACGAGACTTGGACACTTCCACATATTTGCAGTGGAACAGCGTGGTGGAGTATGCTCTACACCTCCTCAACTATGACGAGAAACCCGTACTTAGCATACTTCATACACCATATGGCTACGACGCGACGTTTTCCTTCACCGAAGCAAGTGATAAATAAAAGATAAGCAGACCATTTTTACATAAAAACGTTACGAGTAAATATACTTAGTAATGTAGTATATCTAGTTAAATTATGGCGATAAGCGAAATCGTATATTTTCCGCGTCCCAATAACTTATCGCAGTTAAGGACTCTTCAAATATGAGCGGTGTCCGCTGCCGCTGTAGGTTGCTGGGTGGTGGAGGATGGTTCGCAATAGCCTCAAGATCTGTTCTCACTTGTAACCGTCGCCGGACTGAATTCGTGGCATCAGTTTTCGAAAGGGTTTCTTCGTCAGTTACGTCGTCACGCTGGTTCCCGTAACAAACGCCCACACTGCTAGTATTGTACGTGCAATGTTGCAATCCGATTGATATGTGGTTTCAAATTTTAAGCTATTGCATAGCTTTTATCGCGGGCCTTGAGCGTGGGGACCGAATCCAGAAATTCCGTAACGAAAAAAACCTAACACCCCCAATCAGCGCCATCTAGTACCTTAATACTAAGGTATGGTACGTATGTTTTCTACAAACTAGATGGCGCTGTTCTAATATAACTATATAACTTCTAATAATTATAATTGCATAAGTTGATAAAAAATGCTATGCAATAGCTTTACCGCGGCAGTCTCCGAGTGCCACATTTATTAATTTGCTGTGTGGTATGGCTCCAGAATACTTATTTACTTGGGATACCGCTACCGAAAACAGCGGATACCGCTATATCTAAACAAGCCTTTACTAAGCACGCCAACCTGTCGTAAATTGGGCCCGTATGATGTGAGATAACACTCAGAGTTCGACTGTGCGGACTATTCAACCTTATCTTTCATGTCTCCGCGACTGGAAGTAACTTCCTCCTGTACGTTATGCCTTGTTTGTGTTGATGGTTGTTCTACTCTAATATGGAAGAGCTCTATTTGGTAGGGGCGGTCTGCGAAGCGAGGGTCCCGGGTTCGATTCCCGGCAGATATTTATGTGGCAGATAAATGTTTGTTCTCGGGTCATGCTCTGGGTAAATGATGTGTTATTTGTGTGGCCATGCCACCCGCAACACAGAGAATCCTAGTGTGGGGACTGCGTATATGAGTGTGTTAGCGTTTGTTATACAAAAACAATTTATATTATAATCAAAATATTACGTGTTTAAGTGTATCCAGTTTAAGGATAAATTCGTTTAAGACAATTATAACGCAATATTGGCAATCGTAGATTCAATTTTTACAGTAGTAGATCAAGTTTCTAAAAGCTGAACAAAAACGTAGTTATACTTCATCATAGTTATTATTGAGTGAATGCAAGAAGCAAAAACATAAAAAAATTAAATTTTCTCGATAGAAAAAAATCACAAAGTTAGGTCTAATTTTCAACTAAAATCAATTTATTTTCAATATGGTGCATGTTTTTGCTTCAATATTTTAATATACTCGTATTATGCTAATTAGTATCACGGAGGGATTTGTAGATCGATTTCTAAATCAAATCTATAATTTACGAATTATTTAAATAAAATACATTTATCTTTATAGCTCTAGGATTTTGACATGCTCTGTTCCATTTATCAGTACCGTTGCTCCATTGAGAAGGGCGGGTGAAATTTGATTTTTTCCTAGCTTTATACCCCCTCTTAAGTAAATGATATTGATATTGAATTTTAATTATAGAAGTAAAATAACTGTCCTAGGTTTAGTCCTCCAACGAAAATCTTTATCAGTTCCAAGCGTACCTGTTTGATGATAATCTTGTTTAAATACTCTAGTCTTTGTGCGATACAAATCTGTCTGTTCTGTCACTTTGGCTGAGCTGAAGAGCTCTCACGACGTATGAATAGGCTAGCTTCTCGCCTGTGCAGACTATTATATTTTATTTTTATACGTAACAGCACAGTATATCATTGTTAATGGCTACTTAGTTGTTTACTGTATGTAAAAAAATATTTATGGCGTAAAGTTTGGCACAGGCCACGCCGTTAAAGAGGTGTTTGGAGAGTTACAGCCGGTTTGATACATCTGGAGGCAAGGACATTCCATGTTGATGACCCGTCGCTTAGTTGGACCCGCTTGGTAAGGGATCCGGGTTCGACTCCCGACTGGGGCAGACATTATTGTAAAATATAAATGTTTTCGTGTCGTTGGTCTTTGTTTGTAACATTTAAGATCCCGAGATCGTAACACGAGCCGTACAGAACTAGTTAATTTTTGTCCATTTATAATTTCAGCCACGCTAGTCTATGCTATTATTACGTCGTATATTCTCATTAATGTCTGACTACGGTGAAGCTGAATGGAATATAATGTAATACAATAACTGAAACTATATTTCAGTGCCGTACTACGTGAATATCTTTTTTATTGTGTGCTTTCTCATATGGCTACAACCCATTAATGGCCCACTACTGAGCACGGGTCTCTCCTCGTACCTGAGGAGGCCTAGAGCATACTCCACCACGCTGCTCCAGTGCGAATTGGTGGAGGGGTTAGTGGCCAACCCAAGTGTCGGAAATTTTAAGCCGCCCGAAGGTATCCGACATGGCTTAACGACTGCTACCAAATGATAACAACCGGGACCGACGGCTTTACGTGCCCTCCGAAGCACGGAAGCGCTCAAGAAATTTTTGCCACTAGCGGTCACCCATCCAACTACCGACCGCGCCCGCTGTTGCTTAACTTTGTCGATCACTTGAGATCGACGCAAGCCGCCGGGCTATGAGCGCTTCACTTTCTCATATATGTACAACCAACTATTCCCTTTCTACCAGTCATAATTTACTACGCCATATTTTACTAATTTCAAGAAATAAAGAAAAATTGGCTCTGAAGCCCCCAGTTGGAACAAGAGGAGTTGTTTGCCGACTCATGCATGTGGTTGGTAGCTTTTCTTTTTTGATTGATTTAAGGCAGCAAACGAGCATGCAACACCACCTTCCGCTGCCGCCCATGACAACTGTGACCGACTTAGAACAAGACTCATATGGGGACTGGGATAGTTAGTCCGGTTAGGTGATGGTGTTAGAACATTAGTTAGTTAGTTTGTAAGTATGAGGACTGGGACAGGAACTGTTAGTGAATGTTAGTCCTGTTAGTTGTTTTGTTAGTTGTTGTTAGTAATAGTCTAGTTAGTAAATGTTAGTAAGAGTCTCGTTATAGTTCAGTCACAGATGTGTTGCTACCCTTGAGGACTGAGATGGTTGCCTCTAAAAAGTGTAGCCGGCTCCACACCTTTCTATTCGGAACACAATTGCTGTTAAAACAATTATTACACGGTAGAAATGGTACTAAGTACAATAGCTAGCCAGGCGGGCTGTAGACCTACCACCAAGAACGATTTCTATCGCACCTTACGACACCATGGTCTGCTGACATGGGATCAGTATTCAGGGCCTCTCCAACACGGCCATTATGCAGGCCGTCCTGGATTCCAGGAGATCAATGCGTTATACAAATCCGCCTTTTACTAACATCGGCTACACAATGTCGTTGACATGAATTCTTTATACAGAGGATTTTAACGTATCTCGCCAACGGAAACTTGGTCCCTAGCGGATTGCGTCGAAATTTCAGCACTCACTGTATCATACATCGTACAGCGAGGTCGCTGAAATACAGAGAAAATACCTAGAAATTAGTTGAACACAATACCACGGTAAAAGTATCATACAGTATTCCATCTTCATACAACGGTCGGAACGTGAATCATACCTACACGCCTCGGAGTTTAGTACACATTAAGTATACAACAGCCACAGAAGCGCCATAGGGACGATCGAACGTGTGGGTTTGTAATCAGGAAGCGTGGTATTACCTACCCACTTACATTCACTACAACTAGACAGAGGCGGCCCTAAGCGTGCGGGGCAGTAGGCATTTATTTCAAGGAAAGGGCCGAGTCACACTACTGTTTGATACTATTACCGTGACAATACCATTAATAGGGTTGTTAAACATCTGGCGACCATCATAGCGTAGTTGGTAGTGACCCTGCCTGCGAAACGAGGGATCCCGGGTTTGATTTCTGGCTGTGGCAGACAATATTAATACTTATAAGTACATATATATTTATATTCAAAAATAACTCGTTTAAAGGTATACATTTATCACTTGTTAGTTATTTATTTGTTTATTCACTCTTTGTACACTAAAAAGAAACTTGCAATATCGTTCTTTTCTCCTTTTTTCCTGCAAGCTCAGTATATCTTTGCAACCGATTTCCTCAAATGACTTTAGAAAGAAAATACAATTTTACTTACATTTGGGACAACATGGCCCACCGGTGGGCGGACATCTGTCGACGTATCGAGTCCACTGCGTTAAGAAAGTCACGTCCAATTGATAGCGGAGCGGACGGCTTTATCCTTTCGAAGACTAATCTTTTAGCTTTACTTGAGATCAAGTTTGCTATTTTTTAGGCAAATGTTTTATACCTCTTAAATAGATTTCGAAAAATACCGTTTACTTATTTGTTAAAAAATTAATTAGAACGGGTACCTACACCATTACAAAATTAAAAATAAATTAAGAAAAGAAAAGAAAAATGAATTAACAATTACTTAAAATCAGTTTTTACAAATACAAATAATAAATGTCAAATATAATTATTAAACAATGTCATAGAAAAAAGAATAAAATTGGAATAAAAGAAATAAAATAATAAACCGTTAAAATTTAAAATTATCAATGTTATTAAAAACTATACTATGTCCTTTCCTTCGTCTGAAACTAATCCATATTAAATTTTATCTAAAATGTTCACTGGATGGAGCGTGAAAAGGTAACAGACAGACAAACAGACAGAGTTACATTCGCATTTATAATATTAGTATAGATTTATTCTGATAGATAATAAATTACATTTAAATCGCTGGTTTTTAGCCGTCGCTTTACAAGGTTTCTTGATAACACTGCAGGATAGACGTTGGGTGGCTGCCAGCTGCTATTTTTGTGTTCATGTTATCTGTATCTGCGGATATAGTTACTCAAGTAGGTACATTAGTGGTGGATGTCGAATACCTAATATACCTATACAACTTTTTAACGGCTTGCATTCATGTTATTATTTGTTTTTTTTATTAATTATAACTTAATGCTGGACCACAATTCCATCTGATGGTAAGTGGAGATTTGTGGTCTTGGGTGGTAGAGCGCACTAACTTAGTAGGTAGCCTATTCACACTTGATTTGAAGACACCTACATATTGTATTTTGTACATATTATAATTATGTAATATCTGGATGACCGAGCTTTGCTCGGTTTTTTTTTATAAATTGTGTTTTTTGACTTCGTGTTACTTAACAACGCCATCTACTGTTGTGTCGTTAAAGCAATTAGTTGCTCACAAAAAAGTATTATTATTCGCCAATAGATGTCAGGAAGAGTCATATTTTTCAGTTTAAATTGGGACTACAAAAACACGAATAAAATGACATTTTCTAAAAATGATTCCTAGCTAGATCGATTTATCGCCCCCGAAACCCCCTATATACTAAATTTCATGAAAATCGTTGCAGCCGATTCCGAGATTCCAATTATATATATAGGTACAAGAATTGCTCGTTTAAAGGTATTAGATAGATAGATATATATACAAGAATTGCTCGTTTAAAGGTATTAGATAGATATATATACAAGAATTGCTCGTTTAAAGGTATTAGATTAGTTTAAAAGTGTTGCGTTAAGATATTTATTTTATGAATAAATTATTTTAATTCTATTTTGAATTCTAATCCGAATTTCTTTTTAGGCTTTATCACACTAACTAATGTTATAAAAAATAATGATTTGTTCTACCATCATCATCTACCAATCCGCACTGGAGCAGCGTGGCGGAGTACCTATGCCTCTGAGTTATGAGAGATCCATGCTCAATACTGTACCATTAACGGGTTGAACCATTGACTTATTATCACTAAAGTCAATGGGTTGAACCCAATATAATGGTAATAATTTAATGAATAAAGAATGAAGTTACTTCGCTGGTACTTTATAAAGGGGAAAGGATACTCGTACGTCGATTTTCGGGAGTAAAGAGGGTGTTTAGTGTAAAGCGCACGTCCACGAGTCTTCCCGGACAGCGAAGACCGAACCCTGGCAAATAGACTCACGTACCGTTACAAATGACCCCGTTCAGTACTAGTGTGGAAATAGGGCTTTTATAGTATATCAAAAGATTTGACAGGGAACCCATTCACTAGTTTTACATTTTCCTTTTTCGCTATTTTAGGAAGGTGAAAGTGTCTTTCAAACTTGTCCATCAGTTTTAATGGTCGAGAGGTTTGAACGCGGAATTCCCGAACCGGAGGGACTGGGTTCAAATCCTGCATGCACTATAAATTAAAAAAATATGTACGTACAAGCCTACACCCGCGGCTTCGCCCGCAGAAAATCCCTAAATTAATATATAAAAGTTGATAAAATCACAGAACTTTCATACTAACTTTGCGTCCCCGTTTTACCCGCTTAAGGGATGATTTTCGAAAAAATATTTTATACATATTTCATAACTTTCAATGAAATACCTTCATTCTGAATTTCATTTGAATACCTTCAAAAACGGCAAAGTTTCATACTAACTTTGCACCCCCGTTTTACCCCCGTAAGGGGTGAATTTTCAAAAATACTTTCTTAGTGCTCCCCTACGTTATAAAAGGAACCCCTGTGCAAAATTTCAAGTTTCTAACCCTTATAGTTTAGGCCCTTGATATGTCAGTCAGTCAGTCAGTCAGTCAGCTTCTCCTTTTATATTATACATAGATAGATTACGTAGTATCCGCTCTGGAGATTGGTGGAATATGATAGGCCTCAATAATGAGGAGAAATCCGTGCACTGTGGGTCATTAATGGGTTGAAGACACAATCTTATACAATTTTATCCGGATTTTAACATTCACCCGTTAAGCATATTTCTAAAACCACCAACAGTGGATCATTGCAAACCATTATGATGAAAAAGAAAAATGCCGAAAAAAGAAATATTAGAAATACGCGCGCAGCAAATGAAATTATTCATAAATTGTACAATAAGGCTTTCAGGAGCGCGCTTACAACCATCAATCATGGTTGTTCTGAGGCATTTGTTACTTGTATACGTCTTGGGACGCTAGCTTTAGCAGCCGACTTTGGTTTTATTTTATTGAATTAAGGTAGCAAACGAGCACGCACCCTTCCGGTTCCGCCCATGATGTATGAGGACTGGGGCAGGAACCGTTAGTGACAGATTGCCGTTAAAACAATTATCACACGGTAGAAATGGTCCCGAGTACCATGGCAGGCGGTAGTACTACCACGGGCGAACTCTAGGCTCTAATACCTATTCAGATTTGTATTCAACACCTCTATACTGCTCAAGAGGGCGTAAATTACGTCACACGGACTGGGAGGGGGCAACGAAGTAACCTCGTGTCATAGGGAGGGGGAATTATCAAACTTGCTTACGTCATAGCGGTCGTCATCATTGCAACCCATAACTGCTGTATTTGGGTCTCCCTCACAATGTGCGGGCTATCGGCCATAGTCCAAACCGCTGGCCGTTCAACTTTGAGAGAAAAGTTCACCTTTGAGAACATTATGGAGGGTTCCCAGGGGTGTAGGCTTTTATTTGATTTATATTAATAGCGTACATACTTGCAGGCAAGCCACATGATGGTACCCATGGCCACATGGTGGTCACCATTTTCCACGGACATCTATAACACCAAAGGCATCTTAACGCGTTGTCGGCCACGAAATAAGAAAGAAAAAAAGCATTACTTCATAAGATAAAACGACATCTTCCTAGACTACTGCTTATATTCACATAAATTCCCCGACCTCAGGCATGACGTAACACACGCAAACACACATACATTTTAAGTGCATTTCTCCACGTCAAGTTCCCGGAGAATCCCGGGAATGTAACGGGATAGCCGTCAGTGTCAAATCGAGTGAAAGTTCAGTGTTCCATCGCTACAGGAAATGTCGGAGAAACTTTTCCAATAAAAACACGGGCGTAGCTCCTTGAGTTGTCTCTAAACGACTTACTGAAATAAGCGCGAGTTAAGCTTAATACTTAATGCTTATGTCTGTATTAAACCATCAACTGATTGTTCTTGGAGGTTAGCATACTCCACCACGCTGCTTTAGCGCGGATTGGTGAAAGCGTTAGTGGTCAACCTAACTATTGGAAGTTATTATACCGCCCGAAATCGTATGACATGACTTAGCGACTGCTATCTAACGATAGCTACCGGACTGATGGCTTTAATTGCCCTCCAAAGCAAGAAGACGCTCAAGAAATGGTTGTCACTAGCGGTCACCCTACCGACCACCCAATGTTGCTTAACTTTGGCGATCACTTAAGATCGACGCAAGTCGCCGGGCTACGAACGCTTCTTATTTAAATACGTACAAAACAGATATTGGAAACTCATCTACAAGTTGAATATTAAATATGTTGCTTAGAAAATTTACTTGAGTAGAGAAATATTTCAGATGCTATGAAGAAAGCTGCTGAAGATACTTAATAACCAATACCGATGGATAAGAATTTACAATTTAATATGAATTCCACAATGTTGGGAAATGTAAAACATTTCATATTATGGAGATAAGTTTTAAAGCGAATGACCGCAATAAATTTTAAGTAAGGGCCTACTTCTATTTTGAGTATAGAATGATATACCTAGTAGATTTCACAGAGTAATTTAATTTAGTGTGTTAAGTGTTATATTTATTAATGAAAAGTTAAATGCATTTTTACTGTAACTTATATAAAAATATTATTAGCTTTCCGCACTCCTTTACCAAACTGCGCCAAATTTGCTACTTTGACTTCGTAATTTTCGTAAAAAGGGGTACAAATATCTTGTTTTACTTATTTTTGTACAGATAAGGATAGTTAATAAAATTGTATGCCTTGATACGGTGCAAAAATATTGTATTGGATATCTAAAGTAAATTTGTAAATAATAAACCAATTTTGATAAGTAATAAGGTTAGTCCAGGCCACTTTAGACCTCTGGGAGCTGCCCTAAGTTTTCAAGCGAAGCCGATGCCGCGATGCGCAGACAACGAAGTTTGGTTAGTTAATTATCAAGATACTGAGCAATTCATAAACTTTGTGGCTGTTGGTTAAACTTAGGACATACTTAGTGTTGTTCGCGACTTGAGCGACCATGGTACATTAGGTCATTTGGTATTAAAACCATCAACTTCGTTTTATTTAATAGCCGGCAATCGACCAATCCAGCCACTTGGTGGTGAGTAGTAATAGCCGGCTATACTTTTATAGACGCGACCATCTCAGTCCTCAATGGTAGCAACACATCTGTGATCGAATCAGAACGAGACTCTTACTAACACTTACTATCTGGACTATCATTGACAATAAATAACACGACTAACTTTCACTCCCAGTCTCTGTTCGAGTCTTACTTACTAACAAACTAACCAGTTAATGTTCTAACGCCGTCTCCTAACCGGACTAACTATCCCAGTCCCGCACGCTACAGTCCAGAGGGGATTATCCAACCCAAGAGGGACGTTCTTATTCCGGTTGAGGGAACAACCAAGGTCTATGTTATTTAACGATACCAACCTGCATCAACGGCTTTACGAACCCTTCGTAGCACGGTAGCGCTCAAGAATTTAACCACTGGCGGTCACCCATTCACCTACTGACCGCACCTGCGTTGCTTTACTCAGTCGATCACGATCGATGCAAACCAGATTATATTCTTAATTCTTGATTATATTGACGACCCGGATGGCGCAATGGTTAACACGCCGGATCGCCGTTCCGAGGGTCCTGGGTTCGATTCCCAGCGAGGCGGAAATTTGAATGATGAATTTAAATTTCCGTTCTTGGTCTGGGTGTGTGTTCTTGTCTTGTGTGTTGTCCATGGCACCCACGACACAGGGTATCCTAGTGTGGGGCTATGAGTGTGTAGCGTTATTTAATTATTCTTATTAAATTCCGTTAAACATCGCATTCGAATAGGTCGTAAGTGAGTCACGTTTTGATCTTTTAATGGCATATAATGTTGCTATCAAAATGTTTATAGTTTCAGTCGATGGACGAAGAATTGACATAAAATCGGCATCTTTTATTGCCGTGGCTGCTGACCAGGATTTTTATGACCATTTTAACTAGTAAGCCCGTCTTTGCTTCGCTTCGGAAATTCTTTACGTTTGCAAAGATTTATCTCTTTTTATTATAGTTAATATCTCAAGTTCTGAGCGGCGTATTAAGATGAAACATGCGTCAGTTTTTAAACTAGACCTCCAACCATAAAAATGTGAAATTCACATCAAATTCCAGTAAGTACTTTTTGCGTGATATGCGTACAAACATACTACCAGACAAAATTAATCAAAATAATCATTTTGGCTTCTTATAACCCTATGAACAGCCCTCATACATTGTTTCTCAAATAGTTACAGACATAATCCACTTACAGTTTTATTATAGGTTGATATTTTACTCCTATATATGTAGGTCACAGATATAAATTTATATTATTAATACGTGAACAGAAAACTTTATGTAATGTTTTAGCATTCGAGTCTGAAATGAGATTTGGCATAGTTACAGTTTATTTGGATAAAGGGTGCAGAAAGCTAAAATTATTATTGTATACGATCGGACGACCCATCCGGTGATAAGTTGGTCACTGTTGCCCATGGACCTCAATGAAAAAAGGCTTCACCGATGCGTTACCGGCCAATAGAGGAGGAAGAAAGCTACAAGAATCGTTTGGTGTCAGACTCAAGCAAATGGGTGGTTATTGTTGGTGGCGGTGGTTGGTAGTCAGTCGGGTTTTACAAATAATATTATTAACGAGCTTTGCGCGACTTCGTCCGCGTGGAATTTTACAAAAAAAAAACAATAATAAGTTACTACTTATTTTGACATCAGCAACCTGCCAGTGAAAGTCCCGTCAAAATCGGTCAGCCGTTCCAGAGATTAGCTCAAACAAACAGACTGACAGACAGACAGACAAAAATTGTAAAAAATATTATTTTGGTGCAGGCACCGTGTATACAATCATATGCATTTAGTAAAAAGCGGTTATTTTAATATTACAAACAGACGCTCCAATTTTATTTATTTGTATAGATGTAGATTACTTAATCGTATACAATAATTTGACCCCTGAATGTATCAAATTAATTCGTTAATTCGATTCCTAGCCAGGCAGAAATTTGAATTATGAGTTCGACTGTAGTTGGTTTTTAAGTATTGTTTTCTAAGTTGTCCATAACATCCGGGACACAGGAAATCCTAGTGGTATGCGTGTAAAAGAGTTTATTTAATTAATCTGAAACAAGTGAATCCTTCCCCGCTTCGGTTAAAGAAACCTATTCGTCACGTTCACAAATACTTCATGTTGTTGCGTCTGTAAAGCTATCTATAGCGCGTATATTATTATGTGAATAAAGGGTGTTTTAGAAAATGAGACATTTTTAAACAAAAATGTACTATTACTAACCTACTAACTAGCTACCTATGTACCTCTTTCTACATTCAACTACTTATCTCCACCAAAAATCATCGGGCATCCATCAGTTGTTCCGTTTTGACATGAAAGGATAATCAGATAAACACACTTTCGCATTTATTATATTTGTATAGATTATCATAGAAAAATAGCAAATCCAAGCATTTCTAGACTGTATCTAAAATTATTTTGCACAAAACAGCTGCCGTTTTCTGGTCAAGCGAAGGGATCAATCACTTTGGTATGTCCTTCATGAATAATTCATGTGTTATACAGACGGCGGGTACAGTTGCTATATTTCCCCTACTCAAATAATTGGGGTGTATTGATTTAGACCAGGGCTGTCCAGACAGCGCCACGCGAAAATTCTTTTTCGAAAAATATATTTCTTCTTAAAGTGAAACTTTTATTACATCGTCTCAAACTTTTTCGTCTGTGTGTTGCATGTCGCGTGACGGTTGGCCGCGGAGTAGGGTTAAAGTGAAAGGCCAAGGCCAATATGGCGGCGCCTATAGTTCCCAGCAGCTGACCGTGTAGTGTATAGACTATTACTCATTTGTGCCAGTGCTCCACGCTATTTTGTTTGTTTTTGACAGTGTTTAATGTAATAGTCTACTTTTACTATTTCCCATTATCATTCCAATTTTCCAAGTATAAAATTAAGATTGATAAAGCATTTTTTATACCCTTAATGGAATATTATTCCACTTAAATGTCTATAATGTGAAAAAAAGTTTCACTTTTACCGTGGTTTCATAAAACCACACAATCCTTTTCTGTTTTTCTTGTGGCATCAAAAATATTTTATAAGCAACATTTCTAAGTTAAATTTTCTGCAACAATTATTAGGGGAATACCCGGAAATTGAAAGCTAACATATATATTTGTTGTTGGGCCCTGCAGTTTATGTTGTGAATTGGCGAAGGCATCTGTCATTGGCAAGGCATTGGACAGCCCTAATATATAAGGTTAGATGTAGAGATCGCCGTCGACAGTTATTTATTTTATGCCAAATATTGTAGTGACTGCTTTACTCAATTGGTTTACAAATCATATAATATAATTCTAAATTATCGGTGTTTGTACATACAAGGAAGAAAGGAAGAAGCGCTCATAGCCCGGCGGCTTGCGTCGATCTCAAGTGATCGACAAAGTTAAGCAACAGCGGGCGCGGTCGGTAGTTGGATGGGTGACCGCTAGTGGCTAAATATCTTGAGCGCTTCCGTGCTTCGGAGGGCACGTAAAGCCGTCGGTCCCGGTTGTTATCATTTGGTAGCAGTCGTTAAGCCATGTCGGATACCTTCGGGCGGCTTAAAATTTCCGACACTCGGGTTGGCCACTAACCCCTCCACCAATCCGCACTGGAGCAGCGTGGTGGAGTATGCTCTAGGCCTCCTCAGGTACGAGGAGAGACCCGTGCTCAGTAGTGGGCCATTAATGGGTTGTATCCAAGCCAAGCCGTACATACAAGGAGGATTGTCTGTTTGTCGATAAGTTTGTTTAACAGTGTGTTTGTCAGAAACGGCTGAACCAATTTGAATGCTGATTTTACTGTTTTTGTCTATTTGTTAGTGCGTTTGTTACCGCTATCAGAAACAGCTTACTAATGTGGATGCGGTTTTCACTGATGTATTTTAGTGAGCTTAGGGTAACATTTAGTGTTCTGTTTTATTTTAATCGGTTCATAACTAAAAACAATACAGTTTAACGTATCTAGCAAAAATTGTTTTTGAGTGTAGGCACCAAGGCATAAGTTTATTCAAGCGAAATGTGGGACTACTAGTGTAATATAAGCTTCAGATAGTACTAAGGAGTAAAGGAGACAGATTATACCTCCATCCCCTTCATCATCTCAAAACTTCGGACCTTAGTAATAAATCCTCATAGCGCGGAAACGTGTTAAGTGCCGAAATAACCGCGTTTAACTAAATAGCGTAACATGCAATGTCTAAGTGCTTTTTAGTGTAAGTATAACCAGTAGTTTAATGCCCGCCGGCGCGGATAAATCCAGTGGGGTGTGTGTGACGACATTAGAGCTATCGAATTTTATAAATTTTTGTTCCCACTGGGATTCCCTGTGTCCTGGATGCCATGGACAACACACAAGACAAGAACACACACACCCAGACCGAGAACGGAAATTTATATTCATCATTCAAATTTCTGCCTCGCTAGAAATCGAACCCAGAACCTTTGGAACGGTGATCCGGCATGTTGCGCCATGCGGGTCATGTATTATGACAAGTGGGCAATGTTATGATTTGATGCTTGCAAGTTTCCCTATCATCATCATCTTAATCCAACTGTGCCACTGCTGGTTAAAGGTGTCTTCTCACAATGTGAGGGTACAGGGTAGTTTAGTGCACGCCCGCGCGGATATATCCTAATGGTGTGTGTGTGTGTGGAAGGTAAATAAATAAAGGCTGACACACACATACCCCACACTAAGGTTTCTTGAGTTGCGGGTGGCATGTTTATGCGGCCCGCCAAACATTTCTAAAATTGTTTTTTTTTAATTCTAATATTAATTATAAATAAAGTTTCGTAAATTATTAATAAAAGTTAATTTACATATGTGCGGCCCGCAAAAAAAATTAAATTTAAATTGGCCCAATGATTAAAAAGGTTCCTCACCCTTGGTCTGGAACATGTTTAATACGAAATATTAAAAACGCTAACGCTCGTAACTTGCGCCGCGGAAACTTGAAAACTTCCGACCTTAGTTCTAATTATTAACAACCAAATTCGAACGAGCAACTATTTAGATCTACAAAGTGTTGTAACTAATCTAATATAACCCAAGACGCAACTCACCATCGATATATTTAACTAGTGGACCCGCTCTCGCATCACTTCGAGAAACTTGTTGTTTACGTCTACAAATACTAAATAATTTCCCACGCAACATTTTTCATTGATGCTCCACAGCACCACCTTCCGCTGCCGCACATAACAACTGTGACCGACACAGAACAAGACTCAGCATGGTTAGTCCAGTTAGCAGTGTGTGATTAAGACTAATAGTTGGTTAGCTTTAGGGAATGCAATCCCGATCTCGCGGGACCCCCATCTCGCGATATCTCGTGTACGTTTTCTCGATCAATCCCGAAGCATAATGTGACGAGATCAAATCAACAAATCAAATTTGGTTCCAACGTTTAGGAACGATGCTACAGACAGACTTACATATACACAAATAGTGTATAATTATGTAAGTCTGTTTAATATTATTAAATGTTTGTATGTAAGTCTGTTTCTATTAGTAATTATTATTAAACCATCACAACAAATACAAATAAAAATATTTATGTAATTAAAATGAGTGATAAAAAGTACTTTTTTTTTACAAAATTATACATTCTCGGTCTCGGTCTCGGTCTCGGCCGAGACTTAAGATTATTCTAGGTCTCGGTCTCGGTCTTGGCCGAGAATGTAAAATTAGTCTCGGTCGACCCTTATACACAATAGACGAACAGAGTCACAAATTAAAATTATAACGCCTGTGTTTTTGCGTTGGTATCCATAAAATGTATATAATGAAAGAAAGAAAAATAGAAAATAATGCGGCATCTGGCTGTAAGTGTAGATGTGGTTTGTGTCCCCCGCGGATGTCAGATAATGAAAGGCATTAACGATCCATAGTCGGCTAGAAGGGAAGCCGAAAAACCGAATTTTTCCTCTCCAAACTGTGACCACATTTCACGATCGTTTTTGAAGTAATGGTAGTTGGTCAGGTGGAAAAAAGCCTACCAACATACCGTAAAGTCGATTAAACTCGGTGGTAAATACCCCAGCAACGCAAAAGGGACCGAAAGTGTCATTCGTTGGTCAGCAAGGTGCATCAGGGAGGTTGACAGTCAATCTAGGTTAATAACTTCCCGTTTCCGCGCCTGAGACGTTCATAGCACGGTCACAATACGAAACGTTGTAATGGGAGAAGCCGAGACCTTTTTTACTCGACCTTCCCCGACACCACGCTCGCTTTGGGACAGGTAATGAGCATTAGGTCCGGGTACCATAAAGGGATTCTCGCAGTGAGTAAAATGGATTATTAAACATAATCTTCGCGCTAGTAGTTAACCCAGTTTATGGGCTAACAGGATTTTTTTAATTTATGAGGGTAGCTTGTGAAGGTGTATCATTAAACTTGTGGCTTTCGGCATCGGTCAGTAGGGCAACAACGAAAACAGGAGCAACAAAGACTATCAAGTGCAGTTCTAGTAAAAATGTATTTCGGTAATATATCTAAAGTAACCCAAAGACAGAAAGCAGTGATAGCCGTGTGGTTGAACGTTGGACTGCCGAAACGGAGGGTCCGGGTTCGAACCCCGCACGCACCACAAATTTTCAAAAATTATGTGCGTATTAAAATTTAATGATCACTTGCTTTGGTGAAGGAAAACATCGTGAGGAAACCTTCACACCTGAGAGTTCTCCATAATGTTGTCAAAGGTGTGTGAAGTCCACCAATCTGCACTTGGCCAGCGCGGTGGACTATGGCCTATACCCCTCACACTGTGAGAGGAGACCCGTGCCCAGCAGTGGGACTGTTATGGGTTCTGGTGATGATGGTGATGATGATGACCGAAAGACCAGCGCTGGTTGTCTCCGGACACCAACACAATGCTGAGCAGGATCCATTTCGTAAAGCCTCTCATTTTTATCTCTTCTCTGTGGTGAAGGAAAACATCGTGAGGAAAATTGCTCACCCGAGAGTTTTCCATAATGTTCTTAAAGGTGTGAAGTCTCCCAAGCCGCACTTGGCCAGCGTGGTGGACTATGGCCTGTAGCCCTCACATTGTGAGAAAAGACTGAACCTGGCAGTGTGACAGTTATGGAGTGCAATCGCTATTTACGTAAAACATACGTTACATATAAAATTACCCCAGTAAATGGCAAAAAACCATTACGTTACGAGAATCCATTAAAGACTAATGATCCGAATACAGATTTAAATGGATTTCCGCCATTAAGTTAAGATAAATCCAGGGAATTATATATTTAACGGTACATGTACCTACATAGAACGGTAATTGTATCGTTGTACGGTACGGTACTGTAGATGTATCTAGCATTGGATCATCTGTAACCAAGACATCTGTATCCAAGATTATTTTTTTTTTAAATAAGTATTGTTTTTATGCCTTAAGCAGGTAAACTCAAAGTCATCTGATGGTAAGTGATCAGCGTAGACAATTGCCATTAACAACACTAAGCGTCACCAACGCGTTGCCGACTAAAAGGATCCCAAACGACTTTCATGGGCATGAGATCAGTTGATTCTTCTTATTTCTTTCTTGACTTCCAGCGCACTGGTGGCGCCATTAGTGTTTCTAATGTAAATGGTGACACTTACCATCAAAGGGCTCGTCTGCTCTACTGTCAGCTGTCGTTAAAAGATAAACATATAAATAAAAAGTACATAACCATTAAATAGAACATCAAGTCTAATTACCTTAAAGACTCTCTAAACGCCTTTGGAAGCGCTCATAGCCCGGCGGCTTGCGTCGATCTTAAGTGATCGATATGTTTAGCAACAGCGGGCGCGGTCGGTAGGTGGATGGGTGTCCGCTACTGGCAAAAATTCTTGAGCGCTTCCGTGCTTCGGAGGGCACGTAAAGCCGTCGGTCCCGGTTGTTACCATTCGGTAGCAGTCGTTAGGCCATGTCGGATACCTTCGGGCGGCTTAAAAATATCCGACTGGGTTGGCCACTAACCCCTCCACCAATCCGCACTGGAGCAGCGTGGTGGAGTATACTCTAGGCCTCCTCAGGTATGAGGAGAGACCCGTGCTCAGTAGTGGGCCATCAATGGGTTGAAGCCAAACGCCTTTGATCTTAAAGTCCGGATTTAAACTATATTTGCACTTCACCGTGCACTTAGGTGTTATTATTATTTTACCCACAACTGCCGAAGTAAGCCTCCGATATCCGCTCAACTGCATTCGAGATTTCCAAGATTCACCTTGGCAACATTCCATTTCACTCACAAAATTACTCAATTACTCCAACAAAGACAAATAAAATTGACGAAAACTGATTCAGTAGTTAACTAATCTATTTACAGGGCAGGAATAGTTGTCGAAAAACTTCGATAATAATGTATTGTTGAGAGCGAAGTAATAATTACATTGGAACTTTCATAGGAATATTAGGAACTCGATTGGTACAATCTCGATAAGTTTGCCAAGGTCAATTAAGGTGAAGTTAGAACCGGGCGCGCAACAGAAAATAGAATGAAAGTTATAGACATTGTACGAGGAATTGTGCGATTATATTTGAGACAGAATCTTGGAGATTGTGCGATTATATTTGAGACAGAATCTTGGAGATTGTGATCTCCAAGATTCTATCACAATACAAACGTATACTAATTCTTTCATTGCGACCCCGTAGTCTAGTTGGTAGTGACCCTGCCTGCGAAGCGAGTGGTCCCGCATTCGATTCCCGGGCAGATGTTTATGTGACAGAAAAATGTTTGTTCTCGGGTCATGGCTGTTCGTGATGTGCTATTTGTGTCGTCCATGCCAAAGGGAATCCTAGTGATTTATTCTTCAGAAGTGATAGCCAAGCCATAGCCATAGCCAAGTGATAGCCAAGTGGTAAATGTGGGTATTAGACATTAATTTTCACATACTACGGTGAAGGAACGTGAGGAAACCTGAACGTGAGAGAGTGGTCCATAATTGCGGGCACCCGAGCCCAGCAGTGGGCAGCTGTGGGCTGCTATGATCTTTCTTGAGACAGAATATTGTGGCGTTAACTCATTCGTAGGCCCAATAACAAGGTGGAATGGCGTTAGGACCATTCTTTTGGAGATATCTATGTTTTGGTTAGAGCGTTAGCTCCCAAACAGAGAGACTTGGTTTCTAAACTTGCTCTCTAATTTTTGGAACACTTTTTATATCAATTCGCAAACTCGAATAACATCGCTACAGCTTGCAACTGTAGTTAGTATACACAATATATAATACCGCTCTTTGTGCATTTCTTTTTGGCGTAATGCTTAGCTGGTAGAGAATACATTAAGTATTAAGTTCGCCATTTGCAGTTTGATGTACTGTGGTCCATAAAGTTTTAATAAATTTTGCAGTGCCATTTCGTGGCTATAAGGTCGAACACGTAAATTTGTTTTTAACGCTCAACGCTAACGCTAAGCGCAGAGCGAATTCGCTTTGAGTGTCGCGGATCGTCCTTCTCGGGTAAGAGCACATTAACGTGACTTATTCGTCAAACATTATTCCTGTGAGAATAAACATACCAGGTAATCTAGGTCATGTGACTAACATGAACGATAACGAGTGTCAACATTGTAAATAAATTTGACAAACATTTTTAAGCTCACACTCTTTGTTTATATAATATAATCAAAGCTCACACTTAATTTACTTTTGAAGCGTCGAAAATAGTTATTTTCTTAAAAATTTTCTATCTTGATTTTCTGTCAGCTTTCCAAGTTTTTAGTACAGGCCTTGATAGAGGACGAGGCAAATAGCGGAAAGTCCTCGACATATCTTGTAAACCTATCAGATAAAATTTAACTAAAAAAGATAAAATTTAAATATATTCCCTAATAAAAATTTGTATGTTTGTCGGTCTATCAGCTTGTCTGTATTTGTTTCTGGTAATCTTAGAAGTGACTTAGTCGATTTCAGTGCAATCTTTACTGATGTATTTTTATAAGCCAGAGATACCAATAAGTGTTTGTTTTAATTCAATCGAATCACATAGAAAAGTAAAAAAGCGAGGAAAGGTTACTAGCCAATAGCTATGTATATTTAACGGAGAATAAATGTAATCTAACCGAATCTGACAGCAGCTCTATTCTTTTTAATCGTTTTTATCATTCTTGTATTTATGTATAGGTATCTGCTAAAATATCCGTTCAAATATAATAGCTGTAGGGGAAGGGGGGGCATGACGGGGACCTTAACGTTTGAAGCGGAATAAAGCGCTCAATTTTAATTATTTTGAATGATTATCTATTTAGAATAACTTTTACATTATTAATCTCTGGGATTTAGGAACTTAAGACACTTAACTTATGCCATAAAAAGAAAAAAGACATTTTTTCCTCAAAGACACCCAACACTCGATTTTAACAAAAGGTAGGGTAAGACGGGGTACCCCATGGGGCAAGATGGGGTACGGGGAGACATGTTTTAGTTTTAATTTAAATACTCGGAAATAAATACATTAATTAATAATATATTATTAATATGAATTAATAATACATAATAAATAAATACCTTTGATTCCATGTCTCTTCCGTTGCAGTAAAAACAAGGGATGTTATTTTCGTTGTCATCCTATTCTGGTGAAGCGTGGATCTCTTTATTCTTCTTATTAATCTTTTTTTACTTTCTTTTCCAAAGTAGTTAGTGGCACAGAAAATGTTTTTGATGCTATTTTATACCCCATTTTCCCTTCAATGACCATAATTATCGCATTTTTCTTCATTCCCAGTCTCTCGCTCTACGTATTACTTTTATAATTCTTCACCATCCTAAAAGATGTTAATAAAACAAATAAGTTATTAAAAGTTAATCAAAAACATGTATTTACTTAAGTCATTATAAAGTCATATTTTATTTTGGAAGGGCAAGATGGGGTACCTTACCCCATCTTGCCCTTCCATGTTTTTTTCAATGAAATAACGTACCATAAAAAAACAAATCAAAATATTGAAACAAACATATTCTTACCTGCTAGTATAATTATTGATGAACAAAAATAACTTTCAGTGAGTTCTTGATAATGCCTATTGAGGTGAAAAACACATGCCATGCGCAACGCGAAAATGACAAGCAATTTGACAAAAACAGAGTTTTTGGGTCTAAATAAAAAATGCGTAAACTCACAAACCTATCACTTTGCTGATTGATAAACAATACAACGTCGCGTCATTACGAGCCAGAGCTGCTGAAATTGGTGGTTCGTAAGACACGTGAGGCCCTTTGCCCCGTCTTGCCCGCTACCCCGTCTTGCCCCCCCTTCCCCTACATTGAAATGATTATCGAAACTAAATAATGTTATTATTGTCCTTCTTTTCAACCAATAATTAACTGCTGGGCCCGGGACTCCTCCTGCAAAGTGAGGAACACAGGCCATAGTCCATCACGCTGGCCAAATACGAACTAGCAGACGTTATACACCATTACTAGACACCATTACAAGACCGAGCCAAGTTCACCATTACAAGAACATTACTTAGAACTCTCAGGTGTGCAGGTTTGCTTGCGATGTTTTACTTCACCGAAAGTATTAAATATTATTCAACGTCTTTCCAATGTCTCGCAAACTACTCGGTTGAAACTCAGGAATAAGTTATCCAACGGCATTTGCAACGCTACTTTAGAAGCCACAGGTGCGGTTGAACAAGTTAATAATATAAATACGAAATGAGATACTTTGCGAAATCTTGCACAAGTTTTAGTTTAGAAAACTAAATAAATAAAGCTAAACGCTTCCGTGCTTCGGAGGCACGTAAAGACGTCGGTCCCGTTTGTTATCGATAACAGTGGTTGAGCCTTGTCGGAGGCCTTTGGGCGGCTTAAAAACTTCCGATACTTGGGTCACTAACCCCTCTACCAATCCGCACTGGAGCAGCGTGGTGGATACTCTAAACGTCCTCAATGACGAGGAGAGACCGTGCTCAGTAGTAAGCACTCAAATCAAATTTAAATCGCGCTTTAATCATTCACAATCTATATTGCGGAACAACGTTCGCGGGGTCAGCTTATTTTTTACCTATATTTTTTTCAAATACATAGATATTACTATATGTATATAGCCTCACAATAGGATTCCCTGTGTCGTGCCATGGACAACACACAAGACAAGAACACACACACCCAGACCAAGAACGGAAATTTAAACTCATCATTCAAAGTTCCGTCTCACTGGGATTCGTATCCAGGACCCTTGGAACAGCGATGCATCATCTTAACCATTGCGCCATACAGGTCGACACTAGATTAGATAGATTAGATTTTTAACCACATAATTTGTATTCCCAACTAAAATAATTTTCTAGCATGGCTAAACACACCTCGCATTTCGTGATTTTGACATCCATTGAAACCCAAACCTTTTCAAAGTGAGCTCATATCACACGAAGGTCCATCGACTGAACCAGTAATCCGGGTAAGTGTTCATACGGAGGCATCGAATCGGGAAATGAGGTATCTATCACTCACAGCGGTTTAAATGGGTTTTCCTCTAATCTGCGCATAAAATGGGTTAGTTTTAAGCACGAGAGGATTTTTATGGTATTTGCCGGGAAACGATCAGACGACCTGATGGTAAGTGGTGGCCGTTGTCTAGTAACATCAGTAACACCAAAGGCATTAACGATGCATTGTCCAAGAAAGAAGGGGAAAGATGAAATAAGAAGTGGAAAGAATGGCTCTCCAGCCTCAAGTCGGAAACGGCAAGACGTTCGGCGTCGACTCAAGCAAGAATTACTAGCCGACTAATTAAGCATAAAACGTTCGACATTCTGTATTTGTACGGATCAAAACAATACGAGCGCGGCCGCTCCTCCAGATATGGGTCACTTAGACATTACTTCCACTAAGCGCCACTTCACTTGCGGCTAGTCGTGCGTAGCGCAAAATATTTCTTTACATAAATAACCCGAAGCAACGCTCAAAAAGAATTACCGCTACGCTGTAAGTGTCAGCATCGAGCGGTAAAAACAAACGTATATGTTCGACTTTACATGGCCACGAAATTGCGCTGCAAATTATTTGAAATAGTATACCAATTGACTTTGATGTTGGAGCGTCTTAAGGGCGTGTGTTTTATGGCCAAGCCATTAGACCTTCCAAAGCGGCTAGTAGGGCGTGATATACATATTATTATATTTATTCAAACAAATCAATAACTATGCCGATTGACGTACCCGGCGCTTGTCTTTCGCGACTGCAATGCACCCGACCAGGGGCCCATGTCTGTTAGTTTATAAATGTTTCAACTGTATTGCATAGTTTGACATATTTCGTATACGAAATGTGTCAAAAATGTGTCAAAATATTCTGACATGACGTAATTGAATCATTTATAAATAAGCAGATTTTGGCCCCAGAATAGTCGCGCACGACTCGACATCTACGTACAATTAGGCAATGTCCACTGCGGTTAAAAGAAAAACTGTCACGTCAAATGAATTATTGAGATGAAAATAAAATTTATAAAACATCTGAAAAACTTGAATAATAACAAATGTCGTAAAGTGACGTAAACATAGATAGATATCTATTTTGTGAGATGCGAGAAAATAGCAAAGGCATTACTTATTTATATTTTATATTGAACTTGATATCAAATTGTTTTCGCTGACAGAACATCGCCTATGTAATCTATAACATAAGAACTCAATTTAGTAAAATATCTCACTCGTGACGATATATCGTCTACGTCACCCCATTATGTGAATGTCGGGGGAGGATGGGGGAAGTAAGTTATTTCTATCAATAACTATAGTGATGGCTTAAATGGATTTCATGATCGTGATAGGATGATACCTCTTTATAACGTTGAACGTTTCTCTTATATTTTTTTAACTTTTTAAATTAGGTGGTCATATTAGGTGGTTAAATTAGGTGTTTATTTATCAGAGCCTAGAGTTAAGCCGGGGAAGTACCGCCCGCCACGATAATGTAGTGCCATTTCTACCGTGTAATAATAGTTTTAACAGCAATTGTATTCTGGTTAGAAAGGTATGGATCCGGTTACACTGTTTTAGGCGAACATAAATCAATAAAACAATAAATAATAAAAAAATAACATGCGGCTTAGTCCGCAAGGGTAGCAACACATCTGTGACCAAATTAGAACAAGATGTTTACTAACAACTATCAACAGCGCTAACGCTAACAGTAGCTGTCCCATTCCTCATACTTACTAACAAACTGACTGACTAACGTTTCAAGACCGCTGCCTGACTAACCCTCTTAGTTCAGCTTTGAGTCTTGTTCTGTGTCGGTCACAGTTGTCATGGGCGGCAGCGGAAGGGTAGAGATGCATGATCGTTTGCTATCTAAAATCCATAAAAAACATAACCTATTATATTTGAATATACTGTTGGTTACTTTCAAACCAATAACATACATATTTGTTTAAGTACCATATAGGACAACTCTGACGTCACAGGTACACCTTTCAACTCATGTTTACTTTTTAATATTTCAAAGTTGAAGCAGTCGACATAGTTTGTTTACTGCTCGCCCTGTTTCCACCGATATACTGATAAAACTAAAGTGACGCCTGTCTCGTAGAAATGTTTACGTAAGCTGTCCGATATCTCTGTTTGAATTATCTACGAGTTTGTGTTTTGATGACCTGGGTTGGTTGGAGAAATCTATATCATCGTAAATAAAACTCATAACTCGATCGACATCTGCACAGGACAATATTATAAGGGATAAATGAATAGTTTAAAATACTAAAAAACTAAAAGCGCACTTTATAATGCTAAGTGAATTACATAATAGGGTAGTTGACAGTAAGAAAATATTTTGAAGATTTCTATTTTTTATGGTAGCTTAATATTTACAAATGCGAAAAATCGATCTTATTGATTAAATAAATTATGATTATTTAATATTTTTGAGAAATAATATCCCGAAATGACGGTCACTAGTCACGTGATAGCGAACGCCAATACGACGCGTGACGTCACACGTTGCAAAACTAAACAAACTTGACATAGCATTTTGGTCTTTCCGCTCAACCAAACAGCTCTTTGTTTTCCAACATATGACGTCACACGAGTCGCCATGACAGTTTGACGCGTTTTTTGACGGAAACGTCAAATAGTTCATGAAAATATAAATTAAAACATGTTACAGTTAGTATTTTACTGAAATATTAATATTTCAGTTAAATTAGACCATTTGGCAAACTATGATTTAGTTTTTGAAAATTAGTATACTAGCCTATTATGCAAAACAATAAAATTAGTCACTGTGCTCTTAACCGCTGACGAGACAAGATAAGGCATTTCTGAAGCCAACTCGGAGCGTATCCGGTCATGTTTGTCGTAAAATTTCAATGTCATGTTGTCATCGGAACAATTTGAAGTCCGTAGAAGAGGAAGTAGCCGTAATTCAGCAAGATGTGACACACACATACTAAAATTGCTAATTAAATAAAAGGTTGTAAATAAGAAATAGATAAGTCACTAGCGCGTGAACAGTAATGTTCCTTTCCAAATTCGGCTTTTCGTCGTCATTTTCATGTATTTTGTCTTTTTCCGTCTAAAGGAGTGCGCACATTACACCAACTCGACGTCAACTCCACTCCGACTCCACTCCGTTTCAACTCCGACGTTCTGTTCCGCGATCAACGCTTCATCGACGTCAACTCGACTCCGTCTCCACTCCGTTTCAACTCCGACGTTCCGTTCTAGGTACATTACGTCATTGTGTCGGTCGACGCGTGGACTACTCGTCTACGGTGAGTCGTCAACGCAACGTCGACGCGTTGGTCTCGAAACGGAACGGCTATGGGTGTAGGGCGAGCCGTACAGGGCTTTTAAGTATAAGTTCGAAATTCAACCTTACCTTCAAAGATATAAGGCTCATAATTGAATGTTAGCTTTGTCAAGGTTTTAGTCGCGTTGGCGTCTGTCGGTCGTGGAGTCGTTGTACTGTGCGCACTCCTTTATCCGTTAAGATTATATAATATTTCACATCTATATAATATTATTATTATCTATTTGTTTTGTTATTTTTTTAAGTGAAGCAAGATTGTAAGTTAATGATCATCATCATCACAACCCATAACTGTCCCACTGCTGGGCACGGGTCTCCTCTCACAATGTGAGGGGTATATGTTTTCCTTCACCGAAGCAAGTGATAATTATATTATAATACGCACATAATTTTTGAAAATAAGTGGTGCATGGGTTTGAACCCGGACCCCCCGGTTCGAGAGTCCAACGTTCAACCACACGGCGATCACTGTTTTTTAAAGTTAATGATAATGCCCTTTTATTTAGAATAACAAAAAAAATTGTTAGAATAATGTCATTGGAGTAGATCCAAAAGTGCTCGCATATGAACGTTATGAACCTATAAATGGATCCCAAATGATTTTAAGAATATTTGTCGGTTTGTCAACAACGGGGCAGCTCTCCAGGCGTGGTCATGCTGGCGGCAGATCTCTCTTATCTAAATAACATTTAATGCATGAGACAACTTTGTCACTAGAACTATTCCCTGGAACAACTGATATTTCTATGTCATTGTACTAACAGCGAAAGGTTTACACCGCTTGGTGCATTCACAAAGAAAAATATCCCAGAAAATAAATTGCCTTTAACGAGACTGAAAATAGCTTTTCCCGGCTCTCGACCAAGCAAAGTTACATAAAAGTTTGTAAGTTTTAGTGCGATAAAATGATTGACTTCATGCAACTTTTACGAATGAGGTAGATAAAATTTAACTTCATTAAATTTCAGCCTCAGGGCTACTTTACTTTACGTTTACGCAATAAGATAAAGTTTAAAATGAAAACACGAATTCTTCTTCTTCTTGGCCATATTGGGGTGGCCTAGAGCTCACTCGCATTGCGGTTCGCCCGCATTCTTCCGTTTCCTCCAAGAATAATCAAGGTAGGGATTTATTAGAGCGATGGCGTAGTTTGGCTTTCGAGTATTTGTAAAAAACAACTTCGAATAAAGCGTTACGTTGACTGCGATGACATTATTGTAATTATAGATGCGAAAGATAATAACGGAACGTATGAGACGAAAAGAGATAGCCACATGGAGTAAGACAATAAGTCAAAGACTGTACCACTTTTCGCGCGCTAGTAACATTATCTACTTCTTTTATTACATATTACTAGCTGACCCCGCGAACGTTGTTCCACCATATATATTTTTCATACAAAAATACAAAGTGCGCCATTTAAATTTAAGGGGTGGGGGTAGGTAAGTGAAAATTTAAGATTATGTATTGTGTATCTTTTATGCCACGCAATTAAACAATTGTCTAAAAAATGAAAAAAAAAATTTAAGGCGGGCCACCCTTAACACTTAGACGTATAAAAAATAGATGTTGGCCGATTCTCAGACCTACTCGCACACAAAATTTCATGAGAATCGGTCGAGCCGTTTCGGAGGAGTATAGTAACTAACATTGTGACACGAGAATTTTATATAATTATATAGAGATAATATCACGAGCATTCCCACGCGGCTACGCCCGCCAAGTTCCAAAAAATCAGTTTATCCCGTTAGAAGGGGAAGTTTCAAAAATCCTCTCTTAGTGCTCCCCTGCACTCCCCAACGAACACATATGCTAAATTTCAGCTTCTTGCACTCAATAGTTTCGGCTGTGCGTTGTCTGTGAGTTACTCAGTAACGCAAGAGTTTTATTTGTAGATTCTAAAGATACGTTAAATTATGATACAATCATAATTTAATAAATTTTAATATTAATTTAATATTAATTTAAATTATGATACAATCATAATTTAATAAAGTTAAGAAGTTTTGCGGGAATAAATGAAAATATACACATACTGGTATATCATAACACTTCTTTTGGCTTTACTCTACTTGGGTAAATAAAAATCAAAGTGTCCCAGTTGTATAAGAATTTCACCCACTAAATCCCTTCCGTAGCCGTCCGTTTCATATAGAACGGGGTGGAATAGAAATCGGATGTAAATAAAAGTGTTACGAGTGTTTTCTGTTGCTAACTAAGCGTTATTTATCTATGCCAATTAAATATGCAAACAAACAAATGGACATAGAACATACCTCATTTTATTTTCAAATATTCCGTTTAAAGCAAGCTTGCGACTACGTTGGGGAATATAATTTAAAACAAATATTTTTTTCGAATAACCTCAACAAATAAACGTCAGTATTCGTATTCAACAAAACGTTCAAGAGTGATAGGTTCGTTATCTGCGCCCCGGTTGGCTGCACAATACATTGTATACCTTCGTTTTATCGCGAAACAAACAATTATTGCTGATTTTTGGACGTTCTGAAAATGCTGCTATTTTTTAATGACTTGCTTACGACGGAATTATGAATATTGTCTGTTATTTTATGAGTTTGGCATGTATCTGTGTGGGTGGAGTGTTGATGACTTAGTTGGTGGCCTTGCCTGCGAAACGAGGGGTTCCGGATTCGATTCCCGGCCGGGTCAGATATTTATGTGAGATATAATAACGTTTGTTCTCGGTATTTTCTGTATCTAGTATCATCTGTATCTGTATATCTGTCTGTGGGCTCGTAGCTCTCTTTGATCTAGTTCTTTCATTTGAAACTATGAGTGAAGAAAATTTAGTCAGCTATTTGATGATCATAAGTTATTTTCTACTTATTGAACGGTATTGAATTAGTTTTATAATCCATATACATATTTTATTTTCTTCTTAAAAGTTAGTGCTTGACAACAATCCCACCTGATGGTAAGTGGCGATGAAGTCCTTGCAATCGTGAGCATACTAACGTAGATAAAAATAAAACAAATAATTAATTCTAATGCAGAACAGAACGTCTAAAAACCTACGTGTTTGTTCTCTAGAACCATTGACATAAATACTATAGACATAGGGTCTCCTACTTAAATCGCAAAAATAATGTCCCAGTTTGACATTACAAGAATATAAAAATGTTTACAAGGTAATTTAAACACTAAATTCATTAAATCACGGTTTTATTTGGATTGCAACAAACACATACGTCAATGGCACCTTATGACACAACGATTACACTACACGCCATAATGACAAGCAAAATAATTTAAACAAAAGTAACGGATATATTTATCTCTTTCTGACTACAGTCTGTATAGCGAGAAGACAAAGACAAAGATATATTTTTGATTCTTTTGAGTGATTCTGAGATTTATTTACGAAATTAATTCTATTTAAAATAAAATAGTGTGTATTCGTAGCAAACCAATACTTTAAAAGATAAAACAATGTTTTACTTACCGAAAATATGATATACCATCGGCTTTTTTCACTTTACTTGCGTAGTTTTTACACGATTTCAAAATACAATACGGCATCGTTGATGTGTAGTTGTCAGCACGGTCGAAAAGTGACTAACGCAGCATTGTTGTTCTTCTTGCATTTTGTTGTTGAGTTGGCTCGGACATTATTTAGCGCGGACCCTACGTCCATAGTAATAGCATATGTCAATGTCTAGAACCCCATATACGAACAAACATACACTGACTGATAAACCAATTACCATACCATTAACATAACATAACCAATTACAATTACCATGCTTTGCGCCGCGCATACCTAGTGTTTTTAGCCAAAACACTAGGTTTGTTCAGCAGAATGGTTCTGATGACATCGTGTTTGTATTCCTCCGGGTTTGTCCACTTACATGTTTGTGCACACGACTAGACCGATTGTGATGAGGCTTTTACTGCTAGAAAGCTTTTGACTGTATTTAACGGCTATCTATTAACTGCTGTCTCCGTTAGTGGCACTATTTCCGCAATGACATAAAAGTTATTGTGTAACTTGTGTTTAGCGGGCATTAAATAAAGTTTTTACTGCTTATTGCAGCTATTGCGACAGCGATAACTAAAAAGATAAAATGGTGTAAACATTAAAAATAAAATTTTTAATAGAAATTGATAAAAACTGAGATCGTCTGAAAACTTGAAACTGCTAAAAAATATCTTTACTCTGTATTCCTATCCTGATGTCTATCCCAATTTGAATTATTTATATTCAAAGAATAAAAATATTAAAAAAATGCGTGTTGACGTCATATACACGGCTGTTCACTGACGTCAGAGAGAGAACAATCATTTATCTGACTATGTAGCTGAGCGTGCAGATCCGAATTCGCATCTGAGGACTAAAATTAATACAACGTACATGACATCTTCGACTTCATCGCCACTTACCATGGTGGGATAGTTGTAAAGCATTAACATATCTCATGTAAAAAAACATGAATTAAGACTTTTTTTCCAAAAATCCGATACAAATATTTTATGGGACTGTTTTAAAATGTCCTTGTTGCATAGCGCTTTTCCCGAGCAGTAATCGCTTTTAGTAAGGAAATAGTATTGTGTCCATTACCTTTAAAATAATCTGTGTGTGTTTATGTCTTATGTGTGTGTGACGCCACTTATGTGATAATGATAGCTATGGAGTTTTGTACTGAAATAGAGTTGAAACGTGTGTCCGATTTTTAAATAATTCTGCGATCACGAATGAAAATTCACTTAACACTTAAAACATTTATCATAATAACTCATTCACAAACGTACATGTTAATGTATTTTGAATATCCACTGAAATACAATCCAAGATACATTGATGGATATTTTGGCACTTTCAGTTAGACTACACATTACATTACAATACATTACGCTTATAAAATTTAAGTGGCTTATTTTTAACTATTTTTTGCACGCGGTATCGCCCGCATGGGAGTCGGAAAAAGATAAAATACTGTTGAAATTATCCCCGGGGAAATTACGGGAAATACAGTATCCTATGTGAGCTCCATCCATCCAGGTGTCAAATTTTATCGCGATCTGATAAATGTATGGAAAATTATAAGAAGTTTTATAACCCTTCAGAAATCATCGATTCCCCATACATATATTATCGCCACCCTTTTTGTCATGCCCTTAGAGCATGGTTTCCGGGATAAAAACTACCTTATGGCCTTAGGGCCTCAAACTATCTCCATACCGAATTTCATCTAAATCGGCTCAGCAGATTAAACCTGAAAAGGTAGCAGACAAACAACCAAAACTTTCATATTTATAATATTACTAAGATGCCCAATACATAGATACAAGTTACCTTACAGAGTAGGTATAAAATATTGAAATGTTAAACATTTCAGAATATTTTTTCTCAATGTCGTAAAAGTCCTGTTTGTTCATCTTTAACAGTGATAATATTGAAAAGAGGGTCTGATCGGAACGGCCTCGTCCGTCGGTTTGTTGAATATTATCTTGAAGGCTTTGCGGGTGACTGCACTTGGGTGCCACGGATGCTGAAACATAGGTTTCACCCTGAGTTTCATTACTGCTATGTAATACTGACTTGGTTTTTTCTTTTCAATTTCATTGTTTTTATTTTCTGTCCTCTCTCGTTAAAATATCCTCGATGTTCATAGTGCTAACAACGGAAAATAATGCTATCGTTGGCGCGTGGTAACGAGACGCCCGTGGCCCAACTACTCGTTTCAAAGTTTATGACGACGCTAGTGATAAAAAATTAAAAAGACTTGAGTTACTTCAACTTAAGAATTTATAGTACTTAAGAACACTGAAGCGCTCATAGCCCAGTGGCTTGCGTCGATACTAGTTCTCAACCGAGTTAAGCTACAGAAGACGCGGATAGTTGGATGGGTGAAGACGCCCAACTAATCGTCTCAAAGTTAAGACGAGTTATGCTAGTGATAAAAAACTAATAAAACTTGAGGTAGTTCAACTTAAGAATTTACGGTACCAAGGAACACTAAAGCGCTTTTAGCGTCCATCATAGTTATCAAGCATCAGCAGGCGTGGATAGGTGGATGGGAGCTCGCTAGTGGCAAAAAATCTTGTCCCGGGTGTTATCGTTAGATAACAGTCGTTAATCCGTGTTGAAGATCTTCGAGCGGCCACCAATCTACACTGGAACAGCGTGGCAGAGTTTTCTATAGGGCTCCTCAGGGCGCGTTTAAATGACACGATAGCCTTCGCGCAATGGCGCGGCGACTGCGCGCTCGCCTCCTGGTGCATAGCAAATTGTATGCACCAGGAGTCATACAAGAGTCATGCAGGAGTCATACAGGAGTCATACAGGAGTCATACTGGAGTCATACAGGAGTCATACAGGAGTCATACAGGAGTCATACAGGCGTCACCTATACTAGAAAAGATCAGCACAAAAATTTTGTTGACATCAATAATAAAAAACATTGAATTAATTTTCGGATTAACAAAGTTCAAGTTAATATAAAAATAACACATTGAACTCAAAGAAAGCATCCATTGTAGTTAATATTGGGCCAGTAAATAGGATTAGTCCAATCCATTCTTGCCGACTGACGTAACAATGGATACATTTGTTTAATCAAGTAACTTCGCCTTGTAACGATGTAAATTAGGCTCACCACATTGGATTATCTCGTGGTTGGCATGACTGAGCCAAGAGACAAGGGGATATAAATTACCATAAAAACCCGAGTTACTCACGATGCTCCGCTTTTAGTGCGCTCAGATGTGGTGGATTCTTTGTGATGATAATACAATTTTATTAATGAGTTCATTTCCGTAGACATTAATTTTATTAATTATTTTGGACGACCCGAATGGTTATGATGCCGGGTCGCCGGCAAGGCAGGACCCTTCGGTTCGATTCCCAGCAGGCAGAAATTTAAATAATTAGTTTAAATCTATGTTTTTGGTCTGTTGTGTGTGTTCTTGTCTTCCAAAAATGAACCACCAATGCCAAATTTCGTTTTCTTAGGTCAAAAAGTTTTCGTGATTTCGTGTTTAGTCAGTGAATGAGTAGCTTTTACATATTCTAGATTTAATTAATCATCAATTACCCGACCGACGACCCGGATGGCGCAATGGTTAACACGCCAGATCACCTTTCCGAGGGTCCTGGGTTCGATTCCCAGCTAGGCGGAAATTTGAATGATGAATTTAAATTTCCGTTCTTGGTCTGGGTGTGTGTCCTTGTCTTGTGTGTTGTCCATGGCACCCACGACACAGGGAATCCTAGTGTGGGGCTATGAGTGTATAGCGTTATTTATTAATTTATTTTATTATACAAAGATCTATGTAGTAATTTGATTCTTATCTGTGTCGGTCACAGTTGTCATGGGCGGCAATGGAAGGTCTGCATGCTTGTTATCCATCTTAATTACATTAGAACCATTGTGTTATTATCAGAAACCTTTTACCGTGAAGTATTTTAACCACAAAACTAAGGTAAACTTATTTACCTTTACTTATTTCAGATAGCACAATAGACGACTAACTGACAGTACAACTAGGGTTACCATCACAAAATATGAAAATTCCGGACAATTAGCTTATTAATATAAAAATCTTAATAAAACCGTAAAAATTATAATATAAGCGTTCGATATTTATAATAAACTATAAAGTACAATTAACTGTAGGTACTTCCTTATTCAAATAATTCAATATAAAACGAGAAATTTCACTATACAAGTAAAATGTTCGGTCATTATTAGAATTGCCCCGATTTTTTAATAGTGCCCATCATAACTTTTCAATGGCGTATATATCATTTTTGAAGTGAAACTTTTTTGGCCGGGTTGAGAGTAAAACCTCTTGGTTTACAGTTTTTGTTCTCTCCCGCTGTGTCGACCGCTCGCCACACATCGATGACTATGGACTACAGGCTATATTTAATTTTATATTTACGCGGACGAAATAAAAAACCGAACAAAACCACGTGTCCGGACAAACCCAGAGATCTGGTAGCCCTAAGTGCAGCTGTCTTCGTACTTTCAATCCATTTGCGGAAATTGTATTGCACAGCGCTATTTCGTAATTGCGACTTGCATTCTATGACTTATAATTGCACTGTTCTTTCGTATTAACCAATTACGCTATAAGCATTATGGCGTTGTCTTTGTACAACCTAATATAACCTTCTATACACATCTGTAGACTGATCGCTGTCTGTCTGTCCCAACTCTCAAGCACCCAGCCAATATACGTTCGTTCGAAGAGTCGTTCGGCGGCTGACTCAAAGACGGGGTATATAGCCAAGTTTCACAGAAATATAATCTTAATATATATAATTCGAGTGTGAGTGTGTATGTCACTGAACTCCTCCTAAACGGCTTGACCGATTTGGTTGAAATTTTTTGTGTGTCTTCAGGTGGATCCGAGAATGGTTTAGATTCACAATTGGACCCGGTAGGTGGCGTTGCTGTCGATATATCACTAAAACATTTTTTAATTATAAAGCAGTACGAAGTACGCTGGGATAATAGCAGTGAGGCAGTCAAATTCGGCTAATAATCGTAATTTTCATTAAGCCCTATATGTAACGCTTTCACATTCATTGTCATCGAAGCAGATGAAAAAGTGCTACTCGCGTAGTATGAACGTTACACATCTATCTATAGTTAAGAGAAGTATAATATTTATGTATAAAATTAACAGAGAATTCAATACAGCTACCTGTTTCTATGCAGACGACATCCTTAGCAAACGGAGTTTTCTTCCGGTGTAGCGTAAAACTATAAATCCCGAGGTCGGGGAACCCCCAAGGCCATGGTCTTGCGTCATTGGCTGCTTGCCAACGCCTGGACCTCATACTTGTTTGTGCTTGGAAGATGAATGTAGAAACGAATGGTCGGGACTGTTCGATAAAACGCAGAAAAATGATCCAGATGGAGATTTTTGTACTTTTTATAGCTTGAAGGGCTGACGTAACACGTGACATGAGTGTGGGTTGGAACGTTTTCAGAAACAACGTCCAATTTATGTGTCAGGGGTACCGTAACGAATTCACTGACTAACATCTACCAAAATCACAATACCACAATTATACCCATAATTCATGACTCAATTAGTCAAACAACACTAGTTCTAGTGTTGTAGTGTTTCCGGTGAAAAACAGAACCGGAAACGGTCGCGGGCCGCTTCCGGCGCTGACGGGAAGCTCGCGTGTCCAGTAATGGCGGCTTCCGGTTATAGCCGTGGGTGCTATTGTTTTATCTATATTGTCGGATTGTTTATATCTACTGTTGTTTTTGTATTGATGTAGATGTTACTGTGTAATGGATCTTTCTTTTGTGTAAAGAGGGAAATTAGTGAAAGTTGCATCTTAATTAGTTAAGCCGTTTCTGAGACAAACAAACAAACAAACAAACAAAAATACAAAAAATCATTGGTTTGGGACTATTGCTATTATTGATGTGACGTCAAAACCGTGCACATGAAAGTAATTTCTTCTCTTTCATATCAAATTTGTAGCAGTTTGACTTACTGCGAAGGACTAGAATAATTTGCCAGCGTCGGTATGCCCTTTCGATTATTATGCAGATGCCTTTAAGTCAATAGTGAAAAGTTTTTTTCTGAGTGGAATCGTAGTCAAACGCTAACTTATACAAGCTAAAAAAAAACTTTAAAAAAGTTTAAATTTACTTGTAACCATATTTAATTGTAACTGGAACTTTACCAAAAACGGTTGCCAAAGCGAACGATGTCTTAACATTCGAAATTAAGTTCTGTTTGCGGGTAATAAAGTTGTTTTTTCCTCGGTTCGGTTAAATAAAGTTTTGTTAAGACATTAGGTGCCCGCATTGGTGAGAAAAAATTGTGAAAGTATCTAAGATTGCTGTTTCGGGGGAAGTTTTTACGATAGCTTATCTAATGAGTTATTCCTTAACCCCCCATTTGCTGGGGACAGATTTATTGTTTGTTTGGAGAAACTAAATAGTGTTGTGAGAAAGACACTAAACAAAAAAAATCAAAATGTGTGCAATTCACACGTGCTAGAAGTGAAACTTCATAACAACGAAGAATGTCAGGCCAAATATTGATGTCTTGCTTTGCTTACGTCAGCCGCCATTTTGGCGATGCTTCATTTCCGTTCGCGTCATTTCCGTTTCAACGAACTCCAAATCACAACGGTACTAAAGAAGTATCCACTTCAAAAAGAGTCAGTTTAAAGAATCACGCCTAACAATTCCGAATGTGCGTACTAAGAGACATGTTTCCCCAGAGGGCGGGTTTACTAGTGTCAAATAAGTTTCTAGGTACACCCCTATGTCTGACTTCTCAGTTTGGTAACGTTAGTGTTGTTTATACAAACATTAGTTAAAGTCATACGTGGTAGTACTAAAGTACGACTACATTCTCCAGCGCAGCTGGCTCACAACTTTTGTATCAAAACACCCACGTAAATTATCAAGCATAATTAGGGTAAACTTCTTTAGCGTGTGTGGTAAGGCAAGGCACAAGTTATGTGAGGCAGTTTGCACTTTTAGGTTATGTAAGAGACTAGGGATGGGGAATAGAGATAACACTTAAGTAAGTGATCAGAGAAATTAGTTTTCTTGTGAAGTATACAATTTTAGTTTCAGTTAGGTACATTTTACCCACATACAAACAGACAAATACAGAATTATATTATTAAAATGATTGTTAAGCTATTTCGTTAATTTATTAATTAACGCAATATGAATAGATTAAATTGACTAGTATAGATATTCCTATACTGGTAATTTTTCTCAAGTTTGTTTTTTATAGGACTAGTTGACTTGGCAGATGTTGTTCTGCAACATATTTTATATTTTAACCAAGACAAAGGTGTCTTGGTTTAAAGGTATTTAAAAGGTAAGGACATTTTAAATACCTTTAGGGAATGCTTATCACATAAGAACAATATTTTTTCTATGGCAGAACTTCAATAAATAAATAACGCTACACACTCGTAGCCCCACACTAGGATTCCCTGTGTCGTGGGTGCCATGGACAACACACAAGACAAGAACACACACACCCAGACCAAGAACGGAAATTTAAATTCATCATTCAAAGGAGACTGGTACGCTTTCATACAATCTTGGGCCTGGATTGTAAAAAGATGAAAGTAGTGCCAATTAATAGCTATTATATTATTAACCTTTAATTGAAAATAAAACGGAATTTATCAATCTGGGAGTAGTGATAAACGAGATTTAGTAAAAGTGAGGTTATAATATGAGACTACCTATATACTGAACAGCTGATTTTTGAAGTTCGAGTATTTTATTCTTAAACATAGAACATTAATATTTTGACGGCGTCCGTGGCGCAGCGGTATGCGCGGTGGATTTATAAGACGGAGTTTCTGGGTGCGATTCCCGGCTGGGCCGATTGAGATTTTTTACCTGGTATGGCGTCGGGCAGAAACCTAAAGGGCGATTTTATCCTACGCCTAACAAGTTAGCCCCCTTCCATCTTAGATTGCATCATCACTTACCATTAGGTGTTGACTGCAAGCACACTTGGTGTCGACTAACTTGTAGTAAATAAAAAAAACTTTTAGAATGGGAGGATGATAAAACGTAAATGACTGATGAGATCATAAGTAAGGGTAAAGAAGTGGTAAAATAAAAAACACTTTTTTATTGATTTTTATTCCTCTCAATTATAATTAAAATATTGTCTAAGAATGTATGTCTTGATTGTATGCGTCCCCGAAGTAACCACAAGGTATTTGAAGCTGACAGCTCTCGAAGTAGGCTACTGCTGACCTCCCTGGACACTTCTATTACATAGCCATTGTTACCCCTTACATGCTCGCCATAATAAGATTGTGCTTTATTTGATATATACCTAATGAGATAAGAATTAGTTCACTCACTTGTTGTGACTCGGTTGTTCTATCTGCAATAAACCTACCTCATCATTATCAACCTATTGACAGCCCACTACAGGGCCAGACCACCCTCCTTATAGTAGTCTAACCTCTATATAGATCCCCTATATGGAGCTTAGACCCACTGCACTGCTTCAATGCGGGTTGGTGGGCTTAAGGCAATAATATTTGATTACTTAATGGTCACTATCAGATGTTAGTAATAATGACTGAGACTGACAGCTTAACGTGCTCTCTGAGGCACAGGAATATAAAACAACTAACTCAATTCCAGGGTAAGAGTAAGGTTCTTTTCTTATTCTATTTATTTAAAACACTTTATTGCACACCCTTATAAAACAAAAATACAAAGTAAAATAAGAAAAGAACCTTATGAATAAGTCGGTCTTACCACCACAGTGATGTCTCCCAGATAACCTTTTCAAAAAGGAAATATTAAAATAGCACAGGTTGGTGTGGCAAATAAACTTACTTAACAATCTACATTCTGTTTTACAATAGTACTACATGGCAATACTAATAATACACAAATAGCTATAAGAATATAAATATATACATATATTTATGTATATACATACAACACTGTTACATATAGATAAATTCTTGGAAGAAAGAAAAACTCAGTAGGTATCATTTCACAGCCCAACCCATGACTTGAACCCAGGACATAGTAATCTATGTGGCATGCATAAGTAATAATGAACATTCATTTAACTTACAGTTCGAGGTATAATCCACTCTTGTATTACATTATATATTCTCAGTTCATGAGTTGAGCCAGTGTCAAGCAGATGACTGACTCATGATGAGAGCGACCACAGCGGAAGCAAACATTACGGTGGCCAAGTTGTCTTGGTTGATCGACAGCTGTTGGTCTTTGTGGCAAGTCCCAGAAAGCTTGACAAACATGGTCACAGTTGTTTACCTGAAATATGAAGTTTTTTATTTCATGAAATCAAGACTACTGAAAAATATACTTTCGCCAAACCACATTGGAGCAGTTTGGTGGGTCTTTGCTCGGAATCCGTCTCTGCTAGAGAGGAGGCCTGCGTCCAGCAGTTGGATGTTAATAGGCTGATGATGCTACTCAATCGATTTCGGTATTTAGTTAAATGTTAACAATCTTTATCTACCTTTTCAAAAAGTATAATTCACTTCTAAGCATACGGTTGATAATAAACAATATAAGGAATCCTATAGGCTAGCATGGTAGGTGCCAGTTAGCTAATAAATAAGTGAGTACTTACAGGCTGTGGTGCACGCCATCGACGAATCACTGACAAATTCATTTCATCATCTAAAGCTCGTTGATAGTATTACTATACCACAGTTCACACAATGATCCATGGTGTCAATATCCAATCGATAAGCCGGCCAATAAATCCAAAATAACGAGCCAAAGTCAGACGTGTAAGTGTAAGACGGTGTCGACTGTCGATTGATTTTAGACGGGACTTCTGTCATTCATTGTCATTATTGTCAAGTGTCAACATAGACAAAAATGAGCACTGATGAACATCGATTTTCATTTAGAAAATCGATTAATGATCGATTGTTCGATCGAAAATTGATTTTGAGATTTCACTTTATTACATAGATAGATGTCTTGTTTCACAGTAAATTAATTTATTTGTAATAGTTTTAATTATTCTTAATGATTGAAAATAACATCTCATGAAAAGCTTTTTTATATTTTTATATAATTGTTTGCACACATTCTTAATATAATCGATTATAACTATCGATTACCTATTCTATTTTTGATCCTAACTTATTTTTTAGATTTTTCATCTTCCAGATTGTGAATTAAGCTGATTTTTTAAATATTATAATAGAAAAAAATAACGCGTTTTTTAAGCTATATTTCAACTTATTACAAATTGGGCCCAAAAGTCCCCGTCTCCTTTCCGCCTCGCTGGGAATCGAACCCAGGACCCTCGGAACCGGTGTTAACCATTGCGCCATCTGGGTCGTCGATGACGGGACTTCAATGTCTCCAATAGTTTGACTGATCTGTTAGTAAATCTCGACAGCAGAGCCGCCTACCGGTTCCAATTGTGGCACTATACCATCTAGAGACCAACTTAATCACACACCAAAATGTCGCGGGGGTATGAGTGTGAGGAGTAATTGAGTAAGTGTTAATTGTATACCTATATAATCATTATGTTTATCAGCAATAGCATTGCTTTTGACATTTTCAATTTATATTATAATCGAAAATCTAAAAAATAAATCTATATTTTTTAAAATTGTATACCGTGTGTGTTGCGCTTTACCAACTCAATTGGAACACTGGTTGCATCACACCTATCAGACCAAAATGGAACAATGTCCTGGGACGTTTGTTTTGCCAAACTCTTCAATTACTCGACGAAAAAAAGAGAAAAAAATCATCGCGGAAATAGAACAAAACGAGACAGATATACAGACTCAATTCCGCTTCAAACGTAAGTGAATTTCAAAAAAAGAACACGAGTAAGGCCCAGTTCATATGATTGGTTTTTGAGGCTGTTGTTTATTCGTTGATTTTCACATTTCCATCGCGCGTGCTTGCGTCATTTCATCCTTTGTTTACGAATGCATTGTTTCTTTGAGTGACGTACAGTTACGTAACCTCAGTGCAAGGACATGAAGTCTATGCTCCCTTAAATACATGTGAAATAAACGTTGCAACTTGTTTGTTTATTCTAGTTACGATGTTGTTTCGGTAGAGAAACAAACTAACAAAGAAATGAAATCAGGGTGACCTAAGAATATCAATGCTTTTATTCATAACCTTACGTCCGCTGGAACAGTGTGGTGCTGTATGCTCCAGTAGCTTTAAGTTACCTCAAGTTCTGATCTTTTAACTAGTTATTATCTGTGATGATTATTCACACTTTTTAACATTTAATTTAGTCCTGGATAAAATAACATTCGCTCTTCCTGATAGTGTTCTTGTAGTATTTGAATTAAGTAAAATGAAAAAAAAATTCAAATGCAAAATAGGTACATTTAAATGAAATTCAAACCACATTTTGCTTTTTAAATTTCATTCTCTCAGAAAATAGCAGTAGGTGCTCGGTGGAAGAAAAATTATTTATTTATTTATAATTATATAACATTATATATTTAAACTTTATTGCCCACGATATAAAATATTACGGTACAAATGGCGAGCTTAATGCTAATTGCATTCTCTACCTAACCATTGGACTAACCAGAGATAAAATTATGTGATTTGCCTGGACTTTTTCAATTTTTATCACATCTTACACAAAAATATTATCTACTAGTGACCCACCCTCACTTCGGAAAAACTTATTCATGACGTTTGAAATAATTTAGTTATATATTTTGGACAATTCACACTGTATCTTTATAAATTATAGCCTATGTGTTATTCTGAGTTATTCCGACCTGTAAGCTATAATATTGTAAAGTTTTATCAAAATCCATTCAGTAGTTTTTTCGTGAAAGAGGAACAAACAGTCATCATTACATCCTTACAAACTTTCGCATTTATAATATTAGTAGGATAGTAGGATTCCAAATGCCATCTAAAACAAAAATAAAATGACTGCAACTTTCTTGAAATAGCAATATGAATTTATTTGCTGATTCCATTAGTCGCAGCGCGGGTAAAAGTGACATTTCTCTAATGCATTTCACAATATCAGTGCCGACGACCTCGCTCCCGGGAAAATGGACACATTTGCTTTTACTGCGTCGTACTTTTAAATCGTTTTGGATATACATAATTATACTGGCTACGGCTATACTTTTTAGAGGCGACCATTTAAGTCCTCAAGGGTATCAACACATCTGTGACCGAATTGGAACGAGACTCTTGCTAACAATTACTAACAGTCCCTGTCCCAGTCCACATACTTACTAACAAACTAACCAACTAATATTCTAACACCGTCTCCTTACCGGAATAACGGGCGTGTAAATACTCGTATTATAGTAGTTATGGTATGATAGTTATATTAACAATTCGGTATAATCGCATACATATAATTAATGATTATAACACATAGATAAGACTAACAGACAGGAGGAATCTTCATCCCATTTTGAACAGAAATTGTAAGAAAATAATTCATGTTTATCATAGCATTCTATAACAAAGGCATTTTATATCTAAAACTGAGGGGAGCAGAATACGGTAAGATTAGATAAGATGAGGCAAGAATCGGCAAGTTGAGGTGAGGCGAGGACAGGAGAGGTGAGGTAATAAGAGTAGAGTAACAATGGAAGAATTGGAAGAGGGCTTTAATGTCGTCAATCAAATAAAATGATTTGAAAGACGGCACACGAATATTTTATTTCCCTTCAAAATTCTATTTGCTAAAACCTTTGTTATTGTTAAATAAATATCTTAAAAAATGTCTGTAACAAATCGGATTTGCAAATGTAATTTCGGCTTGCCTATAAACGTACCCTACAAAGGAAAGGCTTCACAAATAAATTTTCCGTAAACGTGTAACTTTTTGATGCTTATTGATCGATCATCATTCGTCATTCAAGGGAAAAGTTTCTACTATTTATTGAAGAACTTTTTGATGGAAAACATCGCAAGGAATTGCATGGCCGTAGAACTTTCCCCTTTCGTGTGAGGGAGAGAAGGGTACGTACGACGTACGACGACATATGACAGAGGGAGAAAAAAGTATTCTAGAACTTTAGGACCAACATTGAGTTATTTGATTCAGCTTCGTTTTACTACAAAACACTTGTTCATAAGGGTATTTATTCTTTACGTTAGTAAGTCCTCGTATACCTATACCTCAATACCAACACTCATAGTGTTTAGACACTGAAGAAATTTAAAATAATCCCACTTTAATTAACTTTAGTACCTCTATTTGATAAATATGAGCACCAAAATAATTAAAATATCAGTTGTACTAACCACTTTGTATATTACTTAATTGTTATAATTATATTTGATGTTATCATTAAATTAGACCTAATTTAGTTTCGCGTCAAACACGTGTAAACGAAGCTCATTAATTTATTGCCCTGTGACATGGCGCTAATTTGTTTTACGTTCATTGTATTATAATTTGAAACTTGATGTGATAAATATTGAACTAAAAACACGACTTTACAATGTTTTACAATTTCAAGCTACAGCGCCCCGATATACTTCAAAACTATTTTATGGTTAATGATCATAAATTACAATATTAATATTTATGTATAAAACAATTCATATTTTCGCGCATACATTTCAAGGGAGCCGGGATCTGCGGTTTGCGCTTCTACTGATCGCGTCAACGGACGCGGGTTCAAACATCGGGTAAAATATATTTCTATTAATTTTGATTTTTTAGTATTAATAATTCCTTTTTTTAAATATTGTATTTTTACAGTCAGATCAATTTTTTGATTATTCATTAGAAATAAATACAAATATTTTTTTTGTTTTAATTTATAACTTAATAGCGCGAAGATCGAAATATTACGTTAGTTTCTTGTATGGGTGCCCCCTTTGGGAATAAATTTATTGCTTTTGTAATTATTTGTCGTCATAGAGACTTTAATGACACGTACTTTGTGAAAATTTCCAATGTCTATCTCGAACAGTTTATGAGGTAAAACGACCCCTTTTTAGGGTTAATTGTTATTAGGGTTCCGTACCAAAATGGAAAAAACGGAGCCTTATTAATATGCCTCCGATGTCTCACTGTCTGTCCGTCTGACCATCACAGGGCTCTATCTCTTGAAAGAAAATAATTAGACACCTGAAATTTTCACAGAATACGCGTTACTGTGGCCGCTATAACAACAAATAAAAAAGTAAAAAGTTATATTCCAAAGTGGATTCCCAAAAGTGGATTCATAAAACTTAAAAAATGTCCTTTTCCACATTCTATGTTAATATTGACCCAATAACCAAAGTTAATATCGCTCGATGACACGAAACTGTTATTGTGCACACGCTTACCGTTTTTTTATACCAAGCGCTATAAAAAACACAATATGCTGACGCAGGTGAAACAGCATGTGTAATGAGTAGATGCGAACATCAAAGCGCACTCAAGGGAAGACTATATCTACGACTATTAATATATCTTTGTCTTAGACATTGGTACAAATATCAGGGAATCATAGGTAATATATTTATTTAGTGCGCTCGCTTTTATACTTCTGTCATCATTGGTTGGTAGTCCTGCAAAGCGTGCTTCTCTGGTTTGATTCCCGGCCTGGACAGACATTAATGTGATGGAATCCTAGTACGGGGGTATGAGTGTGTTAGCGTTCCTAGGATCTGTGTCATGGGCAACATTGACAACACAAATAGCACCTACGACACGGGATCAGAAAATTATGTGTCATATAAATATCTGCACCAGCCAGGAATCGAACCCAGGACCTCTCGCTTCACAGGCTCCATTACCAACTATTCTACGGGGCTATTAGGTATAACATCGTATAACACTGACTTATCAGTCCTGAATCTCTGCATACGACACAATTTTGGAACCCCGCGTATCCCTCAGGGATTCACAACATTTTTACGAAGTATTTCTTTGAAAATTACATATTACAAATACTTTGATGGATTCAGGAGCCAGTGAACTGAAAAATTATGTTTATGAAGACCTTATAAGCCTGACCGTGCTAAGGATTTTCTCGGAAACAACTTTATTTATCGGGCATGTTTCGAGTTCCGGGTTTGATGTCCAAGTCTGGCATTTACCCTTGTATGTTTATGTTTCAGCGCTACTCATAACTGTCCCACTGCTGGGCACGGGTCTCCTCTCACAATGTGTGGAGTACAGGAATCAGGCGACCAGGTGTGCAGGTTTCGTGACGATGTTTTCCTTCACTGAAGGAAGAGATAATTCATCTATAGATCTATCTATCGTCTATAGATCTCAGCCTAAGAGAGCGTTTTTGGAAATTCTCCCTCCTTAGGGAATAAAAAAGGGGGTACTTTAACTAAAACTTTTCATTTCTTAAAGTCACTTGAAACTTTGTATATAGCTTCCTCGAATGACGCAAGGGAGCACTAACAAAGGATTTTTGGAAATTGGCGGGCGAAGCCGCGAGTGAAAGCTAGTATTAATATAAGAAGTCCAGCTCATGTTACTTGTAGTAGACACTGGCTGGTATTAGTATTGACTACCCAAAGGTTTTGTTAATACAGTATTTAATTACGGAATCCCGTTTGATGTTAACAGCAAAACTGAGAACAAACATCTCTTTAGAAATATTTTAATAACAGCGCGTTTCTAATAAAGAAACGACCGCTTCATTGAATCGTTTCTATCGGGAATTTTAATCCCGATTCATCAGTATCTCCACTAATTCCCGGTTTTAATATTCCCCTCCCGTCGGTTGGTATGTCGATATTAGTATTTGTTCTTTTCATCCATATTAAAGAGGCATTGTAATAGCGTTGTCTGAAAAACGCGGGTTGTTGCAGATTCGATACTTGGTATAATGGCGGGTAATGTATGTTAAATTTTAATTTTCAATTGTATATATTATTTTCAATGTAAATAAGAATATTTTTGTGTTTTACAGTGAGTGAGGATCATTGGACTGTAGGTTTTGTGTTGGTGATTGATACAACAACAGAAATTTCACAATTTGCACTGGCACATTATAAGATATGCCGAGGAGTTCCCTTCGTCATTGATTCTCCTCTTTTAAATTTCAACATTCAATATTTAAATTTAAAATGGCACTTTTTTGAAACGGTGGCAGACGCAAATTATTTGACGTTCATAAATGTATTGATCCCTATATGCAGTAAATGGTTTGAGTTTGAGTTTACCTGATTGCGCGACGTAAAGCAGGGTAATGTGTTGAAGAGTATGTGATTATTACGTCAATTAATTTATCTCTTGCGAGTATCCGTAAGAAATGACAATAATCAAAAAGTGTTGCAACGATCAGTTGTCTTAAAGGAAAAATGGTAAAATGGTAAAGTACTATAAAATAATAGTAATACGTACGTTTCTAGAAATTAAAATTATTCATTAATTTGATCTTAGAGAGAAACTGAAAATACCTTTGCAAATATTCATCTGAGCTCTTATTTCACTCAAAATGATTCTACTAAGAGATTAAAAAAATATATTAACGTAAGATAAGAATGGCCCGGTTCGTTTTATCATTTCTTTAAAAATGTTTCTCACCCCTGGCTGCTCAAAAGTTGAGGTAAAATGGTGCAAGAAAAAATATTATTCCTTTATCTTTATGGCGCTATAACTTTTTAACATCTAAGGTTTTTAATAGTAGGTATTAGTAAGTGTTTGTAAAAACCAAATTCGAATAAATTCATTTCATTTCGCATGTATGATCACCTCACACGATGTCTCAAAGCCTAGGCTCTATCTGGTAACAAAGATTGGTAGACGCTTTCCCATAGCTACAATCATTGATTTTCTTCACCAGCTAAACTGCTGTTCCATTTGCCGTCTTCAAAGTACGGGTCTCTTCTTGTAATGAAAGCTTTAACTATACTCTAACTCTAACACACTGCTACAAATCTGAATAATGACCTTACCTGACTTACTAAAAAAGTAACCATCTAATGTTTTGACACCGTCTTCTAACTAGACTAATCATCTTAGTAGCAATGTAGTTCCGCAATGTGCGCGGACCTTCTCAAAGAAGATTGGCTATTGCAGCCATATGCGAGCACACGAGCAACAACTAACTGTAAGGAGTTGAAGCAGTCGCCGTGACCGTAATCGGTATGTAATCAATCATCTTGTTCTAGGTCGGTCACAGTTATCATTGGCGGCGGTAGAAGGGTGGTGCCGCATGTTCGTTGGCTACCTTAGTTCAGTAAAAAAATTAAATGTGGCACTCGGAGACTGCCGCGGTAAAGCTATTGCATAGCATTTTTTATCAAATTATGCAATTATAATTATTAGAAGTTATATAGTTATATCAGAACAGCGCCATCTAGGTTGTAGAAAACATACGTACCATACCTTAGTATTAAGGTACTAGATGGCGCTGATTGGGGGTGTTAGGTTTTTTTCGTTACGGAATTTCTGGATTCGGTCCCCACGCTCAAGGCCCGCGATAAAAGCTATGCAATAGCTTAAAAATGGTTGTATGTAAAGTCGATTTACGGACGATAATTTAACGTGATAACGACATAAGAAAACACTGAAGAAAACCGAACGCTTAGGCCGATCTTGCCTCTCTATCGCTTGTTTCGCGCTCTCGCTTGCACACTCGGCTCAGGCCGAACGTGACAATGACGTGATACTTTTTCGTGCGTTCTTCGATTTATAAGACGCTATCACGTCAAGAAGTACATGCGCCATCCGAAGACCTTTGACACAAATTTTATTAAAGCTTCAATTAAAGAAACCAAAATCGCTATACGCGTTAACTGGCAACCTACCCTTACCCTGTCTATTATCCGCCCTTCCGATGCCTCCCATATTGTATTATAATATATTGGCGACATCTGTGCCCCGCTCTTCGAAAATTGTCGCATCATCTTACAATAGCGACGGTTATTTCAGCATTTCAGTCGTTTTAGGTGAAATGATATACGACCATTATTCTATTATATCGGCTCGTTCAGAACATATTCTATGTAGTACTTAACTGATATCATTATCTCAAATTTATTTTTGGTGAAATTGAGTTTGATCATGCATTTGAAGAATCAAATTCAAAGTTATTTTGGCATACCGAATTAGAACAGGGCTCTTACTAACTATTACAACGACAACTAACAAAACTAACTATCACTAACAGTCCCTGCCCCAGTCCTCGTACCTACTAACAAACTAATGAACTAACGTTCTAACACCGTTTGCCAAGTGACTAACCGTCCTAGTCCCGATTTGAGTCTTCTATGTCGGCAATGACATATTAATATGTATAATATCAGCCACTCAGTCACAATCCCTTGTACAGAAAAGTATTTCCTACCAAAAAGTTTTATAATTGTAATAATTGAAAGTAAGTATCTATAGCAGCCATTTCAAACAACGCTTTGCATTATCCAAACAAAACAAAGTACTTACGGCAACAGGTTAACAAAATTAAAAACGTAAAGTTTAGATTCTATTAACCCAATTCCAGTAAGCCCTAAAATCAAATAAATTCCCGCCGTGCGAACGGCACGCCTGGCGCATTTAAATAATCTTTAACCACTCCCCCACCCAATATTGCCAATCGATAGGTCTTATCGAGCAAACTTATTAAATTTCTCGGCGTAAGGGTGCGGTCGTATAGCATTGTTGCATCTGTATTAAATAAATAAACGCTAGGACTCTCGTACTCCCACGCTACGATTCTCTGTCTCACGGGTGACAAGGACGACACTAACACACATCACTAACACACATCACTAACACACATGACAAATGCATATCTGTCACATAAATATCTGCCTCAAAAAGTGTAGACATCTAATAAAAATAATAACTTATTAAAACACTAATAACGTATCCAACATTAGTTAACGTAATTTTTAATTTTTAATAATGTTATAAACTAAAACTCAAAGATTTTTTCAAATCTTCCCTTCTATTTAACTAGGCTGATATAAGACAAAAGGTGTTGTTTTTTCTAAGCAATGTTCTGAATGGAGGCTTGCTAGGAAAAGAGGGATTAGGCTGTTGTGCATTACTACATGGAAAGTCAAAGGTTCCTCAAATAGTGGCTTGCGAACAAAGGGTTCATAGCCGACCTCACATATGAGACTTCTTCACGATATTTTTCTTCACCGTAGATATATTATCAATAGCTCACGAGATATATGCAAAGAACTGAAAAAAGGGACCTTCCTCCCCTTCCCCTACCGCCGGCTCACCCCTCACAGTCGGGGACTTTTAGTATGTTTATCTGGACACCCCAAAGAATAGCTGTACCAACTTTCAAAGATACACGAATTTTTTGGTGTAATCGATAATTTTTATAGTATTTATATAATATTTATCTTAGACTATAGTAGTCTCATCATTACATTTTGAATAGTGTTTTTGAAATCCCACTATTAATCAGGTACGTCAAAATTGAAGTTGAATGTAATACGGCCTCAGGGCCATATTTCACACTCCGTGACCGTTATATTGATTTTGGATCTACCCTCATTCGCCGGGAATTTTCCTCTCAGCTTTTCTTTTCCCGTAGCAAGACTAATTCATTTCTAATGGCTATCCGCAAGATTTACGACTTTCTTTTAATAATCCTGTTGTTTGTGTATGGACATCCAGCGTCAAAGACTAACTATGGATGCGTTTACGTTCATAAAACGCGAGTCGCACTTTTTGATCCGTTCCGATGACATTACTTGCGTAACTATGGATGCCAAGGATAATTAGCGCACTTATGAGACCGAAAGACTAAATGAAAATTACATTATTTAGGGGAATTTGACTGCCTCACAAGCAGTGATAGGCGGGTGGTTGGACTCCACGGGTTCTATTTTTAAATTAATGTTGCGACCAAACCTCGAACCCCGATCACCAACGAGGCTTTGAAAGGAAAGTAAATCTGCTTCTCATATCATTACTAGTGGTTTACCATTTGCATAATGAAATCTTTAATTCCGTAGTGAAATTGGTTTGAGAGTGAGATGGGTATACAAAGAGTAATATGAGAGACAAGGAGGTAAGTAATATTAATTTCCCCACATCATTTGATACGCGGGCTGACGCCCGCTCTCGCGATAAAATCGCATTAAGCGTCCTGCTATCACACCGATCGGAACAAGTTTATTATTCAAACACTATAATAAGCAAAAACAAAAACAAAAAATTAACCATTTCTTACATGGCGACTCCTTTAATTTTAATTTATTTCTTTTTTTAGAATTTGTTGACATAGCGGCCTTCGTAACATTCATCCAACGATTTCCCATTTGTCAAATTATAATGAGTAGCTTAGAAGTAATGGGGGAACATATATGTGTATGTATATACATACATACCGGTAAAAGACATAACCCTCAACAGTAGTTACGAGTAGGTAAAAATGTGCCACATTTATAACTTTGTTATAGTTCAATCTCAGAGACTTTGTATTTCGTGAAAGGTATATAGTGTACGGAAACGGATACATTCTCATGGGATAAGGAGTATAAGTTAGCGTGGAAGTTCTGGTAAGAGATATGTAAATAATGTCTACTTAAAGTATAAAATGGGTTAAACTTAAACAATCTGAGGAGAGGTTAGGCGAGTAACAAGACAGAACTTCTTGGCGTATTTCACAAAGTGACGTAGAAAATAAGAATTATCATTAATATAATTAAGGTTTTTATCAGGTAGAGCGTACTACATCTTGGACTTTATAGACAATTACCACCTGGTTGGATTTTTGTAAAGCAATAACTTATTTAACGTAGAAAAACGGTTTGATTTAAATCGGCAAATATTGTAATTATAATAAGTCAATGGCTACAAGTGAAACCTTCTATAAAATAGTTTGGTTAGATGTCATAACTATTGTGTAGCGCTGCAGCGAACTTTAGTTCTCATTGCTAATGTTCCTATCACATTTTCTCCCACGTTAAAATGTGTGTCTTTTTCGTTTCCGTTTCGTTTCATTTGCGCGTCATTTCCGTTTCATCGAATTCCAAATCACAGCGATACTATATAAATTTATTACTACACTTTGTAAATTACTTACACTTCGGTGTAACTCCCTCGCGTATTAAAACACGAAATCCACTGAGGCTAACAAAGATTTAATTTCCTAAATCCGGATTCCTCAAACGTTGTCGGCCGCTTCTCGATATTATATCGTTATATCATAATAAGACCCCTCATTTAAACTCTACTTTGAATATTCAAGGACTGTCAACTCCGGTCTTTGACGGAAATCAAATGAAATGGTTTGCTTTGAATTGAATCTTTTTTTAGAACTGTTTTAAAACTTACTATTTGAGAAGTTTTGGGTGATAAAGTTTAGATGATTATGGTGATACGACACTGTTTTACTGAAAATGGCAGCCATGTTCGATATCTATCGACCCCGTAGGCAAGTTGCCAGTAACCATTCCTACGAAGCAAGAGGTTCCGAGTTCTATTGCGAGTCGTGACAGATATTACATACAGAATATATAAATTGTCTTATTTGGCTAATCAATGTATCTTATTTATGTCAAATGCAAGTTATTATATTCATAACAGGCTTTCGTAAGCAGGCAGGCATAATTCTAATAGTCTTGTTGGTCAAACTAGTAAAAATTGTTATAGGATTTATCCCGTTAAAAAAAAATTAGCTTTTAGATTACAAAGCATATAGCAAAATCTCAGTATCTCTTGCGAATTGCATTGAAACTAAAAAACCGGATTTTCAGGTCGTTTTACTAATTGATAGCTACTCCCGATATATATACATAGGTAGATAGTAGGTACTCATAAATGTTATGAACGCATGATAAAAAACAAATAACGTTTGTTTTACGAAGCTGAAGCGAGGACGAGGTACTAGGACGGCATAAATTAACAGATACGTACTCGTACAGGTCAACCCACAAGTTCGTTGAAGCGTGGTCTCTGGGGAAATCGTACGCCGTGATCAAAGCTCCATCATTAATCAACTTGGTTTTATGTTGTCAGCCTTATATGCAATATTTATATTCAAAATGACCTTTGGGTTCTGTCAAGACCTGGATGGCGCTGGAGTATTTTCAGCGGTGAACTTTTTAATTGGTATTTACATTGACTTATTATTACTAAAATAAGTCAATGCCTGTACCCCTCACATTGCGAGAGGAGACTTTAGCCCAAAAGTGGGACAGCTATGGTTGTAATGACATGAATATAACTGAATTACAATTGCCGTTCCCGACACAACAACTCAATCACAATTTGGTATTCAAATCAAATTGTCACCGTAGCCCCAAATTACTATTTCGGTTTAGGCAAGATTACAGTCACTTATCATTGTTTAATATTTACAAGCAATTAACTATTCAAGCGGTTGGAATTAAGTCCCTATAATACGTATACCATTAATGATATTTTATTTTACCTTAGCGAAACGGTGGTAAATGCAAAAATTGACGTTCATAAGTGTATGTATCATACTTACATGAAATAAATGATTTCAGTTTGAGTTTATATATATTTTTTATAATTTTTTTAGGCAACTAAGGAATATACGTCGGCGTTGTAGCCTCGTAGTCTTCTCCATTAATGTGGTTATCATACACAGAAATATTTTTTTCAAATCCACTTGGCAGTTCCAGAGATTAGCCCGTTTAAACATACGAATAAACGCTTCAGCTTTAATACTATAGATTGGGTCACGATCTAAGATACTTTACATGTCGCGAAATGGGTCTGTTCCCGCGGGACGAGAGATAAAATTTAGTATAAAAGTTTTGTAACAAGTTTAGTAAATAATATTTCAGGCGATTTTGACTACTTACTGCAAGTAAATACGTTTGTAAGTCGTAGAACTAGTAAAGATCACTAAAAGGGCCGTATTAGGACCATATATAGTTTCAAAATATTGGTTGTTACGTGTACGATTTTTAAACGAAATTACGAGAATTATTCACGACCTGTATTGCGCAATGGATCCCATGACGGATTGCTATTCGAAAGGTCCTGCATTCGATTTCCAGCGAGGGGGAAAATTTAAATAATGAGTTTTAATTTCTGGGTGTGAGTTATTGTATTTTGCGTGCTCCATGGCACCGACAAATGAATGAATGAATTAATGATAATTTTATTTGCATAAATGTGGTCACATGCTTAGGATGTTACGTCAGTTACATAAATTCGTAACATTTGCCATTTGTTAACTTAATTAACTTAATACCAAAATTAATTAACTTAATACTAGACACAGCGACTCCTAGTACTGAATGGCTATGACTGTGTAGCGTTTACTGAATTATTTATTAATTAAATTTTCTCGCAGACTTTTACTGAAAAACCTAGTTTGTAGCAAAATTTATAACGCTTATGAATTTTTAATATTACCAATTTAATTACAGTTTCAGAACACCCTGTAGACTTGCATATTTGAGTATCATGTGCGCGCAATTCTCACCGCGACCTATATAGAGGATGTTTTAAATTAATTGGTAAATGGAACTGAGATTATCTCATATTGAATTCATGTAACTCTGAATTATATATGAGCGGCGGGAATGCTTGGGCACTATCTATTACAATTATAAGGTTATTCATTATCATTATAATTATTTGAAAGTCATGCCTTTGATATTATTGATGTCCACGGGCGAAGGTGATCTTTCTGAAGGTGACCTTCCATCAGTTGGCTCGTATGCTCGTTTGAAGGGTATTAGCATAAAGACGATAAATGTAGTTTGTACGCAGATATTTCGACCCAGTAGCATGGATCGTGGCAAATGCCTACCTAATATTAGGCTACAATAAAATACGAAAATACCTACCAACCTAAATATCTATATACGCATTATACCATTTAGACAAAGACATTTGCGTTATTTCAATGGTGTAATTTGGTTAACTGTGACATAAATAACGTCTAAATGAAGTACCTAAAGAGCACTTTTTGGTATAGGACTGTTCTGTGTAAATATAATAAGTTGGTACGAGTACAATAATTGGTTTTATTTTTATGTGGCGTTTTTATATCAGCGACTAGTAACTGTACTTCTTTCGCTTTTTTGGAACGAAGTTCCTCAACGCGGCTTACGGATAGTGCGATTTAGTAGAAATCGTCACGTAACGAAATGCCGTATGCTGTGTATGTGTGTGTTTTTAATAGTGGAGTACGCCATCCACAGTATTATTTTGTAACTAGATAGTACAACTCCGCTTTACTAATTTACTTTATTATTAATAATGATTATAAATATTTTTTATTCAATGGTAGAATTAAGCCCTACCATTAACCAGGAGTCGTCTTCTGCATCTGCAATCTTTTTTGACACCCTGGTCTGTTATGACGTTCGGGTTAGTACCTACCTATTCTATAATATATATATATATATATATAATACGGCCGATTACATTTAAAGATTTAATAGTTACCTATTGTTTTCATTCGTATGGTTTTCAATAAATTTATCGCAACCCCTCATTGCGTTCCAAAGCCCTAAATTTTACTGGCAGAGGGTACTTAAGCTTTAAGCCCGTTTTATGTTAAGTGATATTTTATATTTATTATTGCTCAATAAAGATAAACCTAAATGAAAATGTAACTATATATAAAATTCATGTCTAACCACTTAAAGCTTTCATCGTCACCACAACTCCTAACTGTCCCACTGGGCACAACTCTCTCCTCCAATTTTTTAAGTCATAGTCCTCCACGCTCCATTTCGCTTCAGTCGTCAATTCCAAGAAACTTCAAATAAATAAGTTATTCTTTATTTAATTGAAATATAATCGCTCGACTGCTAATATTATACTCGAATAATGAAAAACTTTTAAATTTCAAATTAAACAAAACTCGATTACAAACTTTGGATCAACTTTTAATTGATGCGTATGTAACCAATTCCTTTGCAAGCAGAGATTATAGGCCTAATGAAGTGTTCCTTCCCAAAAATAGGGTGTAAGCTTATCTATACTGAATCCACGCCAACCTCCCCTGCCAACGAAAGTAAATAAAAGCAAATTTGAAAATTTTGAAAACACCCACGACGATTGAAACAATTGTAATTAAAAAGAGCTGATGACCTAAATGAACAGATCTTCATAAATTGTAGCTAAAAAAGGCCTTACATCATTTTAGAAAAGAGCTGATACTCTTACACTGCTGGACCGACATTAACCAAACATAGCTACGAACCACCGCAAGGAAACTGGGTTTCAAATGAAAAAAACACATCAAAATCGGTCCATCCGTTTGAGAGCTACGATGCCACAGGCAGACACACACACAGACAGTAATCGACGTCGTTTCACCGTGGCACACAGATGAACGGTATCGTCCACAGGGAAAGTCTTTGCGTGCGTTCTAAGCTACATGACGGGACAACGGCGTGCACACTAACAAGCCGTTTGGTACATTGGTTTGAAGATAACTTGCTTACATATACTCTGGACCCTGCTGAATACCTGACGAGGCTGTGGCGCCAGTTAAATCCCAATACTCCTGCACGTTTAGGTTACCCACCTGACTTGCTGAAATGAAATATAATTGTACCTAACGTCGGGATTAAACTGGCACATTGTCCAGCGACCTCTGAAAAGAGGGACCAGACGCTGTAATCCGTCCGTTCTTCAGCTGAGAACCACGTGCAGGGGAGGTTTGGACTCAAAGATGGATGGAGCCCCTTACACCCGAAACACACATAAAGTGCTTATCTCAGTAATAAGTCACAGCTGTAATGCGCTCCACATAAAAGCCAGGTCATGCCAATGACGTCACAGAACCGCCCTTAAGCCAAGTCTATGAGCGGCATATTTGTCCGCATTCCTCGTATTATTGCGTCCCAGAGCAAGTTGGAAGCGGTGAGCGTTTAACAAAAATCCACGTTTTCCAATAAAACGTTCCTAGAAGATAATATCAAACAATTTACGATAGCTTTTACGACACTTCTACCTGTCATTATTTTGTGCTACAACCAATAAACATAGAATTTCACGACCGTTTCTAGAAGATAGATACACCTCTTCCATTATTTATTTATTACAATAACGAAACGAGTAAAAAAAGATTACGTCTGTCCGCGTACGCTAGAAAATCGACGCGAGCCATTGACTTATTATTACTATGGACGTCGGGTCCGCGCTAAAAAATGTCCGAGATAAATGAGCAACAAAACGCAAGGACAGCAACAATTCCGCGTTCACGACTCGATTGAAATTAAACCGTGATGTAATGATTTTAGTGTTTAAATTACCTCGTTAACTGCATGACATAACAGACTGGGACATTTTTTTCGCGATTTTAGTATGAGATTAGATGTCCATAGTAATAATAAGTCAATGACGCGAGCAATTAGATTTAACTTTTTTGTACAAACTCATTAGGAATCAAATAGACTGTCCTGACCTGTTAAGCAAATTTGGTTATAACGTACCCTGAAAAAATTGTAGAAGGTAATTCACCTCTTCGAGTTTCAATTCGTAAAACAGTACTCGGTGTTTAAAAGGTTTTCTACACTTAGTTATTAGGATAAGTTTTTAAATTAATTTTGCTTATTACGATAAATACGTTTGTCTTCAATAATTTTGGCTATATTGGTAGTTAAAGTAACAACAACAATTGCAATACATTGCTGAACATTGAATATTGACAACGTCTATGTTTAAACATTATATCTAATGTTTGAACATAAAAACGTCTATGTTTAAACATTAGATTTTAACAAGGTAATTTAAACACTAAAATCATTAAATCACGGTTTAATTTCGATTGCAGTCGTGAACGCGGAATTGTTGCTCTCCTTGCGTTTTGTTGCTCATTAGTGCGGATCTAACGTACATAGTAATAATAAGTATGTGAAGAGTAGACAATAAGCGGTCTTATTGCCAAGAGCGACTCTGCGCCGTAGACGGGTAAATATCCCAGCCAATGCCAGTTCAAAGTTCTCGTCTGCCATCCGTTACCTCGGTGGAATGAAGGTGTCAATCGGCTCAATAAATTTACTATTCTCTCCCGAATGCCTAATTAATGTGAAACAGCTCAAGGTGAACCCAAATCACCTTCAAGAACCCAAATTGTATTTCATTTACAATGTTATTCGAATCACTGAACTCGATAAAGAAGGTACTTGAAATTGAAGTGGTCAGTGCACCGACCACACAGCCAATAGACACCTAATGTTTGATTTTCCGTATTGAATGCATTCTGGCAACTAGCTGAGGTAAGACGAAGCGGGGTGACTGGCTAATTCAACGCTGTGATTGGCTAATTCAAGGCCACACGAAACGCTGGAAAGAAATAGATCAATTTAAGCAACGGGAAAGAATAAGACGGCACGAATCTATATCGGTACGTATGTACGTACGTACGGTATGGCTTATAAGCCAGATGTGTTGACAGAAGCCATTCGCCTGTTATTAGGAGTCTATTGGCTGTGTGGTCGGTGGGTCAGTGCAATAACCTACTACATAAGCGTATTAGGAAGTAACCCAATCAGACCTATTAAATCAGGGGTCTGGAACCCAAGGCTATCCGATGGTTCATCCTGACGATAGGTCTTGGGGACCAGATAACGCTAATGGGTCTGGCTTCAGTAAATCAACTGTGGTCGCTGTGGTCTCTGGGTCATATGTCAGTGGTATACTGATCTTTTTTATGTAGCTGACAAAAGCAGACGAGCCAGTTGACGGTAAGTGATCTGTCCCATGGAGTATAGTCATAGCTCCAAGGGCATCATAAAGTGAGATCAGCTTCTGTGGCTTCTTGCAGGGGATCACTTAGAGAGAGAGAGAGAGAGAGAGAGAGAGAGACCGAGAGACTTAGGCTGAGATCTCTAGACGATACTTAGCCTTAGCTCAGACTTTACTTACGGTATTATGACATTAGCGGTCTTAGCTTATGCTGAGCTCAATCTCAGCGTGCCATGTTTAATACCAAATCGTAGTCTTTGCAAAGTCAAGTTTTTCGTAAGTAAAGTCTGAGCTAAGGTTAAGTATCGTCTATATAACTCAGCCTTAGACACAAGCACACGCAGACACAAAAGAAGGGGCCTTATGTCATTAAGTCTCGCATATCGTCCAGCAGGGTGCACTAGCTTAACTCGATTGAGATAAAAAAGGTTAAATAAACTTTAATTAAAATTATGTAAATAAAAAAATTATAAATAAGCCTAAAAACATTTGTATTAAACAAATCCCTCACGCAAATTATTAAAATATTCAAATTTAACCTTTTCACAAAGTCACATATTAAAACAAAAACCTTGCGTTTAACATCCCAACAGAATATTATTACGCCTTGGTATTATATTATAATTAAGTAATTACATACGTAAACAATCACCTAACAAACGAGAGCCAGGGTTGGCAACGCGTGGTAAACCATTTTAAAACGGACCTTTTATGAATATTTCCCTAAAATTCCTAATGGAATTTATTCCCGGGAATGCGGAACGCGTGACGTATTTTCTAATCTCGGGCTCAAGTGCCGCTTAGGCGGGAATTCAAATGCTTGTAGGGGAATTAAAGATTTTCCGTTGTAGTTATGAATGTCGACGAGAATTTAATGTTACCAGTGTTTCATGCGTTATTCATGTGTTTATTCAAATTTGTTGTTACACATTTGTTAGTATTGAAGACGAGTTTTTTATTAAATCTTTTTCTATTATATTCTAGGTGATACTTAAAGGGAGTATATGTATGATACTTAAATGTTTCAAGACATTTTATCACAACAATGTGATATAGAGACCGGGGATGCGGGAATTAAATCGTGCAGTTCCGTAGAATGAATAGGTCTTTACTAAGTTAATACGCTACCAATGCAATAATCTAAATGCAATTAGCCGGAGCCGGCTACACTTTTTAGAGGCGACCATCTCAGTCCTCAAGGGTAGCAACACATCTGTGACCGAATTATAACGAGGCTGTTACTAACATTTACTAACTGCACTATTACTGACAACAACTAACAGGACTAACATTCACTAACAGTCCCTGTCCCAGTCCTCATACTTACAAACTAACCAACTAATGTTCTAACCAACTATAGAACATTAGTTTCCGTCACCTAACCGGACTAACTATCCCAGTCCCCATATGAGTCTTGTTCTAAGTCGGTCACGGTTGTCATGGGCGGCAGCGGAAGGTGGTGCTGCATGCTCGTTTGCCACTTAACATCAGGTGGAATAGTTGTCAAGGATTAACTTAGCATCGTATAAAAAATGTGGCAGACTCCATTACCACGATATCAGGGGAGATACATATTTGCAATGCAACTGGTTTTTGATTTCCCATTCCACTTTACTCTAAATTAAAATTCTAGTAGGCACTTACTTAAAATAAAGTAAACCCGCATGGATACTTCCAACGATACAGCTACAAACCTTAATCTCGAAGGAATTGTTTGCCGCAAAAGTATTTGGAATAATGGTGGATACCATAGAGTGAACGTGAAATAGAAATGACTTGTAATTAAAGAGAGCTCATGTTGACGCTCGGCACCATGTACTGTGAAATGTTTGCCATTTAAATTAAATGTATCACCTATCCTACTACTACAAATAAATTAATAGTTTTAAATACTAAAAACAATATTAATATGCTAAGTAAATTATAAATGCAAAGAAAAAAAACTTGTGAGGTGGACGCGGATGGAACGAAGTTCCTTTCGATTCATTAGTGAAGGAATTGTAAAACAAAAAAATAATTAATATATATATATGTATGTATACATATATTATATAATTATATAGCTTTTGGGACAGGCTGTATATATATATATAACTATTATATATGTTATACTAATAATATAAAACATGCGCACGCCGCACGGCTTACAATAGCTTACTATAGCAAAAAGTGTCGTTAGTTACAACTTTTTTCGTGCGAATTTTTCGTTACAACTTTTCGTATGAATTCCATGTAGCCCCCTTTCGCAACGCGCGATAAGGAACTTCGTTCCAATAAATGTAGTCACTGTGCTGTTAACCGTTGAGGAGTTCCCTCGTCTGGAGCCAATAGCCAAAGGCCTATTCTTTATTTCAGTCCAAACGGCCACTGAGAAATGGTCTTTAGTTTGCAAGATTTGACCCACACCAACTAACTGTCACGGCAAGTTAAATAAAAGCCTGTAAAATAATATTGTACCAACTCATCTACACGTAACTAGGTCTACGGTGGTACCATCCTGATATTGTACCCTTGGATACGACAAACCTTTATAGACATCTTCATTGAACTCCGCGACCTTTTTTATCGTGAATTTACCCCCAGACGAATATTAAAAGTAAGAAAAAGACAATGTTCCACCGTCAGGTGCAAGCGATGGAAACTCTCAGATTGACAAAACCATTAGCCGGCAAACCTGATGGTAAGTGGTTACTGTCTAAGCATCGGAGCCCTTGCCCTCCGGCAATGACCGCGCTCGTCCTTCGCGTCTCGTCATTTCTTGGTGTATTGCGTAACTTGTTGGTATAATGAATAGTGCGTGCATAGTAGTGAAGCATGCGCCCGCGCCGAGGTATCGTGGCTGACTCTCGTTCGGTGCCGCCACGGATCAGCGCGGTCATTGCCCTCCGCGCGGCGGCCGCCTAGCGATGCTTAGACAGTCACCGTCTTCCATGGACATCGTATCAATGACGTATAGCTACGTCATTGATACGTTGTCGGCCAAGGAGAAGATTGAGGAAACTGACTCTGTAGCCCCCAGCCGTGACAAGGCGTTTTGCGGCTCACTCAAGCAAGAGGGTAGCTAGTCAGCTGATCTACTACCAACCCTAGAGGATCTTCGGGATTGAACTGAATGGTACAAAGTCCAGCAACCTATAAAACCAGATCGGGCGCTGTGACCTCGTGTCCGTGAAAATTACAGGGGGTCTTTGTTAATACAATAGAATACAAAACAATGATTTTTAGAATATTTTGTCTTTTTGTCTGTGGTTTTGTACGCGCTAATCTTAGAAACGGCTAAACCGATTCGGGTGCAGTTTTACACTAATACATTGTAGTAAGCTTCAGTTAACATTTAGTGTTTATTTTTTTTCAATCGGATAATAAATAAAAGAAATATATCAGTTTAAAGAATCACGCTTCAAAATTTCCGAATGTTGCATACTAGGGTGTCCCCTAGTGTGACGCGAGGGTAGGTTTACTAGTAGCTGATTATAATTGCTTATAACACGCTTATAGCTTAATCATATTACTTATACCACGACGTGGTTGCCTCTTTACAGATTATTTTAGTGTGCAAACGTATTCGAAATCGCGCTATCGCGGGTACTCTAGCCTTTACCTAACAAAAGGCGGTGGTTTGGTTGGTTTTGCGATATTTCCTTCCTTTAAAGGATTTTAATTCAGGCTTAAAGGGAGCTTATAGATTGGTGTGAAAAATTGCTTTTAATAGAGCCTCCGAGGCATTTGCCTCCGTACCAAAGTAGGTTATACGAGTATCTTAAAAGGTAACTAAATATTATATTTTAATAAAGTAAAAATTTTATGGAAGTATTTCTGGGACAGTCAAGTCATTTATTTCATTTTAGGAAGTGACAGCTCGCTTAAAGAAAGTCACAATTTACCAAACAATTGACCTGGGTTCGACTTCCGCCGGGGCAGACATTTATATGATAAAGTGTATAACTTTTATTAGCGGCGACCATGTTAGCCCTCAAGGGTTGCAACACATCTGCGACTAAATAAAACGAGAACGAAGGGTAAAAAACGGAACCCTATTAATCTGTCTGTCTGTCCGTCCGTCCGTTTGTCCATCACAAGGCTCTATCTCTTGAACGTATTTGCGTGTTTTCCATGGCACCCACGACCCAGGGAATCCTAGTGTTGGACAATGAGTGTGTAGCGTTATTTATTATTATTATTTCCATTGAGACTGCAGTTAATTATTACCGAAGGGTACGAAACTCGTAAGTATGTAATAACGTACATACGTAACTAAATTTATACGCTTACAAGTTTACAAGTTTCGTAACTTCGCTTTGCTTCGGAGTGTATAGTGATGGACGATATTTGTCGGTGTTCTACGTTATCGACATGTTAATATTACATCAAATCTATACAGTCAAGTCCAAGTCGGACTCGCACGTAGGGTGCCGTACCACCAAGCTTTATTAACTCTAATTATTTAAAAAAAAAGTAAAAAACCCCAATAAGGTGTCTTGTAAGGATCCCTTTTGGCATATAATTGACAGACAGACCTCATGAAAGATGGAATGTAACATTGAATAGATACATGGTTTAAAATATTTTTTTAATTACAGCATTCTAAACTATTTTCAAGCGAATTCAATTATAAAGAAGGTTATAATGTTCAACGACTATATTTATATTATGTATGTCCAGCGATTTTTCTATCATTTGTGAACCGATTTTTATCTTATTTGTTTCATTTCAAAGAACGTACTTCTGAGGTGGTCCCACTGCCCCCAAGTCAGATCTAATGATGGAATCCCCGAGAAATCGAGGGCGCCCCTCAAAATATTTTTTATTGCTTGTCAATTTTGAATTAGATTTTTTGTTTTGTTAAACTATTATGTCAAAATTCGACACATGATGGCTCGATATCGATAACATCGATTACTTAATACACTACTACGTGTTTGACGTTAAAATGTACGTCAGATTAATTGTACTAACTGAAACCTACAAGGTATATTACCTGCTATAAACTAGAGAGTTTAACAGTGTTTGTAAGGGACTTAAATATATGTATTACAATTTAGAAACAAAGAAGTTTGATATTATTTGGATACAAATGATGTCGTAGATCATAAATAAGTGCAGAGTTATAGCTTTGGGACTACAACTGCTGAAAAGTAGGCATTTAAAAGTAAGTGAGGTTAGACTCATATAAGCTGAGAATAGAGGTAGTCTGCTCGCGCGTTTGAACGTGTACTTGAGCGCAAGACACTACCGTATCTCCGGATATAATCTAACAAGACATTTGCAAACCTGTGAAGCAAAACACTTTTAAGTTGTTTTTATTTTCAAGCATCCTCAAAAAAATAAGTGGCTGTGGCTGGGTGGTTGAAGGAGGTAGGACACATTGGGAGGTAGTTTTAGAGTACGGATGAGATGGAAAATACGACTTTATGTGGAATTAAGGTAGCAAACAAGCAGCAAACCCTTCCGCTGCCGCCCATAACAATCGTGACCGACACAGAATAATACTCGATCGGCATAAGGATGTTTAGTCAGTTAGGAAACGGTGTTAGAACGTTAGTTGAATAGTTTTTTACGAGGACTGGGACGGGGACCGTTAGTAATAATTATTACTAATTATACTACTACTACTAATATAATTAGTCTTGTCAGTAGTTGTTAGTAATAATCGAGTTAGTACGAGTAGTTGTTAGTAAGAGTATTGTTCTAATAGTAAAACTTCTTTAGGCGCGACTAGGGAGTAACTCAGATTTTATCGGTCACAGATGTGTTGCTACCCTTGAAGACTAAGATCTTCGCCTCAGAAAAATTATAACCGGATCCACACACCTTTTTAATCAAAGCACAATTGCTGTTAAAACAATTAATTCACGGTAGAAATGGTACTACGTACCGTGGCGGGCGGTGGTACTACCCTGGGCGAACTCTAGGCTCTACCGCCTATTAAAAATAATAATTTATTACGAACATACAGATCATGTTATTACAACTTGTAAAAGTGTTCACTTTAACTTCGCAATTACTAAATTCCCTCAAAGAAACACCCCCAGTTCCTCAAACGCTACCTAATAGTTGAACGACTCAAAGCGTTTTCGCTGCTTTACGTAAAAGATCGCCTTTTCCGATAAAACCATCTAAATTGCAGGTCATTAATTTTAAACCAACTTTTCAATTTGCCCCCGAGCGTTTTAAGGAAATAATTTTTCCCCTTACTTGGTCTCGGAAATTAATCCTTTGACGTCGTAAAACAAGTTACGTGGTTAATAATTGGTGTTCATTAATACAGCCTTTTCGTTGTAGAATATGTGCTTCTCAATCTCGGAAACGGGTCCAACAATTTTCATGTAATTCGCGGGGTTTCAGGTTGAGTAAACAGCTAGGTTTAATTTTTAGAAAACGTTGTTTTATCCGTGTTTTCAGCCAATGAAAACTGATACAATATCATTAGAATACACATATCACACTTTTTTTTATGTCGGTAAGATCGAAAAATATTCATATTTCATCAGTATATAATTCGTATCTAAATATAATTTCCAAAATACACGATTCCCCAAAAAATACTGAGCAAAGCTCGATCATTCAGGTCTACTAGTACCTGAATGACATCGCTCGGCCATTCGGAATGACCGAGCTTTTGATGCACTTTTGATGTACGCCTCCTCCGTCATTTAGAGAGACCCGTGCTCAGTAGTGGGCCGTTAATTGATTAACGCTTATAAAAAAAAATCACAACAACATAAAGCTAGCTTCAATCGAAGAACTAAAATTTCTTTTTTCACTTGTTGGAAAAGTTTCGATTTGAGGTCAGTATTTAACTAGTGACATACCTTGCACTGTGGGAACTGTTCAGGCGGGCGGGTGACGCGCCAGCCCAGCAGAGGAGGTATGCAGACGAGCGCGCTCATGAGCCACACGGCTGCTATCATGAGCGCCGCGCGCGCAGGCGTCCGCTTTTTTAAATAGTCCACCGCCTGGAAGAGAAGGGAGGTCTTTTGTAGTTTTAATTTTTGGAGTGGAACTTCTGTAGCGGCGCTGAGAGTAAAAATTCAAGTTCGTGACACATGAGTTACGGTGTTGAACCTGTAATGTCTTTATTCTCCTCTTTACGCGTCAACCGCTCGCCACTCCTCGATTGCTGTGGAAATAGCGCTATACTTATTTTTATATACACAGTATTGGGTGTCTTCTTTATACGAGTACAATTAATTTGAATTCTTTTCAGAATAAGTGAATAGAATATCAATTAAACTATCCTAACTTTGAGAAGTTTCACTTCAAATATGTTTAGTGCACACAATTATTTTTATTATAGACTCTTTATAGAATAAGAGTAAGTAGGTTTTTTCATAGCATTAAGGTAGTAAACAGCACCACACTTCCGCTGCCGCTCATGGTCAATGTGAGCGATACAGAATAAGACTCAAAACGGGATTAGGATGATAATAATAATTACAATATACATAATATTATTAGCATATAATAATATTATAATTAATTCAGCCACAGATAACACATCTGCTGCTACGCTTGAGAACTAACAATTATCGAATGAAGACACGTGAATAGCTCGTATTAAACAAAGTAGCTGTTAATGCCATTAAAATTTAAGAGAAATCAAAACTCTTAGAGTCAGTAAAAGTAACTTTTAATATACGATATAACGAAACTCTGGAAATTACTAATAGGTGTTTGTAAAGTCAATAAAGTACAAAATTAGATGAAATGTGTCGCTTTCATAATTAATACAGTGTACTTGTGAAGCAACTGCCGTTACAAAGTTGGCATAATGACTGCTTACAAAGTAAGTTACTGTCTCATGCCGTCACTGAATTACTGCGGTTAACGGCCACAATGAAAGCGACGATGTTCAGTGTTGTGAATTACGAATCTTCGCCTGCGTTAAATAGATTTAAAACCAGTACCTTTGTATTGGAACGACGTTTCTTAACGCGGCTTACAGGTAGTGCGATTTAGTAGAAATCGTCACGTAACGAAATGCCGTATGCGTGTGTGTGTGTTTTTAATAGTGGTGTACGCCATCAAGAGGCAAGGCAAGAGGTAAGAGGAAAGGAAGAAAAAAATACGTCTTCGTCTTAGAATAATAACACTATAGAAAGACAGTCTTCATACAAACGCTCTGTCTAAAGTGAAGCCGAAACTTTCCCGAAAGCGGGGAATGATTCGGCTGCGGATAATCATAATTATGTTTTTAGCAATAATACATAAATAGCTTTTCAGATATTTTGTGACACAATTTAACCATTTGTCCGGTTAAATTGTGTCACAAAATATCGTCATAATTCTTTTTTTCGCGAGACACGTTTGGCGTGCGTTTGACATGAGCTGGCCGGTGTTTGAGCCATTTCGTCCAAACAAGGTGCTTCAAAACGGCCGCGCGGTCTTCGTTTCTATAGTGTAATTATTCTAAGGTCTTCGTTTTGTTCATAATTCGAACCTATCTCGTAGCGACGCGTTCAACTAAGCGATGAAAACGCTCAAAACGGCTCTTTTTCTATGAAAAAGTAATGTTTTGAGCGTTCTGATTCGAACCCAATACCTCACAGTGGGTGATACAATTTTAACGCACTCTCGAAGTTACTCCGTTTGTGACATTATTACCGACCGTTAAATACTGAGAGACATCACTTGGCCCGGTTGTGTAAACAAACCTTAATTACAATGTTTAAAGACCTGTTTTATCGTTTTGGCTAAAGCAAGAATCTTAGCACGATTTATGCATTGTACTTTGTTTTGTTTCTATTTTATTAAAAGCTTTAACTTCCAATGTAAGTATGTAGGCATGTATGTATTTACATATTATGTAATTATGTTTGTTCGAGTGGATTTTCACATTACACGTTTAGTTTGGATGACAATGCATGATTAGCTTTGTGACGTCATTCTAAATTCAACATGGCGGAACATACAAGTGGACAATAAAAAGTTATACTATACTTGGGTCAGCCACTAAACCCTCCACCTATCCGCACTGGAGTAGCGTGGTGGAGTATGCTCTCGGCCTCCATAATGATAAGGAGAGATCCGTGCTCAGTATTGGGCCATTAATGGATTGACCACACGAATTTTCGCCTCGCTAGGATAGAATCCAAGACCCTTCGAACGGCAATCCGGTGTACGGGTCGTCAAATGAAAGTGCCACTATACAAATTCATTAGAACGATCAACAAGTACCATGAATTATCGTATGAGATTTTATGATCTCGATCAGATATAACGCTAATGGAGAAATAATGGAATCGTATAGCAACGTGGGAAGGTGATTTATGGGATAATGGAATCAGCTGGAATATAACCTTTTGGTTTAGGTTATGTCGCAGGGTATGATTGAAACGGAAGTTTCATCAAAATACTAAGATGGTTAATTCAAAAAAGAAATTCAAAAAATTCTAGGTTGGTTAGTTCAGTTAGCAGACGGTGTTAGAACGTTAGTTGGTTAGTAGGTATGAGTACTGGGGCAGGGACTGTTAGTGATAGTTAGTCCTGTTAGTTGTGTTAGTAAAGGTCCAGTTAGTTAGTGAGTTTGCTAACATTGCAATATTTGTGTGTGGTGATAATGTACGATGTGTACAGAACGAAAACAATTTCGCATAAATAACTTTTACTTTAGTCGTGTGGTCTATAGCACACTCCTTTTTTGAAGTAAATACTTCTATAGTATCGTTGTGATTTGGAATTCGATGAAACGGAAATGACGCGATGCGAGTAAATGAAATAGGAAGCATCGGCAAAATGGCGGCTTACGTAAGCAAAGCAAAACATCAATATTTGGACTGACAGTATTCGTTTTTTTAAGTTTCACTTCTAGCACGTGTGAATTGCACACATTTTTTTATGTAGAATTTCTACTTAATTATGTAGAAATAATGTAGAATTTCTACATACTTAATTGTCTACAGTTTCAACAGTCAATTATACGTGTATCGTAAAGTTTAGTGCTCCAAATATAATCTAGAAGCAGGTCAGAACTAAATCCCCACATCGTCGTATCGAGCACCTAAATCACCACGACGCGTGAGTGCATTGCGAGTTACGCGATCCCGCGAGCTATTTCCAATATCCCGTAAATCCCGGGGAATCCCGGGAATGCTGTTCATAGCCGCGTACGATTGTAAACGTATAATTTATATAACGTTCTAGATAAAATTACGGCGTTGTAAAAAAATAAGAATTATTTAATAAATAAATAACTAAATACCTATATAAAATATATAATAAATAAATAAATAAATAACTGTACACACACATAGCCCCAGACTAGGATTCCCTGTGTCCTGGGTGACATGGACAACACACAAGTTAGTGTGTTATCCACCGAACCCAATATTGAAATATAACTAGGTTAACGTGATCTAGCCAAAATAAGCCATCAAATAATTTGTAATTGGATTTAATCCGCTTAAGCGCCTGACGACGAGGTTATGAGGCGTCGCTTACGAGGTTACTACATAGTAAATAATGTAAATAGCGTTAAATCAAATTAATTTTATTTCGTGTATGCTACACTAGTATATAGAGTTAAGACGAAGACGAAGTAGAAATGCCAAGGGCGCGTTTCACTATGCGATTACTAAATATTCCTTTGTCCGAATTAAAACTAAACTATTAAAACTGGACTATTACTAACAATAACTAAAAGGACTAACTACCACTAACAGTCCCTGTCCAAGTCTAGTTACTAACAAATTAACCGACTACTGTTTTAACACCGTCTCTTAGCAGGACTAACTATCCTAGTCCCCATATGAGTCTTGTTCTAGATCGGTCACAGTTGTCACAGTTGTCACGGGCGGCAGCTAAAGGTGGTGCTGCATGCTCGTTTGCTACCGTAATCCATAAAAAAAACGTTACGTTCATACAACGCAAGTTGCACTTTTAGATCCGCTCCGATAACATTACTGAAACTATGGACGTGATAGATAATTACGTAACGTTTGAGACAGAAAGAGACAGCTACATGAAAAGTAGGACAACTGGCAAAATTTTACTGCTCCACATTTCGGACGCACGTGACATATGTACCTATCTACCTCTTTTTCACTGGCTAGATGGCGTTGTTATCATATTAAACAGTGACACTTCTAAAGATAGGTAGTCTTTGTGTCGCCTGTGTTTGACAGGTTGAGTCTCGACTCGGCGCGGGAACTATAAATCATACGAAAACAATTCGATATTTCACGATGGGGGTGAAACGTTACCCTCTCGAGAAATAGAGCGTATCGAGGAAATTAATATTATTACTATTGTAAATAGAGTCAGTCCGTCTGTTTTCAGTTACTGCGGTTGAAGGCTGTTTTAATGGTTTATGAAATTTCTAACCAAAATTGTTTTGGATTGGTTGAATCAAATTTGATTTCTGTTCTTAACATTTACAATTTCTAATAAAGTTAACAGGTAAAGTAATAATAATTAAGACTTACAATTTATTATGACATTTACGACTATGAGATTAAGTATATTACTGAGGATAACAAATGGATATAATATTAGGACCAGCTTAAATATATTGAGATAGTCTAAAGCTTTGAACATCGGTTTCGTGCATGAGTGATTCGTGCATGAGTCATTGCACTGGACGCATCTCTGGGTCTTTAAATTTATATGCTTTAAATTTATATGATACTAGCTGACCCCGCGAACGTTATTCCGCCATATAGATTGTGAATGATTAAAGTGCGATTTAAATTTAAGGGGCGGCGGTAGGAAAGTGAAAATTTGGGATCATGTGTATTTTTTTATGCTACACCATAAAAAAATAACCATAAAAAATTGTCCAAAAAGTGAAAAAAAAATCATGGTGGACAACCCTTAACATGTAGGGCTAAGAAAAATAAATGTTGCTCGATTCTCATACCTACTCGATAAGCACACAAAATTTCATGAGAATCGGTCGAGCCGTTTCGGAGGAGTATGGTACCTAACATTGTAACACGAGAATTTTAAATAGAGATTTAAAGACTATTATTTGACGACCCCTTTGCCTACTTGGTAGTACTTCTTAATTACTTTTTCTTCTTTTAATATCACCGTAACGCAATAAGTATTTCCTTTACCTCTACTATTTTACCTTTCCTAGGTAAAAGCTAACAAACGCTTACTTACACCCTCATACTCCCAAACTAGGAGTCCCCGTGTCGCGAGTACCATGGACAACACAATTACATACACATATAACACACACATAACTAACACTCTTGACCCGAGCACATACATCTATCTGTCACATAAACACCCCCCGGCCGGGAATCGAACCTCCCCCCCTTCGATTCGCAGGCAGGGCCACTACAAACTAGGGTAATTTGGTAAATATTTGCCAATGATTAAGATGTGCAATGAAACTGGACGTTGAAATAGCAAGAAAACATTAAAGAAAATATTGAGAAGCTTTAATAATATTTTTTTATATTTTATTTTTCCACCAACCCAAATACGGTTCCCACACTCCGCTAAATAAACACATTGACGACATCGTAACTTAATTTATATGTACGGAATCAACCAAAACGAAAACGATTCGACTCTCTCTGATCTCGATTCAATTTATTCGTTTGTATGTTTTAAACGTAACTGTAATACTTTTTCCAAATTTATTAATTGTTTGTGTATGTTTGTTTGTTTGATCGATTTTGCCTTTGACAGCTAAGGAAAACGTGTACTTAACATCAAACTCGTATCGTCTATAAGTACTCTCGATTTTTAAATAATCACACGGCTTATAGCAACCTATACTTACTTCTTACAGTAAATACAAGTATCTCTTTGTTTTGTTTGAGACTCTCATAGACACGTTTGATTGATTTGATTTGATTAGAGACATACAATAGATTGTATCCCGGAAATCAGTCCTTATAATTGAAAAGAGGGTGGAAGTTGCCATGGGGAATTAATGAGTTTTTAAGTAAGGTACTCGTATATAAAACTCATCATAGATAGAATTTGGCACCTGGACTGGGTGGGACATAGGATGATTATATTTCCCGAAGCGATGTAAGGGTGAGTTTAATAGTTCATAATCTTTGTCGATTTGCTTAAGACATGAGCTCTTAATTTACAGTGTGACTTAAATTTTGCAAGATAAATTAGAATTTATTACTTTGTCTTACAAAGTAAGAACTTTTCCAACCAAGTTCCAACCAAAATGTTTAAGATTTTTTATGTAAACAGCCCTCCAATGAGCCGATATAACACTCGCTTGGCTTTTTTAAAACATAACGTAATACCTATTTTGTACCCAATTTCGTGAAATTCAATTTGCGTGAACCAAATAATAAATGTATGCGGAAATTTAGGGAAATGAAATTGGTATGAATCCAAAGTATCTTGAATCTACCACAATAACAAAATTTGCGTACAAATGTATGCTCTATCACAATGTCCAATCTTAACAGCAGAGGAAATATAAAGACAGCAGAAGGAAAAATATCCAAGAAAACTGAATATCTTTGCCAGTTTATGCATTTTTATTAAGCTATTGCATAGCTTTTATCGCGGGCCTTGAGCGTGGGGACCGAATCCAGAAATTCCGTAACGAAAAAAACCTAACACCCCCAATCAGCGCCATCTAGTACCTTAATACTAAGGTATGGTACGTATGTTTTCTACAAAATAGATGGCGCTGTTGTGATATAACTATATAACTTCTAATAATTATAATTGCATAAGTTGATAAAAAATGCTATGCAATAGCTTTACCGCGGCAGTCTCCGAGTGCCACATTTAAATTTTTTTATTTTTTATTAGTCATACAAAAGCAGTGATGGCCAAGCGGCATGAACGTGGGACTCCCGAACATAAAAACGAGAAGACAAAATAACAAAAACAGCTTTGGTTCAAATACTCGCATGCGAATGATATTATATATAAAAAACAAAATGAGTGCAATTCACATAATAATATGCTAGAAGTGAATCCTTTAAAAAACCAATACTGTCAGTCCAAATATTGATCTTTTGCTTAGCTTACGTTAGCCGCCATTTTGCCGATGCTTCCTTTCTCTTTTACTCCCATCGCGTCATTTCCGTTTCATCGAATTTCAAATCACAACTATACTATAGAAGTATTCACTTCAAAAATAATAGAAAGAAAGAAAGAAACATTTATTCTAGGTATATTTGCAGCACATGAACATAGATACACGAAAAAGCCCTTTACATACTCGTATTCACTCTCGCCGAGTATCTAAATCGTAGACAAATAAAAGTAGACCACAAGAAAGACAAGAAAAGGAACAACTTACGCCAATGACACGAAAACAAACAAGACAGAATGATACTATTTTTTGTCTCACTTTGAGTGCCGGTTTTTTCAGCCACATACAATTGGACTTTCTCGTGCCTATCTCATTGGCCACGCTCAAAAGATGTCTATACCTTTCTCTGTCTACCATCTAAACGCAACAGATTTTTTTTAACTTCGAACGTTTGCGAAACACACCCGGTGTTATAAACTGTTACAAACAGAAATGCATCGAAATGAAATAACTTTATAACTGCGACTTGAGAAACGCAATTTGCAGTAGCGGCGACCATTAAACCAATTCCCGTTACTGTATTTTAACGGTCCGCTTACATTGTCGGCTGTGCGTTTATGAATGTTACATTGTAATGTTTATATTGGTTTTATGAGTTTGGGTTGGAACGAGTTGGAACTACTGTAGCGATATCTGGCGAATGACTGTAATTTACTCTCCACTCAACTAGTTCAGATTACAGTCTTTTTTATTAGCTTTTATGCAACTTTCAATGTTTGTATGTATCTTTGGGTCCAATCTTATAAGGTGAATTAGACAACTTCTTTCTGTACGGACTGAAGCGCTCATAGTCATGGCTTGTTTCGATCCTAAGTGATCGATCGTGTGAAGCAACAGCGGGCGCGGTCGATAGTAGTTTGGCAAAGGGAGATCTCTGGTCGGCCAAGACGTCTTGTCCGGGAGGCAGTGAAGCCCCTACTGCTCGCTGTTGGAACTTGTATATATGAAAGCGATGTAGAAAACTTCGATAGCGTGATTCAGGCAGTCACCGTGTGACGTGTGTGCGATGTGGCTACAGTAGGATAGGTGACCGCTAGTAACATTTATTTATTGAGCGTTTCGGTGTTCCAGAGCGCACAGAAAGCCGCAGGTCCTGGTTGCTAGCGTTAGATAAGTCGTCAGCCGTGTCAGAGTTTTGGTGGCATATATTCCGGCACTTTTGTTGGCAACGGACCCTTCCACTAATCCGCACTGGAGCAGCGTGGCGGAACATGCAGTAAGCCTCCTCAGCTATGAGGATATACCCGTGTCCTGAGCGGGTCATTATTGGGTCGAAACCACTGACCGGACTTGAAATATTGCTTTAGGTCGTATTACATAAAAAACTCAAAAGATTTTATTTTCTACTTAATATACCTACTCGTAAATTAGTGCTTGAGTACCTACAATCCCACCGGATGCTACGTAGGAATGAAGTCCAAGATGTTGAACGCACTAACTTTTAAGAGCCTATTCACTATTAAACAGATTCGTGAACGATTCAAAAATAATCTTCCTAATAATAGAAGTTACATAAACGCGATCAGATGTTACTCAATACGAGCGGCGGATCAAAGGTGATTTGATGCCAATGAGGGGATTGCCGAATCGCATTACAATAGTTTATTTGATCTCAGACTTATTTACTTTATAATATCTAGATATTTGTAAGGATCGTTCGTCGGGACGGGATTGATTACCAACTCCCGCCACGGATACCATTTCTACTGCGTAATACTAATAATTGTTTAAACAGCAATTGTGTTCCGGTTGGAAAGACGAGGATCCGGTTACTCTTTTAAAGACCATCTTAGTCCTCGAGGATAGCAGAACATCTGTGACCGAATTTGAAGGAGACTCTTCCTAACAATAATTTGGACTAATCACTAACAGCCTCATCCACTAACGGAGTGTGGTGGACTTGATCAACAACGTTCGTACAACAACATATTTTATCTGTTATGTAGATCTGAATCATCGAAACCGGGACCCGTCGCACGCTAAACAGCTTCACTACTACTAAGCTAAAGGATTGTTAATAATAATAATCGACCCCTATGGCGCAATGGTCGTCATGCCCGACGGCCGTTCAAAGGGTCCTGGGTTTGATTCTCAGCGACGCGGAAGTTTGAATGATGATAAATTTCTATTTTCGGTCTGGGTGTGTGTGCTTGTATGTATGTATGTTTTGTCCATGGCACCCACGATGTTGGGAATCCTAGGCTGAGATCTATAGACGATACTTAGCCTTAGCTCAGACTTTACTTAGGAAAAACTTTGCAGGCGTATTGCATGTAATGAAACCAATACTGGTATTATGACATTAGCAGTCTTAGCTTATGCTGAGCACAATCTCAGCGTGACATGTCTATAAATAACAAATCGCAGTCTTTGCAAACAAAGCTTTTCGTTAGTAAAGTCTGAGCTAAGGCTAAGTATCGCCTATAGATCTCAGCCCTAGTGTGGCCCAAGAGTGTGTAGCGTTAAAAAATAAATGAGTTATCAAAATCGGTTTTTCAATCATCAAATCTTTTTACCCGTTCCAAGCCGAAGGAATCGCTTTACTGAAACCGGATCAAAGCCGCGTCTTCCGTTACAAATCCCGGGCTAAAAGTTCAAAGTTGAACTATTTCTGTTACAGTAACTAAAATATCTGTTAAGTATTCATGTTGAAATAAAATTTAAAGTCCGAAACGAATTTGCATGGCATTAATTTATTTAAAGATAATTTATGAATATATTTATAACATGCTGACCTGATGGCAACGTTGTTCTGCAACATATGTATTTTATATTCTGACCGAGAGACCTACCTTTAGGAAATGCTCATCAAATGCAATAACTTTTTCTATGGCAGCACTTCAATGTTTAGAATAGTTTGGCTGGCGCCGCCGAGCCGTTCGAATGATCCTGGGTTCGATTCCCAGCAAAGGGGAAATTTGAATGGCTTGAGCCCAATAACGGCGCACTACTGAGCTCGGGTCTCTCCTCATACCTGAGGAGGCTCAAATCATACTTCACCATACTGCCCTTGTGCGAAGTAATGGAGGAAAATTCAAATGATTCGTTTAAATTTAATTTTTCAGTCTGGATGTGTTGTACACGACACTAAGAATCTTAGTGTGGAGCTATGAACTTTTAGATTTCTTACGAGCTGTGCCCGCGACTTTGTCCGCATGGAATTTAACAAAAAAACCTAAAATAAATGTAGCCTTAATCACTCTTTATGACATCAGCAATCTGCCAGTGACAGTCCCGTCAAAATCGGTCCAGCCGTTCCAGAGATTAGCTAAAACAAACAGACAGACACAAAAATTGTAAAAAATGTTATTTTGGTATATGCACCGTGTATACATCTTATGCATTTAGTAAAAAGCTGTTTACAAACAGACACTCCAATTTTATTTATTTGTATAGATCCCAATATGCTCATCTGTTTATTACCCACAAATAAGATAGAGCTACAGTAGCCCATTAAATCCACAAACAGGGAAGCAGCACGGTACATAATTTGCCACGCGCCACGCTTGAACAAATACGAGTAATTCCCTCATTATACCTTTTTGGTTGAAGCAAGTTCTTTATAAAGAGCATTATTTATACAGAACGTTATTTATGTACAGCGTTCGTTATAAAAAGCGTTCGTTATAAAGAGCGTGCGTTATCAAGAGCATTCGTTACGCTACAGGGTGAAAAAACATGGCATTTACAATGCACACATTCTAATGCGGTATACAGTGAGCTTTGATTATATACACGTCTATATAATCAAAGACAGTGAGTGACGCATTTCTCGTTTCAAACTCAAACTCAAATCATTTATTTCATGTAGGTATTTTCGTTACACTTATGAACGTCATTTTTTGCATTTACCACCGTTTCGTTAAGGTGCTTTTAAATTTAAAATCTTTGAGGAGAAGAAACGGCGAAAGAAACTCCTCGGCACATCTTTTGAAAAAAAAAGAAATGCTTACATAATAGCTTTAGTTTTAACCCACAGATGGGCATTGTTCAAATTACAGCCTCGCCGGGAATTGAACTCAGAACAATTCGAACGACCGTCTGGTATGTTACCATTGCGTCGTATGGGTCATATATTATACGCCATGATCATTAAAAATATTCCTGTAGTTAGTTTAAAGTCGAAAATGAGAAACAGGATTCGAACCAATCTATGTCAGACTAATAATAACTTTTACAAAAATAAACCCAACCCCTAAACACGGCGTAATATATTTTTATTTTTGTTTGTATTATTTTTTACATGGTATTATTGTTCACTTTTTATTGTTAGTTCGCGTTGTACGAGTACATTGAAAGTTTTAATGAGTGTGTGCTTTACAAAATCCACAGTGTAGCAATGAATAAAGAATACTGCTAATGTTTTGTATAGTTAAGGGCTGTGCAGATGAATTTAGTTTAATTAGGAATAAAAAATACTACTCGAAGTTTTAAGTTTGGTTAATGACAATTTTTTTTTATATGTAATGTGTCCGATTGTAATTCTACAAATTGCAAACGACCTAACCGACATCTGTAAACTATTACAATTTTAAATCTAAACATTTTATTGAAAAAATCGTCTTCGTAGCGATATGACAATATGAAATTCCATTACAAGAGTGTTCTTCAATACGTTCAAATCCAATAGCGACTTGGAAGTGTACCGTGTCGGCTTGCTTCGTGAGATGTCGCTCACGCTCGTTCGAGTGTATGAAAAATATCAGTTTTGATTCTGTGATTTAACAACAAAACTGTTGTTTGAGTAGAGAAAATATCAGGTGTCAGTTTCGCTTTGCATACGACTGTTTTACGATAAAAAGTTTTGTTCGATTGCAGCTGCATGATGCAAAATAAAAGCTGTTTTTGTGAATTGAACAAAAGTTGGCTGCACTGAAATTATGCACTTACCTAAGCACGCTATTTGATAAATCTAAGCACGCTATTTGGTATATTGATATTCTAGCTAGTAAGTAGTAGTAAATGCTATCTGTAATGTGAGTAGCAAAAAAAAGCTTCTTGGAAGTTTCTTGTCGCTTCTTCTTCCAAGACTACTCACGGTAGGGATTTGTTGAAGCGATGGCGTAGATTCGAAAAGTGTTAAGTAAAAAACCTACTTCGAATAAATTTCATTTCATTTCTAAATTTCATTACATTTCACGAACATTTTTTTTAATGTTTATAGCCATGTTTATAGTCATGTTCTTAGCAACATCCAATAGCAGACTCCTATTCAGCACGGCATAGCACGAGCTGATGAGGTTGGTCCAGGTGGCCTAGTTTATGGATTTTCAGAATGGTTTGAAAATTATCACCATAACAATTAAAAAATTGTAGAAATGAAATAAAGTTAATAACCCTGCTATTAACTTCACCATACTCGGTTATTAAAGTGGGCCTGAGCCGAAAATGTTGCTCGTTGCTACGGAACCCTTCACAAGCGAGTTCGACTCGCTTTCGTCCGGTATTTGTTCAGGTACTCATAGTTAACTTTTATCGTAACGTCGCGTCGCTTAGGTAAAATAACTTACAACTGAATTAAATTGAAAATTTTCAAACACATGGAGTTCTGAATTTGAAATACGGTTCAGCAGCTGTTCGGAAAATAATTTGTCATTCGCAAACTAAGTTTTAAATTCAGACAGCCACGTCTGCTCCCAAGAACGTGTGCTGTTCTCATGCATTGGAAATGATTTCGTTTGGAGACGCCATCTTTGAAAAATTTCGCGAAAATTTTCAGACACACGAAAATCTTCGCGCCTTTAGGAATGCTGTATGCTGTAACGATATTGTTAATAATATATTTCAAACTAGTAAACCCCGCTTCGCTTCGTTTCGGGAAACATGTCCCTTAGTACCCAATCTTGAAAATTGTTAGACGTGATTCTTTAAACTGATATTACTTTTTTATTTAAGAACCAATTGAAATAAAACAAACACTTAATATTAAGTGAAACTTACCACAATACATTGGTGAAAACCGCATCCAAATCAATATCAACAAAGTTATTTTTAGATTAGTGCATTTATAGGCACAGACAAGGAGATAAACAGAAAAAAATCTAACAATCTTTGTTCTGGATTCTAATACTTTAGTAAAGATCCCTAATAATATTTTTTTTTATAGATCTTCCGTGTACAAACAGCGCACAGATACATTTTTACTATACCTACTTACATATAGATCGGAGCGGGTAAACTGTTGGTTGTAATAACGCTAATAACATTGCATATTGGAATGGCAGTTGTTTCCCAAATCCTTAGCCATACCGGCATTATGCCTGTACATATAAAGACAACGAATTTGTAGCAAAAATCTTCTATTATTATGAAACTTATTATGAAACTGTACGCCCTTTTGAAGGGTTTCAGGCAGAAAATAAAGTTGGTAGGAATAAATCGGTTTATTAAGATATAGCAACCTTAGCACAAAGTACGAGTACATTATCAAAGAACTGAGAAAGAAGTCTCATAGACACAGAGTAACTATCGGATTAGTCAAGCGCGAACCCATAAGACTTTTCTCTAACTACCAAAAATCGTCTAACGCGCCCATAGAAGTTTTCAAAGAACAAAACTGTTTTGACGTGACAACGTCTTATAATTCGGTGGCACGCATGAAAAAACATGACTCATGCGTTACCGTCGTTACCGTTGGTGAATTATTATACCAGCGCCATCTATGTATTGTGCAGTGAACAATTATTCATTAAGTTCGATTGGGTCCATTTATCGATGGAGGGAGGCTGGCTGAGCTGGTAGTTCACTCGCAGTACACTAGATGGCGTTGAGTAGTGGAGCGCTATAATTCTGAATCACGATGTAGGATGTATAAGTATCCAGCATTCATTTTTAATAAATGACTTAACTTGTATTGAAAAAGTGTTCTTTTATTGTGCTTGCCTACTCATTCAAAGGAAATTATTTTCTTAAGACGTTGTCACGTTCAACTATCGTCAGTAAACCGACTTTACAGACAACCAATTTTTTTTTTTCAAACCAAAATAATGATTTGACATAAGTACAATTAGTCACTATTTAACTTTTAAATTTATTAGATTTTCAGCTGTTTTAAAACAAAAAATACCACTAAGTCCTACATCATATTTTTATTACACTAAAAACCACTTGGAAAGCTTAATAGCGTAGTTGGTCATTTACGGTGCTGTACTAGCCGGTGTGTAAGCACCCTTATCCTCAGTTAATTTACAGCTGGCAAGGGGCGACTTAGACGAATAGCCGCTTCATAAGACTTATAGCCCTAAATCGCAGGTCTCGCGAATAGTTATATGAAATTATTCTAGTCGAGTTCACTTTAAGACAAATAACGGCAATTAGTATTATTAAGTAGCCATAAAGTTATAGCTAAGGGTTTGAATTGGACTTTTGAAGGGACCCCCCTTCGCCACCGCTTGGTTTGAATCCTACACACACCTCGATGTTTCAATAAATTATGTGCGTGTTAGAAATTAATTTGTTTCGGTGTAAAACTTCCTGAAGTATATCTTTACACCTTTTCGTGATGTTTTCATGTGAATTTTGCCAATCTATACTTGGCCAGCGTGGTGGGCTGTGGCATGTTATTAGTAATAGTCCAGTTGGTAATTATTTATTATTAAGACTGTTGAGGACTAAAATAGTCGCTTCGAAACGTGTAACTGCACCCGGTAATCGGATATTTAAAATTATTTAATAAAATAACAACTTGGACTGGTTATTTTTTTAAATTAAATTGTGTTATCCGTAAGATACCAATTTTGATACTAAGTAGGTGTCTTATTGTCGATTTGAATCCTCTCATTCATATCCATTTTAAAACCACTGAGCTATCCAATACCCGTCATGTACTGCAAGGCTATTCGTAAAACTACAAGATTCACTGACAGTTAAAACTACTTAGAAAATAACGAGAACTGTAGTTTCTCCACAGAACTAAATATTTTCACTACACCGTACTTTTGCAATTTCGTCCTCGGATTAGGGTTGTCACTATAGGTGTTACGGATATTAACGCGAAAAAATGTACTCGAAAGTGACGCCATCAATGTGTTGCTAAAAAGTAAAAATGATGTGGTGTCGTGGGACACCAGGTAGGAACGAAGTTCCTTCGGCTAATGAAGGCAACGGCGAACGAAAAGAAAGAGGGAGAAAGAGAAAGGTATTATACACTACTCGCTTGTGTATGCGACTGTCGCGCCTGCGCACGTCTCATTTAACGCTTTTATTCCACGCATTTTTTCTTACGGTTTTACTATCACATATTTTTCAGTTCGGTCGCCGCAGCAAAACCTATCCCCTCCAAGCCTGCCGTAAGGAACTTCGTTCCAAAACATAACATTGATATGATTTGTGCTACTAAACTATAGAAAGAAATTGTCTTAATTATAAAAAAAAGTATCACACTACTATTTTACGCGCCTGATCAGCTTCCATCGAAGGATACATCACTCATCACACGGTGAAGTCACGCTCCATATACAGACTGCTCGCATATAGAGACCAAGGACTCACCAGGCATGGTACCTCGAGTAGTGTAGTAAAAACTAATTCGCCCGCCGTTATCTAAACGCGATAAACTCGGAAACTACCAAACGAATTAAATACGAGGAAGGTTTAAGGGTATAATTTATTAAAGTTTTGTGTAAATTAAATGAAATATGATTTCGATCTAAATCTCTTTATTAGATATTTTTGGATTTGAATGTGGGAAGGCTTTTTTATTATTTAATGTTTGGGTTTAATTTAATTTAATTTTCTGGGTTGACCGAAGCGAAGTAAAGAGCAGGTCATCAGTCCATGATAACTTGCCTTGCGAAAGTGACTGTGTCTGTTCTTTTCACTCTTAACCCGCTAAACTGAAGATGAAATTGAACATGGAGATAGTTGGAGTTTATGTTCCGGTAATAGGTTATAATATAAAGATTCGTCGAGGTCAATGCGGCAATCAAGTCTTCCTTGCGCCAAATGACTACCAAAGTGTAGTGGATAAAAATCTCTCTAAACTAAAAGTTACTTCAGAGACGATTTTAAACATTGCGTCTGCTTCTAAGTGTCTTTATAGAATACTAGTAAACGCGCCCTGGTTTCGCTTCGGGTAACGTGTCCCTTATTACATTCGGCAATTGTTAGGAGTGATATTTAAAGTGACATAACTTTTTTTTATTTTAGACCGATTGAAATAAAATAAACACTAAATGTTAAGTGAAGCTTGCCACAAATAAAAATCGCACCCAAATCGGTTAAGCCTCTCTGAGATTAGCGCGAACAAAAAACTACAGACAAACAGAAAATAACTAATTTTTTTGGTTCTATTGTATTTTTATGATTTTATGTAGTTTTTATGATAGTATATAATTATCGTTACAAATTAATTATTTGCATAGTTATCCGGATATCTCAGACCCGGATAACGAAGCGTCGGCAACCCTACGCCCGGGTAACAGTCCAGTTTCTTTGTATTCCTTATTAGTTTTGCAATAGAGAATACATTGTTACGTGTACCTGTGTTGCACAAACTACATTACTGAAGTTGGTGCGCTTCAGAACGGCTGCAGCCACACTTTCTTAGTTTTCACGGATCCGCGAGGACGTTTTTAGTATTCATGAAAATGCAGTAAGAATGCTACTTTCGCAGCACCACATTAGAATGTACGTATCGTGGGTGCCATGAACAACACGAAGACATTTCCCTTCTACAAATCATCACCAACACACCTACACTTTTTTGTATTAAAAAACCAATTTGAATACCAATCATAAACACTATTTAATCCCACGTCAAATCAACTGGATAATTTTTCGATTTCAATTTACCAACTCGTGAATTCATAAAGCTGAAAATATGACTCTGTAACCAATTTATTTCTTCAAATTCTACATGTCATTGAAAATAATTTGTTAAAGATTAAGGCTAAGCCGAGCGAGAAACTCATAAAGTCTCAAATCACATTTGTAACCCCTCTCAATTACTAGAGAATGAAGAAAAAATACGTATTCTTCTGAATCCCTTTCATAAGTAACCTTTGATAACGGCAATGCTGTTCAAATTGATTTGGAACCAAACGTCGCAGCTTATATTTTATTGCCTCTGTAAATCAGATGGTAGATGCTACGTTGACTTAGGTACTTACGATTATTACTTTATGTAACACCGCTCAATAAATAAACGCTTACTCACGTACACCCACCACTATGTTAATAGCCATCGCCTCAACAAATCCCTTCCGTAAATGGTCTTGGAAGAAGAAGCAACTCTCAGGTAAGGTTGTACCCGACAGGTTTACCTGATAAGTTTAACTAAGTATATATGTATGTATATGCAAATCTGTCACGTACAATTTAGCGTGTAAGGCTAGCTTTAAACATCATCGTCATTTTAGATCAGGTGCGATTGTTGTCAAGTAAAAACCTGTAAATTATCGTGTAAAAACACTTAAATCATCATGGAAGTTTCCGCTTCCCTCGAACCCAGGATTCTGAGATCGGCACGGTAACCATTGCGCCATAAACATAGGTATAATATACATTAACGCGATATTAAAGCACAATACATCGCGAGACGATGCAGGCAGTCGTGTATAATAGAAATTGTTCCACGAACGCGATTCAAGACAAAGGAGGTTGCTTCAGGATTTGGGAGTATCCAGCTTTGTGAGATACAATAGCGCATAACCAACTTAGGGTTTAGTTAGAAACAATGTTGCTGTGTACTATTAGCCCACTGCTGGGATTTAATATGTCCCTAAGATTTCCCAATATTACGAGTAAAATCGTAAATGCTAGCACTAGGATTCCCTATGTCGCGGCATGGACAACACAATTAACACCCATAACTCGAGAACAAATATCTACCTGTTAAATAAAATAAGTCGAACCCCTCGCATCGCAGGCTATGTCGCTTCAAACTCGGCTACAGATTAGTGAAATAATTTGCAGAATTCGAATCGATGAATTTGTAAATCCCTAATCACAAAACCATCAACATTACATCAATATGATTCAGTTTGATGCTGAAGAGATTCTTTATTTCAGTCTATCAGGGACGATTGTTAAAAAAACAAACAGGAAACGAAAAAAAAACGTAAAAAAAACGATTGCCAGGGTTCCGTATAAAAAATGTATATTACCAAATTTTAAGAGATTTTCTAGATTTTTTCATTAATTTCTTTACTGTTTAATCAGTAAACGGAAAAATATGTTTTATTTCACAACTCAACGAATGTTGCGATAAAAATTAAGACAATGGTTTCCTTATATACAGGCGCCTAAGGATCTTTTTACATTAATGCATAGACGACATACGCCCCAAAAGAACGTACACATTTCAAACGTCATGTCAAACGCATGCTAACTTATATGACAACTAATAAAATATTTTATTTATTAATTTAATGTAATTCAAATGCATTGCCATATAAAAAAATATTAGCTTTCTGCACTTCTCTATATAAACTTTAACTGTGCCATATTTCATACTACCCCGTCAGCGTAACTTTCGTTAAATGGGGTAGGTACAGACAGCTCTTTTGCTTCAAGTATTAAAATATAGATAACACATTCTAAGTAGGTAATTAAGATCATAATAACTTTAACTTGCTTTCAAGGCTTTTTATTTTCCTGTAATAAGTAATAAAGAGGTTTTTGTTTTCGCTTTAAATAAAACATCAAATTTAAGGTATAAGTATATAACAAGAAAATAAAGAAGATTTTCTTTTCCTGCTTCTAAGTTGCCACGCAAAAAAGTCAACAGAAATCTAGCGCGAGGCTGTGAGTGTTTAGCGTTATTTATTCATATTATTACGATTTTAAATATAGATAAAATATAATTCTCTTCCCTCACGAACAAATAATTCATTCAAATCGACTCAAGATCATAGAATTTGTAAATCTCTCACAACACCTTCAGAATTACATCAATATGATTCAATTTGATGCCGAGGAGGTTCTTTATTCCAATCTATCAGTTACGATTGTTAAAACAAACCTGGTAACGAGAATCGATTGCCAGAGTTCCGTATAAAGTGTGATCTTTCTCAATCAGCCAAACGACTTGGGTTCCGGCCGATACTACGAGTATAGCGTAGATGATTTTATTTAAACGACAAAGATGCATGAATGACCAGCTCTAAAACAAGTTCCGCTAAGGTATACCTATTTCTGTATTTTATTTTAAATTATATGCTGAGGAGCTTTCGCCGTATCTAATCCTCTAATAAAAAGCATTTCAAAGCGATTTTGCGAAACAGGGAAATTTAAAAAAATTACGTGCGTAAGTGATCAGTGATATTTGAATTTGCCGAGGGTTTGAGAGCCATACTCTGTTTCTTACTTCTTCTCTTCTTTTTAGCCGACAATTAATCGGTGATGAGTCTTCATAGACTGGTTCATTATAGAGAAACGACTGTCATCCACAAACTAGTTAACTGAAGTTATTAGTTAATTTCTGTTCTTATTGCTTGTTTTTCGTATAACTGTACTGTCAGCCACTTTTGAGAACATTCGGTGCAACATTTACCAATGGGTACTTGGTTCGATTCCAGCGGCAAACATGTTGTTTTCGGCTCTTATTGGTTTGTTTAATTTGTTAATTTTCATTTCACCTCAAACACATGGAATACTAGCGCGAGTGTGTGAGTTTGTTTGTGTGCCTGAGAAAGATAAGGAGAGTGTGTGTGTGTGATAGAGAGCGAGACAGTAAAAAAATTTAAACTTACAGCCTACCGAACCCTGGCGGATATTGGAACGTTCATTTAAGTAAAAGGGTAGAATTACATTGTATTCGGATTTCGTAACAGTCGATCGGTCCAATGCCTTCGATTTCAAAATGGCGGCGGCGTAGAATTGAAATGGGACAATTGTAATAAAAATGACTCTTGCCGTCGTTTGAAACTGAGAGTTTATGGTTTGGAGCGTTTACTGTTACGTTTATATAGGGGCGATAGACAAGTGATCTGAATGTTGGACTTCCGAGCAGGGGACTGGGGTTTGAATCCTGAACATCTACTTTTCAAAACTGTAATAAATTGACGATTACGCACTCATACTCTAGTATTAGTAGGTTTGACTACTGTCGCGGGTGGCATGGCCAACACAAGTAACAAATCATTAACACACACGATACGAGAACAAAATATTATTTGTCAGAAATAAATCACATAATATTTAAGAAAAACTATGAGTGGGATTATTAACGTAATACAGGATCTATTCAGTCAATTCCTTCTCTCAACATCGTTCAGTACAGTTTAATACTCAATCAACATTCCCTAGTTGTGTCGCACTCGCAGCACTAAGGTGCGGAAGAGGAGTGCTCGTAATTGAATGGGGACGTAATTACGTACACTCCAACTACCGTACATCTGCTTAGTGTCAGACTCCTCGAGTCGTACAGTTGCACAAAGCGAGTAATTTACCTCGCGCGTCCCCAGTTTATATCGGTAATTGAATGAAGTTCGCTTTGTTTTAGCGCTTACAGCGGTGTAGCAGTTAACGCTTTATTGGTTAGAAGCTGGTGTTTGCGTGGATCCGACACTTTTTAGAGGCGACCATCTCAGTCCTCAGGGGTGGCAACACATCTGTCCCCGAATCAGAACAAGACTTACTACGATTACTAACTGGACTATAAATAACAGGACTAACTATCACTAACCGTCCCTGCCCCAGTCCTCATACTTACTAACAAAACAAGTAACTAATGTTCTAAAACCGACTGCTAACGGCTAACTATCCTAGTCCCCATTTGAGTCTTGCTCCGTGTCGGTCAAAATTATCCCAAGAGAAAACAATTTATTTATCTATTTATAACTCTTTATTGTCCAACAAGAACAGGACATTAACAATATATTTATATGTATTTCGTTTATATAATCGATAAGATAAATCTAATTTTAAACTGATATTATCGCGGACACTAAACATTATAATGTATACGGGTACTCACGATTTCGAATTGTTTTACCGATATTTCGACCCAGTTGCATGGATCATGGTCACGGCGAGACTGCCATGTAATAATATCGGTAAAACAATACGAAATCGTGAGTACCCGTATACATTATAATGATAAGATAAATCATCTGAACAAGCCTTACACTGGATTCCCGCACATACCTAAAATAATCAGACCCCACTTACACCAAACTACGGTTAACTTTGTGTCATAGTTACCTTACACAGCAAGACAAACAGTTTGTTGAACTTCATGTGACCCATTCATAACCTCCTATCCGACATAAGGTGTATTTCCAACGGTGCGTTTTGCGCACGTGGTGGCGTTACCAATTTAAGTGTGAATGTCGGGATGCGTGTTCTGGTGTGTTCGGATTGCCGATAGTTTGTTTTTCATGGAATTAAGATAGCAAATGAGCTTGCAGCACCACCCTTCCGCTGCCGCCCATGACAACTGTGACCGACACAGAACAAGACTCAAAACGTAACTAGGATTGTTAATCATTTAGCAGGCGGGGTTATAATGTTAGTTGGTTAGGTTAGTTACCAACGATAACAAGTATGGGGACTGGAAAATTAATTATTAAATAGTGTGGAGTATGAAGGGAACATTCGAATGATTCAAACTACGTATGATTTTATAATGATTTTATTAATTTAAAATAACTGATTACTAGCATGTGATATTGTTGCAAGTGAGGTACGTCGGTTGGTTACAAAGTGCAGAGGTTAAAGCCATCACACATATTTATCCTCAACGCATGTTCAATTGTCCACTAACCAAGCGAAAGTCACAGACAGAGTTTAGTAAGCGTGTACAATTACGCGAAATCTGTCAATCGCAACACCGACATCCCGGCTTGACACAAATTGCTCAATCCATGTATAAACGACATTACGGTAACTAAGTTGGTGCTGAGTTAGACATGGATGTGTTGGCAGCGTGTTCTGTTTAATTTGTTAATTCAATCTCTGCCCGAGGGCCTGTCAATAGAATTGTTTACTACAGACGTACCAACTTGCATCTCAATGTGTTCAACTAGTCTACAAATATAATGTTCAGTTTTTAACCGACATCAAAAACAGGAAGAGATTCTATGTGCGACGCCTATTTCCTTTTACGTATGTTCATCAAAGCTAGATAATATTTTAATGCGTTTATTTAGTTAATGACGTTTTTACAACACTCGATTATTTATGGTAATTAAGGTAGCAAACGAGCATGCAGCACACCCCTTCCGCTGCCGCAATGACAACTGTGACCGACTTAGAACAAGACTCAAATATGGAGTAGGATAGTTAGCCCGGTTAGGAGACGGTGTTAGAACATTAGTTAGTTAGTTTGTGAGTAAGTATGAAGACTGGGACAGGTTAGTAATAGTTAGTCCTGTTAGCTGTTGTTAGTACTAGTCAAATTAGTATTTATTTATTTTAAACTTAGCTCTGAACAGATGGCGTTACTAGCGTAAATATTTTTGAGATATTAATTTAAAACATATTTTCTGTGTTGTGTTAAACAACAAAAAGGAAAATTATGCTAAAATTCTGATATCGAAACTTCTCGGAAAACAAACTTTAAAATTCATTATATCTCCGCAGCGGTGAATTATTTCCTAAAGTTAGCCGGACAATTGTTTACTCCCATTGTTAGATTACCTCTGTTCGTGTCGTTAGAATACTTTCGCATTCTTCGATGAACCTCAGGATTTCGGTTATAGCACGTCCTGCAGGATGTTAGACAACTGAAGTTACTCATTTATTTAAAAGAGCCACAAGGTTACAAGGCTTCCTAAGGCGATGCGTTGCAGGCCAGGAAGGATGGAGAGGAGCGGAGAGGAATAAAGAAATTACTATTTCCCAAGCTCCCAGCCAAACACAATAAGTTTGGCGGCTGAGTCAAGCAAGAGGTTGCTTTTGTTGAAGCGATAGCATATTTTGACTTTCGAAAAGTGTTTGTACCAACCAACTTCGAATAAACTCCATTTCATTCCAACTTATTACTTAGTAAGTGGTGCTGTTCCATTCATCTATGCCCTCAATACTTCCCTGTCACATGAAAAGCATTTTCTATCGACACCCGCGCGATATCTTCAAATTGCAGCTTGCTGAAGCATGAAAACTGATGTTGTAACAGCCCCTATGAGTTTCAAAAAACTCAATTTCAGCCTTAATACTTTAATCTAAGACACAATTTCCTGTACACCTATCTCGCTTCTGAGTTATTAGAAATGTCACTCGGATTGTGAAATGGATGACTGCCCATTTGACGTAACTTCTTTCTCCCTCTCTCAATAACGTCCTTGTCGCGCATTATCGGAGTGATCGGCGTCGGGTTTTTGTAACATAAGAATCTCATTTGATAATAGAACGGTATTTCTTTTTATGTACAACAAGAATTTGTAGACGACTGTTTATATTTTGATCTTAGGAATATTAAAGCTTGTCTTTAATTCGCAACCCAGAACTATCCCACTGCTGGGCACAGGTCTCCTCTCACAATGTGACCAGGCCATAGTCCACCACGCTGGCCAAGCGCGGATTGGTAGACTTCACAGACCTTTGAGAACATTAAGGAGAACTCTCAGGTGTGCAGGTTTCCTTACAATGTTTTCCTTCACCGAAGCAAGATAATAAATTTGTATTAAGAACATCATTTTTGAAAATTAAAGAAAAAGGAAGAGGGTTGTCAATATTTTAATTGAATAAAATGGTTCGTAAGACGGTGCACAAGTATTTTATTTCCCGTTATAATATACTAGTGACCTGCCCTCGCTTCGCGAAACTTCGCTTCGGGAAACTTATTCCTTCAGTTTACAAAGATTTAGTTATATATTTTGGATAATTCACACTATATCTTCATAATTTATAGCCTATGTTTTATCCTGATGTGTAAGCTATATTATTGTTAAGTTTCATCAAAATCCATTCGGTGGTTTTTGCGTGAAAAGGTAACGGACAGACAGAGTTACTTTCACATGTATAATATTAGTAAGGAATTTCTTTATTTCTACTTATCTCAAAAAAAATTAATTAGACAACTACGTAACCCATAAAACAATAATGAGTTTATTAAAGCGTTTTCGACATTATTTTATTACGAAAGACGAACAGAAAGTCGTCAAGTTATCTCGAAGGCTGAACGACTGAAGTTTTTGACAAGTCAGATAACGGTATTGTGGTTGTTTTGGGGAAATTTTGTTTTGATGAAGATCTGAACAATCCATCGACTCGCTTAATTAAGGCAGGCCCTTATTTCAAGATGTGTCATGAGTCGTAATAAATATAAATAGACAATAAGGTCTTATTTAATATTAACCTATTTTTTACGATTGCCTATTGGTCTTGGCCCTGTTTGTTGGCGGTAGCGGGTTCTATTCCCGGTCGGGGCAGATGTTTATGTGACGGTTAAATGTCTGTTCTCGGGTCATGAGTCGTGCTGATTTGTTACAATCATAAATGGCACTACAAATAAAGCATTAAAAGTTATCACATGGCTTCAACCCATTAACGGCCAGGATTGACGACTTTACGTACCCAAAGATACCATTCCAATAATCTAACTTGTGCTAACCATAACATTCAAATGTAAATCGTATTTCAATCTGCCGTGTGTCCAGCACTTTGCTTAATGCATAATGCATTCTGACTTAATCCCAGTCTTGCAACTAAAGCTCTCAATACCTACTAGGGAACTACGAGGTAGTAATCTCTTCCCCTGATCGTACTAAATATACCTGTTAGTACGAAAATACAATTATGTTTTAGTAAATACTAAGCAAAGCGACTTAAGCCTGGTCCCCACCACAGCAACATTTTGTAACCAACATAATCACTCGGATTGCAACATTACACGTACAATACTAGCACAGAGTAAGGGAAAGTAACGAACCAGTGTGACGACATACTGTCCGGAGAAACCCGTTTCAAAATGCTCGAAAGAAACGGCAATGATCGCAATGAGGCAACGGAAAAGAACATGAAAATGCCACGCGATCGCTCCGATGCGTGACATTTCCATGTTGGCAAGAGAGTTACAAGTGGGGCTTAACCTTTAGGCTGTTCCGAAACATCCCTTACCGCCTAGGAATACCGCGTACCGCGATACCGCTACCGCCGGCGGTAGAAAACACCGCGCGTATTTCAACAGGCGTTTTGTAAGTAGATCACGTGAGTGACATTGATGCTATGAGAATAAATTTCTTTAAACCCAAACCTAACCTAAAAAGTAACTACAGCAAATTCGTTGCGGAATTGCGGTTTCCAAAACCACAACAGGTAGAGTTTAGCTTCAATTAGAACTGGTCAAGATTACGGTCATACGTTATGTATTGCTCGGCGCTACACACGGCTTACTAGGTTGAGAAGCATATTGAAAAACTCCCTAGTTTTTAATCCACGACAGAAAAGAGACGATAACACCTGCCGTTAAAAGCTGACGTGATCAAGATAGTTTTTTATCTTAATATATATAATTCGAGTGTGAGTGTGTATGAGAGTGAACTCCTCCTAAACGGCTTGACCGATTTGGTTGAAATTTTTTGTGTGTCTTCAGGTGGATCCGAGAATGGTTTAGATTCACAATTGGACCCGGTAGGTGGCGTTGCTGTCGATATATCACCAAAACATTTTTTAACGACTGGACCGATTTGGATGAAATTTTTTGTGTGTGTTCAAGGGGATCTGGGAATGGTTTAGATTCACAATTGGACCCGATAGGTGGCGTTGCTGTCGATATATCACCAAAACATTTTTTAATTATAAAGCGGTACGAAGTACGCCGGGACAACTTGTTAATTTATAAATCTGTTTAGGCGTTTGATAATAATATAATCAGCTAATTGTAGATTTTTCTTAGTCGGAGCGTTTTTAATTTATTGTTATCGTCAAATAAATAAATAGAGGAATAAAATGATACCAGATTTGAGTTCGAACCCTGCACGCACTTTAATACCTAATCAGAAAAATGGTGTTACAAATTAATCATCAAGGGCTTTGGTGACCAAAACGTTGCGCGGTAATCTGTCCACTTAGATTTTTATGCTTTTAAAGATTTATAATTATGTTGGATCCAATGACATTATAAGTAAAAAGAGGTAGACATGTTACTTATATGAAAATTGAACCTGACAAACGATCCGAAATATTGCACTGACGTCTATTGACGTTAACCATAAGTGTCATAGATAAATGTTACAGACGAGACATTTATTCTTAGAATGATTTATGCCTAAAACTGCTATGACTCTTGGAAGTACATATTATTAACATTTAATTTTAATTAAGGATCATAACCAAAAAAGAACATTAAATTTAATTTACATTAAACAAAAAAATTAAATTAAATTAGAAACTAATTACTGCGAGAGAGTAAAACAGCAATTTCATAAACTCAAACTTAAATCATTTATTTCATGTAGGATACATATAATTATGAATTAGCTTTTTAAGGAAATAACAAAAATGTTAGTCGACGGCACAGGAGACCGAAGATCTGGTAGCTACCTTGGACAAATAATTAGTATAGCTATTCAAAGGGGGAACGCTAAAAGTATCTTCGGAACCTTGCCTAAAGGGAGTCCTTTTAATAATATATTTTAGTTGTTTTACTATATTTTTTAAGGTTTAGTTTAAGGTTCATTATTCTAGTCATATTCACATCTTTGTCTCCGCACAACAGTTATCCAATTTTGTTGATTAACCTTGTTGGTAGGAAATCTACGGAACATTAAACAAATAACGGTTTACTTAACATAGAAACAAAATAATTCAGCCTAAATTCATAAAAAAATCTCATCGTTATACTAACAATTTCTTGTCTACCTATTGTACCTACTGTCTGCATTGTTGCCTCTAATCTATGATCTTAGCGTTTGTGCTATCTTTGTTACACCTGTGAGTGAAGCAATGTTCTGTCTCTTTTATCGTTTGGAAACAAGCTGTGATTCATTAAAATTACAAATTATAAATTAATCTATTTAAAATTTCAATATTTTTATACATTTACCTGTGATATGATATACCGTCCTCTTTCTTCACCTTTCTATCATAATTGTTGCACTTTCGAAATGCACAAGCAGGCATTTTACCTTTTTTAGTATCGTGCGCTCACAATGACAGCCGACAGCTCGACCGATTGAAACGGTCACACGTAGGGTCGTTTCCACTGCACGCGTTAGGAGCCTTGGTGGCGTATCTAGTGTAATATATCATTGGTTGGATCCCCATGCTTCGAAGAGAACGTTAAGCGGTAGGTCCCGGTTGTTATCATTACATAGCAAACTTCCGATACTTGGGTGCAACTAACTCCTCCACCAAACTGCACTGGACCTACGTGGTATGCTCTAGGCCCCGTCAGTTATGAAGAGAGACCCGTGCTCATTAGTGGGACATTATGGGTTGAAGCCATTGACTTGTAATTTATTTAAAAATACCACTAAATATTAAAACTACTACGTCATCACCAACAGTCCCTGTTCCAGTCCTTATAACAAACTAACCAACTAATGTTCTAACGCCGTCTCCTAACCGGACTAACTATCCTAGTCCCCATTTGAGTCTTGTTCTAAATGGGTTATAATCGTCATGGGCGGCAGCGGAAGGGTGGTGCTGCATGCTCGTATGCTACCTTAATTCCATAAAAAAATATGCAATCTAGGAGTTCCTAGATTGCATATTTTTTTATGTTATGTAAAGTAGTTACTTTAAATACCACAGCCGCACAACCCGACGCTCAGTATGTTCCCAAACAATTCATAATGCATGAACGTGCTTCATCTTTACAGCAAGGATATAATTTAAAGTGAACCAGTCCGGAGTTACGGACAAGGTGGAGGCATTACGGGGATTTGTTTGGTAAATTGGTTCCCTTTGATTGCTCGGTATCTCACCACTTAAGTGCGATTAAGGTGAAACGGCAGATCCGAGTATCATTGAATACAATGCTTTGTTATTAGATTGTTCGAAGGTTTCCCATCGAGAAGGGTTAGGTTGCATTTGCGGTGGTTATATTACTTGTCTATACATATAATAAATCTGTAACGCTGTCTGTTCACAGATGCGGAAAACTATTATTTGTGCAAAATTTGTGTATAAAGCAGTGATAGCCGTGTGGTTGGACGTTGGACTGCCGAACCGGAGGTTCCGGGTTCAAACCCCGCACGCACCACTAATTTTCAAAAATTATGTGCGTATTAAAATTTAATTATCACTTGCTTCGGTGAAGGAAAACATCGTGAGGAAACCTGCACACCTGAGAGTTCTCCATAATGTTCTCAAAGGTGTGTGAAGTCCGCCAATCCGCACTTGGTCAGCGTGGTGGACTATGGCCTATACCCCTCTCATTGTGAGAGGAGACCCGTGCCCAGCAGTGGGACAGTTATGGGTTGTGATGATGATGATGATGATGATTATTTGTGGCTTCATTTTTTGTATGGTATTAAGGTAAGGTAGACTACCCTTCCGCTGCCGCCCATGACAACTGTGACTGACCCAGAACAAGCCTCAAATGGTGACTAGGTTGGTTATTCCGGTTAGCAGACGGCGTTGGACATTAGTTGGTTAGCTTGTTATTAAGTATGAGGACTGGGACAGGGAATGTTAGGGATATTTAGTCCTGTTAGTCGTTGTTAGTAATAGTCCAGTTTGTAATTGTTTGTAAGTCTTGTCCTAGTTCGTTCACAGATGCGTTGCTACCCTTGAGGACTGAGATGGTCGCCTCTGAAAAGTGTAGCCGGCACTAACGCCAGCTGGCAACGCAATAGAACCTAAAACGATGATTTAATATTGTCTGCCTGTGGTTTTGTAAGCTCTATTTCAGAAATGGCTTAACCGATTTGGGTGCGGTTTTTGTAGTAAGCTTCACTTAACATGTAGTATTTGTTAAATTTCAATCGGTTCAGACATAAAAAGTTATGTCAGATTAAAGAATCACACCTATGTTTGCCGTTTAATGTGTCAGTGTGAAAAATTATAACTGCTTAACTAAATACAGTAATTAGTTATCTCCTTTTACAATTACTATTTTAATCAGGGTCAACACGCGACATAATCCTACTGGCATGTCTCCCAAGGGCTTAGACAAAACTATGAATTGAGTCGAAGTATTAATTAACCAACGCGTTATCAGCGGTAATCAGGCGTTCCCCCAATCCTAGGGATTTACACCTAACAAATTGATATCGTCTACTACTGTTCAGGGGTCTGTAACAATTTAATTACCTAATCTTTTTAACTTCTCGTTAACAAAATTTAAAATTGAGCCGAATAAGTTATTCGTTAGACCCTAATTTTCGAAATTCGTGTTTGTATCATATCCACGTTTTGAGATCCAAGGGATTTGAGATTCAAATTCAAAACCATTTATTCATATAAGTACCTATTACTGCAAGATTTGCGAACGTTATTTTTTGATGATACCATAGTTTACGAAAGATGATTTAACGACGGAGAAAAGACGCCAGAAGAAACAACTCACCACTCTTTTTACATCGTAGTAGGTATAATAGTTAAAATAAATAATTATTTTATTTTTTAAATATTTCATTATTTAGAAACTGTTTCTGTATTAAATATAATAATATATGTATTGATACACATTTTATTATGATACGGGTACTCACGATACGTATTTTGAACGCCAAAAACATACAAAATACATAAATCGAGAGTACCCGTATCATAATGAAATCGACGCCCCCCGCGAATAATCCGGTAATCGAAAAAGTGAAAATGTTCAGGAAAAATAAAAAACCATTTTTTGTTAATAACTCCATTAAAAAATAAGTATCGGAGACTTTTTATATCGCATAAGGAAGCTAATTTTTTTAGCTATCTGGTTGTTTTAGCCAAATATAATCAGTTACGAGCGTTTCATTTTAATTGAACTAAATGTATTTTACCATATTACAGTAGGTAAGCTCTGATTCGTAATGTACTCTTACAATATTATTCGTGTAAATTAATATTTTCAACCTTAACAATATTAAAGTGTTACAATATTATTCGTGTAAATTAATATTTTCAACTATAACAATATTAAAGTGTTACAATATTATTCGAGTCAACTGTTTTTTAAATAAAACATTTGTATAAAGCAATTACTATATTATTCGCTTTTTAAAAAATAACTTACATTTTATTGTATTGGCCAATAACGTAATAGTTTATTCGAATAATTTGCTTAATTGATGATTATTATTACAAGAAACATGTTCTGTATTATTATTTTAGGATAGACATTGAAAAACAATTAGGCCCAATTACAGTAAAAAATACTTTCATCTTCAATACAATCAATCTTGCTTTGCAACAATTGCTTTAATAGTGCAACGCACACGTCCTACAAAAAGTCGGTCAGAAATAAAATCGGTGCATCCCGACCGATCCGATTATCGGTGAAAAATGGAACGTTCGGAAATGTATGCGTAAACGCACACTACTCACAGACTCACCGACAGACGGCCGCATGCACTTGCAAGGGAAGCCGGGAAGGACGTGTCATTGTTCAGCGATGGCGGTCGATATTGAGAGTTTGGTAGAAGAAGTAGAAAAGCGGCCGACGCACGGCGGCAGGACGAATATAAAATATCCCCTTCAATAAAATCACTGAGAGATTATTGGATCAACCCAGAACTTTCTTTTTTCTCTTCTGTTCCTCAATCTCAAGCCAATGAAAAACCTTCCTCTGTAAATCCACCTTCCTCCCTATATTCATGAGATTCTTTCTGCCCATGACGTGCTGCTCCCTCGATAGCCACAGACAAAGTGCTTCAGCTTCTCGCCCACGTCAGACTTTTTGTAGGACATATAATGGGCCGATTTTTCCTTCGATGCTTTTCTGACCGACTTTTTGTAGGACGTGTGCGTTGAACTATTGCTATCAGTACGTTCTATTTTTCTTCTACAAAAAATAGGTCACCTATTATTGGACGTGGGCTAGAACGCTTCTCAAGAAGGCCACAAAATCGGTCATAAGAATCGGAGGAAAAATCGGCCCGATTATCTGTGATACAAAAAGTCTGACGCGCGAGAGAAGCCTTAGCCTAATACAAAGCTTTTGTAATAGGCAGGGCCATATCGTATGCTGGTTTTAATTCAATACTGTCGGTACAAAAGCGCGAGCTCCGAATTGTCAATAACCCACTTGTCACTGACAGGTTAGAACACCTGAGTCTAAGGAGAGACATTGCATGTTCTGCCGACTTTACAGCGGTGAGTGCTCCGAGGAATTGTTCGATTTGGCCTACTTCACCATGGAAATGTGAACTACACTACACACTCTACTACACTACACCAGTCGCCGAAGATTGAAGTTCCATCCACCACATCGATTGGACTCGTGGAGAACTGCTACGGTCCGATTCTCACGATCTCTTTTGCCTCCTACCTGCAAATTGTGGAATGAAGTTCCTTCTGAGGTTTTCCCAGAGAGCTATGACATGGGGTTCTTCAAAAAAGTTGTAAAAAGAGCTTTCCTTCAGGGCGGGCGTCTCACTGGCGGCTCCCATGGTGTTGCCCGTGTCCATAGGTGACGATGACCACTTACCATCAGGTGGCTCGTCTGCTTATATGTAAGCCCTTCAAGCTATAAAAAAACCATCGTACTTTTGCTCCTGTCTTGTCTTAAAGCCATCTCTTAGGTTCAAAAAGTTCTTTTATGCTGAGGAAATCAGATTGTTGCATTTCTTTTAGGATATATTTGTCTCCAGAGAATCCATTCCACTTGGTCCGGTGTATACAAAACTTTGTTTATGGCTTTGTCTTAACTATAACTATAGCTACTTTATGAAATAAATTATATTATAGTCTTCTGTATCTAGATTCATCTTATGTGGTCCGTTTTGATGTACCTATTCCTCGTTTTTCAATCAAACTTTCATTTCTTTTATTTTTTGTCATAGCCGTGTAAATCTTTTGCTTAGTAATAGAAAGTGTATTTAAAAAAATCCTTGCATACATTCATTTCTCCACTGATAAGGAGAAAATAATATTTTAATTTTTGAGATCGATTATTTCCTCAATTCAATGATAATTCAATGGGATTAACTTGTATGGGTGATTCAGGTTGGCGAATTCTGTCTGGTTCCTCATCATCATTCAGTTTAGACGAGGAGTGTACAAGGATTTCATTCAGTAATGAATATAACTGTAAATTGGTTCTATAAGAATACACATGTAATAAAATTTATGGAAATATAGCTGTATATTATTTACCGGAATAATATCGTTATAATGTTTACTGTCCAATCATTTTGATATATATCGACGCCCCCGGGGAATAAAATGGTTATGCGCTATTACCACTATTTTAATGTTTTTGCATTTTCGGCATCTATGGGTAGAAATACACCTACTGATTTTTTTTTTAGATTTTTTGACAGAAAATTCATAAAGTAATAACAATTTTTATTTTTATTCTACGGAAATCATGTAACAAATTCTTCCCGTAAAAACATCGTAGTCGTTCATTATGGAAAACACGCATGTCGCGAGAAATCGGTAAGGCATTATACGATTTTATTCACGTAAATAAATTGATAACTCTTTTCAATAACATGCTTTACCTAAATTAGTTTGGTAAATGTTGAACGGTAAACGTATATTACTGTAACACCTATTACAATATTTTTATGAATTTGAAAACATGTAGTAATGTGATACTATTTCCAAAGTTGTTATATAGCTATACGAAAAAAGACACTGGTAGCTTTTACAAGAACAAAATCGTATTAGTTTATTACAATTACCATTCATTCATGAAAATACTGTAGAAAAACATCGTAATGTAGGGATATAGTTTTTATGATATTACAATTTCACGAGAATAAAATCGTTATGTGCCGTTACTTAGGATACACTTAAATATAAAATCAGTATTATACATCTTTCGTTATAACTTTAAAAGTATACATTATATATTTTTTTATTATAGCTACTTATTAAGAAAAAAAAATACTGAAAAAAATGATGTATTGTGTGTTAATATAGGCCGGTTAGTTTATGAGCTAAAACAGAATAACAGTTTATTGCTCGTCCTGTAAAATTTACTTTTGTCTATTACGATTTTATTCCCCGGGGGCGTCGATATATCTTAATGAGCTTAAGCGATATTATTCCATTAAAATATTTTTAATGCATTGTTATGGAATAAAAACGTAATTTCTCATATCTTCGTAAATATCGATAGGAAAATTCCGAAAAAAATTTACATGGTGTATTTTAACATCCAAAGGCCAAAAAACACATAACACGAAAAACCCCGCAATAAGTCATTACGGGATTATTCGCGGGGGGCGTCGAAATATGAATCAATAAATATATTTAATACAGAAACAGTGCAGAGTAATAAATAATTTCGGTGTATTCTTATCATTATGTTTCCAATATCATTTTGGGTAAATGTTGAGAAAACCTGCTCAGAGCTATGATGCATGGAGCGTAAGTTCATTCTAAAATTGATTTATAACCCGATTTGCTCAACCAATTACCTGATGCTGGATTTAGATTAATGTTGTTAGCTACAATTACAAAACTAGTTTCGCTGCTACAAATAATATTTTGACTGACTCTAATACAAGAAATTTAGTATTGATTTATTTATAGATTTCTATTTTGTAATCAATTACGATTCGGAATAACAAAGATGTGCGCTCGGAGACCTCTGTTCAGAACGGAGTTTTTTCTTCAACTCCGAATTTAATTCGAAATGAAATCTGTATAAAGAGACAGGGACAGAGAGAGAGAGAGAGTTGCACACCCGGCTGCGCACTCACTTGCTCGTGTGCTCATTTGCTTGTAGTAGGCTCCGGTTTCCGGATTTTTTATAACTTCCTGCTAATTATCTGGACAGGAAAATCAGGTCAATATTCCGGAGTCCAAATTTTGAAGTGGTAACCCTAAATGCATTTTACTAACGAAATCAGTTTGTTAGCTGGCAACGCGTTCGTGTGGTTAATGTTAGACAACGGTCGTGACCAACCATTTACTGGACCGTCCATTGGTTTAAAATAATTGAATTCGTTCACTCACAGATTATATTGTGCAACTGCTGTTTTACCTGAAAACAAACAAACATGAATTTTAATGATATTAATTATTGATAAAGTACCTAATCGTGTTAAAAATTTCTAGGTAAAAAAATATGAGTTTGACTAATTGATGGGTGACAACTACCTAGTGAAAAAAATCTTGAGCAATTCCCAGCTCTAGAGGGCGTGTAAAGCCATCGCGATTGTTAGTTAGTGTTCCGTACGCTATTAATATGCCTCCGATAACTGTCTGCCTATCTGTCTGTCACTCACAGGGCTCTTTCTACTGAACGGAATACGTGAATATTTTTTTGCGTTTTTTCTGTGAGCTCCAGATAGCTGTACTATTAGGCGCTTCAGGATAATCCATTATTTTTGGGACACCCTATATATAATAAATATAATATACTAGTTAACCCGCCCTCGCTTCGCTTCGGGAAACCCAATTTACACAAAACTTTAATATATTATACATATAAACTTTCCTCTTGAATCATTATATCTATTAAAAAAACCGCATCAAAATCCGTTGCGTAGTTTTAAAGATCTAAGCATACATAGGGAGAGAGAAAGCGACTTTGTTTTATACTATGTAGTGTTATAAGATCTAAAAATAGGTACGAACACGAAAATCTACTTTCTTTTATACTATGTAAAACCCCATGCTTTTTGTACAATATTAATTATTTATTTTTAAATTATTTTCTACTTTTTACTTCGAATTACTATTTACTAAAAAGTGGTTTTCTAGGTTTTTTTTAAATATAATTTATTTTGTGTGTTATTTTGAACTTTTGCAAGCAAATCAGACAACCAGAAGGGGGTAAAAATAACTTTGAATATTTTTACATAGAGGTAGGTCAATCTAAAAAAAGTGTGTTAAAAATATTTAACCCCGTCCTATTACCCGAGTAAGGTTCATTGTCTGACACGCTCGAATTTTTTTTTTCTTATTTTTAATCCCTTCGTATGCAAACCGGCAGACCGTTAACAGAAAGACGTTGGACGCTTACACTATTAATATCTGAAGCGCTCGAGTATTTTTGTGACTGTTTTGTACATTTTTGACACCTGTACACGCTCCGCCCACCAATGAAAGGCTATACATTTATATAAACTTTTTTTTCTTTTTAGCATATAAACTTCACAATCTAATAGGTCCCCACGATGCTCGAGTACTCGTAAATTCCGTTTTAGCCCTGATCTTTTCTATTGGTCTTATAGCCACAAGACTCGGACCATTTGACGCAGATTTTAGCCTGATTCCAAATGTGCTATAAAAAACTCTCATAGGTGAGCGTTACACGGTTACCGATTCTTTGCGTCGCAGGTCAAGCCAAAATAAGCATGTTAAAAATATTTAATCCCGACCAGCGAAAAATACAGCTCTTTGACCCCGACCTATATTACCTTGAGGTTCATTGTTAGGATTACCATAGGTCTTGCAATTCCCCTCCAGCTATTTACAGATAGCCTGACCATCTCAAAGGCAGCCGAGCGTTCCCTCTCGAACGATTAGCTGGTTTCCGGTCGGCTGAACACCACGTAGCTTACAAAGGAAGATGTTTCATTCCCGCTCAGTGCTATTCCAGCTTCAATAACTTGTGTTTGTATGCCAGTTGTCAATGCTTTTATTTACTGATTTGCTTGCGGGGAAATATAAGTACAAGTACTGAAAAATCTATACTAATATTATAAGTCTGAATAGTTTGTTTGTTTGAACGGGCTAATCTCAGAAACTACTGGTTCGAATTGTAAAATTCTTTTTGTGTTGCATAGTCCATTTATCGAGGAAAGTTATAAGCTATATATAACACATATGACCATATATGACCAATAGGAGCGGAGCATTAATGAATAATGTTGCATATATGGAAAAATATTTACGTAAAGAACAAGTTTCCACAAGCGAAGCGAGTGGGGGTCCAATAGTATTTTAATATATCCGTTAGGTACAGTTATAGTGTCTTAAGTGACTAAAATGTTGAGGCTTAAATGTTTTATCTATTCCTGTCATCATCATCATCGAATAACTGTCTCATTGCTTGGCACGGATCTCCTCTCGCAATGTGAGGGGTAAAGATTAAGACAAATTTCTTGACGTAAGAATTATCAAAATTTACCCCTACGTTAGATCTCTAGAGCACCACAAAGAACAAACATACAATAAACGGGTAAACATATTAACCCGCTGTCATGTCACCCAGTGGGGTAAAAAGGATTTCAAACGAAATACCCCGAACATGCATCTGGTAATCCAATAACGCGCCGCGAACACTTGTGGCTCTAAATGCTCGAGCGTTGTGAAATTTCGTTCGCAAACAAATCATTTAATAGTCTGTCTAAACACTATCCTTAGACGTCTGGTGTATTTAGGGGAATCGCTTTTGTACTCCCTCCAGTGGTGTAGTGTAATCGTTTTATTGTGAAACCGGCTAGATAAGCCCCGCTAAGACGCAAGTGACGTAAGTGAGAACTAAGATGGGATTTTTGAAAATTAAGAATTTCACACGAGCGAAGCCGCGAGTGGAAACTAGTGAATAATAAAATTAAAAATGTTATTCTCATTTGGATATTAACTTGGTGTAAACACGATAGAAAACCACCAAATCATGAGAAAATTAATTTCTGAAATAAATCTGAAAATTAATGACTATAATTCTGAGAAACTGATGCTTCGCGGTCGAAATCCGTCTGTAAATTCATTTTGTCAAAGGGTACTTTGCATTGCAATTAATTAATGTTTTATTTACCCGACTGCTCGACACAAAGGGGGGTAATGCGGTTGGCTGTGTTTGCTCCATTATGGTAATCTAGAAACGAAACGAGTGTTACGAAACACGACAAGTCGTTTAATGACTGACTCAGGCAAGGGGGTAGTAGCTAGCCAGGCGGGTTCTAAACCGTACCACAAGCCTAGAGCACGGTAATGGTATCATACAGTATTCCATCTTCATACAAACGGTCGGAACGCGAATCATACCTACGCGCCTCGCAGTTCGGTATACACTCGGTACACAACAGCCGCAGATGCGCCGTAGTGACGAACAAACGTGTGGGTTTGTAATCAGGAAGCGTGCGATTATTTACCTAGTTACATTCACTACAACTAGAAAGAGGCAGCCCTAGCGGGGTGGGGCTGCAGGCATTTATTTCAAGGTCAGGGCCGAGGCCAAATCTATAAAAATTATGGATATAAAAATGAATCCCTATTTCCCTTGGTCACAGCATCACGCGTGAACGGCTGAACTGATTTTGCTAATTATTGTTTGTTGTGTTTGTTATTATCAGGCGAAGAATCTCATGGAAGAAAAAATTAAGAAAATAGTGCCGAAAATTAGAAAATTTAAGAATAATATACCTATGTAATGATTTTCTAATGTAACCTTAGCGCTTTTGACAATAAACTGTCTCAATATTCATAGTAAAGACAGGACAACGTCTGTCGGGTCAGCTGGTATGATATAAAGATGCTAAACAATTTATAACTGGGTACCTACGCAACCGAAACTCGAAACTCAAACAGTAATCGGTCACCGTCGCCCAGCAGTTGCGGCAATAGTTGGCCGCAGCCGAAGTCGAAGGTGTTTGTTCATCCTGTTAGTTGATTGGGAACTTCTTGTTACCGCGAAGTTACGCGTTACCGAAAGTCACTGTTGGTTCAGTTGCTGCATCGGAATTAACTATCATAACCGTGCGGTTAAACTAAGTTTTTAACTAAGAAGTATCGTATATTATACGCGTGAAGTAAAAATTTTGTACCCCTTTTTCGAAAATTACGCGGACGAAACAGTTAAAGTTTAGGTACATGGAGAAGTGCAAGAAGGTAATCCATATAATGTAAAACTCTTGGGGGAGTGTAAGGAGTACCTACTACGAGCGAATTTTTGGAAATTCCCCCCCTAAGGGGATAACAAAAGGGGATAAACTGAAACTTTTTATTTCTTCAATGGATTCACTTGCAACTTTGTATATAGGTTCCTGAAGTGACGCAAGTGAGCAAGTGAGTTTTGGAAATTGGCGGGCGAAGCCGCGGGTGAAAGCTAGTATAATATGTTAAGTGATTTACCAGTCATCCTGTATAGTACCTACCTACGTAATTTTTTTAACTAAACTATTATTAATAAGAATCAATAATATTACGACAAATAATAAATATCCAAAAAAATATTGGCAATCCTACACCTATCATTTCTAAATTCAATTACTAATGAAATTAACACTGAATGTAATTTCAACCAATTGGAACATCAAGCTGTGAGACACAGTATTGAATTTATTGGGCAAATCGAATGATTGGACAAATTGAATTGGACGCAATCACTGTGTTAGAATATGGTTTAAATTGTTTTTAACGTGTTGCTTTTAGAAGGGTTAGCCTTTCTAACTATTTTTTATCAATTATCCAATAGACAAACAGAACAAGTGGTAAAGCATATACGGAACCCACATACCTATTAAAGGTATTGTATAGAGTTCGCCCGGAGTAGTACCACCGCGCTACGGTTCTTATTTCTACTGCGTAATAATTGTTTTAACAACAATTTCCGTCCGGTTGGAAAGTTGTTCAGTGGTACGGAACCCTACGTGGACGAGTCCGTCTCGCACTTGACCGGTTTTACACACAACACACACACATTGACGTAAGATAAATGTGTGTTTGTAAGGCAATAAAGTTTAAATAAAAGACACCTTTGAGATCAGCGTTCAATGTATCACACATCCCGTATTCTCAACCTCCTATAATCGACAGATAAGACCCGCACGGCGCATTAATCGATATCTGGCAATCGGAGGCATCTTATTACAGTCACATAAGGTTGGTTTTAAGCCATTGTTGATCTGTTAGTCTCATTAATATGCAAATGGCATACATCTAAACTTAGTAACGAAGTTCCGCATACGTAAACTCTGTGATGACAAGGAGACTTCATCAACGGAAAGAGACGAAACAAAATTATGAATTCAGCTTCATTGTGTCTTAACTGGAAGGGAAAACATTTTTGGTTTTGATTCGCTGACTGGAATTAAAATGAGAATTTGTGTGCATCAAATGATGCACTTAGTCGAGTTTGCTTTTGCAACCGAATATTTTGTGTTTGGGAATTTAATCTTTATGTTTTTAATTAGGACGCATAAAGTTGGCGGTTCGCGGCCGAGACCGAGACAGGGACAGGAGACCGCGACCGGCACTTGACCATAGGCAATGTATAGGCGACAACTTGCGGCCGAGACCGAGACAGTCTGTCGCGCCTATACAAAGTGACGGTCGCGGTCTCCTGTCTCGGTCGCTTGTCTCGGTCTCGGCCGCGGACCGCCAGCTTTAGAGGTATTTACTTTGTTTCAAAAGCTTGAGGTACTACCGTCTAGGGTTCATGTTTTAGGAGTGATGAATTGACTATTATAATTTGATAATTTGATAAATTATAAGAAGTGCATAAGTGATGCCATTAAACCCCGCGCTCCCCAGCGGCACTTACCATAAATTAAAGCTCTCGCAATAAATCGCCAGGATCCTCTTGCTCAAAATAAATTTGAATTTACTTACATAAACTAATCTATATAATTATCATCATCATCATCATCATCACAACCCATAACTGTCCCACTGCTGGGCACGGGTCTCCTCTCACAGTGTGAGGGGTATGTATATAATTATATCTTAATATATATATTTCTTGTGTGCGTGTGTATGTGACTGAACTCCTCCTAAACGGCTTGACCGATTTGGTTGAAATTTTTTGTGTGTCTTCAGGTGGATCCGAGAATGGTTTAGATTCACAATTGGACCCGGTAGGTGGCGTTGCTGTCGATATATCACTAAAACATTTTTTAATTATAAAGCGGTACGAAGTACGCTGGGACCACTAGTACCTATATAAATCTCTTCCGTTACTGAGTGACTGACAGACAACGCACAGCCTAAACTACTGAACGCAAGAAGCTGAGATTTGGCATGTATGTTCCTTGGGGAGTGTAGGGGAAGCACTAAGAGAGGATTTTTGGAAATTCCCCCCTAAAGTGATAAAAAAGGGAATAAACTGATTTTTTGGAAATTGGCGAGTGTAGCTGCGAGGGAATGCTCGTATCACTACATAGTATAAAACAAAGTCGCTTTCTCTGTCCCTATGTATGCTTAGATGTTTAAAACTACGCAACGGATTTGGATGGGGGTTTTTTTAATAGATAGAATGATTCAAGAGGAAAGTTTATATGTATAATATATTAAAGCTTTTTGCAAAATGAAAAATAACGCGCGTGAAAATAAATTCGTGCGCTGGTTACGTTTAACAATTTTGGACTTGGGTACTAAGGGACAGGTTTCCCGAAGCGAAGTAGAATGCGGTAATTGTAAAGCTATTTAGAGGGATACAGTATTAATTCTTAAGGACTTAAATATGTTAGTCACCTTAAGCATTTAAGGCACATGATAAGCCTGTACACCATATAATTTAAATGAATATCTTAGGAGTCATCGCAAAATGAAAACTAACGCGCGTGAAAATAAATTCGCGAGCAAGTTACGTCGACAATTTTGGAGTGAGAGTGAAAAGGGATTGGTTTCCCGAAACGAAGCGAAGGCAGGTTTACTAGTAATATAAACATTTTGCGCTGTCATTTCATAATAACTTTACATAAATTAACTACTTCTCATTTATCCTCGATTATAGCATCACGCAGTTGATTATTGAACTCAAGAGACAGTTATTAGCGTGAGAAAACAGCAATTAATCATTTCTTAACACGATGCGGGAAAACACAAGTAATTTCTATACAATAATAACTTATTATGAGGACTTCCGCGTTTCGCTATAAGGCACTTTTGTACTATGTCAATATAGTTACGCACGTCATGTTTTGAGTCTACCATCATCCCAGAAAGGAGCTTTAAAAGAAGCGATGAAAGAAACTTCTCAGCACAAATTAAAATTATTAAACAACAGTTTAAGTGTACAATTTTTAACCTACGCGGAACTGAATACTGCACTTTTAGTAGCAAAGTTGCAATACTTTATGATCAAGTCCCACTGAATGAATGATTGGATGAATGGAATCAATCAATCATTAAATGTCATTTATTGTTAGCTGTTCCCTATCACTGAAACGTTAGCGAACATCGCTTTTAGTTGCAATACCTATATGAACATTTTGAACCTTATGTAATAAAGAATATAGTTCAAATTTATTTCATATAAAAGAAACGGTAGCACGGTGCTGCGAAGCCGCCCGTGACTCAGCAAGGTGCTTATTCATTTGCTTCAAATAAATTTTTTGTTATCAAGTAGCGCATAAGGTTCAAAATTCGTTGTATTTTTTTGCAACGAAAAGAGCAGGCAGAGAATACCATTAATGTATTTTTTATTCAACTTTTTAAGGTTCATGATAACGTTAGGTTCGGCTTTACTTTAGCTTTATTAAAATTTAAAAATAAGTACCTAGATCAAAAAATAAAAAGTAATCAAAACGTTCTTCTGAAATGTTCAATAATGAGTACAATTCAATTACGGCCACTAACTGAATACTAAAAGACATACCTACCTACTTACAATAAATATAATAATGACAAAGTAAATCAGTCACAATCTACGTACGAATTACTACGAATTATGTCAATCTTCACGCAATTAATTTACAATTAATCAAGCGTTGTTTGATGCGATAAAATTATCTCATTTTATTATGTCGTTTTCCCACGGAACGTCAGCACATCTTGTTAACCACGATAATAATATGATAGAGATAATTGTAGATACTTTTTCAACTCAGATGTCATGAATGACTTGTGTTATAATTTTTTTTTTCTATAATTGTTTAATTTTATTTATTCGACTAATATACACTATTATGTTCGTATTACTTACTAATTTATTGTCCTATTTTCCATACGCGCGAAAAAAATTAAACTCCATGAAAATAAATAAAAAAGGTTGCAAATATTTAATATTTATAAACATAAAGGACAAGTTTCGTAAGCGAAGCAAGTTGTAGTAGATAATATTGTATTATAGTAAATCAATATATATATAATCAATATATAGTAAATTAATAAATTTTGTATTCATTAATATTTTTTCTATTTTACTTCGGTAGAGCTGTATGTTTCTAAATTTGAATCCTTTATTCAATGTTTCTAACTTGTCCCAATTGTCGGTGTTGGTTCAACTCCCAGGTTCGCTTTCGAGGCAAAACAAGCGTCTGTGGAATATAAAACAGTTCTGTTTTTAATTCCGCCCGCGATACTGATGAATGTTGTTAAAAGTTTTGTTGGTAATTATTAGTATTTCGGCTCTTGTAGCTGTTTTGGGTTTAATTTACGCTTTGTGTACACACTTTAGGGCCTCGGATGAAGACCAAACTTTAACAAGAATAAGTTGAAAACTTAAAACCAGACGGTATAAATAATCAAAATTTGAGTGAGAATGATTGTTAACCAAAATACTTCGAACATTGTTTTGAATTAAAAAAAGGATATGAAAAACGTGAACACGAACCAAGTTTTACTGAAGTTAGGTATAATTCCATATCGCTACTTTGTCATGTCTGTCGCCATGTCTGTCAGTCAATCAGTAACGGAAGAGTTTTATATAATTACTAGCTGACCCAGCGGACGTTGTTCCGCCATATAGATTACTTGTAGTGAAAGATTTAAATTTGAGGGGCGGGGATAGGAAAGTGAAAATTAAGGATCACGTGTATTTTTTTATGCCACACCATAAAAAAAAACAAAAAAAATTGTCCAAAAAATGAAAAAAAAATTTAGAGTGAGCCAACCCTTATCACTTAGGGGCATTGACATATGATATTACTATGGACGCACGGTCCGCGCTAAAAAATGTCCGAGCCAACTCAACAACAATACGCAAGTAGAACAACAATGACGCGTTAGTCACTTTTTGACCGTGCTGACAACTAGACATCAACGATGCCGTATTGTATTTTGAAATCGTGTAAAAACTACGCAAGTAAAGTGAAAAAGCCGATGGTATATCATATTTTCGGTAAGTAAAATATTGTTTTATCTTTTAAAGTATTGATTTGCTACGAATACACACTATTTTATTTTAAATCGAATTAATTTCGTAAATAAATCTCAGAATCACTCAAAAGAATCAAAAATATATCTTTGTCTTTGTCTTCTCACTATACAGACTGTAGTCAGAAAGAGATAAACATATCCATTACTTTAGTTTAAATTATTTTGCACGATTTCACGATTGCACAATAGTAAACGAAAATAAATGCAAGATATAGAACAAAAGTTTCCATAGAGTCGCTGTTGATGTTATATAAATAGATTATGTTTAAATTTTTTTTAGTACAATAAAATATATTTCTTCTAGATTTCCTTTAGAACCAATACGTTGTTCAGCATGGAGAAGTATTATTGCTACATCGCGAGAGGAAGAATATTTTATGCCGAAAGCAGCCCACGTTGTATGCTCGGATAATTTTAAAGAAGATGACATGTACATAACTGGCAAAGGCATAAGAAGAATAAAAAACACAGCTGTGCCAACATTGCAAGTAAATACCACTTGGTTTATACCTTACTCTTCACCTTATTGGGCTTTATGGTTTACAAAAAATAACGTGTATGTTTCTACTTAATATTTCAACCGTAATTATTTGTTTCTTTATAGTTAACTGATGATGCTAATAGAGCGATTGTCACTGACCTATCAAATGAAAATGAAATTACAAGTATAGAAGATGATAATGCGGTAAGATAATTACAAAATAGCCTGTAAGAACGAATATATTAATAGAAAAACCATTAAGACAGATATGTAATTTTTGATAATATTATCAAATGTACTTTACAAACAAATGTACAAATGTACGTTTAAAAATACTATGACAGTTTCCTTAAGAAGAGTGATGTTCACGTGATTAATACTAGGAACAAGGCTAAACTGACTGTACCAAACTTCAGACTTAGACTGGTGGTTAAACTGGTGGCTCGTTCATGGGTAGATGTATTAAAATCTATAATAAAATTCCGCTCGAATTGACGGAAATGCCATACTGTAAATTTAAAATTCATGTCAAAGTCATACTTATGACTAAAGGTTATTACAAACTTGATGTTTATTTTAAAGATAAAAATGCTTGGACATGAGTTTGATATTCTAGCTAGTAAGTAGTAGTAAGTGCTATCTGTAATGTGAGTAGCAAAAAAAAGCTTCTTGGAAGTTTCTTGCCGCTTCTTCTTCCAAGACTACTCATGGTAGGGATTTGTTAAAGCGATGGCGTAGATTGACTTTCGAAAAGTGTTTGTAAAAAACCAACTTCGAATAAATTTCATTTCATTTCATTTCATAAGTTGTATCTTTTTCATTACTCTTTTTCGTTTCATTGAATCCAATTCATAACGTTCCGAAAAAAGTTTCAGTTAAAAAATGTAATTAATGTGTAATAAAAATAAAAATAAATAATGTACTATTTTAAATAAACACTACTCTATTACTTTATTAGTCGCGTTTTATTTCACTATGAGCTGCATATGGTGATTATGGTGTGTTGAGCACTCGAAGTATCATAAGGTGTCATTGATGTATCAGTGTTTGTTGCAATCGAAATGAAACCGTGATGTAATGATTTTAGTGCTTAAATTACCTTGTAAACATTTAAATTCTTGTGATGTCAAACTGGGACATTATTTTCGCGATTTTAGTAGGAGACCCTAAGTCTATAGTATTTATGTCAATGCTTAGGGGTATGAAAAATAAATAGAAGCCGATTCACAGACCTACTGAATATGTAAATAAAATTTCATAAAAATCGGTCAAGCCGTTTCGGAGCAGTATGGTAACTAATTTGTGTATAAAATGTTCATTATGATTATCTAAAATATTTTTACTAGTAAAAATAATAAGAATTTACCATAACATTGCGTCCAGGCATCAAAAACATCTCGAGATTGCCCTTCCTAGGAGGTCAAGCTGACAGATCCATTATTCTTTCCACGGCCGAAACGACTTCCAAAATTTAGGGGAACAATAAATCTGGCGGGATATCGAACGGTAATAACTCCTCGTTACACTCTATCTGTCCATTTGTTACATTACGTTTCCCCCCTAAATCTAGTAAACGGAAAAACTTTGAATTAAAACAACAGTTCTTTCTATATTTCTTGTTTTTAACCGATTTTAAAAAGGACGAAGTTATATGTTCGACGACTTTATTTTTTATGTATAATATGTATGTTCAGAAACTTCTCCGTCATTTGTAAACAGATTTAACTATTTTTTTAAAGAACGTAGTTCTGAGGTGGTCCCACTGCCATCAAATCTAATCGGAGTCAAGGATCTGATCAGATCTGATGGTCAGGCAAATCGAGGGAAACCCTTAACTTTGTGCCTCGGAGGGTACGTATAGCCGTCGTTCCCGGTTGCCATCATATGGTAGCAGTCGTTAAGCCATGTCGGATGCCTTCAGGCGGCTTAAAAATTTCCGACACTTGGGTTGGACACTCCCTTCCACCAATCCGTACTGGAGCAGCGTTGTGAAGTATGCTCTAGGCCTGCTCAAGTATGAGGAAAGACCCGTGCTCAGTAGTGGGCCATTAATGGGTTAAAGCCATCCATATAATATCTCAAGAATCATCAAGAATCATAGATCTCAAGAATCTAGGCCGGTTACCCAGTAACCCTGTATTGTGTTACACCTTTTTTGTGTTCTCTTCTGGTCCAGTACAATAAATAAAGATAATTAAGTTTTTAATCGCTGGGAAATTGCCCTTATCGTCATTCTAATATTAGACAGCGGACGCCCACGTCGGACACGTCCATTCTATTAATAAAGTCTTCGTAGGGTTACCACGTGCTCCGATATATCCGGACATGCCCCAGACATTGAGACTTTGTTGTTTTTTTGGTTGGTCAGAAAATAAAAAAAAACTGATTAAAAAAGTAACAATGAAATATAACCAGACAATTTATAACCAATCAATGTCATCTTAAAATCAATTAATACAAGTTAATTGATTTTAAATTTCATATAATTCCCATTCAAATAATGTCCATGGGCGACACTGACCACTTACATACTCAGTTGATCGTTTGTCGGTTATAAACATTATCCTCCCCCCGACTCAGTAACTCTGTAATCATGATCATCAAAGGCCTTAAAATATCATAAATGATAGCTAGGAACCATATCGATCACGGCAGCTTTAAAAAACCCCATTCGGCCCATTCGTATATGAACTACTACAGAAAAACACAGCTACACAGACACGTCAAACTTCGTCGGGGGTTAATAAAAAGAAATGTCCGGCCTTAAGTCAAGAGTGAATAGGTTTTTTCTAAGTTAACACGCTCTACCGTCTCAGGGCTACGTCGCCACTTACCATCAGGTGGGATCGTAGTCAAGCGGTAACTTATATTGAGTAAAAAAAGGATTGTCTTTCGAGATGGTAACCCTATGGTGCGGTCAGCATATTACACAGGACTGGAGTAGCAGCGCTGTGGTTAATGTTCCGGTCAACTAGTCACACAGTTCACTGAGTCGTCATGTCGTTGCGTTGCTACCTTTGTAGGATATCTGTTGGAGTCAACATTAGATGTCAATGACCTTGTGGCTGGTTTTAGTACCATACGGACCGTCAGTACGGACAGATCCGCGCGGAGGTATTCTGCGCGGATCGTCCGCACAAGTCGTTTTAGTATCGTACTGACCGCCTCGGAGTACAGACGCGAACAATGCATCCAATGTCGCCATGATTGTACTGCGCGGACGCGTGCGCTCCGCACGATGCTAAAACGCTCACTGCAGGCAGAGGCGCGCGGACCGTCGTCAGTACGAACCCGTCCGCAATACTCTAAAACGCTCCCTAGAAGTTTATACAGATCGGTCTGTGCGGAGCGATCCGTACTGACGGTCCGCGTGACACTAAAACCAGCCTTTCAAGATAAGATACCCAGTACGTTCCTAGTACCCAGTACTTAGACTCGCAGTACGTCTATCGCCCTGAGAACATAACACTTGCATATTATTTTTACAGAAAATTATAAAAAAGTCAATGTTAAGATTCCCGCGTAAACATTTTTCGAAGGTAATAATGGTCCCCAAAGCGAAACCGCTTTTAATAGTAATTAATAAAAAGAAAGATCTCTTGAACATGTACCCTTAATTCCAACACATTTAATTCCATACGTATGCGTCCTGAGTTCCCCAGTAACTTTTTATAGAGGTGAATATTTGGCGAGATATGAGCCCTTGGCATCGTAAAACACGTGGTGTCGAGTAGTAACGTGTCCGACACACGCTTCACACGTTTTATTTTTATCCCCTAACGTCAGGGAGGTTTCATGTTCAGTTCTACTAACTTTAGTTAACGCGTAAGAATTTCATTACTGACACTCCACGGCCGTGGCAAATGGGTTTCTGGGTATAACAGAATAATAAAATCAAAATATTTTCTTTATTAAGGAATACTTTATGGATTTTAAATGGATTTAAGATATACAGTAGGTACCATCCTTTCTGGTTCTGCCCAAAGTCAAGGCGAATAACGAGACTAGGGTTGTCAGCAGATAGTGTTAGATCGTTAGTTGGTTACTTCGTTAGTAAGTATGAGGACTGGGTTCGGGCATGTTAGTGATCGTTAGTAAAGTCTCGTTCTCATTAGGTGAAGAGTGCTGCATAGATCAAGTTTTTGTGATTTCGTGTTTAGACAGTGAGCGATATCGCTCTTGTAATAGAGATAGATAAAAATTAAACTCAAGATAATCCAATCTCCGATAAAAATTACAGGTGTTCTAATGCTGACGTTGTGAGAAAAAACGTTTTAAGAATCCTTCTTAACTGGAAACAGACAAGTCTCTTCTGAAGAGGTTTAAATAAGGGATTAAAATAATCCTCCGATGGCTTCCCTGCCAGTAAGAAATATTCCTTTCCTGAGTAACCCGGCTCGAGAACAAATCTGGATATTTATTTTACACGATAAATTCTATTGGAAAGCCAAAATCGGGAAATAAGTTCATATTTTTTTAATCTATATATATAAAAGGAGAAGCTGACTGACTGACTGACTGACTGACTGACTGACTGACTTACGTAATGACTGACTGACTGAGTGACATATCAACGCAGCACCTAAACTATAAAGGTTAGAAACTTGAAATTTTGCACGGGGGTTCCTTTTATAACGTAGAGGAGCACTAAGAAAGGATTTTTGAAAATTCACCCCCTAAGGGGGTAAGACGGGGGTGCAAAGTTAGTATGAAACTTTGCCGTTTTTGAGGGTATTTCAATGAAATTCAGTATGAAGGTATTTCATTGAAAGTTATGAAACATGTTTAAATTTTTTTTTCGAAAATCATCCCTTAAGGAGGTAAAAGGGGGGCGCAAACTTAGTACGAAAGTTCTCTGATTATATTTAGGGATTTTTGGCGGGCGAAGCCGCGGGTATAGGCTTGTTTAATTATAAAATATAAATGTAGAGCAATTTAGTCACTCTGCTGTTAACTTGTTGTTCCCTTATCTGTAGCCAATCTTGAGTGTAGTATCCGGTCACGCTTGTCATGAAATCGCATTGTCATCGGAACTAAAGCAATATGCGAAATTTCAAGTCCTTAGAGTAAGAAGAAGTAGTTCTAATTCAGTCGAGAGTGGTGCAGATTCGGTTCGACCAACGCATCGGACTGCGTATTCGCGGTCTCGTCGCCTGGACCTTGCCGAAGTTAAATAAAAGCTTATTAAAACAAGTCGAAAGACGAAAAATTTTACAAGCTTAATACAAGCTTGATGAGGGTTTGGTCTCGCTCGCGTTACGTAATTTAGAGATACGTGTGCGAACAGCTAGTAACTATTTTTTGTACGCGTTTGTTGGTAACTCTTTCTGCTGAGTATATGATCAAATACAATTATCTATACGTTCAAACAGTCTCAACCAAGCGTTCCCTCTTCAACTACATCCCTGTCAAGATTTTCGAACAATACAGCATATGAAAGGTGCTCGTTTGACACTACCAGACCAATTGCAGTAACGAACAAACATCTTTCAAACATTGTTCAAACAAGTCACGCTCCGTCTCTATGCTTCTCCATTCATCCGTCATTCTTTTTGTACAAAATCCTCTCTTCATGCACTATTCAACTACTTTTTGCACTCAAAATAACAATGAAGGTGTTTGACCTCGTTCGCTCCGGATACTAGAGGGCCAAGTGACTTTCTTATTACGTCTTTAGAGTAAATGGATCTGTCTAATAAAACGCCAAGCTTTCCTTTTGTTTTAAATTTCATGTGGTTTTTTATGGAATGATTTAAGTTGGAAAAGAGGTTGCTTGAGAGAAGATAATGTATAAAGCCTGATTTACATGATACCATTTTCTTGTACATGCAAGAGCAATTATGGTATGCAATTAAATACGCGCAAGAATTGCCATTCAAGAATTGTAAGCGGCTGTTTACACGCAGATTATTGAATGCGATAATTGCATGCAATTCTTGACAAGATAAAATTGCCAGTGTCTTTTGTTTACACCAAGGCAATTCTGTTTATGAAACAATTGCTTTCAAGTTTTGCCTTGTCTAAACACATGCTTGTACCATCTTTTGACGTGTTGCTTCAAGTATTGCACGTATTTGCATTGGTGAATATTTAGTGGAACATTTTTTGCGCTAGCTAATTATTTCAAATGAGCCAAATAGTCCTAAAGTTCGGTTCTGCTGATATAATAAGGTTCATTGAAATTTATCGCGATAATTAATGTTTAAGGGATACTGAAAATAAAAAAATATTTTAATATCTATAAATTATTTATTTATATTTTTACGTTGTTTTCTCAATATTTCGTGCCTATGAAGAGCAGCAACGATCAACACACCCTCACTCACTGCACTCATGTTTGCAAATGCAGAGAAAATTCAATAAAATTGAATACAATAATTGCATAAGAAATTATGGTATATGCTGTTTACACCAAGGCGAAACTTGCAAGGAAAGTTGTGCAAAATGTCAAGAATGTCACGAGTTGTTTAGATGATACAAGTAATTTATTGCTCCAATTTTATTGTATGCAACAGGCAAGAAACTGGTATCATGTAAATGAGGCCTAACGTTTGGGTTTTTCTTTCTAGGTTAGGTTTGTACATTTTCATTCGCATGGAATCTGTAATTTGGTATGGATTTCATATAAGGGATGTAAGGAGTTTGAAGTAGTGCTCCTGGCCTATTCTCTAAAGATCACAAGTTTTAAGGTAATTGATATTTATTGAAGTTATACTTCTTTAGGCGCGTTATGAAAAAATTATGACAGTGAAATTTAAAATGCGCGCGCATAACGCGTTGCTGAGAGTGACGCGCACGTTGGCACGCTCGTCGCCTTTGATCATTGTTTATTATAAATTGGTTTGAACTTTGGCGCCCAAACAGGGGGCATGATTTCGAATACACATACCTCTTATTTTCAATTTTCATTTCGTACCATGAAACGTTTACAAACGAACATTATCATCCATAGACCTCCAACGAAAATCTTTGTGTGCGTTCTAAGTTGTGTGCGTACATGACGGGACGACAGGGTGCACACTAACGAACTGTGTTGATACCTTTGTTTGAAGACCAACTTGTTTTAATTCACTCCGTGCAGAGCAGAGCGAAAGCGTTTGTCCGGTATATAAATAATTCTGTATGATAATAACTGATTCCTGTTCCCAAACCAAATCCACACGTTAACCGTGTCGGGTCACGTTTCAGAATTAATGAAATGTTCACAAGCGACGACGGTTACCATGGCAACCGCATGTCATAGAAGTAACGTGTCAGTAGCACGTATGCCGCACGTATGATTAATGGGTACGGTTATAAATACTTTAGAGGCCCGATGTTACGGATATTTACGTAAATCTCCGATGAATTTTGTAATTTTTTTGTATTTGCCTGAAAATGAGGTGACCGATGATAAAAATGGTTAACAACCCCACTACGTACACACCAACAAAAACAAGTCAAGTGCGAGTCGGATAAACACGAAGGGTTCCGTATCACCGATTGATGTCAACACTACTTATTTGGTCAAAAACAAGATAAAATGTAGAAACCCCCATTTTTAAGGTTACTTGTATGGAGAACCTCTTTGAAATCTAACTTTATTACTATATTATTATTTATTGTGATATCGGTATATCTACACGCACCTCTATTTAAAAAACCATCTCCATAATGTTGTCAATACTGTTAAGATGAACCGTGAACTATTTTGTGATAACTAACAAAAGTGCTGGCTTTATTGTCGTAAGTAGTCACCGCCGCCCAAGACCACACACTAGAATTATCAGGCGTTACCGCCCAAGAGAGAAAAGAAAACTTGTGTGTTGAAATTTTGTTATAAAGCACTGCTATTATTCGCATAGAATATTGGTAAACTAATATTATGCTCTCGATGGAGATAATCAACGTACAGCGAAAGCCTCATGGACAAAATCAAACGGATTTCAGTGAGAATTTGAGCAGTTAATAGATTAATTTCCGAGATGGATTTTCATTCACGCTGCCCGCCGACAGCGTCAACACCAGACTAGTAGATTGTTACGTTCACCGCTTATAGTTCGCTACAGGTAATAAGCGTAATAACCTGACTTATTGAACAGACACTAGAAGTAGAGTCTGTTTAATAAACTGACTTATTAATCTGACTCTGTTTAATAAACTGACTTATTAGACAGACACCAACGACACGGGGAATTCTAGTGTGAGGCTATGAGACCCAATCACTTGGAAGGTGTGCGTGAGGACACAGGTCCTACACTTAGAGGCCCCTTTGAGACACTTTGATGTTCGACGTGATGTTTGAGGCGGAATCTATCCTCGATTGCACAATATGATACAACCGAAAATAGTCTCCACCGTGAGCGCAGCATCTATTTCAGAACAGGAAACTACAGGTAAATGGGCTATTGAGATGAAATTACGAGGAACTGGTGAAAGGGCTATGGAATCTATTAATACCTGCCAATCAGACTGTACAAGAACTGAAAATACCACTATGGAGGTGGGGGAATGTTCCTCAATCTCCACTCCACCTACTGAAGATATGGAACAGGGTTTCTCCCGGGAGCACTCGGGTCCATGGTGTCGCTACTCACCGACAGCTCGCCACAATTAAGCTGCCCTATGGACTTATTATTAAGATTATAGTATATTTTACTCTCTTTTCTTATCTAAAAACAAGATACCAGAGCTTCTTATCAAAAATCAGCGCTGTCCGTATCATTTCATACACTGTTGACCTTTATCGCGGAAAGCGTCGAAATATTCCGTAAGATATCTCCAATGTTTTGCCGGTCGGAAGAAGCCTTAGGGCTAATCTTTATAGTGCGACTGACTCGCGAGCCTGGAGAATGTCCAACTTAGCAACATTTACGTAACTCATTTTATCGACAACCTGTATTGCACTTGAACAGTAGGTCCTTTTCTGTTCGATTTCCAGCGGCGGAAATTTGAACGGTGACTTTAAACTTCTGTTCTCGGTCTGGGTGTGTGTGTTCTTGTCTTGTGTATTGTCCGTGGCACCCGCGACTCAGGAAATTGTAGTAGGGGGTGTGTGTGTGTGAGTGTCTATCAATGCGTTACTTTAGATAGGCACTATGAATGTAAACAATTATTTAACCAATGTTTTTGTAACACATTTTATTTAGGTATAAAATTTAGCTTTCCGCTTTTCAACATTCTCCTCTAACTGATATAACCATCCTAGTCCCGATTTTCCCTTATTCTGTATCGGTAACAGTTGTCATGGGTGGTAGCGGAAGAGTAATGCTGCATGCTCGTTTGCTACCTTTCCATAAAAAAATCATCACATGGATCTTAATAAAAAAACCACAAACATCTTTAGTTATTTGTGCGACATTCTCCAGGCCTGTATGTCCGTCTGTCTAGAGTTTCCCGTCGCATAATACCCATATAAACATCAAGTACCGTAAATCCATTTTTATGGCCTCTTGTGCCACCAAGTCAACAATGTCTTTGGGAAATATGACGTTCTTTGAGCTTGTCAAACTGCATAATGATCGACCCCGTAGCCTAGTTTGTAGTGACTGCGCAGCGAGGAGTCCCAGGTTCGATTCTGGCCGCGCAGACATTAGATAAATGTTTGTTCTCAGATCAATGCGATGTGTTATTTGTGTTGTCCATGCCACAGGCGTCACAGAGAATCTTAGTGCGGTAGTACGAGTGTGTTAGCGTTTTATTTTTTCCTGCACTGATGATGTGTTTTTATAATAATAGCGATCAATTTATTCGAAATTATTCAGTAAACCCGCCCTCGCTTTACTTCGAGAAACCTGTCCCTTAGTACCCACTCCCAAAAGTTGTAAGAAGTGTTGCTACGCTTGAAGACTAAAGGAGTGCGCACAGTACAACGACTCCACGACCGACCGACGCCAACGCGACTAAAACCTTGACAAAGCTAACATTCAATTATGAGCCTTATATCTTTGAAGGTAAGGTTGAATTTCGAACTTATACTTAAAGCCCTGTACGGCTCGCCCTACACCCATAGCCGTTCCGTTTCGAGACCAACGCGTCGACGTTGCGTTGATGACTCACCGTAGACGAGTAGTCCACGCGTCGACCGACACAATGACGTAATGTAAATAGCGTCGGAGTTGAAACGGAGTGGAGACGGAGTCGAGTTGACGTCGATGAAGCGTTGATCGCGGAACGGAACGTCGGAGTTGAAACGGAGTGGAGTCGGAGTGGAGTTGACGTTGAGTTGGTGTAATGTGCGCACTCCTTAAGATCGCCTTTCAATATTAATAAGAGGAAGTTTCCTTAGGCTCAAGGATGTGTTATCACGCTATACACCATATCAAAGCTTTCTAGGAGCTGAATACCCTAAATCCAATCGAATTTCACGAGGTACTCAAAGTCAGATAGCTATCTAACTCATTTCCCTCCATCAATTCTAATGAAAGAATTGCCACTCAAATAAATAAAACATATAAAGAGTGCGAGCGTGAATTGCGAATGCGGCAAATGTGTGATAAAAATCTCCCAAACCGCTCGTGCAGCCGAAATGAGTAAACGTCTGGGGTGGAAACATACGGCTTCATATTTTGCCTTTCAACGCGTGCCGGCTAACTTTGTTTTTATTTCGATGACCACTTTAATGGTCTAAGTAGTTGTCCGCCAATCCGCACTAGGCTAACGTTGTTTGAGAGAGGAGCAAGTATGCCTATGCCCAGCAGTAGGACAGTTAAGGGTTGCAATGAGTGTATGAACAAAAAAATGTATCGGTCACCATGCTCGATTGTGAATTGAAGGGCCATGGTGTGGTCGAATCGAGACGGAAATTTAAATGAGAAGTTAAAATTTCTTGTGTGCTGTCCATGGCACTAACGACACAGGGAATCCTAGTGTGTAGCTATGAGTGTGTAGCGTTATAATCTATTATTCGAACTTAAATCAAATCCTAAAAATATCTAATCTACATAATCCGTCAGCGTATGTCCAAACAGCGAGAGCTTGGCAAGTCATGGGGTATCGCTAGGGTTGCCAACGTTTTTAAATACTTTTTTCTAAATGTTGAAAAAATACATTACACATTTAATTTTCTTCATTTATTTTGGGTACCATGTTTTAATTATAAGGCACAAAGGAGTCGCAGTTAGAATAAAACAGAGCAACACTTGAAATAGCTATGAACATTTATATTTTTTGCACTGTATTTCTATATTATAGCTCAATTGACTAGAATATAGTCATCATCATCGCAACCCATAACTGTCCCACTGCTGGGCACGGGTCTCCTCTCACAATGTGAGGGGTACAGGCAATAGTCCACCACGCTGGCCAAGTGCGGATTGGCGGACTTCACATACCTTTGAGAACATTATAGCGAACTCTCATCGATATCAGCGATCTACGAAGCACCGTGCAAAGAGGAGAACAAAAAGGTCACAGCTGCAATCGTATGTCACCGCCATCAAACTTTTACTCTCGGAGCGGTCAAAGCAGTTTCACGTCATAAAATTAAGATACAATTAAAATAAAATATCAGTTTCTCTCCCAAAGTGCAAAATAAATTTGATGTTATATGTTACTAAAAATTAACTTGAAATATCTAAGTAAGTTTTCCTACCAGTGGCAACCCTAGGTGTAGCTGAATCGATATAGGCCCGGGCCGTCTGGCATGTTTAGCGCATGACTTGACACTTCCGTTGTATGGCAATACAGCCTACTTGGCTAACTGAAAAAGTAAGGATCCCTGAGCGAGTGATATTTTAATTAAAAATTAGTCAACGAGAGTCTTTAAGGCTTTTATTATTCATGTCAGTATGTTGTATAAAAAATGGTTGTCTGTAAAATCGGTTTACAGACGATAATTTTACGGAACCCCCGTGCAAAATTTCAAGTTTCTAACCCTTATAGTTTAGGCCCTGCGTTGATATGTCAGTCAGTCAGTCAGTCAGTCAGTCAGTCAGTCAGTCAGTCAGTCAGTCAGTCAGTCAGCTTCTCCTTTTATATATATAGATAGATGCGTTGCAAGCGGAACGTTCAGGCCGATCGTGCCTCTCCATCGCTTGTCGCGCTCTCGCTTGCACGCACAGGCTAAGGCGGAACGGGACACATTTTCGTGCGCGCTGCACGCACTTATAATACGTTATCACATCAAAACAAGCTAAGACAAAACAGCTCAGAACCATTTTCTTTTCTATACATATAATAAATCTGTAAGTGATCGCTGGTTGTACTGTCTACTTCTTTTTTTAAATTAATGTATTGTGGTTGGCTTGACTTAAAGTTAGTGCTACTTTCATTTTAATTTCATTCACTTCCTACATAAAACAGATAAGAAAGTGTAAAGAATAACGCTTAACAATTTTCAAGTGTAGTTACTAAGGGGCAGGTTTCGCGAAGCAAAGCGAGAGCAGGTTTACTAGTAAATAAATAAAATCAGTAATAATCAAAACTGTTTAAATAAAACTATTCGTTCTCTGCCAAACCCAACATGTCAATCAGGTCTTGCAAGTCATTTTAGTGCCGCCATTTTGTTATCCAATTTCACTGCCCACAAAATGGATGTAACTTTCACTTTGATTGATTGTTGTTTAAAAGTTGCCTACTAGTTTGGAAGTCTGTGTTAAAATCGGATTTTATATAGAATTCTGCAGTTTTGCGAAAATATGTAGGTACGTAGTTTTTAATCGTATATACGTAGTTTTAACGTTCAGAGAAACAGACGCGGGAACCGACTTCGTTTTGTACTATACACATTAACATACTTTCTGCCATGTTAACCCTTCATCCCTACTACAGAGAACTTCACAAGACCGCGAAAGTAAGGGATGCATAATTTAAGAATTATGTCTTCAAACTCAACCCTGTAACAGTAAATATATGTATATACATAATGTACATACTAAAGAAGAGGGGTGAAGCGTTGACTAGGCAAAAAAGAACAATTTATATACAAGCGTTAACGTGAAAGACATAACCATAGACTTGATTATATAAACGTTAACACTCTCATACTAAGATTCACTGTGCCGTGGGTCTCATGTACAAAAAACAAGACAGGAACATACACACCCAGACCGAGAATAGTAAACTCATAATTCTTTGTGCCTCGTTGGGAGTCGAATCCAAGACCCTTCGAATGGCGGATCGGCATAGTGATTGTTGTGTCATACTGATGGTTTTGTTTTATGGTTTAAGGAAGCAAACGAGCATGTAGAACCACTCTTCCGCTGCCGCATACCTATGACAATTATGACCGACCTAGAAAAAGACTCAAATGGGGACTGGGATAGTTAGTCCGGTTAGGAGACGGTGTTAGAACATTAGTTGGTTAGTTAGTAAGTATGAGGACTGTGACTAGTCAGATCAGAAATCAGAACAGGCTCTAAATGTGTTAGCTCATAAACGCCCGGAGCAGGCGAAGTCTCTGCGGAGACGCAGTAGGTAGGATGCGTTCGTTTGTTCCCTGACATTGTGTTGAACATGACATGAATCCGCACATTATTGTTACCATTTTTCATTTACCATTTTTCATTTGTGCTAATCTCAAAAACGCTTTATCTGTTTAGCGTGCGGTTGTCACTAGTACATTATGGTAAGCTTTAAAATTAAGTGTTTCTTTTATTTCAATCAGTTTATTAATAAAAAGATATGTCAGTTAAAAAAGGTTTCTAGAAATGAAGCGATGGCGGTTCACTAGTCAATACCTAAATTATAAATATTTCACTTCAACTTGTTATGACTTAACGCATTAACACAACGGGAAGTTTAAATGTTATTTTAAAGCCAGGATGAAAATAGGTTATAATTTATCAAGATTTACAAGACAGGTCGCCTAAAAACGCAATATTTTCCTTGTAGGGTGCCTTTAAATTAATTTAGGATAACGAGGAAGAAAGATGAATTACTCACAGGTGTTTCACTGCGAATCTGATTTATTTTGAGAAACTCAATTTTTTTTCAGCGTTAAATTAAAGAGATGTAAGGGTGTCGCCTCATCGCGAGATTCTTGAAGCGAGGAAAGTTAAAAACATCAATATGAAGTCACAAACCCCTGTATTGTCGTAGACAACTGACACTGCTGGGCACGGATCTCCTCTCATAATGCGAGAGGTACAGGCCATAGTCCACCACGCTGGTTAAATGCGGATTCGTAGACTTCACACACCTTTGAGAAAATTATGGAGAACTCTCAGACGTGCAGGTTTCCTCACGACGTTTTCCTTCACCTAAGCAAGTGATCATTCATTTCTAATACGCACATAATTTTTGAATATTACAAATGCGTGCGGGACTTGAACCTTAAACACGGGCTCCCCGGTTTGGGAGTCCAACATTCAAACTAATCGGCTATCACTGAACTATCAGCATACTTATAGTGAGTTCCTTATAGTTTAAACTTATTTAAAGAGTACTTATAGTTTAAACTATTCACATTTTATTACACACATAAAGTGCAGAATAAAGAGGGCTATATTTTATAAAACTCAACATCGCACGTCGCCGGCGTCCCCCGGGGCGGGGGGCTGGTAGCGCTGTCAGGGAACAAATGGATAATTGACACTCTTAATATACCTTCGCTTTAATATTTTTACTACATAGTAAAATCTCCAGCCAGGTCGGTTTCGTTCGTAATATAGACTCAAAGTTTAAATCACTTATTCATATTAAGGCCGTTAGAAGCGCTCATAGCTTGGCTGGCGTCGATAAAATTTCTAAAGCTGGCAGGCACATAAGTTAAAAAGTCGTACTTTTCAGGAACAACAAAAAAAAGGTGTTTATTATTTCTTCAATATTGCTTATTTGAGGTGTTCTACATGAATTCTAACATGCATTTACACATAATCACGTACAATGGTGGAAGCGCTCATAGCCCGGCGGCTTGCGGTGATCGACAAAGTTAAGCAACAGCGGGCGCGGTCGGTAGTTGGATGGGTGACCGCTAGTGGCAAAATTTCAAGGGCACGTAAAGCCGTCGATCCCAGTTGTTACCATTCGGTAGCAGTCGTTAAGTCTTGTCGGATACCTCCGGGCGGCTTAAACATTTCCGGCACTTGGATTGGCCACTAACCCCTCCACCAATCCTCACTGGAGCAGCGTGGTGGAGTATGCTCTAGGCCTCCTCATGTATGAGGAGAGACCCGTGCTCAGTAGTGGATCATTAATGAGTTGAAGCCACACGTACAATGGTAATTAAAAGCTGGATCTGTGACTTATATTAAAAAGAACACCAACTTTCACCCCATGCTAACTTATGTGCTTTAATCGGCAGACCCTAGATTATTTTATTTATTATATTCGGCCGAGCTAAGCAACAGCGGGCGCGGTCGGTAAATTGATGAGTAATGGCAAAAATATGTGGAGTGGAGTCAGTCTCATTTATAACCACTATTATAGTAGTCGATAAGCCATGTCGGAGACCTTCGACTGCTCAACAACTTCCGACACTTGGGTTACTACTCCTTCATTAATTCGCGCTAGAGAATCGTGATGGAGAACACTCTAGGCCTCCTCGTTTATTAGGAAATAGCTGTGCCCTATAGAAACCCAATAATATGTTCAAGTAATATTAAGTTACCCTCCTATATGTTTTAAAATATTCCTTTCTACGTTTATTAAATCCCGGCCGCACAAAGACTCGGATGTATAATTCAGCATCACGTCATAGAGGAGTGTCCCAGAGGAGGCGAGAACAAGGGCTGAATTGGCGGAAAACTTAAATGTTTTACCGTCCCACATGTATCACTACACGGCCTGGTCTACATTGGCTACAAATGTACTCGTATATTTGGAATTATGAATTAAAATAGACAAGTGCTAGTACTATTACGACAGGTTGTATGTTTAAACGTTTGTCGCGTTGTTACACAAATACATCTGAACAGATTTAGATATTACCTTAAACGTAGGTACACCATGTAACCATATCCCGATAACCTTTGGGAAGATGACAAAGGAAAATAAAATTAAATGCTGGTAGAATGTATAGTGCAATACTGGAATGCAGAGAGCGAAAAATAATCTAGTGGTTTTAAAAGAAAAAGATAGAACGAGGGAGAGAAAAGGGAGAGAAGAAATTGAACGCCATGAATGGAGTTTTACACGTAACAAAACTAAAGACTTGGAAACTTTAAAGATGGAATAAAATATTCAAAGGTACATTGAAACCGTAAGCAGGAGGTATACCTTCCATTAGCCTGGTTCGTTTCCCGAATATTAATTCAATTTATATCCATTGCCTGAGGATTTTGTTAATCATCCGTGTTTAGGCCGCTTTGCATTATAAATCATGTTGGATACAGTTTTATCTCGGTGAGTTATGGTTAGCGTAATTATTTTCAACTAGTTCGTAACATTTACGTGGTAGAGCAGAGTCGCCCGGGGTATTACCGCTCGCCACGGTAGCTAATACCATTTCTACCGTGTAATAATTGTTTTAACAGCAATTGTGTTTCGTTTAGAAAGGCGTGGATCCGGTTACAGCTTTTCGAGGCGAACGTTTTAGTACTCAAGGGTAGCAACACGTTTGTGACAAAATTGTGTGATTCTTATTCTGTGTCGATCACAGTTGTCAAGGGTAGCAACACGTTTGTGACAAAATTGTGTGATTCTTATTCTGTGTCGATCACAGTTGTCATGGGCTGCAGCGGAAGGGTAGTGTTGCATGCTCGTTTGCTATCGTAATTCCATAAAAAACTAGTTTGTTACATATAAAGTTTACATTAGTTCTAGTTGAACACACACAATGTTGTATTGTATCGGTGTAAAACGGTAAGCAGTGATAGGCTATTGTATTGAATCGTAAATTCAAGAATCGCTGAACAAGGATTCCGGTTCCATTTTATTTAAATAACCATCCTTCCTTCGCTGCGGGAAACGAAAATTCTGAAAAAATGTTTAGAGAGAACTCTTTAAACTAGAGACTCGCTCTAAGCTTCAAATTCGACCGTACTTCATTCTGCGAAAGGCTTCAACCCATTAATGGCCCACTACTGAGCACGGGTCTCTCCTCATACTTGAGGAGGCCTACAGCGTACTCCACCACGCAGCTCCAGTGCGGATTGGTGGAGGGGTTAGTGGCCAACCCAACTGTCGGAACTTTTTATGCCGCCTGAAGGCATCCGATATGACTTAACGACTGCCACGAAGTGGTAATAACCAGGACCGACGGCGACATGCCCTCCGAAGCACGGAAGCGCCCAAGAAATTTAGCCACTAGCGGTCACCCATCCAACTACCGACCGCCCGCTGTTGTTTAACTCTGTCGATCACTTAACACGTTCGCGTAAGCAACCTCGAAGGTAATTCGGGTTGCTGTGGCGCACCATTATCCCATACAAAATTTTGCGACGTCTAAAGACGTTCCGCCGTAATATTCATAATATCTAATTAATATGATAGAAACGAAACGAAATGTGTTAGTGATATTATAGCGGCGGTGTAAATTACAGGAATCGTCTCTGTTGCGGCGCAAAAAAGACGTGCTAAAGGATTTTCTTCTTTTGTTAGACGACATAAGGTGTTCTACCGAAAAAAAGTAGGACATAAAGGACGTCGGGCGACGTTGCGCCGATTCACAATTCATTCAAAACGACGTCGTACGACGTTATCACGCGAACGTGTTAAGATCGACGCAAGTCGCCGGGCTTTGAACACTTCCTTCTGTCAAACGGTTACTTTAATTGACACTAGTTCGCATATCAAACGTCATGTCACGTGGCAATACGCTTAGGTAGCATTCATTGAGTAACCTATATTCACTTGTGTAATGTTTTATTTATTATAGAAAAATATTAGCATTATATAAATTATTATTATTGAACGAAGATGTAATTTGAGTTCGAAAAGTGTTTGTGAAATCACCTGCTCCATATAAATTTTAATTGTGCCAAATTTCAAACTCCTCCATCCACGTAATTTTCGTAATAAGTACAAAGCCATTGCTTTACGTATTACTACAAAGATTTTAGTAAAAAGTAGTTAGGTCCGCAACGTAAAACGGATCAAAGAAACTCCTTTCTGTCAGTAAAAAGAGTCAATATCCTGCGCAGCAATAAAACCTCGTAACATCCAGAGATTATATCTCATACCATCGGCAAAAGGCAAAAAATTACTATTTGGAGAGGAAAACCAACAAAAAATATCTTCTATTTCGCGCTTATTAAATCGGAGAGCACAAAGAACCGATGTATAATTCAGCATTATACATCACAATAAAAGGGACAGCCCTAGGGAGGTTGGGGCAAGTAGGGTACTCCTAACAAATCTTCCGGGGTTGAACCACCCCTGATACATAGAAACCTGATAAATAACGAACTATACCTGAAGAGATTAGGAGTAGTTTATGGGAAATATTATTGAATTATCTTTACATATATTTTACTATGATACCAGTTGGTATGGACCGTGGTCACGGCTGAACTGCGCTGATCAAACTTTGCACAGTATATCAAAATAATGTAGTACGTAATTGTGTATAAATATATCCAAAAAAAATGTCTGCCTTTTTGCGCCATAGCAGGGGTAAAAAAGGGACATCTAGGAGGCAAAAGAGGTCCAGTATTTAATTTTTATTTTAAAAAGGTTTATAGAATAATAACAATATGTAATTCAATCAAATTCAATAGATTATTTTTATTCTTAAAAGGAAGTCTAAAGTACTCTAATTGTTAAGAAAAACAAACGTTTTTTAAATTTTAAGTTTCGTACTCATTAATCTGTCCTCATTACTGAAGAGAGAATTTTTTGAAACAAAAGTTATTTTTTTCTATCAAATCACATCAAAGAATTATTGTTTTGGTATGCCATGTTCCCGGTTCACTTTTTTTATATTAAATTGTGCCAATCATAAGCCATGCGACAAACTTAGGACCTATATATGCCGCGGCTTTGTGGAAGTTTAGCTCGAGAAGCCAGCTCGAGCTTTAATAAATAAATATCCATCAGTTAGAATTTTATTATATGTAAGTATATGATGATGATGTTTCAATTTAATGTTATCAACAACAATGCTGTCAGGATTACATAAAATTTGATTATGTTTGAGAAGCGCTTCGCAATGTATGCATTGACCTCGCTGTTGGTCAAAGGAATGTGCACGCAATTTTACGGTCGAGCGGTCAAAAAATTGACGCTTAGATTGATCGAGCTTTGAAAAGCCGCAAACGGCAGTTTTTTTAGCAATTTGGTACAAACAAACTGAATGCACTCTGTTTGCATCAGCTAAAATATTAATTTTGCAAAAAAAAATTGATGTTCATAAGTGTAAAAAATACCTACATGAATTTGAGTTTGAGTTTTGAGTTCGGAAGAATATTTCGCCTCGAGAAACTGAAGTTTTACAGTTTTAATTAGTGCATGACTATGATTGCTATCTGGTGGTAATGTAGCCGTAGATGGTAAACCGAACAAACTAACTCTGGCATTTGCACCGGAGGAACGTTCGCGAGCAAAAGAATGGTCACTCGCCGTCTATGGACTCGTTCGATGGGAGAAAAAGATGGAGAACACAATGTATGTATTTAATTTATGCACGCCATTGACTTTACTTTGCTGGTCTATCTTAAACAAAGGTACTCCTGTGTAACCCTGAACTAGACCAAGTTGACTTCCTAAAGTGAATCAGGCTTATAGTTCGCTAAGTTTCACGTTTGGTCGATCAAAGAAAATAATAGCCTCTAGAATTTAATATTTGGCCTTTATATTTTGCAGTGAAGTTTTTGGGTGGTTTGCCGAGCGTGGCAAAATAAATTTCAATGTTATATTTTACCATCCAATTTCAAATTGGTTTGTGGACTGTATATGAAAGCAATACTTACGGATATTTTTTCGGATTCAGAATATAATGTAGAGAGATTAAGTAACAAGAATAACATTAAGAAACATTTATTCCGTCAGCTGCGTTTCGACAACGCTTACATACATATGGTATCAGACAATTTTACTTAATTTAGCTTGAATTGGAAGTTGCAGCTACGCATTCGCATTCAATGATATTATGTATAAGTAAAAATAAGTAGATATGCCACTAGCGCGAAAACTGGGTTAGTCTAACTCGGCCAGTTGGATCCAAAAGTGCAATCTATAATAATAATAACTGCTTACACACAGACACACACCCCTGCACATGGACAACACTAATAACACACCCGTGACCCGAGAACAAATATCTGCCCCGGGAATCGAACGCTGGAGCCCTCGTTTCGCTGACAGGGTAGGCAGACCTAGGCTTCGGGGTAGTCTATCTATAGTTTACATTATATTTGCTAACGTGTATGGAGAGGATCGATGCAAGCCGAGACATGAACGCTTCATGTTTCCTTTCGCGGCATTAAATACCAATATCTTCAGATATTAGTATTTAATGCCGCATACAAAATATTTGATTCATATCACGTAACTCAATCTATCTTTATAACTCATCGGCAATACGTTGGCGATATATCAATGTCATCAAGATATACCAGGGATTGATTTCAAAGGATAATTGATCACGCACTGCTCGTAATGATACAACGAACCCTTCGTTAGGCGACAGAATTGCTCATTAGCAGATGGTTAGGCGATGTCCTGTGGCCTGGCGGTTAGATAGAAACATCGAGTTGTGAATCGAATCGAAATCGATGCGAATGTCAATCAAATCGAATGTCGAAGGAAATCATTGAAAAATAGCTCGTTGAAGGAAATGATTCCTGCGTCTGGAAGATTAGCGAGCAGTTGTGTAAGACGACCGTCTTATTTCTCGACGTAACACAACTGTGCCCGAATTCAAACCAGACTCTTACTAACAATTACTAACTGGACTATTACTAACAGTATCCGCCTCAGTCCTCCTACACAGTTGTGGGCGGCAGTGGAAGAAAATTGTAATAATATTAAATAAAATCTGAAATAAATTGGTATTATTACTATTATTAAAGTTAGAATAAATAATGTATTGCGTGACCACCTCTGCCGGGCCAGCTAGTTAGTAAATAATAAAGTTATACCAGTTAAACGAATTACGTCAAACAAATTTCGACTCGCGGGTAAGTTTAATAGTTGCTAATATAAATATCAGACCCTATTTTGCGCGAATCCATTGTTATTAATTAATTTATTTAAAGTTTTGTATCTTATAGTTAAAGGAACAAAGGCGGACTTAATGCTAAAAGCATTAAGCCAATCAACCTTCGGGAAGTCTGAGAAACATCGGTGGCCATTTCTGATGTTTTAGCCCTCAAAAGCAGTGTTTGGATAACAGTACAATTCAAGAAATACGACCAAAAACCGATCAAATAAGAGTCAGACTCGCACACATAGGGTCTACCTACCACCAAGCGATATCAACTCTAATTTGGTTAGTAACAAGATATAATACAGAAAACCTCATATATTAAGGCTACTTGAATGAGGATGTTTAAATTTTTTACTATTTGTTATGATAGAGGCCACGGTTACACGTATTCTGTAAAAATTTCAAGCCTCTACCTATTTCCGTTCAAGAGATAAAGTCCTGTGACAGACAGACAGAGAGAGGATGCATCATAATGGGTTCTGTTTGTCACCTTTTGGGTACGGAACCCTAAAAAACTAGGCTAGAATAATGAGTGGGCATCTGGATATTCCACTTAACACTACATACTATATAATAGGCTATGTTCAACCTCATCATCTCCCAGGATTATGAAGTTTTAATAAGGTAACTTAGGATTTAGGCGCAAAAGTCCATTAAAACAATCTTCAAGTTACATATCAAAGTTAGACCTCATTTTTAACGGCTTAGAGTAAATTTTATGGACCTGTCATTCAAGGTCAGCTTCCGATGTTGGTCAGTCATTTTGAAGAGATCTCAGATAATCTGATTTCAAAATGATTGGGAATGCTGCTCAATACTTACTACTTAGCTACTAAGTATTAGTGAGTGCTAGATAACTACTAACTTAGCTACAAATTATTAGTTAGTGCTAGAGTACTATCCTACCTGGTAAGTGTAGCCATTTGGTTACACTTTCCCCCAACAAACTACCTGTAAACACCTGTTATTCATTCGCCACTATCGCAACTATCTCAAACGTCACAGGTTAGCCATCAATAAATGGTCTATTATTGTTAACATTTTAAAGGCAAGTGAAATGTTCAAAATGCCCCGGAAATGCTCAAAATGCCTTGGAAATGTTGGACATGCCCCGGAAATGTTCGAAACGGTAAACAGTTGTTTCGGCACATTCTCATTAAATGATTTTAATATTTAATGCCGATATCACTACAGTGTAGTATCAGCTATACCCCACTCCGTTAACTCCGGATATTAAAACATATATTTTTACCCGACTGCGCGAGGCAAAAGAGGATAATGTGTACAGTCAATGTATGTATCTTTGTTTCTTTATAGCGTTCTGGAGACTCAATTCAATTTCGATTCCTCATAATCTTGTTAAAATCATTAAAGCTGGCTACACTTTTTAGAGGCGACCATCTCAGTCCTCAAAGGTAACAACGCATCCGTGACCGAATAAGAACAAGACTTACTAATGATTACTAACTGGACTAACTATCACTATCAGTCCCTGTCCCAGTCCTCATCATCATCATCACAACCTATAACTGTCCCACTGCTGGGCACGGGTCTCCTCTCACAGTGTGAGGGGTATAGGCCATAGTCCACCACGCTGGCCAAGTGCGGATTGGTGGACTTCACACACCTTTGAGAACATTATGGAGAACTCTCAGGTGTGCAGGTTTCCTCACGATGTTTTCCTTCACCGAAGCAAGTGATAATTAAATATTAATACGCACATAATTTTTGAAAATTAGTGGTGCGTGCGAGGTTTGAACCCGGAACCTCCGGTTCGGCAGTCCAACGTTCAACCACACGGCTATCACTGCCCAGTCCTCATACTTACTAACAAATCTAATGTTCTAACATCGTCTCCTAACCGTCCTAACCATCCTAGTCCCCATTTGAGTCTTGTTCTAATCTTACAGGGTATTCTTACGCTGCGTCCACACCATACACACATTTTGTAACAAACATACTTTACTGTACCGATATACACTTGAACTGCAACATTATTCGTACAATACTAGTAGTGTGGACGGCGTTTGTCCACGAGCCAGTGTCCACGTAACTGATCAGAGATCCCAAATATTATAGTACGGATTGGCGGAGATCCGTATCCATAGAATTAATTCAGAACTCTAAAGAAATATATAAAGTCCTGCCATGAAAGCAAGAATTACAATGGAAGTATATTAAAATGACCGGATATTAAAATGACAATCTTCTTTGCATATCAGCTGAAGATTAAATTTATTCACTGTATCCGCTGAATGCAAACTTTTATATTTGCATTCGATAACTGAATGTTCCGGATACTGAAGTGGGAGAATATCTTTTGGAAAGCGTTCCGAACACTATTATTGGGACTGCCTAGAATATTGACCCCAATCCGGCTTGGATACTGGCCTTGACAGAACAGAGTGTCGTAAGGGGCGACAATAGTCGGCCCACCTGCTTGGTGATAGGCTTCTGCAAGGATAATTTAATTACTCGTGGACCCGCCCTCGCTTCGCTTCGGGAAACATGTCCCGAAATTGTTAGACGTGATTATTTAAACTGACATAACTTTTTATTTCTCAACCGGTTGAAATAAAACAAACACTCAATGTTAGGAGAGCTTACAACAATATATTAGTGAAAACCGTTTCCAAATCGGATAAGCCGTTTCGGAGATAAATACAAAACCACAGGCAGTTTTTTTTTACCAACGACAAAGTGGTTATTTGTTTTCTTTATACAAAACCATATTATACGACCCGTATAGCGCAATGGTAACTACATATTGCGCAATGGTAACTGTGCCCGGCCACCGTTCGAAAAGCTTGGTTCGAATCCCAGCGACGCAGATAACGTACCATATAAATTTCTGTTCTTATTCTGGATGAGTGTTCTTGTTATTGTGTGTTGTCCATTGCACCCATAGGGAATCCTAGTGTGGGATGCGTGTGTAGAGTTATTTATTTATGAAATCGCTTTAGTAAATTCTCTATTCTTTACTTAACCAATACATAAGTACATTACCTCAGTGAAACCTATGTAAGTAACAGATATGTAGCCGCGAATGGCATCGCTAATCATCGCATTAGTCTTGCGTGGAAAACTGCCGTTTGGATAGCGGATAAGGATGTTGTCTCAGTATCGACGTTTAATCGAACAGGCTTTAATTTTTGTCAAAATAATAAATATAATTTGTTTGGTATCATTGGCAAAACAGGAGTTCGGATTCGATCCCCGGCCGGGGCAGATGTGATAGATAAATGTTTGTTCTCGGGTCATGGATGTTAGTGATGTGTTATTCGTGTTTTCCATCCCACCTAACACACAGGGAATCTTACTGCGGAGGTAAGAGTGATCATCTAGATATCGTGATCGCTTAGGATCAAAGCCGCTCAGCGCTTCGATCTGATTTAATCAGTTACTATTTAATAATATAATAAAATAGTATATTACATTTTTAGTTTATGCGAATAACTTAACTAAAGCCTAGATAAATTAAGCGAGGCTCTTTAGCCTGGTTAATCCTATCGTTTTTCGCTCGCAATAAAACAGTTTCGTGGGAAGGGATAATCACATATTTTGTTAGACATTAACCTCTAAATTTGTTGAGTAACTGTCTTTAGCCTTCAGACGAGACACGATGAGGTTACATTAGAGGCCGAGGTTTAATGGGGAAGCATTTACCAGCAATAGGTGAAGGGTGGCTTCAGCATTACAACACGTAAAGAAGCTCCAAAAGCGAGAATATTTTGTCTGTAATAATAATGCTAGATTCAAATCTGAGTGCAACGGTGAGGGTATTGCTGTGACATAATAATCATTAAATATAATACTTACTTAAATAACTTGTGCCAAAGAAGCCCTTATTAAAAACATTGATCCTAATTCTACACGAATATGTTGCAAAATGTAGATGTCCTAGCCGTCCTTAGCCGCGCCAACCTTGACATAACTTCTGCGTTCCAAATCCTCCCCAGATCAAGATATAATATATTACTTAGAATTCGTTAGCTGTAACGCTAGGGCTGTTCATGCGTTGTTAATTATTAATTTTTTTTTTATTATTTCTTAGGCGACTTGTGTCGATGCTAAGTGATCGACTGATTTAAGCAACAGTGGGGACGGTCGGTATGTGGAGGGATTATCATTATATAGAGAATATCTCGAAACGAAGCGGAAAAAATAAATTTGAATGATCTAAATCAGGTACTATAAAATATTTCCTTGGCCTATATTTTTCATAAAGGCAAACTTTCTATCCACTTGGTGGTAAATGGTACACCGTCGCCTATGGACACTAAGAGAGTTACTGCATTGCCAACCTCGAAGTATTTGATAAACAATTTAACACTCTTTTGGAAGAATCCCAAGATATAGCGCAACGGAAATATTTATGTTTCATTTCTAAGCAAGTATCTTCTGTTTTCATTAACAAAGAAAAATACAAGAATTAATATAGAGTACCACGTTTAAACTATTGCTTTCCATTCACATTAATAAAAATTAAAGTCTTTCGAATTGACTAATGAAAAAATTTTATGTTATTAAACGATAGAGCAGACGAGTCCCGTAATGGTAAATCGTCGTCATCGCCCATGGACAACACATCTGTGACCGAGTTAACGAGACTTACTAATAATTGCTAACAGTACTACCAATCACTACCGGTCCCTGTCCCAGTCCTCATAGTTACTAACTAATTAACCAACTAATAATTTAGGACCGTCTCCTAATCGGACTAACTATCGTAGGACCCATTTGAGACTTGTTCTAGGTCACAGTTGGGCGGCAGTGAAATGGCGGTTAAGCTCGTTTGCTATCTAGATTCCTTTAAAAAAAGTTATTTCTTTGAGCAACCTTTACGAGACAACCCTAGTAATAAATAGATTAGTTGGTGTACTTAGTATTTATATATCTATCAATGTGGATAAAACTTAGTTTGCAACTGTTCAGATGGAACAGTTATAGACTATGAAACTTTTGAACAAATAATATGGACAATGACGCATTAAACATAATTATTTTATGTAGGCCCAACACCTTAACTATGCATGATAATGAAAATGTTACTGTCCTGTCTGTATATAGAAGAACTATTAGTAGACAATTGAAATGCAAACGAGTACTCACGATTTTGATTGATTTTAACCGATAATCTCGCTTTCAGTCAAGCAGTGCAGTCAACTGGAAAATAATTTCACGAATATCGATTCAGTAAGTATGTACAATAAATCGATGATCACTTATTTCGACTTCACAGTTTAGTAACAGTTAAAATAATTATGTATAATTATTTTTGTATAGTTGACTAGGTTTAACACTAAAAACATTTTTTTAATATTTTAACAGCAAACATAAATAACCTTGCTTAGTATTTCAACCTCTAATTTAAATTTTCCTTTGTCCTGACGTTACTATAATATTCTTTGTCGTCTGTGCTCTTCGGACTAAAAAAATAACGTTATTTAAAATTAATTCTTATTTCCAAAAAAAGGTTTAACCGCGTGCGACCACAAATAAAATCGTAATGTTGGATATGACCGCAAACCAGTCAAAGGTTAATCTAAATTGAGAAATAAAATATGTTATTTATTTAACGGCACTTTTAAACTTTGAAACTACGAACTGACCTTTAAAACTCATGACGATTTATCGTTAACACGTTCCCTGCGGATCACCCATAATCGGCCCGATGCTGTGCCAACGCGCTGTGCGTACGGGAAAAATAGGTTCCTCCCGCCTGTGCGGGACTGGTTTCTTGGGAATTTTTACGAGTATGACAGAGACAAATATAGTTTTCGATTCGTGACTAACAATGTAGAAATATAGCAGTTTAATAAAGCGGCGGGCCTTTTTTGACCGCCGCCGCACAGAACGTAAAAAAAGTTATCTCAGTGCGGGAGCGGGCCTGTTTTGGTGGATGACCGCCGGCGACCCGATGCCGCACTGTGCAGATGCGTACGCGTCGAGCCGCCAGTAGTGTTGTGCTTGCTACACGAGGAGCACGTTCTCGTGCTCGATACAATGGCGCATCACAACAAACAGTATTCAAAAGGAAATAAAAGTGACTATGGGGAGGAATACGACGGTTCAACTTCAAATACGCCTAAACACAGGAATACATATTTTAAACAAAAAGAAGTACAGCCATCCACCAGCAAAATTACAATTTTAGAAGATAAAATAATCCGCTCAGCAAATAAACGTATTATTATTGAAAATGACAGTGAAAGTGACGAAGAAATTTTCCCTAAAAGAAAAAAATATGGGTGTCCTGGTTCAAATATTTAAGAAACATGTAAAAACACGACTAATAGAGAAAAGTTATTATGTTTCACAGCTTCATTCTTCGCGATTTAACAAGTTGTAGACAGCGCCATCTAGTAACAGCCTTGCACGTGGTTCAAAGGTAAGTTTTAAATACAAAAAACAAGTATGGCAGCACTGTCTGCCACCATCTTGTTCCGCCATATTGCCCCCCACCCTACTCGATGTCAAGGGCGATGTCTCACAATTTTGCTCATTCAGCGCTCTCGTGCTCAAGCCTTCGCACGTCTAGAGCTCATACTGTCCGTTCTTAGAGTTCTCAACATGGGAGGTAAACGAAAAAATGAAGACAAAGAAGATCGTATTCGGCGAAAAATTGCAAGATTGGAAGAAAAATTACGAAGAAATTATGATAGAAGATCCATAGAATGTTCTGATGAAGAACTTGGCAGTAAGTTATACTGCTGGTTATCTCTTTATTCCTTGGGGAATACATACACTTGTATGCAAAAAATGGCATTGCTTTACCAAAGCTAAACGTATCTCGCTTAACGTCCAACAGGACAATTTTTTATTACACCTATATTCCTTGGGGAATATTATTTACTAAGAACTGTTGTTCTTTGCAGATTCTGCCAGTATGCCAGACTTAGACTTCGATGATGAACCACAGGCTGAAACATTCGTGTCGCATCCAACCAAAGTCGTGGAGACGCAACATTCAGCGTCGAGTCCACTTCAAGGCAATGAACCCACAGCACAATCTCCAGGAGGGTGTGCTCCTCCGCAGCCACTGGAACTAACTACGTCAAATAATGTTGACTCTGAAAATGTTGACGTCCCTCTTAATAGTGACATTTTAACCTTGTTAGGCGATGCACCAAAAAATGATACGCCTATGGGAAACCCAATTCACAAGGACGTTGCTAGCCGCTGGCAGGAAATTCTGGCAAAGGGTTTGCAAAAAGAAATAAAGGAAAAAATCCTATCAGAATACACTATTCCCAGCAATTGTGACCTACTTATCCCCCCGACTCTGAACCCGGAAGCCAAGGCCGCACTGGCCGAACCTCAAATTAAACGTGACTTTTCTTTAATGCTGAAGCAAAAACAAATTGGTATAGCTATATCAGCTTTGACCCGGGTTACTGAATTAATTATTAATCAGGAGACATCTGCAGAAAAACCCCTTAAGCCTATCAGTGACGCTTGTCGCCTTCTTTGTGACAGTCATTATACTGATACAAGAACCAGACGAAATTTTATTACGTCCGTAGTGGATGCAGGTCTCAAAGATACCCTTGTCGAATCCGCGAGGGACCGGTATTTATTCGGGGAAAATATTGGGGAAAAATTAAAAAACGCTAAAACTATACAAAGATCTGGTCAAAGTTTAATTACCAAGAAATCTACTATCACACATAACAAAAACTATAATCCTAAACCGTCTCGTTTAAACTTCAAAGCCCTTCATCGGAAACCGGCGACCAACCCAGATGCAGGGCGCTATCGGTCGCCAGTGATACCATCGACGTCGTCAGCAGGCCAGCGTCAGCCGAAGAGGAGCTTCAATCGCCAGCAGCAAGCGGAGCGATCGCCGCCACCACCTGCCACACGCAGACCCTACCGCAAATAACCACTTGCGAGGTACAGTACGCCGGCCGTCTTCAATTATTTAAGGATAGGTGGATAAAAATCACTAACGATCCAGTCATATTAGATTGGATAGCAGGCTACAAAATACCTTTTGCCTATGCCCCTACACAATCAAGTTGTCCATATATATATCCCAAGTCAAAACAAGAAGCATTAGATTTTGATAACTCGATTTGTAACCTATTAAAGATAAATGCTATCTCAAAATGTAAACATGAAAAGGGGGAGTTTTTGTCTAGAATATTTCTTGTGCCTAAACCTAATGGTGATAAACGATTCATACTAAATTTAAAATGTTTGAATAAGTTCATTAAAACAGACCATTTTAAAATGGAAGACTATCGTACGGCTTCAAAATTAATAGTTAAAAATTGTTTTATGGCATCAATAGATTTAAAAGACGCTTATTTTTTAATATCTATACACAAATCACATCGAAAATATCTTAGATTTAAATATAACAATGTTCTATATGAATTTAACTGTTTACCGTTCGGGTTATGCACTGCTCCCTATGTATTTACCAAATTATTAAAACCTGTTATAGAATATACAAGGATCCATAGTATTACTTCAGTCATATACCTGGACGATATATTTTGCATCGAAAAGTCACTTCCGCATTGTAGTCACAGCGTACAGTTTATTATTCATTTACTTCAAGATCTTGGTTTCATTATAAACTATGAGAAAAGTTGCTTAGAACCAAAAAATTTATGCAAATTTCTAGGTTTCATTTTTAATTCAAAGGACATGACTTTGACCTTACCTGACCACAAAAAAGTAAAAATAAAAGATAAATTAAAATCCTTTATGTGCTTACAAAAATGCAACTTGCGAGATTTTGCAAGACTACTAGGACTTTTAGTTTCAGCATGCCCAGCCATACAGTATTCCTGGTTATATACAAAGGCGCTTGAACGCCATAAGTTTTTAAGTCTTTTACATAACCCCACCTACAATCAAATAATTAATATTCCAACAGTTTTACGTGCAGATATAAAGTGGTGGTTAGATCATATAGATACCGGTGTATGTCCATTTAGGTTTAATGAATTTTATTTAGAAATATATTCTGATGCATCATTATCAGGCTGGGGTGCATTTTGTAATGACAATAAATCTTTTGGGTATTGGAAAGATGATGAGAAATTATTACATATCAATGAATTAGAACTTAAGGCAGCTTTTTTCGCATTGAAACTTTTTGCAAATAATGTATCGGATTGTGAAATTTTATTAAGAATTGATAATATAACGGCTATTTCATGTATAAATAGGATGGGATCCATCCAGTATCCTCATTTAAATAAGCTCACCAAAGAAATTTGGCAATGGTGTGAAGGGCGGAAACTCCTTGTTTTTGCATCCTATATTAACACTAAGGAAAATGTAGAGGCTGATTCGTTATCACGTAAAAAATTTGAAGACACAGAATGGGAATTAGGAACTTGGGCATATAATAAAATAAAAAACGAGTTTGGTATTCCTGACATCGATTTATTTGCAAGTCGACAGAATGCAAAATGTTCCACTTACGTGTCTTGGAAACAGGATCCAGGAGCATCTGCTGTAGATGCGTTTACATTAAGCTGGACACATATGAATTTTTATGCCTTTCCTCCATTTGCCTTAGTTTTACGAATGCTGCAAAAAATAATTCATGACAAAGCAGAAGGTATTGTGATAGTACCCTATTGGCCAACTCAACCTTGGTTTCCTCTCTTTCAAAAAATAAAGTTGGAAACTATTTATTTTAAACCTAATATTAATCTGCTTAAATCACCTTTCAGGTCCGCGCACAAACTTCACAAATCTCTCACCTTAATTGCCGCGAGATTGTCAGGCAAACATTCCTGAAAAGATACATATCTCCTGCATCAGTAGACATCATGCTGGCTTCGTTATCGGAAAATACTTATAAGCAGTATGACAGCTGTATAAAAGCTTGGCTTGCCTTCTGTTCTAATCATGGTTATAATTATCTAAAAGCATCCATTCCTGTAATTATTTATTTTTTGACAGATGTATTCAAAAAAGGAGCTAAATATGGGACTATTAACTCGCATAAATCGGCTTTGTCCTTATTACTTGGTAATAATTTTTGTAACGACGAAAGAATCAAGAGGTTCATGAAAGGAGTGTATAGACTGCGACCCACAAGACCAAAATATAATTTGACTTGGAACCCATCTATAGTTCTCGATTATTTAGCACAGAAATGGCCAAACGAAAGCATCGGCCTTGAATCGCTATCTAAGAAAACTCTGACCTTGCTAGCTTTAGTAACTGCACATCGTGTACAAACATTTTCTCTAATTAAATTGAGTAATATACATATAAATCACGACGACAACATAATCATTATTAAAATACCAGATTTGATAAAAACTTCCAGACCAAATTCATACCAACCTGTTTTGAGACTTCCATATTTTAATCAACGTCCTGAAATATGTCCAGCAAGGTGTATAGAGGCATACATTAGTGTAACAAACAGTTTACGATCAGTTAACAATGACTTTCTCTTTATCAGTTACAAGCGCCCTTTTGCTAAATTATCTGCCCAACGATTAAGTCACTGGATAAAAGAAACTTTAGATAATAGTGGGGTTGATACATCAATTTTTGGTTCACATAGCACACGACACGCTGCCACTTCCACTGCCAGCCGATCAGGTGTCAGTATAGATATAATCCGTAAAACCGCGGGTTGGAGCAATTCATCTTCCACTTTTGCCAAATTTTACAGTAAAGAAATTGTAGATGATTGTAATCAATTTGCTAATTCTATTCTGATTACAGAGTAACTATCAAAATAATTATTGAATATTATTTGTATTGTTTAGAATAGTGAAATAAAATGCCTATTGGCTTATGATGTTAGCTTAAAATTAAAGTATAAGAAGTACCTACAATGTATGATTTATTACAATTAAATAAAAACATTAAGCCTACCTGCTGTTTATTCTGATTTTTACCCATAAATGTGTTTTTTCCTATGACTATTTCATATTTTTTACCTCTGAACATCTACAACTTGTTAAATCGCGAAGAATGAAGCTGTGAAACATAATTTAAGATCAAACGAACTTTAGGAAGTTCGATCGAAATTATGTAAACAGCTTCATTCGAAGCGATTTATAAATACCCCCCCTGAATATACTCAATATAGCGTTAACACTACATTTCCCAACCCTGAAAACGTCAAAAAATATGAAATTTACTATTATTTAAACAAAATGAGCAAAATTGTGAGACATCGCCCTTGACATCGAGTAGGGTGGGGGGCAATATGGCGGAACAAGATGGTGGCAGACAGTGCTGCCATACTTGTTTTTTGTATTTAAAACTTACCTTTGAACCACGTGCAAGGCTGTTACTAGATGGCGCTGTCTACAACTTGTTAAATCGCTTCGAATGAAGCTGTTTACATAATTTCGATCGAACTTCCTAAAGTTCGTTTGATCTTAAATTATACAGTAGAAGAATATATTAATGACAAAGATGCTTGGATATAGACATCCGCGACCAGTTCTGCTCATGTTAGTATTTATGTATCTGTATGTAGGTATAAAATTTGTAATGTAGCATTATTATTTTTTAGAAGATGTGCCGAGGAGTTTCTTTTTCTCCTCAAAGATTAAAAAAATCAATATTTGAAGGCACCTTAACGAAACGGTGGGAGATGCAAAAATTTGACTTTCATAAGTGTATGTATCATACCTACATGAGTTTAAGTTTGTTTTTTTTAAGTTTACATAATTTGTTTTACATATTTTTTTTAAACCCATTATTGTACTTAATAAAATTTTATTAAATAATGACTCGATATTTGCTTTTCGTTCACTTTCCCATCACTACAAAAATTACACTCTAGTGCGGCATCGGTCCTTATCGACCTGACATTTTCAATTGTTAATTACTCATTTTCTGTTAGGAAAATCCAGGGGCGGTGCCAATGCAAACATAAGGGATTCATGACGATTTCAAAAAGTATAAAAATTGTTATATACCATATTCCTTGGCTAAGATATTGAGCTTTAATACCACTCAGAGGTGTCGGGTCGAAAGGGACCGCCCCGCACAGTAAGAAAGTCAAGTGGGTGCCTTTTTGGACCGCCACCGCACCAGCTGAAAGTCACTGTTTTTACTGCCGCAGTTAAGGTGTTAAATTGTGATTTATGTTATTCGTTTGTACGTATTTCGTAAACAAATTTTGCGATCAAAAAATTTGGTAAAACGAAGGCTTTATTAACAAGCTGGTGCCTGCGACTTACTCCGTGGAAATATTCGACTTTCAAGAGAAAAGTACTGCTAAGAAGAGTAAATTTGATATTTCAGATAAATCGGACAGAATTTATTTTATGCTCATTCAAACATTTACCTCAACATTGACCTTTTCATAAATATCATAGCTACCCATACCTACGGTAATAGTATCATACAGTATTCCATCTTCATACAAACGGTCGGAACGTGAATTATACCTACGCGCCTCGGAGTTTAGTACACATTAAGTACACAACAGCCACAGAAGCGCCATAGGGACGATCGAACGTGTGGGTTTGTAATCAGGAAGTGTGCATATTACCTACCCACTTACATTCACTACAACTAGAAAGAGGCGGCCCTAGCGCGCGGGGATGTAGGCATTTATTTCAACTGTATTGATACTATTACCGTGCCATAACTATTCCACTGCTGGGCTCGGGTCTCTTCTCACAGTGTGAGGGGTACAGGCCATAGTCCACCACGCTGGCCAAGCGCGGATTGGTAGACTTTACACACTTTTAAAAACATAATGGGAACTCAGGTGTGCAAAGTTCCTCGCGATGTTTTTCCTTCACCGAAGCAAGTGATAATTAGATTCTATTACGCGATTTTTTTTTAAATAAGGGGTGCGTGCAGGAGTCGAGATTCCAACATGCAAATCACTTAGTTTTAAGCCTTTAAGGAATGTATTTCCAAAAATTTTTCTTACTGTTCCCCTACAATATTTAAAGAATCACTGTACAAAGTGTCATGCTTCTAAGTATACTGATTCAGACTGTGTGTTGTCTTTTATTAAATATTATACGATATTATTAAAAGAGACTGTCTATATAGAAAAATAAAGGCCAAGACCGAATCGGTCACGTGATATAGAACAATGTATGCTGAAATATTTTCATATTTCTGTGGAAATTTTAATTCTGCTGCACGAAAATATTTGAAATATGTTATTGTTGCATTGTAGGCGGCATGCGCGTTCCATACAAGCATGTTGCTAAGTACATTTAAGTAATAAATATGCTAAGTGTTAATCTAAACATCGTAGGTACGTACAGACAATAATTAGAAGAAAATAATTATAATATTTTTACTCTCTATATTTATTCTTTATTATGTTCTTAAATCTTATCTGCTTTACCAAAGGAGATAATGTAGGCTAGAAGATACCTGGGGAGCGACCATGTTCCGGAGAATGTTTATGTTCAGAACTTGTATAATTATGCGAGAGGTGTAAAAAACTTCGATAGCGTGATTCAGGTGTAACGTGACGTCACTATGCGACGTGTAGTGCTATTGGCTACACTTTTTAATCATACAGGTTCATAAACATGTGGCAATAATTATATTCTTAAACACTAAAAAACAATAATAACTGAAATAATTGAAAATAAATGTATAAGTTTCCGAGGGTCACCAAGTTAAGTGATATCTAATACTTAAACAAAAATTATAAACTTATGGCTATCACTCACCTGCGTTATACTCCAATATCTGTCGAGCGATATGAGGCACAGATTCATGATAGACGCGGTACACAACAACACATCCATCGCGGAATGTATCTCACACCACCAAAACCCGAAAATCCAATACCCCATCAACTCGTTCGCGAGTGAAAACGGCATTATCACCAATCCCAGAAAAAAGTCCGACACTGCTAACGACGCTATGAACCAATTCTGTATGTTCTTTAGCGCTTTTTCCGTCACTATCGCGATAATCACTAACATATTTCCCACGACCACCATTATCATTAGAACTGTCACCACTACCGACGCGATGATGATATGTGCTGGCGAGTACCCGCTTGGATACCATGTTTTTAAAACCACTTGGCTGATCATCGTATCGTTCACCGTCGTATTCGCGTCAGAGCCATTCGTCATCTGAAGCGCCAGAAACTCCTCCGGACTCATGTACGTCGGTACCAGGAACGTTGAGTTTATCCCCAGTGTACCGTTGAAATGCGTGGTCATCGTACTTCGTGTCGTAAACGTTGCGTTCGGTACCATTTTGTATTCAGGTACTGCCGGTGTTGCCGCAGGTGTTGCCGGATCAACTAATCGACTAGCTAGCTTTGGTTTCGCGTACTTTGGCCCCGTTTAAAACGACTGCGTATTATATTGCCTATAGGAACGGAATTCTAATTCACTTATAACGATTTTTACACTTACTTTAATACCCGTTTACCGAACCATCGAGACGCGATTTTACAAGCATTGAATAGTAACACTGTTAACACTATATTTAACTATTATTTACATTGAAACTACGCGATTAAAACGTGAACTTACCTAATATTGCTTTTAATAACTACCCAAATTAGTAACACCGAATAACGAAACTCGCAAAACAATAATACCGTAACACGCAACCGCGCAGTGACACTCAAAGAAGCGTTATAACTATAAAGCGTTTATCTAAAAATCGATTTAATCGATTATTTAATGCAACTACAGAATCGATATCGAGCCGTCATCGTGTATTCCTTTCCTTTCTTCGGTCCCAAAATCGGTCGGTTTTCGCAAACATTTTATCTTTAAGTTATGTCGGAACGATTCAGCTCTCTCATCTCGGAGGTTTAAGTGTGGCTGGTCACATTGAATTGGAATGACGTGTCTGTGGACTTAAACACAGCTGTTTAGTTGACGTCCGCTCGCGAAGGCACGGTATCTGTAACAAGGTAAAATTATGGTCAGTTGTCTATTCAAATTTGTAATAGTTATCATCCGACTTCGCAATGCAATTCAGAGCCGTAATTTTATCGTGAAACGTAGTTTCTGTACGTATGTACTTATATTTAACTTTATCGGTAATTAGTAATTCGTTTCATGTCACGTATTTTGTCATATGGTATGGTACGGAAATAAATTAGTTATATGGTTTAGGATAGGACCTAGTTGCATTATGTAAGTAGCATTTTATTGTTACAGAATTAAAATATTCTTCTTCCTGCCCATTTCCCAAATTTATTTGGGGTCGGCGCTATATTCTTTTCTTCCATTCTTCCCTATTGGCCGTCACTTCTACACTGACTCCCATATAATGACAGAATTAAAATGTTTTCTTTTTAAATTTTTTACACCTTAGGTAAAATTATTATCAGAGATTTTGTGGGGATTTATATTTTAGAAGTGAGACGTCTTAGTGGACTTCGGAGACGATTGCTAAACGTTTCATGTCGCGGGAATGGAAAGGAAGGATACAATTGCGTTAAACCAATATTTTAAAGGTTGTCTAGAAAAGAATTACCATATAAATCAATTGGAATAACCTCCGTTTTTGATGTTTTAAATAAAATATAGCTTATAGCCGACCCATATAGCGCAATGGTTACTATACCGGACTACCGTTCGAAGAGACTTGGGTTCGATTCCTGTCAAGGCGGAAGTTTGAATTATGTGTTTAAATTTCTTTTCTCGCTCCGATTGTACGTGTTCTTGCCTTGTGTGTTATCTATGGCACTTACGAAACCGGGAATCCTGGTGTGAGGCTATGAGTGTGTAGCATAATTAAATATTGTCATAGATAAAACCCAAACACAATTTTTACTCCGGGAATCGAACCCGAGACCCTCATCAACGGCAGGGCCATTGTCGAGTCTACAGCACTACAGCAGTCTATTGAATGACACCGCAATCAAACTAATAGGTATTACGCAACTAACTATCATTGATTGTAGTGCTATTTTGTAGTTAATTGACTTATTATGGTTGAACCCGTCACGCTGGAAAATCTGTTTTAAAAATCACGCAAATAAATACATTGTAGTAGTTACCACGTAATTATGTTACTTCTATTCTTTTTATGTTAATAACCAAATCAGTTGGCTCGTTTGTCATCTATTTATAAAATGAAACCCGTGTTGGTACTACGAATACTAAGCTAAAGGCGATTGCCGTGCGGTTTAAACGTTGGACTCTCAAACCGGGGGCCCTAGGTGCGAATCCTATATCATTTTCAAAAATTATTTTCGTATCGGAATCTAATTATTAATGGCTTTGGTGAAGGAAAATATCGTGAGGAAACTTTTGAACCTAAGAGTTCTCCATAATGTTCTCAGAGGTGTGTGAAGTCCACCCATCCGCACTTAGCCAGCGTGGCCCATGAGACGTATGGGTTGCAGACAGCTGGCCTTCCTACTCGCTAAGGCGCCCTCTAAACTTTTTCGCGGGGTTCTACGGGTCTCGAGGATCTACTTTTGTCTCGACAACTCAACAACTCGACTCGTGAGGACTAATGCCTCCCGGTGTGAGGTGGGGCCCGCTGTTGAGCGGGGGTTCCCCGTCGTCTCCGTGTTGCAAGCCAGTTGTCGCAGTCAGTCGCCCCCCAGATGGTTGGGGACTCATGATGGGTTGAAATGATGATGATGAAGACCGAGCTGATAAGATTCTAACCATCTTCGATGATTTTTAAATACATTTTCATAAGACCTCACTAAGCATACTTTGTAGACTTTATTTTTCCTTTTTTTTCAATATGACGTCTAGTTGTTAGCATAGTGAATGTTGGTTATTGTCCGTGTTTTAGTGGTAATTGCTAAGTTAAGACAAATTGATTGTTTATCTTATTATTTAGGACATCAATGGATATGCATATTATGAAAACGCAATTTGGTATTAAATATATCAGTATTTATTATTAATTATTATGCATACCTACCTTTCTGTTTGAGCCAAGCAGATTCGGAGCTCATATTAATGAATTAATTCAATTGAATCAACGTGATGGAAAAGTTCGATATCCGAAATCAGCATAACGTCGTATTTCGTATCTCATAAATGGTAGGCAGTGTACAAAAATGGAGACAAGAATTACGAAAATCATTAAGCAATAACTTATAAAGAAATTACTTCAGACAGACGCGGCGGGAGACTCTGTTTTATAATATTATTATGTTAAGATTAGTTGATTTAGCGGCCACAGTAACACGTGTTCTGTGAAAATTTCAGGTGTGTACCTAAATCCGTTCAAGAGATAGAGCCCTGTGACAGGCAAACCGACAGACAGACACCGGGGGCATATTAATAGGGGGTTGTTTATCTTTTCAGTACGGAACCCTAAAAACCGGACTAATCTAGATAGGTTAGTCCGGTTTCTAGGGTTTTCGGTTTTTCCGTTCAAATAAAAAAAAATAACTTGTATCTCTAGCAAACCATCATAGCTGGAGATCATTACTAGGCTAATCAAAATAATAAAAATTGAATATGATATTTATGTAACACAAAAAACATATCATAAAAAATCATAAATATTTAAAAAAAATATCAGTCGCTAAATAGTTCTGAGCACTAAAAAAACAAACGAATTGACACCTCATCCTTTTTTGACGTTATAATATAAAAATGGATAGTGAACAGAGATAAATTATATTTCCTCAATTGTCAATGGACGGGATAATAAAAAATAATACGAGATGGTCTTTGAATTAGATTTATTATCCGGAGCAGTCCGCAGCTGACACCAGGCTGACAATAGTTGAGAGGAACCCGCTTGAGAATACTTCACTGCAATACGATGAATTTTTATCTGTTATTTTGGATGTTGTGTTAACGTTACTATATTTTACCTAGAGATACCCGCGCTTCGTTCGCGTGGGAATTATTCCCGCGTAAATCCCTATATCGTGGGAATTTCGTTATAACGTTGCCCTATAACGTCCTTTTTCCAATGAAAATGGGTACAGCTGTTCCAGAAATTAACCCGGATAGTCAGAAAACGGGAAACGACAAGAGGAGGTTAGTCTAAACTTAAATCGAAGTTTGTAGGGTCACAACTCATGTACCGCGGCCATCTTGGAAAAAAGGTGCCGATGGTTTTTATTGATTGATGATTTGACGGCCCGTATGGCGCAATCGTCACGACGCCGGACTGTCGTTCAAAGAGTCCTGGGTTCGATTCCCAGCGAAACAGAAATGTGATGACGTGTGCAGGTTCGGTTTGAGTGAAATACGTCTTGTTCGTATGAAGTCTTTATTAGTACTCTTTGAATGTTTGCTTAACCTAACTTATATATTAAGGTGACTTAGCTACACACTACACCTCCGGGGGCTATTTAAAGAAAAATTAAACATGCAGTTTTAATTTTTTTTTTACAATATTAAATTCAGTAAGTAGGTATAATGTGTGCTAAGACTTCTAATTAAGTATCAATAAAAGTAAAAATTAAATGTCATAAGGTTATAGTTAGTATAAAATAAAACATATTCAAATCCGGGTAATTATGTCTTAGTCCAATTTATTTTAAAGTCTTGTCCTTGTGTGGCCATTTGTCAATATCCGTTAATTTCATTCCCTTTAGTCCTTACATTCATATTATTTCACATGATCAATTATCTCTTTGCAATTATTCATTATCTTCATTAAAATTTATTTTACTTTCATCTTTTTTGCAGTACATCACTTAATTCTTTTTCACACATTTCTTTCGCGTAGACGACTCGCGTACAACACGATCAAGACAATGGTTACATAATACAATAACATTTATATTTGTTTCTTTCTTTCCTCCTCTTCATAAAATATTTCTTCATTTTATAAAATATTGAACCACTCTTTCACACAGACGTCTCGCGTACAGCATGATCAAGAAAATGGTGTCACATATTTCCACATAATATCTCCACATTCTAAAATATTTATTAACAGGTAAACACCCAAATTAAAATCTTTACTAACAGTCAAAGTTTTTCATCCATACGTTAGATATTTTCTTAACTCTCGGGTGATCAATCCCGTTCATTAGCAAAAATACTAACTTACGACGAAATTCAACCAAAGATCAATACTTTCATTCCTTTCGAAATTCTTCCGTTCATAATACATTATTATAGTTTAAATGGGTCATATGACAAATTCAAAACCCACTTTTCCTATTCTTTGAGAACTCAACATCTATGTAACAAAGTACAATGGGGATGTCTTACACGTAATTTCAAAAAAACTTGTCATAAACTTATTTAAATATCATTCAATACACTTTAGAAGTCTTAAAATAACATAGTTACAAAAGTTTATTGCAATAAGACACCGCATTTGCATCATCGCAATCCGAGTCCTCGGTGACAAACATTCCATTCCCATACGGATGCGATCGATATGTCAGCGAAATTAGAGTTTACTTGTGTTATGAAACTGATTTCTAAAATGGAATAACTTATTACTTTTATATCAAAAGGATTGATTCAAATATTATGTGTATATGACTTACTGTTTACTGGATATAATATACACTTATATGCAATTACTGTGAAAAACTCAACATTTTTTTTTATACATTAGTAGATACTTAATTGTTACTAAAATGCTTTATATTAATCATTTTTATATAACTTAACGTTTGTAAACCTTTTACATATTACCAATATTAATAAAAACACTTTTTAAACACAAAAAAAAATAAGTACTTATACTGAAATAGTTTACGAACTGACCGCTGATAAGTGTTATACCGTAACTTCGCCACATTTTCCTTTTTTCACTGCACTGACACACTTTGAATCACACACCATCACCAAATTGCCTTCCAACTCCGATTGGAATAACGGGAACACCTGAACTGCAACTGGATCAAAACGACGATGCTGCTGCTTGGCGTTGGTCTGCCTCAAAATATAAATGGAGAAGATAATCTCCTACCATTGTGTTACGTTTTTCTTCTTTCTTTCCATTTTTTCCCTTGAAAGTCACTGTCTTCTGTTGTAATTGCCTTATTATAATGAATATTTCTTCAGCCGGTATATATTTATTTGTCAGTCCCATTTTTCTATTATCTAATTAACTTTTTTTTTTTTCATCTTTCGTATTCTTGTTTTAATTTACTGCATAATTATGCCCTCCGGTACGCATGTGACGCGGTTCGCCACAAGCGCACCGGCCAGGCAGGGTCGCCATGTGATGACGTGTGCAGGTTCGGTTTGAGTGAAATACGTCTTGTTCGTATGAAGTCTTTATTAGTACTCTTTGAATGTTTGCTTAACCTAACTTATATATTAAGGTGACTTAGCTACACACTACAGAAATTTGAATGATGAGTTTAAATTTCTATTCCCTGTCTGGGTGTGTGTCCTTGTCTTTGTGTTGTCCATGGCACCCACGACACAGGAAATTCTAGTGTGTAGCGGTATAAATCATGTTAGAATTACATTTAGTTCACATTCTCCAGAACTAAACATCGCAATTCCAATTACCTGATTGGTGATAGATTCAACTCTTCGTGATATTCAGTAATCAATTTAGCAGGTTACGTTTGCGAAAGGCCGGGACGGGGGTGCCGTTAATTGAAGTCAGCTGGCGATTGGAGCAGAATGTCGTTTGATATTGACTTTATGTTCAGTAAAATAAATATTTAACAAAGCAACCGTCTATAAATAACTCGGCATGGCCAGCTTTGTTTTGCAATGTACATCATTATTTAAAATTATAGTCATTTAAGTTAAAATAACGAATGCGGTCAATACGCCGCAAAGCCACTTGATCGCCAATTTGCAATAGGTATATTTAAATCTATAGATACTCGTTTATTACCCCGACGACCCCGTAGCCTAGTTGGTAGTGACCTGCGAATCGACGGGTCCGGGGTTTGATTTCCGCCCAGGGCAGACATTTTTTTTACCTTAAAGGTATAAGTTAATGTTTGACTACAATCCCACCTGATGAATAAGAATAAACTATTAAAACCCAAAATAGTCAGCTATAAATACAATTGTCGTTTTCCGACTCCCACTCGGGCAAAGCCGCTAGCAAATTCTAGTACTAATTAAATGCTTAAGCTAAAAAATAATGCCCAAATAAATTTGTAGCAGCGTTATGAATCGAACTTAAATCAATATTTTTCATTATTCAATTACAAAACAAAATTACTTAAACCAATTGTATTCAAACGTTAATCAGTGAATGCAAATAATTCCGATAATGAGGTAATTGTATCGCGAACGTGTTCAAGTGCAGCCTATTTATTTGTACATTTGTCGAAAACAACCGCCATTTTGTGGGCATTGCGTGTCAGTTGATTGACGATTGGAATAAAGGTTTTTATTATTCCATTCGGATTTTAAATGCAGGTCTGACCTGATGACAAGTAGTCACCAAGCACCAAAGGCATCGTTACTGCTTTGCTGGTCAAAACTTAAGGCAGAAAGAAAGAAAATGCTATCTGTCAAGTTCCCAGCCGGAAAATGACCAGTCTGACCGGTTTGATGGTTGACTCCAGCAAGAGGGTGGTATTGCCAGCGGGGCTTCAACCATCGGTCTACCATCACATCCCATGACGTCAGACCCTCCAGACGCCAGGGATTGCGTCAGTATCCTAGGCAGCTTTAATACGGCCGCTTTAACATAAACCTTATGGAAACTGACCTAAGACGCTAACATTTCGATAATTAAGCTCATAAACGAAAAGTCCTTTAGTATAATAATCTCGTTAAATACATAAAATGAGTAACTAAACCGTCCGAACTGGGAACTCCTCATCAGTAAAGGAATAAGAAATGGGCTGGCCAACATCCATTAACCTCTCGCAAGTTAAAAGGCCTCGTTACAGAAATAGTTAGCAGCCACTCGCCCACTCGACGAAGGGTTCTCTCAAACTTGCCTCACTTCACTCGATAGTTTCTTATTAAAAAACTTTACACGACCAGGTTAACTTTTTCTTACATTACAAGTGAAATAAGTTGGTTTGATGAGAACTGTCTTAGCTGACAAATGACGAGCCACCGTGGTAAGGTTACCTTCGCCCATGGACATTAGCATCACCAATTGCCGATGCGCTACCGGCCAAGAAGAAGAGCAAAGAACTAAAATACTGGCTCTCGGCATCACTGCTTCGTTACCGGCCAAGAAATAAAAAAGAGAAATAAAATCAAACTGTGTGCAATTCACACGTGCTAGAAGTGAAAACTACAAAAAAACATTTCATGATAATTCAGCTTTTATGATGTACTCGTATGTAAAATTGTACGAAACATATCGCTGCATGTTTTAATATCGTAGTTTGGTTAGATATAACTATTGTTTTAGTGTTGCAGCGAACTTTAGTTCTAACTCTTGCTAATGTTCCTATCTCATTTTCTCCCGTTTCTTTCTCTCCATTTGATTCTCTTCATTTATAAAGGTTCACGGGAAACGCATCCAAGAAGCGTCCGAATAACTTGTGGATCGGACCTCGCATTCCGTCGGGAAACTTGTTCTTGACTTTGACTTCTTTACGTTTACAAACATTAAATGTTTTACCATTTTTGCAAAATGTTTCATTAATGCTTCGCTCCTATTAGTTGTAGCATGGTGTTACCCTTCCACGATAACTAGACTATCCAAAACAAAAAGATTTTTACAATTCGAACCGGTAGTTCTTGAGATTAGCTCGTTCAAATAAACAATCAAACTTTATAATGTTAGTAAAGATTTAATAGTTAGGTATCAACTGTCAACGTAATTCGACTAAATTTTATTAGCAGTAAACCAATCTGATACTCGATACAGAACGCTGTTTACATCGTGAACATTAATTTAATTTCCATTAGTCTCAAATATTAGTGATGTATCAACAGCAAACAGCACAATGTGCGTGTAGTTGTTACCATAATTATTTATAACTCGATCTCAAACCATATTTGGTGATGAATGATGTTATTATTCGAAACTCAAACCTTTAATCATTGCTTTATATTGTAACTTGATATCGCATCAGTTCATAGTATCCAAGATTATAGGTTATAGGTTAAACCGTGTTATTACTGAGCTTCAATTACAGCTTGTGTTCAAGTACTAGGATTAATATTATGTTTTATAGATAGTAGAGCCTAGAATTCGCCCGGGGTAGTACTACCGATCGCCAAGGTACTTAGTACCAATTCTACCGTGTAATAATTGTTTTAACAGCAATTGTGTGCCTGAGTTGCGATGGTACAGAGTCCCGATCTATTAACAACATCCGACATTGTCTAGAGAGGCACGCAATATTTTTTCGCCGGTCTTGTTCAAGGTCACGGTTGTCGTGGGTGGCAACGGAAGCGTAGTGCATGCTCATTTGTTACCTTAGTTCCGTAAAAAAGATAAAGGTAATCTACACCATTGGATGTCTTCTATTGTCTAGAGTGGATGACAATCAACAAGTTTCACTACGCAACGCGGTAGCAATATTCAGTTAGGTCTGCACACAAAAAGGACCGCTTACCCACACGTATTTCGCTACCCACAGCGACGCATCTACTGCGATCAGAACAGGTCCCGATCTTCGTTCCAAAAGTAAATGACATCAACACGAAATATTCCAAAGCTGTTGGAGCCATCGTTGAGTAGTTAATTGGTAGCGCTGACCGCCGCCCGGTGATCGAACTGACCTGATTACAAATAGGTCGTAGTATGATCTGATCAGCTGTTTGTTTGTATAATTCAATAAACCTGGATTGGTGTTTGTTACGGATCGATTGCGTTAATAAATCAATGTTTTTCGAACATTTAAATTGATAGATTTGTCGAAATATGCATAAAAATATGTGCATAGCTATATCAGTTGTACCTGCATATATGAATAATTGAATTTGAACACAATATAGGACTTTTTATATTTATTTATAAATGTATTTATTGGAACGAAGTTCCTTACGGCAGGCTTGGAGGGGATAGGTTTTGCTGCGGCGACCGAACTGAAAAATATGTGATAGTAAAACCGTAAGAAAAAATGCGTGGAATAAAAGCGTTAAATGAGACGTGCGCAGGCGCGACAGTCGCATACACAAGCGAGTAGTGTATAATACCTTTCTCTTTCTCCCTCTTTCTTTTCGTTCGCCGTTGCCTTCATTAGCCGAAGGAACTTCGTTCCTACCTGGTGTCCCACGACACAACATCATTTTTGATATATTTTTATATCACTTTAGGACATTATTCCTGTGAAACGGAACAAATCCAGCGAGATGTGAGATGATGGATACAACCAACTGTAACTATACAAAACCCGGTCGAACGAACACAACAACAAATAACATTGATACTATTTAAATAGACAAACAATAGAATAGGCCAACCTTTTATTTTTGTAATGTTTTTTCGACAAAACGCGCGTTTACCATTCTAGTCATCGTTTTTGTATCCATTTCTATTTTTTTAGGGTAATAATTCTATGTTCCATCTAGGTATTACTGCTCAACGGGTAACGTACTATGTTTAGTGTGTTAATCCCGACAAACAGATGACCACTTGATGGTAAGTGGTGATCATCGCTTATGCTGAGAATAGAAGGTATTTCATTTATAGGTAGTAGAGCCTAGAGTTCGCCCGGGGTAGTACGACCGCCCGCCACGGTACTTAGTACTATATCTACCGAGTAATAATTGTTTTAACAGCAATTGTGCTCCGGTTAGGAAGGAGCGAAGCTGATTACACTTTTTCGAGGCGACCATCTCAGTCCTCATAGGTAGCAACACATCTGTGTCCGAATTAGAACGAGACTATTATCTCTAACAGTCCCTCATACTTACCACAAATTAACCAACTATTGTTTTAACACCGTCCGCTAACCATTCTAGTCCCCATTTGAGTCTTGTTCTGTGTCGGTCACAGTTGTCATGGGCGGCAGCGGAAGGTGGTGCTGCATGCTTGTTTGCTACCTTAATTCCGTAAAGATAAGGAAAAAAGAAATAAATAGAGCACTAGAACTGAGTATATAACGATAGGGTCCTAGTAAATAGCTGTCATCACAGTCATCATCATCACAACCCATAACTGTCCCACTGCTGGGCACGGGTTTCCTCTCACAGTGTGAGGGGTATAGGCCATAGTCCACCACGCTGGCCAAGTGCGGATTGGTGGACTTCACACACCTCTGAGAACATTATGGAGAACTCCCAGGTGTGCAGGTTTCCTCACGATGTTTTCCTTCACCGAAGCAAGTGATAATTAAATATTAATACGCACATAATTTTTGAAAATTATTGGTGCGTGCGGGGTTTGAACCCGGAACCTCCGGTTCGGCAGTCCAACGTTCAACCACACGGCTATCACTGCTTTCTGTCATCACAGTAAACGCAATAAATTTACGTAAGCCATTCATTCATTCAACAAACAAACTGAAGCTATTAATTAGCAAAGTCCGTTCATTCTCGCCTTATTTCATTCGGGAACTTGTTCATTCTATTTAACTTTCTATAGAAACTTACAATTGATACGGACGAATTAACGACTGTCGCTCGATGGCTATTTATTAACTTACGGACTGTTGGAGTGTTACCTCATTTAGATACCCGAAAGTATATTCTGGTTACGTTCTCGCTGAATATTCGTGCACGACAACAACCACGAATACGCCCGTTTACATATCATATCAATACAAAATACATAATATGTATATCAATAACTGATCACTGTTTGTACTTGGCGTTTGTAATTAACGACATATAACCCAAACAATTATAAGTAACTAGTTGTCGCAGCGTACTTCGTACCGCATTATGATTAAAAAATGTTTTGGTGATATATCGACAGCAACGCCACCTATCGGGTCCAATTGTGAATCTAAACCATTCCCAGATCCCCTTGAACACACAAAAAATTTCATCAAAATCGGTCCAGTCGTTTGAGAGAAGTTCAGTGACATACACACTCACAGAAGAATTATATATATTAAGATAGATAATAAAAGAATACCTTTATTTACTATAATTTTGGTATAGTTGGTAAAACAATTTAGAATCGTGTGTGTCCGCGATGATTTATGTTTAAAAATATAATATTTTTTGTACTTGTGGTACATGTACTAAAATTTAACATTTAATATTCAAAACTACAAGCAAACGTGCTCTGTAACGGTAATTATATTATGAATAATTAACCAGGCTATCTCTCCGCGGCTTTGATAAAAATGCATCCGGCTACACGCTTCGAGAGAAGTAATGCTTTAATTACTAATGTCGAGGTAAATATACCTTGATACAATTTTTCAATTACGTTTTTGTATCTTAGTGGGTTTTAGGGTTCCGTACCCAAATAGTAATAACAGGAACCTTATTCATTTTCCTCCGCTGTCTGTCTATTATAGTCAAATATACACATAGTTGATCTTAAATATTAGATATGATTATAAATTACCTCACAAAAGACGGTTCCTCAGCTATGAGGAAACACGTGCTCAATAGGGTGCCAAGACAAGCTTTTTTTTTATATTCCGCTCGCCAAAGTCGTACGACATTTATTCACGTCGCTGACGTAACGTATAAATAGACACTATAATTTTATTATGCCTGTCGACGTAAACAACCCTTAAAAAGTGTTTTTAGATTATCCAACGCAATAATCGCATGAATGACTCATTTATTTTAATTTAACACCAACCCTCGTTTATTAAAAGTATTTGTCTTTAGAGAAATAATCTACAATCTTACTTTTTCGTTAGCGAGTTAAAATCAAAGGAATAAAGTAAAAAGAGAAATGGATGTTGATTTTCTTTTGGTTGGAAGTTAATTAAAAACTGCAGGTATTTTCCTAGAGACGGTGAATCTCTGCGGTCTGTCCGTTATAAATACCTACTCTGATCTTGACTAATTAGTCCGTGCGGACTGTGACGAGTTTCAATACAGGAAAATATATTTTCTGTTGTACTCTTTTACATAGTTTTACTTTCATATCTTTGTACAAATATAAAAATCATTTTTTATCATCATCATCACAACCCATAACTGTCCCACTGCTGGGCACGGGTCTCCTCTCACAGTGTGAGGGGTATAGGCCATAGTCCACCACGCTGGCCAAGTGCGGATTGGTGGACTTCACACACCTTTGAGAACATTATGGAAAACTCTCAGGTGTGCAGGTTTCCTCACGATGTTTTCCTTCACCGAAGCAAGTGATAATTAAATATATACGCACATAATTTTTGAAAATTAGTGGTGCGTGCGGGGTTTGAACCCGGACCCTCCGGTTCGGCAGTCCAACGTTCAACCACACGGCTATCACTGCTTATTTTTTATCATACTTATACCCTATATACTTAAGTACATATTTAAATAAAATTGAAATATCTGTCTATCATTTTAAAAAAAACCGTGTTTTCTTATGAGCTTATAGTTATTTACACGATACTAAAACACAAACTTTTTTAAATTTTTGTCCGCCTATCTCTCTGTTTGTCAACGCTAATCTGTGGTACGGCAGAGCGGATTTTAATAGCACTTTCACTGTAAAATATAAGAGGTTATAGGGAAAAATATAGGCTACTTTTTATCTCGGAATATCGAGATCGAAATTTAAGCGTGAAAATCTCAAGTGAAAAAAACCACGGGCACATCTAGTGATATAATATAAAAAAACAATAATAACTATTTTATGTATCCATATCCGAAATGTCGTATCCATAATACTCATGGAGTGATGGTACTTTTAAAAAATCGCACACTCTCGCCGAAGCCGTAAAACTAAGCACCGATATCCGAAATAAATAAAAACGGTTGATCTTTGAAAAGCAAAATAAATTCACACATCATCGCTATCATAACAGCGACGGACCACTAATATATTGACTTAGAATGACTAGAAATGACATTGAAGATCACGTTGCCGTGTCGTAGGTTTGTTAAGTAAGTAATTTCGCGCTGAATATGACAAGTGTAATAAAAAAAGAGTGTACTCATGGGTATACATTCTTTTAGTTTTCTTATTATTTAAAATAGCAAGATAGCAGCTTTAATTATTTTTTAATGTCGATTTGGTAGTTTCATATCATGTAACCAGACCCATAACACAAATAAATACCTAACACACTAACATACATACATCAATGTCAATAATTTATGAATTATTATGAATTTTTGTCACATCATAATTTTGATTCTGGAATTTCACTTACTTTTACATACATTCTTTGATTTAGAACGAATAGTTGTTTACATAGAGTTTTTCTTTCAAATCATCGCTATGTTTGTCAATAGACACTTCTAGTCGTGCCCTTTCTCTATGATCGAGAGAAATCCGGGAGAGATAGGGTATTTTGTCAAAGGGACAGCCCTGGATCGAATAGATAAGGTCAGGAAAAGGAATATTTACCAAGTATGGAATATTTTGGATACGTTCGTCAAAAGCTTTAGTCACGAATAAGCCTTTTAAAACTAACATGTAAACGTCAAAGGCACAAAAAGTCATGTTTGTTTTTATGTGTCTGTCACGTACAATAACGACACGACATCGCAACGACAAAATGTTGGCAGTGGTTCCGTGTGAAAAATTGCACTGTGACATTTTGAAGCTGCATTGACGTAGCTATAAAGTATGTCGTTGTTATAGTTACGCATGGTAGTCACGGCGTCGGCTTTGGTCGTTCGTCTTTGAATTGAAACGCAATATATTTGCGTTGATCCTAATTGATCGTCCGAGTTAAGCAACAGCGGAGCCGTAGGTGGATAGGCCGCTAGTGGCAACTTTGGCACGTAAAGCCGTCGATCATGGTTGTTAAGCCATGTCGGAGGACTTCGAGCGGGTTAAAAATTCTCGACCCTTAATGGCCCCTAACCCCTCCACCAATCCGCACCGGAGCGGCGTGCTGGAGTATGCATAAGGCCTCAGTTCCGGGAAGAGACCCGTAAGACTCGTGCTCAATGGCGGGCTTTGAATGGGTTGAAGCGAACAAGGTAACTATGACGGTATGCTTTAGGCGTCCCCAGTTATGAGGACTCAACAGTGGACTACTTATTAGAGAGTGCGCGCACGGTGGACATTTGTCTGCGTGACATAAAAGTTTTCGTCTTCGTAGCGTCGCATTTCCAAAGTGGGGTGCGCTCACGACGGCGACAGTGACAAAACTTTTTTGATATGAAAGCGTCAATGGAACGACGATCTGGCATGTTAAGCATTGCGCTCCGGCTCGTCAATGTGAACGGAGAGTGACAATTTTGTCACCGACGCCGGTAGGCGGACATATTAGTCACCCAGTTGTCGCGTCGTAACGTGCGCGCACCTCCTTAGTTGACACCAACTAGGACCAGACTTGTTACAAATAAACCCAAACAAATGACAAATGACCCCCGCTGCAGCAGCTTATTACACACTAGGTACGTCCAATAAAACATGTCAGTACGGAAATAAGAGCAATGCGATATACCTATATATCTCCCACGTTCCAAGGAGAATGTTGGCAAGGAAGCACCTCAGGAAATGCTGGTTGAATACAAAATTCTCTCCGACGTTTGAATTTGGAAAAATATTTCTGTTTAAATTTTGAATTATTGTACAAAATGGCTGGCAGACGTTCCACTGTATTTAGATATGAATAATTTCGTATTTTATATATAGAATTTCTTAGTTACTACAATACCATCTATAGAATGCTACACGAAAATAAGGGTCGATTCATACTAACGCAGAGTCTAAGCAGTGAAGCATTAATCTAATAGTTAGATAAATAATAGTTTAAAACCAAAAAACACGCTTATATAATGCTGTAAACTTTAAATACAAAGCAATTTGAATGTGCTTTTAACCGTTGAGGAGTTTCCCTTTTTGGAGCCAATCCTGAGCGAAGTACTCGGACATGCAGTCATAAAATTGCATTGCCATCTGAATTAAAATGCGTGTTCCAAATTTCGGTGCAATCCCACACGGAGAAGTATGTAAAATTTAGCTTGCAAGATTTTACCCACACCAACTACATGGCAAATTAAATAAAAACTTCCTTATTTTCCTTATTTCAAGTTGCCAATTTAAAGAATCTCATTTAAACATTGTTTGAGTATGGGTTTAAAAGCATCGGTTTCCCGGCGAGCGGTAGTTACTAGTCGAAATTATGAGAGAATTGGCAGTTAAAACTTTAGTATGACCCGTTGTACTGACCCTCGTCTCCAAAATGTTCCAGTAACCATCACTGGAGACCCAAGACATTCCAAGTTACAATCGTACTAAAGTTACGCCAAAATTGTAACTTTTCGAATTACCCTCAACCACATCTGAGACGTTGCGTTGTAAGTTGTGATAGTCTGCTGTTTTGCCACCAGAGGTGTGCTACTACTGCTAGGTACTAGTCATTACGACTCCGTAGTCTAGTTGGTTGAACTTGCCTGCGAAGCGTCCCGAATTCGGTTCCCAGCCCGGGCTGATATTTATAAGACGTTTGTTCTCGGGTCGTGGGTATTAGTGAAGTGTTATTTAGCTTGGCCATGCAACACAACGACAATCCTAACGCAGGGATATGAATGTGTAAGCATTTTCGAGCTTTTATTAATAAACAGTTTCATAACTAACCAATTTAACTAAAATCAACTGCACATTTTGCATTGTTCTCCAATGACGTCATGACACCATAGCTCAAGCGTAAAGTATGATTTAACGCCACTTGCGATACAGTTGTAGGATTTATGCCGCTCGTAATAAGCACCACAATCTCTGAATCTATCACTGCCAGCTTGAATAGGGGCCGTACATCAACGGCTTAATGTTAACGGGTTATCCATACTATCATTTGAATAAGGCCTTTGTATCAGAACAGCGGCTACTGTGGAGCTCTGTTCAGCTATTAAAATATGAGTTCAACCCAAAATGGTCCACTACTGAGCATGGATCTGACCTCATCATTTAAGCGGATTGGTGCAGGGGTTAGTGGGTTAGTGGCCAACCCAAGTATCAGTTTTTATGCCTACTACATGACTTAACGACCACAATTTTACGATAACAACCAGAACCGACAGTTTAACGTCCCCTCCGAAGCATTTATGTTGTATTTCCATGTTTCAGAAGCATTTCCATGTTTAAGAAGTTTTTGCGTCTAGTGCTCACCCATCCAACTACCGACCACCTTGGTCGATCGTATAGGATTGACGCAGGTTGGGGCTATGAGCGCTTCCATTTCCGCTATTAAAATACAAGATAATCAACTGACATGTAGATACGACATGTAGTTCAGCTGTGGCCACGATCCAAGCAACTGGGTCGTAAATAGAAATCGTAAGTACCCGTATCGTAATAAAATGTTTACAATCCGCGATGAGTTAAGTTTAAAATCACTAATTACATTATTTCAAATTTGCATAACTTATAATGAAAAAAAGATAAAAAAGAATTCATAAAGGGTCTGTAATAACCGACGTACAAGCAGACAAGAACTATTGCTAAGTAGTCATTTATTACCCCACAAACATTCCAAATATCAAACTCATTACCGGTGGGATGCAGTCCAAGAAAGAAGAAAAAAGACAGTATAATAAAAAATATAGTATACATACATAATTATATAAAAAAAAACAATATAATTTTATTGAAGACCAGTAGAGTTTGGCAAAGCCATCAACTTCGGCAAAAGTTTTATAAGCTACTTTACGTGATTAAGAATGTAAAGAAGCACCATCTGTGAGCAAGTGATCGATTTGATAAAGTCTATAAATATGTAGTACTTTTGGTAACTTATAGAATATTAATATGCGAGTTTTAAAGCATTTTCGACAGGCAAAAAGCAGTGATGGCCAAGTATTTAACACGATGGACTCACGAAAGGAAGATTGAATCCTGACGCAGTTCTATTTAAAAAAAAAATTGTGTTCGTCTTAGAAATGAATTATCACATGCTTCGATTAGAATAAAACACAGATTATACTAATTTTACGATGATACGCATACTCACGACGTGTATTTTATACGCCGATTCGATGCAGTTGCATGGATCGTGGTCACGTCTAAACGCAACTGATTCGAAATAAAGGCACACAACTTATCGTGAGTACCCGTATAGTACTAAAATGCGCATTAATTTATTAATCAATACAGCCACTTGCTTTTTTCGTTTAATAACGCTACACACTCATAGCCCCACACTAACCCGACCTCCTACGTGAGGGACTCAACGCGATCGCGATTGCGAAGCGATCCGATGCGAATTCAATGCGGTGCGGTGCGACGCGGCGACTCTGTCCTACGTGCGCGCGAATCGTCCTACACCACCTGCGCTCTCCACCGCCGTCATTCAGTTGCCAAACATCTGTCATGCCAAACAACGCGCCGCGCCGCGTCCAGTTCGCGCGAAAATATCAAACCAACTGATCGCGTTCGCTTCAATTCGTGCCGTGCCGCAACGCGTCCTTACGTCATTTGGTCACGTAGGCCACTTCAATAGCTATCGACTGTTTGTTGTTTCCGCGCCGCACCGTGCTGCTTCGCTTTCGCATCCAGATCGCCCACGTAGGACGCTGCCTAAGGTTTCCCTGTCCCGTGGGTGCTATGGACAACACACCACACCGAAAACAATTTAAACTCATAATTCACATTTCTGCCTGCATGGTAACCCTTGCGTTATAAGGGTCAGTCGATGCTGAATAGCCAAGAAAAATCTGATGATACCAGCCCGGCCAAGCGTGACGAATTGGCTGGCTAATCGAAAATAATACCGATAACCAATCTCGATACATTACGGCTTGTTGTGCGTAATGAAATATGTCATGAGTAGACGGAATTTCGAGGATACCTTGAGAAATTGCTTCGGAATTAATAGATTTAATCTTTCTTTGTCAGGATTTTTTTACTTATTATACACTAGCTGACCATACCACGCGTTGCTGTGGCTTAGGATGACGAATCAACCAACAGCGCCATCTATGAGAAATCCATAGAACTAAACAATAAATGAACATTATTAATGTTTAACAAACATTTAATTTCCAATAAAAATAAATAAAAAACTATCCTATCTCTCAAGTTGGACCAGACTGCGCACGGTGTGCCAATTTAATTTAAAATCGGTTAAGTAGTTTAGGAATCCATCGCGGACAAACATCGTGACAGGAGATTTATATATATTAAGATTACTGCTTGACTACGATCCCACCTGCTGGTGCTTAGATGATAGAGCGCGTTAACTTAAAAAACCTATTCAGTCTTGTCTTGGCACCCTCAATATAATCAAACGGGATATACATAATATAGATACATATCTAGAGACAAAAGTTATATAAATTATATCAAAACGGTCGTCCTATAGACAAAACAAGCTATATCTTATCGAATTTTATAAGCTAAAATTCAACCAGTTGATATCATTTGTCTACGGCCAAATCTAGGTTGGTTAGTTAAAACTTCCACGCACTAACTGCTAGCCATGGCGAATGGTTGACCTAATTCCGGCCATTCTAGCCCCAACTTGCGAGCAACTCGTATTTATTGACAGAAACTATAGAAAGTTTGCTATTCCACGACTAAGTTGAAAGTCATAGTTTGACTCGTCTGTCATTGACAAATGAATAGAAATGCATTGTTAGATACCTCTAACGGTTTTCAATAATCAATATCTATTTACTATCTTCTATCTTAGTCTATCTTTTATCTATTATACAAGTAAAATCTCACGATCAGTTAGTTAAAATGTTAGTGATAGTGAAGGGGTGAAAATGAAAATGAAAATAGAAGAATAAACATTTTTGAATGTAAACGGCTAGTCAAGATTTTGAATAGAATATATTAGTGAAAACCGCACCTAAATCGGTTAAGCCGATTCTGAGATTAGCGCGTACAAAACCACAGACAAATATACAAAAATTCTAAAAACCATTGTTTTGGGTTGTAAGGCCTTAATAAGTTACAGATTTATTATATGAATAGATTATTAACATTTATAATATTATTAAGGAAAACCCATTTAAAATCATTAATTTTCCAATCATTCATCCGTGTTATTTGTACGTGGGAAGCACGATTTTCCTCGTCCGTTCGTTATATTTTCGATGGCCGGCCTATTGATGGATATATTAAAGTAAAATTCATGTCAGAACCTTTCTCGGCCGAGTGATCAAAGACTGGACCGATGTCCATTCGGAGTGGCTAGTTACACCGGGATTGGTTGCTTGAGTACAAACGTATACGAATGGGGTCTGTAAAGATCGGCAGTTGGTGTGGAACGTTGATTTTAGTCCGGTATTAGGATGATTTTTTACGGAAGGCGAACGAGCCTGCACCATCACCCTCCCACTGCCTCCCATGACAAGCGTTACTGACACAGAACAAGACTCAAATTGGGGCTAGAATTGTTAGTCCGGTTAGCAGCACTAGGATTACCTGTGTCGCGGGTGGCATGGACGACACTAATAATTAACACACACGACCCGAGAACAAACTTTTAACTCTCACATTAAAATATCTTCCCCGATAGGGAATCGAAATTGGGACCCCTCGCTTCGCAGAAGCACTACCAACTAGTCTACTGGCTAAACAATCACTCTACAAACCCCACATCTTGTCCAAAAAGTTATCTGAAATAAAAAAAATCGATTTAAACGGAATTGCTCTCGGCGCTATTATTTCCAGGCATCCCTATCATTGATATTATGTATTCATCTATACTATAATATCCTTTACCAACAAGTAATGATTTCACACGTCGCTTGAACGCTCCATTAGGTAAATCGCGTATCGACTTGGGGACTTAATTGTGAAGTTGAACACCGAGACCCACTATAGATCGCTGCACATTACTTAGGTGATACGAAGATAGATACATAACGATAGATAAATAAATAAAGATAGACAGATAAATATAGATAGATACTAACTAAACTAGCCTGAATGGTAAAGTAAAGTACATATTTTACTCTTTCACTAGCTTGATTTCGAACCGTTTCAGTTGATAAGAACGATTCTCACTGAAACACGTTTGTCCTCAGAACCGACAACGGAATTGATAAAGTGAGTTAGTCACTTTCCACGCCTTATTCTCTAGGTTTGGGTTTGGTACAAGAAACAAGAGATTGGCGGTAAAAATATCGATCGTTGTGATGAAAATCAAGCATAGTTGTGAGGCAGTAACGATGATAATTTTAATGATTTTATAAAAGAACGCGAAAACTTTTATTTACGTTTTTAAAATCGTAACTTGAAGTCGTGTTTGTTGGAAAATAAAAACCTACCGGAAAATAAAAACCTAAAAAGAGGCACAAAGTTATTATATTTATAAAACAAATTATATTGATAAAAACGGAACTTTAGTTTCAAGCTATTAATTATTCTTCCTTCATAATTGGCCGACAACGCATAGGTGATACCTGATGCTTATGTCAATGAGCGAAGGTGATCACATGCCATCAGGTAGTTTGACTGATATAAGAAAAAAATATCGTTTCATATCCAAGCTCTTTTAACTTGCACCACTTGCGAGGTATTTCACAGCCCTAAGACCTCTCATAAGGCTGCGATATTAAAAATGATAAGTATTCGGACCGCCCTTAATATACCCTTACCTATTGATGAGAATTGGACCTCTTGATTTAAAATATTCTTTAAGGATGACAATATTAATTTTCGTGTATCGATAAACTTTGAAGCATCGATTACGATAAATTATATTTTTCATTTGGCACACAAGTTTGGATTTGTAATAAAGTTTCGATATTGAATCCTATAAATAAAATATTTTGTGAGCAAAAGCCGAAAATTTACTTTCCAGCTGATGCAAGACACCTGATGTAAGCGAACCATACCGCTTAAGACTTCTAACTTTCATCTCCACGAAGACTAAATTTATCAGTAATGGGTACTCACGATATTTAAAATACTCACGGTTGCTCACGATTTTTCAAAAATATATTTAAATCGTAAGAACCTGTCTAAAAAATCGTGAGTACCCGTCGTAACTAAAATAATGTCGATTAGGATTTTTAGACACATAAATGTATCTGTTGATGGGAATATTACATGAATCTATCATAGTAGGAGTTTTTAAACCACCTAGGGTATGTGACATAGTTCGCATACCTGCATATGAGCACGGCTTATCCCAACACAATTGTTTATAGTAGTTATAAGTATCTCTGCAATACCCTATTCGAAGTACCATGCAAGTACCGGCCGGACTAAACATAAAGATATAGATACCAAGTAGGTAGCTCTAATAGGGACTCCCATCGTAGTAACAATCGCCATTCTGACCAACTAACCAACTAATGTTCTAACACCTTCTGCTAACCGGACTAACTATTCCAGTCCCCATTTGAGTCTAGTTCTAGGTTGGTCACAGTTGTCATGGGCGGCAGCGGAAGGGTGGTGCTGCATGCTCGTTTGCTACCTTAATTCCATAAAAAAGCCTTTTACCTACGAAGTTCTGCAAGGTGCATCATATGTAAGTGTAAAATTCGTGTAACTGACGTTCAACAAGATGTCTATTGGTTCCGCATAAACAAAATTATACTTAACAATAAATATGAAACAATACTAAAGCCAAGAAACTGCAACTATTTCACTACCAAACAGCGCTCATTGACGCTTAAATTATATAATAAAGAGTATGAAAAGAAGCGAAAAATTCAAGAATAGCTGAGCATTCGCCTCTATTTACCCTGCTGAGATCAGCGTTCGTATAGAAATTCATTTTGTCATGAACACAATGGGCTTTCAATTTAACCATCTAATGTGTTCTATACAAAAGTTGGGAGAACAAAACGCTGATTTGAATTACTGTAGCCAATGAGCGAACGTAAATCTGTTACGTCACATCGCTCGAGGTCATGGAGGAGGGAGAAAACTATGTCTTTCTCCTTCCGTTTTAGTGGCATAGCAATAAATTTACTGGCATATTACGCGATACGGAAAAAGTACGTCTTCGTAGTGTTTTAGCAGCAGAATTTATATAAGCTAATTAATAAAATATATTCCAGTTTGCACTGGTTTGCAGCGGTTTCTTTTGGATTTTATCATATTTCTAAAAAGTTACAACATGTTTTTGCTAACGTGTATATTTTAATTTTGTAAAAGTATGTTAGCTTTAAAAATTGAAGTATTTGAAGCTAGAAAACCCAACCAAATGTATAAACGATTCTAATATTAATTAGGACCTGTTATTTTAATATAACGCTTATATACAGGAGTCAAAATGATGCGTCCTTATCGTTTATCGATCGCACGTAGGTCGTAAAAGCTCAACAAACCATCTTTTTCTTTCTTTCTAGATTTAAGATAGCAAACGAGTATGCAGCACCGTCATTCCGCTGCCGCCCATGACAGCTATGATGGACACAGAACAAGACTCAAAATAGTATTATGATGGTTAGTCCAGTTAGCAGAGGGCGTTATTAAGAATGTTCTTTGGTCAGTGTGTTAGCAGGTATGAGGACTGACGCAGGACAGTTACTGTTGGTAAGAGTCCAGTTAGTACCTAATAATTGGTAAGAGTCTCTTTCAAAATCGGTCACAGATGTGTTGCTAACCCTAAGAACTAAGATGGACACCTCAAAAAAGTGTAACCGGATCCACGCCTTTCTAACCGGAATACATAATAATTGCTGTTAAATATTACACGGTAGAAATGGTACAACGTACAGTGGCGGGCAGTACTAATTTCTACCCCAGGCAAACTCTAGGCTCTACCACTTATTATTTACGGTATGTACATACATACATATTTAGTGTATTGTAAAATACCCAATTATGATCAAATGATTTTGAATTAGGTATAAAATCCAACTAATATATATCGGATATGGACATTTAAAGTAAAGTGAATGTCCAAATACATTTCTTTAGAATTAGAATCAATCAAATATTGTTGTTAATATATTAACGCAAATGGGATTATTTTACGACGATGAATGGACGGAAGAAGGGAAGTGACGCAATCATTCTTATCTCAACCAAATCTTAAGTTATGACTCACCATTAAAAAGTTCTGTACAATTCTGTTTAAAAAATATCTTCATATCGTTACCGAGAGACAAAACTTCCACCATTATAAAAATTTAAAAAAGTTTGACTTAAGGGATGACGGGGCGCATTGAAGTGCGGAAGCTTCGTTAATTTATCGTGGTGTATATAACATCTTTATATTGTGAGGGAGGTTATCACGTCAAAAATATTTATCACAATTTAAAGCATCCCATTTAAACATTGCTTCAAGTGTACTAGGTTTCCCCTAACGAAAGAGCAGTTAAAACTATTCCCTGCTTACTAGTCTGTGGTAATGAGATCACAATGACGTTGACATTTTAGTTTGCAGTCGAACATACAGCAATGCGGCTTCGCTTCCAAAACATCGACAGTGCAAAATATCGACTGTTCCCCTCCCTAGCCACGTTTCGCTAAGCTCCATCGTAAAACAGTACGCTCGTCAGCATCGCTTGCCTGTATCTAATTAAGTTTCTCAAATATATTTGGAAGACGATTGAACGTGTTATTGAAGATTCCTAATTATTTCAGTGATCACTTGACTTCAACCATTAATGGCCCTGACTGAGCACGGGTCTCTCCTCATACCTGAGGAGACCAAGAGCATACTAAACTACGATGCTCTTGTGCGGATTGGTGGAGGGGTTAGTGGCCAACCCATGTGTCGGAAATTTTTATGACGCCGGAAGGCATCCGACATGGCATAACGACTACCAAACGGTAACAACCGGGACCGCCGGCTTTACGTGCCCTCCGAAGCACGGAAGCGCTCAAGACATTTTGCCACTAGCGGTCACCCATCCTACTACCGACGCGTGCTCCATAAAGCATTTCTTCGTAATCCGCAATAAATAGCAACAACTCCTTTAGGAGACATTTTAGCTGCTATACGGAATTTACTTTTGCGATATTATTTACCTGACTAATTGGATCTTCCCGTTTGTGCATTTTCGTTTGGAATTCCTTTTCTTCGTAAGCTGCAGTCTTTTTGTTCGTTTGAAACGTTGACTAGGAATAATTACTGACGAGTTTTTGGCAAATGAATATATTTAATAACACGTCAGAATGTTGTTTAATGAATGAACTCAAAACGTACATTTTCAGCGATTAAATACTTTTAACTGTTTCAGATTTTAAAACCTTTCGGACGTCATTGTGTACACTGTTTGTCTCTATAGGCGACATATTAACAATGAACGGATGGAAACTAATCTCGAAGCATTAAAGACTGGTCTCCACTGAATCGGGGTCACCAATAAGCCTCTTAGCACGCCTCTCTTGATTTCTGCACTGATAAGTAGCTTTTGTCTGCACCATCCCGTAAAACATTTCAATATTCACTTAGAGAAAATCTAGTACTGGTAACTAGTCAGGCTAAAGAAATAAAGCCTTCGAGATGTTACAGAATCTCGGATTTTAACGATATTCATAACTGTACAATTGCCGCGATCGTTGGTCAACAGGTAACGTCACCATCTACGCTGATCATGATGGATGGTGCCTCTGACTTCAACCCCGAATACCCCACTACTGAGCACGGGTCTCTCTTCATAACTGAGAAAACCTAAAGCGTCCACGCTGCTCCAGTGGTGGAGGGTTTAGTGGTTAACCCAAGTGCAGGAAATTTGTATGCCACCCGAAAGCCTTCGACTTGTCTCAACAACTGCTATCTAATGATAACAAACCGGTTGCAACGGCTCTACGTGCCCTCCATAACACGGAAACGGTCAAGAAGTTTTGCCACTTGCGGCCACCCATCCAATTACCGACCGTGCCAACTGTTGCTTGACTCGATTTATCACTTAAGGTCGACGCAAGCCGTCGGACTATGAACACTTTTACGGCATGACGGAGCCTCAATATAAATAGAAAACAGAAAAACTCATCTTCATCATCTCAACCATTAAAAGAACTTTATAAATAGGACTCAAGGCTCACCTCTACAGCCCCTCAGTGACTAATTACTGTAACTTACAGAGCTAGCCTGGTAAATGGACCGACACTGATTGGTTTTTTCTTTCTTTGATTCCCTTGCCAATCACATTTTAATGGACCCAACTGTTTACTGTGTCAAATTAGGTAACGATTCCATTTACTTATGTACTTGTAATGTATTTGCGTATAAAAATTCAAGAAGCATTACGCCAGTAAAGGCAGGGTCATGCCAAATTACATTTTTATTATTATAATTGTTAAATAGACGCCCATATACTCGCACTGACATTTGACATTGCTATATTTCATACATAATAATAAAATTTTATGTAACATAAAAATTATAATAATGAAAACAAAACATTAATTAGCTTCAATGTAAAATAAACCTTTGACAAATTGGGTTACGGTCAAATTTCGACCGCAGACTGGAATTCAGGAGACTATTTAAATACGTACTGAGGGATTTGTGTGGTACTAAACTAAATCCAGTTTAATTATCAATAATCTATTAGGCTAATAATTCCTTCACATTGTATGATTAAAGGATGATTTGCTTATAAAAACAGTACTTAGTATTTTACATGACAATAGAAATAACACGACAATATGCGACGCACAAAATTGCGTCGTATTTTTCGGCAGTAGCAGAACCAGCACCGAGGACTATATGAAATCAATATGGCAGTAAAATGCCAATAACAAAATACTATAATGCCAATTACTAGTTGTGATGCCAATTGCATCGAAGAATATGCCATCACCTTTTCGAGTGACTACGCTCTTTTAGTTTACGCTGAAGGTACCAATGAGGCGTTAACGGCCGAGGAAGAAACCTTGAGTGGCAGTAAGAGGCCTGGCGTAACCTCATCTCCTTTCATCAATGCGCATCACGAGAAATTGACTTGGATAGATACAGCCCTTTACTACCCAAACTCAGTTTTATTAACTTCCTCTAGGAGAAATAACGCCTATGGCATAATAAAAACTATATTACCGTCTTTAATATCGGTACAAGGTCGCAGCCATCTTGTGACTCTCAAACAGACAGGTGCCCAGAATATTAACGGCGCGTTTTTATCAGCGAGTTATTAATTTTGCATGAGCATTATATCAAACTGATGACGGACCCGTGTAGCGCATTGGTTACCATCGCTCGCTGTTCATAGGGAGTTAGATTCTCAGTGAGACGAAAATTGGAATGATGGGTTAAAATTTCTGGTCTCGTTCAGGGTTTATGTTCTTGTCTTTGTGTGTCTCACGGCACCCATGAGTGAATCTTAGTGTAAGGTTATGAGTATGTAGAAATTTGTCTTGGTATTTTAATCAATATTGTAATAAAATTACACGTTTTCGCTTCTATCATTCACTCGATAATATAATGTAGTATAACTATATTCTTATTCAGGTTCTAGAAACTTGATTTACTACTTTAAAAATGGAATCTAAGATTGCCAATTTTGCTTTATACCCCCTCTTAAAACATGCAGCGCTAGATCGCTTATAGGGTATAGTTTACTCGCTACCATAGCGCTATAAGCGCTATGAATTTCGTGGCGCTTACGCGCATAATTTTAGATAGATCATAAAAGCCGAATTAACATGAAGTATTTTTTTGAATTTTTCACTTCTAGCACGTGTGAGTACGTGTGATGTTAATATTTCACTACACTGCACTAGTGCGTATTAGTGGAGGGGTTAGTGGCCAACTGAAATATCCGAAGTTATCTCGCCGCCGGAAGGCGTCCAACATGGATTAATGATTACTATGTAATGATAACAACCGGGACCGATGGCTTTAACGTGCCCTGCGAAGCACGGAAACGCTTATGAATTTTTTTCCTCTAGTTACCCATTATATTACCGACCGCGCCCGTCGTCGCTTCACTCGGTTACCAACCTTATGGAACCGAGTTAAAGTTGGTTTATCTGTATGCAGTTAACTAAAAATATGAAATACTTTTAGCCTCATTTAGTCGTAATACTGTTTCGAGAGCGGAGTTGTGGGCGAAATGTTTTATTCGTACTTCTGCCGCCGCAGTTTATCTTGCTCTCTAGCGGACCTTACGACTTGAATGTTCCGGGGAATTCGTGCGAACAGCCCACTTGCTTGTGGACAAGGTACATACAGAAATGAATTTGGCCATTGATATCACGTATAGAAATTAATCTGGACATAGATATCACATACAGAAATTAAGGTGGACATTGGCATTTACTCGTAAATGATAGAATTACTTAGCGTAAATGAAATGTTTAGTGATTTTCAGGTGATACAAAAAATCGATATACGGGTACGACATACCAGGCAAATATAAAATAAAGTGCGCACTAGTTATTAATAAATCTTACAAGTAAAAACCACTTCAAAATAATGCAAATTTAAGACTTATGGTTTTCTCATGGATGCCATTGTCAGAACGGGACCACACGGGAAGAATCAGCTTTCAAATAAAAAAAGAATCATCAAAATCGGTTCACCCACTCGAAAGTTCTGAGGTAACAAACATACTAAATACAGTCGAATTGAGAACCTCCTTTTTTGAAGTCAGTTAATAAATGTAGGCGTGTCTATTTATTCCCTAGTCTATGCCAATGAATATCGGCTTACTGCCGGTTGCTAGGCAGTGTAACAAAGGTTTTTTGAAGCTGAAACTTTTATACCAAATACAGTGTTTACTCTGATTTTTCTCATTTGCTACCCGCTTGTGTCCAAGGATGAGTTTTAAGCCAGCTGTTGGTTTAATAATTGTTCAATATTTAAGCAGATTTATCAAACATATACCAATATCCAATACACACACGCAAACTATCGTTCCTCATTATATCATTGAGAACCACATCAAAATTAGTAAACTAAATCAAAATTAGTAAAGTAAATCCGGAAGAAATCGCTACTGCTGTCATCCATGCAATTAGGTTGAAATATTGGTATGAATAATAAAATCGTGAGTACCGGATACAAATAAACGTTTGCATTTATTATAATTTTCCTGGTGTATGCGATCAATTTTAGATTCCAAATCAAGATTTGAAAGGAATTGGATATTGAAGCCACCTTGTAACATCTGCAAACCGTTCCGTTGTCTCGAGACCGGGAATTGTGAAGAATTTGAATGATGTTTAGACGACCCAGTTCTCTGCGCCCAGGGTTTCCATCCGTCTGGATTTTTCCGGACATTTTCAATTTTCCAGACATTTTGTTATTCTATCCGGCCATAAGTAAAAAAAAAAAGATTTTTTAACGCCCCTTACAACTGTGACCAACACAGATAAAGTGAACAAAAACTTAAAAATGAAATAAGTAAATATCAAACCGATCGACCTATTACTTATAATTTAACTTACTCAGTTTAAAACAAAAAATTACAAACTAAAATTTTGTGACCGTCCAGATTTTTGTAGCAATGTCCATGTTTATTCATAATATTGGCCGGACTTTTCTAATACGACGGTGACCCTAGTTGCTCCCCGATACAAAAGTTATGTTGTCCTGTCCCTTACTAACTATTTTAATATTACGATACTCTCCCAACCTCGGCTCTTCCAGTCGAGTGTTGTAGTAACAGCGAGAAGCTAAACGCGATAAAGGAGCATTTTTTTTTACCTGTGATAAGTTAATGCTTGGCCACTTACAATCAGGTGGGACCTGATGGTAAGTGGCGATGAAGTCGAAGATGTTGGACGCACTAACTTATTAAAAGCGTATTCACACTCCTCGTGAAGACTCCCACATTAGCTATTGGAACCATGTTTTATTATGATTCAGGGACTGACGATATTTATTTTGTACGCGGGCTGTGACCATGATCCATGCAGCTGGATCGAAATATCAAAATAAATATCTTGAATACCCGTACCATAATACAATGTGTAGGGGAGACCGGGTACAAAAGTAACGGCGGGTCGAAAGTAACAAATGCTCTCTAGATTTATCCAATGGGCGAATACCGCTTCGCCGCCGTGAGGCGATAGCCCGGTGCGCCCCCCTTACTTGCATTTAATCGCCGCGTGCGCCAGGCGCTGTTAGATTGTGTGAGAGGATGGAACGTGTTTTTACAAACCAAAAGTAAGTTTTTCGATGTTTTCCTATTTTTGTTTTACGTAGTCGTAAAAGGATGGTACTAATCTGAATTTTTGCATATCCATTTTTGATTAGATTGATTGTACATTGTTTAAATTTGTTTTTGTCTAGCACGTTCCGTTTTAAGGTTATATTTCACGTTTCAACAAAAATGAGGAGGGGTACAAAAGTAACATAGTCCTATGGGTACACAAGTAACATGTTACTTTTGTCCCCGTAATGGTCGAACTGGCGGTCAAATGAACTAAAATGGTCCAAATGGTCGAACTATGACTATCCATTACATTCCTGGGATAGTCAAAGAAGCATTTCCTCTTTCTGTAACTGATAGAAATGCAATTGCCGGATTTACCTGTACCGGCATATGTAAGTCCATTTATCTTCAACCCATTGATGGCCCACTACTGGTATCTCCTAATATCTGATGACGCCTGGAGCATACTCCACCACGCTGCTCCAGTGCGGATTGGTGGAGGGGTTAGTGGCCAACCCTAGTGTCAGAAATTTTTAAAGCCACCCGAAGATATCCGGTGCCCTCCAAACCACAAAAGCGCTCAAGAAATTTTGCTACTAGCGGTCACCCATCCAACTACCGACCGCGCCCGCTGTTGCTTAACTTTGTCGATCACTTAAGATCGATGCAAGCCGCCGGGCTATGAGCGCTTCATTCCTTTTAATTTAATCCACATACTGTAGTTGGTGATCTTCCAACATCAATTGACCAAACTGATCAGCGTACAGACAGCAATGATGATCAACCACCGGCTGTTCAAAATTTATCGGACTCGATCTCTGCAAAGACTGATTTTCTGTTAGCCCTCTCAGTTTTTGATCAAAGATCCAAATCACGATTGCCAGGACCTAGCGGAATTCAAAGAGCGAATTCTTCTCAGCCGTTTAATTTTTTCACATCTAAAGATTTTAGACCTTTACCACAAGCGGCTCCGAGGACTGAAACAAATAAAGGTAAGACTGCAATACTGACGAACACGCCCGAAAAAAACTTAATTGAACAAGTATACCGAGAAGGAAATAAAGCCAAGAAAACGGTACCACAAACCGATACTGGTGAGGAGGATTGATATCTACAAAATGAAATGGAACAGAAAAAAGACTAAGAAGGCACCTAAAGAAAAGGAAAATAAATCTGACGACGACGAATGCTTCTGTCTGTATCGTATGTTTAGAAACTTTTAGCAAGTAGGAGAATAATACTGAATAGTCTGATTATAAAAGAATTATACATAATGTAATAATTGATCTCTTTACTTAAACTAAGAATAATTTCTATTGATTTTTTAGCATTTAAAACGAAGAAGTTTACTTGTGTTTTTAATTTGTATTAAACAAAGTCTTAATTGAATAAGTAATTGTTGATTTAACATATAATATGTCATTCATTATCAACCTATGTCTTGTTACTTTCGACCCACACTGTGTTACTTTCGACCTGCCTACGTGGTCGAAAGTAACAACAGACGATATTTTTTTAACCCTCTGTTATTCATATAAAACACATCATAATAAAATAAATAGAGCTACTAGTGTAAAGAGCATAAACTGAATTTATATATGGTCATATTAATTTAATGACAATATTAAAACCTAGCCAGAAATCGAGGTAGAAGTACAAAGTGTTACTTTTGTACCCGGTCTCCCCTACAACCCGCGATGAGTTTAGTAGTAGGAGTATTTTATGTTTTAGTATACCGTTTTTCGTGTCGGCTTTTTCCATTGTAAATTAAATTATGACCAAAGAAATTTGGGTAGATTTTACAGATAAATATACAACTAAAATTCAGCAAACCTCCTGATATTATAATATTGGTACAATTATTATAAACATAATTCATGATAAACCGTATATAACAGCATAGCAGGAATAAAACCTACATATCGCAATAAAATGTATACAGAAATTCATAATTTTCCCTAGAGAAAAAAATATTAGCACTAAAGTTTTGGAGCCATTTTTTGTAATAGTGCTCGGAACTTAAACTTTTTTAAAGTAAGGCATAACAACTTTAATAAAAGGCAAACTGACTTTCATTTTGCCCTAACTTTATTAAAAATCCACTCCTGTTCAATGTCATGTAAATCCAATTTTAAATATCGAATAGCTATTGAATATTAAAAACTGTTCAAATACAATACAAGTAAGTATAATACTTTACAAAATTCATCAAGTGCTGTATCACAGCAAAGAACAAATGGAAACTCGCAAAAAAGGGAAATTCAAAAATTCATTCGATATTAACATAGCACTCAATCCATTAACATTGAGCACTGGTTATACTGTCAGCTAATTGCGATAAGCGAAATCATCGAAAAAGTCTAATTATTGTTTGGTCAATAACGTAATTAGAACGTAAGAAACCCCCTATTTTTACTGTTAATTGTATGGGTTCCATTTGAAATCTAATTTTTTTATTATTTGTTGTGATAGCAGCCACAGTAACACGCACTCTGTGACTATATTATTATCAGGAGTCTACCTATTTCTGTTCCAGAGACAGAGCCCTGCGACTGACAGACAGCAGAGGCATATAAATATGGTCCCATGTGTTACCCTTTGGGTACAGAGCCCTAAAAACTACGTACACGAGTTTATTGACAAAATACCTATAAAATGTTTTTGAATTGGATTTTAAAGAAATATCGTTCGCATTGATATGAGCAGTGATAGCCGTGTGGTTGAACGTTGGTCTACCGAACCGGAGAGTCCGGGTTCAAACCCCACACGCACCACTAATTTTCAAAAATTATGTGCGCATTAAAATTTAATTATCACTTGCTTCGGTGAAGGAAAACATCGTGAGGAAACCTGCACACCTGAGAGTTCTCCATAATGTTCTCAAAGGTGTGTGAAGTCCACCAATCCGCACTTGGCCAGCGTGGTGGACTATGGCCTATACCCCTCACACTGTGAGAGGAGACCCGTGCCCAGCAGTGGGACAGTTATGGGTTGTGATGATAATCGTTCGCATTTGATCGCAATGCTCGCATCTCGCCGCCAGTACAGCAAGTCCCTAGAGGTCCATTCCACACAAGGGCTACCAATCGAGCCCTATTGTGCTGTAGTCAAATTTCATTCGGTCCCCAAAGTTTAACACGACTGGGAATTAGCAATTATAATCGGGTCCATCGACGCCTTGTTCTCTACTGAGCGGGTCTATCGCCCTAAATGGACACTTAAAGTCTTTATGTTCAGAACTTTGACGATTTCAATATAAATACATAATAAAACTGTAACTGATTGATGTCTGTATATAGAAGATATTTGAGAAAAAGTAATAATAGGGTTATTTATATATTTATTATGATTTCTGCCTGTTTGCCAATTTATTCGTTTGATGTTGCTTGTTTCCTCTAATCTCAGAAACAGCTTAATCAATTTGGATGCGGTTTTCACCAGTATACATATTTGTGTGCGTGTGTGTGTGTGTGTGTGTGTGCGCATATTTTTTTCTATTTAACGGTTTTGAGAAAGAAGTTGTGTTGATTGTGCATGTAAGTGATTGTGCGTAAGTTCTTTGAAATAACCCTCCTTCTCCAGTAATTGAGAAGAACCCGACACTGCATCAATGCGGATTGATGGAGAAGTTAGTGGCCAATCCATTTCGAGTCGAGTCGATTTCTCATATAACCCGCTATAATAATAATAACTAATAATAATAAACAATTCCACTGTTGTATTGCACACAGTTTCCATTACTCAACACAGGTAGAAATTAGCAGTTATGTTCGGATCTACTAACTAGATCCAATAGGAAGATTTATCTAATGAACGCAGTGACGTAGGGTTGACTCTAGCTTAATTAATTAATTCTCGTGTCTAGTTGCAACTCTTGCAAGTTGAATTCAATTTAAAATCTTGTTGGAAACAAAAAAAAGGTCAAATAAATTCATTTAAAGTTGTTTTTTTAATAGTTTCAAAACGTTAATTTGAACTATTAAGAAACAGATCTACACTTAATTAATTTCAGTTAGCTTAAATTAATTGTGAAACAGTTCTGTTATTTAATTTAAAAATTGATAAATTGATTAGAGAAGTTGTGTGCTTTTAGTATCGAAAAAAATATGTCTGAGCGGGATTCTTCAAATTGTCAGTTTTTTAATTTATAAACCGCTTGAAATAAAGCAACATGTTACCATAAGTTCGCTACAATACATCAGTGAAAACCGCATTTGAATCGATAGAGCCGTTTCCGAAATTTTATAAATAATAATGATTTAAAGTGAATGCAAAAAACTTATCTTCACAACGAATGTGCGTTCTTTTCTGGCCTGCTGAAGCACAATTGTATGTTATTTTCCACGTAACATATAACATTGAAAACGTACCTTACTCCCATGCCAACAAAACACATTATGTAAAAATAAGCCAAGTTCATGAAGTAGAGGTTTTTGCAGTGACCTTTACAAAATACACATTTAATACGCGCCTAATCCGAACCGAAGCACTCATTATTCTCGCCTTTGCCTTCTCTCGACGTTTTTTGTCGCGATCTCGTGGGATGTTTTTTGTTATTGTAATGAAATAGTAAAACTAGGGATAAAGTTCGTAAATTCACATTTGATAAGTTCTTTATGTGCAGTTACAGACATCTCGATTATATGGGCGTATAATTTAGAAACCTAATCTGGCCCACTACCGACTAGACTACGGGGTCGTCATATTTTACATGAGTGTACACATATGTAAATACACACAAATATATACCCTAAAATTATGCATAATGATGTATTTTAGCGAAGATACCCAATGTTCAGTGAGATGAGCGGAAATCATTTAAATTGATCGGCATTGTCGTGTCACCACGTCAGGGCCAGCGATGGCTGTGTCAATTTGCTCAGTCATTAGTTGTTCAACTTCGAATTAATGCTTGTCAATTAAACACAGTTGATTTCGCACGTTGAACGCATGGAGAAGTGTGAAATGAACTTGTTTCGAGGTTTAATATAGTAGCAGTTTTGGCAGATGTATTTTGTATCTTTTCTCCTGTCACAGCCCTTTAACTGTCCAATTGTTGAAGTGAAAACTTCTATAGGCGCGTTAAACAATTTTTCGTATTGAAAAATCTTATGGATTCGCGTCAGCAACATGCTGTGACGTAGTTCACCGTACTTCCGACGCGCAGCGGTCTGATTTCTTGCAAACTATTAGGTAAGTTATAAGTTTTAAGTTTCTACTTTTGTCGGCAGTGTCATTAGTGCCTCCGATTGTTTTTTTATACTGGGTGATTTTTTTTTCCTTGACGTGTGTAGCGTTATTATGTTATCATTTGAAAATTTTAGGTATGAGCAGAATCCAAAATTAAATATCACTGCTTCTTTTCTAAATGTGAAAAATATTTAACGGTTCTACAATTTACAGTCACGTCGCCGGTCTGCTATTAAAAGTAAATTAAAATTTTTATTCAATGACAACGTCTATAATATCCAGCCGGCTTCCTTTTCTTACTAATCACAAATCTATTCTGTCTATTCCCGAAGATGCACTGCTCGCTGGCAAATAACATTTTGTTGGGACACTGGCTAGAAACCCTTCAAAGACCCCGTCCTCATCATATCCCTCCTCTCTCTCCTCACTACACCTCACCATGCTAGCCTCGAATCTCGCTCGCCACACCTCACCTCACCACTTCCCGCTGATCCTGCTCCTCGCTGTTGTTCGAGGGTACAAAACCCCCGTTACAATATTGTTTCTAAAATAAACAAAACTCAACAATCCCAATCCCATCGATTTCTTGTCGGCCAGTTTGTGATGTAAATACTTTTTGTTAAGTTGTTAAAACCAAATTAATACGCTTTGTTATAACTTTCACCAAAGTAAATGCATAATTAATTCCGTGAAAGTTTGCCCAACGCACTTGGGCCGTTTGTTTTGTAACTTGGCAAGGTTTTTCACTCATCACCCTATTCTTTTCCTACGGGTGAAGTTGGTAACATCTTTGTTCGGTCAGCGGCAGAACTACTAAGTTTCTTTAAGTATCTTAAAGTATATTTCGGTTTGCCGGATGTTTGGATCGGCGATACTAACAAATTAGGGAACGATTTATTACCACGCACCATTTATGCAATGATAGCTCATTACCAATGATATTATAAGTAATAAAAAAAGTAGAATACATTATGTCACAAGCAAAAATATACCTCCTAAATGTTAGGCTCAACTGTCTAAATCGCCCATTGAGCGAAAGCAAATACCACAACATAATGTGATACTCACACGTAATTAATAAATTCCATGAAATTTTCTAGGCCGCAGTAAATACATCTATCACGCGACAAGAAAGACAGAAGGAGATAGAAAGAAGATACTGGTTCCCAAGGCCTCCGCCGGAACACGACAAGTCATTTAACAGCTGATTACATCGACGGTAATTAGACAGCTGGGATTTAGCAGGGGCCTGCTTATGTCTCCTCTTACGACACCGAGGTCTTCTGGCATGGGATTAGGGTCAGTATTCCAGACCACTCCAATGTGGCCATTACCATCAACGTGGTGGTTGTGGGCAAGCTCTGTCTCCTTACTATACCCTGGTCTGGGGATGGAATTAGCGTCAGTATTCTAGGCCGCGCCAATATTGGCTCTCTAGCTGAATGTTCTACAAATAACAAGTATTTGGGCCATTTCCAGGATAACTTGTGACACATTGGGAGCACTGCATTGGGACATTTGACAGCCCTAACTTACGAAGATGGCGGAAATGTTCGCGCTAAGTTTCCTGTAAGTTCGCCATTTCAGTTATTTTGTATTATGAGAGTCGAAAGCGTTAAAGCTCCGTGTTGAAAGTGGATGAGTTTACGCTATTTTTCGACAGATTAATTTTGTGCATCTGTAAATTTTGGTCTTGGTGTTCGTGATATCTCATTTCTGTGTCCATGTCGACCACGAGACAGGATTATAGCAACCCTCGTCACGCATTACGTTACGAGTATAATGGCTGATCCTCAAATTCCTCTTTACAGACCTCATACTCGGGGAATAAGTATCAATGACCAAAAATTCCTAGCCACTAATTGCAATTTTCAATAATAAATGCTTTATTACGTTTCTTAACGATATAATTACCATACTTTACATCGCGTAACAAAGGCTTACGGATAAATTAGGCGACTCATCAACGAAATTTATGGTACAACCCCATTCTGACCGACCCTTTGTAATCTACATTGGCGTAATTTAGCAATTGTTGAAGACATTGTTAGCAACGCAATCTAAGTATTTTGACACAAATTATTTATTATTATTGTTAGAATTATGTACCTACTCCTATTAATTGTTAAATATACACATAAATTCAACTCTTACTAAGTTGGCAGACAGAGAAATAATCTTAAAAAAACCTCTTTTCAGTGGAATAAACTAGAAAACTTCAGTAACTTTATATATTAAAAATGCCAAGTGCGTCAGCTCGCTCGTAGGTAAGGGTTCCGTACGTGCCTTAATTACTTGTTAACTTACCTTCCTTATTATTTTCCTTTCATCTTCGGTTATATACTACTGTTAGGGTTGTCACGTTTCTAAAATCAAACATTTATCTGGCAGGGGTCGATATTTGACTCTTAATATTTTGCAAATTAATTCCCTAAATTGGAAAATGATCTTCATATACCATTGTATCTTCATCATCATCATTCATCATCATCATATCGATTAGTTTACCCTTTTTATCGATGTAATAAATTCAAATGCCATCCCATTCAAATGCATCCAAATGCAATCCCATGCCAAATTTCAGCTTTCTCGTACTATGGGTTTCCAAGAAGCCGTCGACGGACGCGACAAAAGTATAACGGTTCTATCTTGATACCCAACCCTAAAAATATTCAGACGAACCGTGAAACACATTGTTACTAGTTACAGTTTCTTCATGAACACAATTAGGATATAAAAACTGTTATATACTTAGTTATTTTAGTAAATTTGTTCTTTAGTAAGTTATCTATTGCAATAATAACAATGTTTTTTGTTTAATAGCTGATACCCGTCACTTTGTTCGCGAAAATATTTTTCAGATTTCAAACTTTTGCAGTTATATAGTTTGTAAATAAGTTATGTAGTAGTATGTGAATAGTATTATACGAAGCGCTCATAGCACGGCGGCTTGCACCAATCTTAAGTGATCGTCATAGTTACCTAAGCAACAGCGAGCGCGGTCGGTAGTTGGATGAGTGACCGCTGGTGGCAAAAACAATCTTGGGTGATTCTATGCTTCAGTCCCGGTTGTTACCATTTGGTAACAGTTGGTAAGCCATGTCGGCTGCCTCCGGACAGCATAAAAAATTCCGACACTTGGGTTAGCCACTAAACCCTCCACCAATCCGCAATGGAGCTGCGTGGTGGAGTATGTTCAAGGCCTCCTCAGGTATGAATAGAGACGCGTGCTCAATAATGGACCATTAATGGGTTGAAGCCAAAATAAGTTATGTATATTTCTGTAGCTATTGTCACCCATGACCTACGAGCATACATAAAAATATCTGCCTCGGCCGGACCCCTCGCTACGCAAGCAGGGTTACTACCAACTGAGCTACGGGGTCGTCAAATAATAATACATACATACGTATCAAACTGAAAAACTCCTTTTTGAAGTAAGTAGGTTATTAAAAAGTAAGACGCCACTGGCAACGTCTGTTTTTAATAAAACATAATTCCAACTCTTTCGTTTGCAGACATTAAAAAAAGAATACAAAAAGTTGAGATCTGTAAGTTCAAAGCGGAGTTAACGGAATGTGAAACCGGGTATCAAGGATTGCTGATTAAAATTCATCTTCTCGAGCCGAGAATTAAAATTAATCCTTCACCGTTAAAGTTCTCAGTTGATAACTTGTAGTGACGTGCTTTTTGACCATTTTCAATATTTTTTGTATCCATAATCTTCAGTTATACCTCGCAACTGTTACAATACCCTGTTTTTTTAGAACGCTCATACTCATAGCCCCGCACTAGGATTCCCTGTATCGTGGGTGCCATGCCAACACACAAGATAAGAACACACACACACACAGGTTATTTATTATTGATGGACCAGATTATTTATTATTATCATTCATCATAAATATGATTTCAACCTTAATTAGATAGTTACCTACGATTTACCAGTCAACTCCTACCAAAAATATACATCGGCGGCAGCATTATAATTTGTAAATTTAAAAAATCTTCATTACAATCTGTGCAAACGTGAAAGCATCTCTGGGCTCCGCGCAGTAATTTACAATCATTTACCAGGTAGCGCCGCAAGAAACACCATTAATTATGAGTGGTGTTATTTATCAGACCTTCCACTGAATTTACTTCAAATGAAGGACTGGATTAGCTTGCCTGCACTGGTGTTCCCATCTGCGTTTAATGTGGGAGTCTTCTAGAGGAGAGTGAGAGCTTTCATAAGTTAGTGCTTCCAACATCTTATATTTCATCGCCGCTTACCATCAGGTGGGATTTTTGATAAAAATTGTGTTATTGTATAAGGTTTTGGCATCACGTATTATTGTACTAGACTTTGACGGGGCTTCCCCGCGTGGGAATCGGACAACGACAATGGTATTTATAGCTCACTATTTTGGATATAGTCGCCGTCGCGGACTTTTATTTAAAACTATTTCACGTTAAACAATCCATCGATACATTATCCTCGTGTAACTCGAACGGTTTAGGCAGCGCACGCCAAAATAGCTCTCAGAAGACAGTATTTTTTCCGATTTAATGATTATGGCCAAATTCTTTAATATTTGTAGCTCCTAATGTTATTTTGATGTATAAGCTATTTTTTTTACATGGGATAAGTTAATGCTTGACAACTATCCCACCTGATGGTAAGTGGCGATGAAGTCGAAGAAAAGAAAAAGAAAAAAAGCTATATTACTGTGTAAAGTTTCATCTAAATCTGTTCAGTATTTTTTGTGTGAAAGAGTAACAAACACACATACATACCTACTCACAAACTTTCGCATTTATAATATTAGTAAGAATATTGTAAATGCGAAATTATAATATTATAATGCGAAATTTTATAATATAAGTAAGAAGTAAGATAAGTTTGCATCCTTTCTTATTACGAATGCCTTCACTCCTCATGTAAAGTAGACGGCGATATATTTAACCTACATTTATCGATAAACAGACCTCGCGAGAGCTTTGTGAATAACATATTATTGCTGAGTGGCTCCTTGAGAATACGAGATGAGAACCCGACGAATTCCCTTCCGAAATGCACAGCGTTTAATGGTTACTTTCCCATAAAGGACAATGATCCTTTGTCCCTTAGCTATGAGAATTGGTACTATCGTAAGTCTGGATTCTGTATGTCTGGTAATAAATATAACCTAACGAGTTCTTTTTTTTTATTATAAGTGTTGAAGTTGAACGTCTAATGCAGCCGTCTCGTTCACTGAGTATTAATAGTAAAAAATATTTTAAAAACAAGTTTTTATTTGTGTACTATAAGCATACAATAATTACCTTGTTGTTGTAACTTAATCGTGACAACATACATGCGATGAAAACTGAATTAAAACAGATATGAAAAGAATTTATTTTTTCGATATGAAAATGGCTTTAATGAATTAATTTAATCAAGTTTTTTATATTCCCCTTAACCTATATACCCGTGCGGTAGTTGACAATTTTTAAAACGAGCTACGAACAAAGACTGGTTTTAGTACCCAAAGATAAAAGGTTGAATTATGCCTAAAAAGTGTTGCTTACTTTCCTCATATTCGCGTTACATGTTTTATGATACCCAAAATATCTCTTTTAGACTACTTTACTTTATCGAGTTATTTGTTTCGATATACAGCGTGTCCCATTAGTTGTACGACAAACTGAAATGGGAGATAGCTTGAGGATGGACCTACCAGATGTCAAAATATCACTTCAGTAAAAGTCTCACCATTTTCGAGATGTTGACGTTTGTTTTATTTCTCGCAAATAAAACAAAGGTTTTGACGTTTGTTTTATTTCTCGCAAATAAAACAAAGGTCAATGAGATGATTCAGATGGTTGGTTGGTGCCTAATTTCCGAAAAATTAAACAAAGTTTAAAAACCGTAACACTTTTACTAGTTAAGTGATTTTTGACATCTGGTAGGTTGATCCTCAAGCTATCTTCCATTTCAGTTTGTCATACAAGTTATGGGACGCGCTGTATAAACTGTTACCATCTAATAGAATGACTTAACAAATAGGTCTTTGTTTTATAAATTTACGAAGAGTCATTGTTTTTGAAAGGTTGATTGTATCGGGCATTGAGTGCTGTCTGCCTTCTAACTTTGATATCGTTTACAATTCCATTTTGCGTGTTATACCACTCCAAAATGGTTACGTCAATCAGTAAAGTCGTTAAATATTACAGTCAGCGTAGTATCTTCTCATACGTGCGACAGACGCGACAACGGCGCGACAGTGACGCGACTAAATGACGTATGATGTGCCACTGCGACATTTTGAAGCTGCTTTGACGCAACAACGCAAATATATCTTCTCCACAGTTGCGCAAAATTATTAATAAATTATCACTTGCTTCGGGAAGGAAAACATCGTGAAAACTTTGCCACTCGCAACTTGGTTCGTACTTGGCCAGCATGACGGACTATGGCCTCTATTCCTCACATTCTGACAGAAGACCCATGCCCAGCAGTGGGACAGTTATGTGTTGCGATAATAGTTGCGCATAGTGACAGTGTCGGTGTAACTTGAAAGAACCGCTAGACGTCGCATATTTGGAACGTAGAAAGTTGCCCATGTGTATGAAACTTATAAATAAGCATTTTTATAGATATTATAAATGTTTTAATCGTTTTATGTTTTTTAATGGATCCAATTTTACAAATATTATTACAATTTGAAGCTATTTATTATAAAATATGAATGTAATTCTGCTCTGTAATCACAATTATGTGTACGAGTACATGGGTGTTTACCTGCTTATTAATAATATTATCCGCGCGCCAAAGCCACTGTGAAATATTTTGTCGCAACAATGTCGCAGGTGTGAATAGATAGTCTATTCAGTCTATGTATACCCGTGTTTACCTTAAGCGAAGGGTGATTAGGATCTGTGCTTAATAGTCGAAGTAGAATCCATTAGACGACTGCTAGTATGATGTCTAAGGTAGGATAGACAAGGAAAGCTGTAGTAGTAGTTATTATCCATTTCACAATCACACAGAAGAGAATTATCATGATGGCTTAGAAGTAAAACAGAACATTTGGATTTTATTTACTTCTTTTATAACGTAATTTCTCAAAAAAGGGACATTTATTAGTTGTTCGAAATAGTGTTTAAATTAAAGTTAATCGCTAAATTTGTACATTAAGAAAATCTTTTCTTTTTATTAACTCCAAATCCCGTAACAAATATTTTTAGATTTTTTATCTGTTTGTTAAGATACTGTGTTGTGTGATGTATTCAATTTAACACGTTCACTGCGGACCACCCACAATCGGCCCGATGCTGTGCCAACGCACTGTGCGTACAGGAAAAATAGGTTCCTCCCGCCGCCTGTGCAGGACCGGTTTCTTGGGAATTTTTACGAGTATGACAGAGAAAAATATACATAGTTTTCGATTCGTGTAACAACAACAATGTAGAAATATAGCAGTTTAATAAGCTTGGGGTGGGGTGAAGTTGTCTATAATAATAAAATTATATCAATCGGTTTACAAAACAAAGTATTTCAATTTAAAGAATTCTGGCAAAATATATTTTCGAGTGCGGGTGTGAAGGCAGAAGTTTAACGAAGTCCGCCCTAGCTTCTGTGAACTTTAAGTTTACAAACATTACGTTTTAATTAATGCGTGTTTTTCTTTGAAAGTTTGACGTTTTTCTGAGACAAGCAGCAGCGTATATCACTCTCCAGACTTTGAACTATCTCCATATCAAAACTCACATTGAACCATCGCTCCGTTTTGACGTGAAAGGAGGTCAAACAAACACTTTCACATTTAATAATAATATTAATATGGGTGACATCTCAAATTCTTCATAATCATAATTGATTAAATTACGTCAAAATCTAATTGACTAAAAAACGTCTCATAATTTAAGATTTAATTTTACATAGATTTTTCTTGTTTTAATAAAATTATCAACATAGATTCATTATTTAACTGGGGGCTGTTATTAATCTACATAATTAGAACGAATTTCCCCCGCCATTGATCATTCTTTTACCCGCATAACGGGGAAGGTTGGCTTAAAGGATCACATCCGACAGTGACGGTATAGCCCCCGGTAATAGAATGTCCCTTTTTATTTATACACGGGGATTTTGTAGAGATGTCTCAAAATATCCCACAAGACATGTTTCAACAGGCTCATAACTCAAATCCACGGGGTTATGGATTAAATGTGTAAGTATTTGAAAAGGTGATACAGTTATATAAGAAAGAAAGAAGAAATAAAATATATTTATTTTGTCTGGTATACATCAGAGAAAGAAGATATCGAAACATAATAATATCTATATCTATAATGAAACTGTAACTGGTTTATGTCTGTACATAGAAGAAATTTGAAAAATGTATGAAGGATCTTCATACGGCTATTCAAGGCAAAATATTATTTTTAAAATTTTTGTCTGGCTGTCTGTAGTGCTTATATAAAACTATAAAATAATGATCAGCAAATGACCATGGCAAGACAACAATCGCTGATTTTCAAACCAACCTCAGCTAGTGGTTATAAATTTTAATAGTAATTTATAAGGTTTATGTAATATATAAAATTGTCCTGTCACGAAGTTAGTTGTCAAACTCCTCCGAAACGGCTCGCCCGATTTTATGAAACTTTTTTTGTATATTTGGTACGTATGAGAATAGTTATCTAAGTATTTCTCATACATAGCGGGCCGTTAAAGTTGTAGCCCTGCAGAAGTCCGTCACCCGCTGTAAACGGCCTCTGACCACTTCAATAATAGATTACCTAACCGAACCACGTAACTGGCACAAAGTGTAGTTATCGCGCATTTAAACTCAAAAGCGGTCTCGTACATCACTAACTTGGGAACTAATAAGTAGTTACTTAAGAATACCTCCGTTAACGCCCCAACTCGTGCCGCGACAAACTTGTAAATCGAGTTAACGGGATCATAACTAATCGACACTACATTCGAGTTATCAAGCGATACTTGAGTTAAATTAACTTCACCTTATCTGGCCTAGTTATGGAAATAAAACAAAAGTACTCGCACGTGCTCGGAATACAACCACATGAGTAGTTAAAAACATATTAAGTATGAACCCGTAGCATAGTTGGGAATGGCCCTGCCTACGAAGTGACGGGTCCCGGGTTCGATTCCCGGCCGGGGCTGATATTTATGACAGATAAATTTGTTGTTTTTGTGTTGTTCATAGGGGGTGCAATTGTTTAAGCCTGTTTCATAAATAAAATTAATATTTAGATATCGATAAAGTACTCACGATAATAAATAATTCTTATATTTTATACCGTCAATGTAACCCGACCTAGATAGATAGATAGGTACAGGATAGAGAAAAAAGTCACGAAAAGAAAAGAAGACAGGTCACGAATATTCTCGAGTTCAGCCGTAAATTGGTGCCAATTAGAAAACTTAGCACTTTCCTTTTAAAAAAGACGTTCGCATACCGTCCAAGTTAATCAGATCTCTTGCAGAAGTATTTAATTACTGCATAGCATCCTTAAGTATTTCCACTTATTCTAATTAAAAGGTTTTGCGTCTCGCCACAGCCAACCTTTGCTACCGTTCGAGCTATAAATTCCCTTCCCTGGCCTGTTTTCACCGCTTGCAATATGTGGAAACTGCAATCAGCAGGGATAGCCAAGTAGTTCGTACATTGGACTCCCGAACAGGGAGGTCTGGGTTCAATACTGCATGCACCTGTCATTTTGAGCAGTTATATGCCTATTAGAAAATTATTATCACTTGCTTGGGAAAACATCGCGAAGACATCTGCACACCAAAGAATTCTCCTTAATGATCTCAAAGGTGTTGTGAAGTCCGCACAATTGGCACGCATCTATCCATTGAAAGAGTCTTAACGTGTTCTCTGAAGCACAATAGTGCTCAAGATATCCCCAATAGCAGCATCTTCAAATACTTGACAGATGTTAAGGTTGTAAACTGAAAGATATAACGTACCAAGAGGTAAAAGCCCCAAAGTTAATACGTGACTCGGCTGTGGAATTGGTTCAGGTACGTGTAAGGGTACAACTTGTCAGAGTTATTGTAGCTTAGATAGGTATTTGAATATAAAGCTGCAAGCATTGACCAGCTCTGCAATTAGTTCAGCTCATGTTATCAGACATTTTATAATACCTCAGTATGTTTTTCTACAATTGTTTTCAAAAACAAATTCCTCAGACCTTTAAATAAATAAAATAAGACAATAAAATACCTTAATTTTTTTTTATTATATAATCTTCTTCTTCTTATAAGAGGACTACACTTTTTAGAGGCGACCATCTCAGTCCTCAAGGGTAGCAACACATATGTGACCGAATTATAACGAGACTCTTACTAACATTTACTAACTGGACTAACATTCACTAACAGTCCCTGTCCCAGTCCTCATACTTACAAACTAACCAACTAATGTTCTAAGACCGTCACCTAACCGGACTAACTATCCCAGTCCCCATTTGAGTCTTGTTCTAATTCGGTCACAGTTGTCATGGGCGGCAGCGGAAGGTGGTGCTGCATGCTCGTTTGCTACCTTAACACGTTCACTGCGTCACTATTTTTGATGGACTTTCAGCCAGTGCGGATGAGGTCTTTTCGAGGCAAAGTTGAACTTCTTTCCAGTGCGTTTGAGGGCTTTTCGACCTCACAAAATATTGTTTCTAAAAAACGCCTTAAATATAGCTCAAAATTGAAAATATTTGCTTGAAACTTTACCATTATAAACTTAAATAGTTTTTCAAGTTGAATCTAACTTCGTACGTAGGTGTGACATTTCGGTATTGAATAAATGAAAAAAAGAATTATGCCATCGATTCTGCCTCACAACGCACTGAAAAGAAGTTCGATTTGTGTCTCTACTAGTGATGGGAATAAAATAGAAATGCAGGTGATATAACATTTATTTACTTAAATTAGGATTTTAAAGTACCATACACCTACCACACATACCAATTTTAGTTTTAAAGTATGTAAGTCAGTTTATGTGTGTGTATATGTGTATGAATGAATGTGTGCGTATTTGTGTGAATGGGTGGGTAATTGTGTGTTGTGTGTGTGTGTTTGTGTTGTGTGTTTGTGTGGTCATTAGTGGGTAGATAGATTTGTGTGTTTGTATGTACTCTTACTCATTGAGTATAACAGCTATGACCACTGCAGACACGAACAAAAGAGAAGATATACTTCCTCGCCTAAAGGAATCTGGTATTGTAAACCGGAAATATAAACTATACAGAAGTTAAAAATACGAGTAGCTATTTATCAAATATTTCAAACCACATTCATGTTGTAGCAATATACATTTGAACACCCACACCTAGGGTAGGAAAAAAATAATAATATCTAGAGTATTAAATTGATTTTCCTCTTTTGAAATATATTTATCATTATTTGAGTATTGTGTAGATTATAAAAGCAAAATAGGATTTGCGACGATTAAGGATTTGTTAGTGTAAGCAGCATGCGTATAAATGATGAGTGTTAAAAAATCGTGCAAAAAAAATTATGTATCTTGAGTACAATTAGTTTAGTTGTCAACTAGCTAGCTGTAGCTTGGCTATTAGTAGGGGTCATTTTGGTTAAGAGGATGAAACGAGGTCCGCCAAAGTGGTACCAGACTGTACAGTAATCAATTTTATATTTTATATGAGTCATCTTATACGCTTTATTATGATACAAAACTTAAAATTGTAGCTAGTGGGATTTTTTTTATTGAATTTTACAATTTACTATCCTTACTCTTCGCCGTAATACTTTACGTGAAAAGGACCGTAACCAAGTGCAGTAGAGAAATTATTAAGTAAAAAAATCGATGTTAATAAATCCAATAAAAATACTTTTACTTTTAAATGGCTATTTACCGAAAGATTTTAAATGCAGTATATTATGAAAATCGATATTACTTGATGGCTGTTGGTTCTTTCTATTCTAATGTCAATGTCAATCTGTCAAAGTACTCAAATCAAAGTCACAAATAATAAGTCAATGACGAACAATAACAAAAATACTTAAAAAATAAGGCGAGTCGCGCGGACAAGAAGTGCGCTTCCGTATCGAAACTTGTCGCATCACTACGCGCCGCCCGCGCCCCCCGCGCTTCACTCCGTGCGTTTATGAGGCCTACAACTTTTGAGGCAGATCCTCCAGACCTCACTTCGCACTGGTGCATATTTTTTTCTATTCAGTGCGTTTGAGGGCTTTTCGACCTCATATCTTATTAAATAAGCCATTGGGCTCTACTTCGCAAGAGAAACAATTTTATGTATTTGTCTCTGTCATACTCAAAGAAATGTTAAAATTGTAGCCTCCCGCACGGAGTGAAAGAACGCGATTTTGATTGCCGCACCAGCGGGAAGTCATGCTTGAGACGTTTCGACCTCATAACGCACTGAACGTGTTAAATCAATAAAAAAAAAAGGAGTGAGTATATTATGTGTGTGGGCAGTCGCGAGTGATGGCGCCCCGTACCGTCACTGCCGATGCATCGCACGGCAGTGCGGATCTTTCTCGCACAGCTACCTCACTGCGGCCCATGTTCACAGCAGATCTTACTCGTTCCGCTGCAGAGCTTAGCCTCAGTGGAAACGGTTAGACAGTTTGCATGAATCAATTGCGGAGAATAAATAAGACAGTCTCTCGCGAATTACGCTCGTGGTTTTAATTCGTTAGCGCGGGATTGGGATGCCGTAACAGCCTGTTTTTGTTGGATTTGTAAGTATTGGAAGTTTATATTTTTGTTTTGATACTGCTCAAGATAGCCTTAATAATAGAAAGCCAGAAGAATAAATAATAATAGCGGAGTGGTCTGAACGCTGGACTCCCGAAGCTTGGGACCCGGGTTCAAATCAAAATGCCTTTGATGGCACCAACCTCAATCAAAAATTGTCGGTACCTAATTTATTATTTCATAATTTTAAGATCCGTTTTAAAAGCGGATAAATTTCTTTAATTTAACAGAAATTGTGTTCCGGTTTGGAAGGTTATACTTTTTAACGCGACTATAAGACCGAATGCGAATCCTAGTCTCGATTTGAATCTTGTTCTGGGTCATCGGCATTGGAAGACTGGTTCTGCATGCTCGTTTGCTATCTTAAATTCATAAAAAAATAACCAACTCGCTTAACTCGCTTAAAAATACTGGCATAGCAAGACAAATGAAAATCCGAGGAATTGAAAGGTAAATATGTTTTCGATATTTCTAGTTGACACGTCTTTGTATTCAGAAAAAGGTTTTCTTCAAATTATGTCGTAGTCCGGGTCCGCTTGGGATCCATCGACATCCTGGATTTCGTCTCCCAGTCAGCGAATATCCCTTGTAAATCACTTTGACGGGCAGACCCGACCGCTTTAGGCCGTGTCCGCACTGAGCGTTGACAACGTCAACTTTTTTTTTTTTTATTTCGCATCTAAAATAATTTTTGTGCTATTCTTAAGCATGTCCTAAAACAATAGAAGTTAATCAAATCCATATAACACATAATTTGTGTTCGAGAAAATAATTTTTAATGTTATTTAAAAGGTTGATTAAAAATAAGTTTTTTTTTCTACTGTAAAATAAAAAAAAAATTGAAGTGGTCATCAAAGCCCATGGCCATTTTCCCAACAAATACTGAAGCGATGGCACAGTTCGACTTTAGAAAAGTGTTTGCAAAAAATCAACGTCAAATAAACTTGAATATCATTTTATTTATAATAAAACCGCAGTGTATGTAAACATACATAACCTATTACCGCCGGCATACTACCGTGCGTAGAATCGTACCAATAACCTTTCCAAAGGGAAAACAATAGGGATATTTTCTTATTCTAGGTTCCTACTAAACAAATTGGGAGACGCCGGCATTGACATTGCTATATTTTCCGGGCTAACAGTCAGACCGCCGTATGTATGTAAATGACAGAGATAGGAACTATTATTTTTATATATATTTATTTTATATTTATTCAGTTATTAAATTAATTACACCTGCACCAGTGCACCTACAACAAAAAATGACTGGTTTATGTCTAAACATAGCTTTTGGAGAAAAAAATGTATGAAGGGTTTTCACAGCGCCAATAGAAGCCAAAAATAGAAATCGTGTTTAGAATTTTTGTCTATAATCTGTCTGTAAGTTAATCCGGGCATCACGCAAAAACTACTGAATGAAATTTGATGCGGTTTACGCAGTTGTATTGGTGGTGCATGTTTCATTTTAATACACCGCTTAGAACTAATAGTCCGGTTAATTTAGATATTTGAAATAACTATAATTCAAAAAATTATAAAAACATTTTTGTAGAGAATTTTAAGATTTACAACTGTGGCCTGAAGTTTTTTTTTGTAAAACTTACCGTTTTCGAGAAAAATCTAAAAACCTCAAACTTTGACCTTTCACCCCCAATAACTTTTGAAGCACACATGGGATCGATGGGGACTTTTAACACTTTATTTGTAATGGTAAACCCTAGCTCTCCACCAAAATTTGGCTTTCCGGCAATTATAGTTATTTGACCACAATTTTTATGTCTAAATTTACCGGGCTATAACACAATTAACACAATTATAATAACGCTACGCACTCACAGCTCCACACAAGGATTCCCTGTGTCGTGGGTGCCATAGACAACCCATACCGAGCACAGAAGTTTAACTTATCGGTATCTGTTGTATTTATCATTGAAACCGGCTCGCTCGAATCCAGGACCCTTACAAGGACAGTCCGGCATGGTGACCGTTGCGCTATACGGGTCACGGATATCGCAAAAAATAGAATATCAAGCCGTAGTTAGGGAGTATTCGGACGTTAAATGAATGGCAGCACAGTACGGTTAATGGTTCGGATAATTACATCGAGTAAATAAATAACCTAATTTAAAGGTATTAGACAAAAACTCATTTTACGGTGGAATTCTATAAAGCTATAGGCCTACTTTGCCAGTCACACATCTATACCTATAACATCCACGATTCGTCCAGACAATTTCTCGTCTTATACGCTTCGAAATCCCACGTCCGCAATACTTGGGGTTCAACACATGTTGGGATTACTTGACCTACAAAAGGAATTATTACTCCGCCTGTTATATAGGTTTCTACGAGTCTTTAGGTATAGTGAAGATATTAGGAATTATCTGATATAGAATATTATGTTTGTCTTAATCCCGGATCTAATTCTATTGGATCTATTATATACTAGCTGTCCCGGCGAGCTTCGTACCGCCCGTAGTAATAAATGTTGTGGTAACTTATTAGTTGCAACACTTCTTACACTATCACGAACGTACGTTTTTAAAAGTTACACGTTGAAGACCCTCTAAGCCTAGACCGGATTGACATCTATGAAATTCCAAAATCGTCGTAATTTCGTTACGAAAATAATGAAACTTAATAGCAAAATATATTCCTCTTTATTACCGATCCCAAGGGAATTTTAAATACTATTAATACTACAATAATATAGTTATTCATGATTTAAATTATCCAGATATTTGACAAATATGTAGTATTGTTTAAAGCGAAAACATAAATATCTTTTCCTATATCAAGGGAATTTAAAATGTTCCAAAATCCGATTGTAGTGATTACGGTGCCAAAAAAATAAATCCGCATTTTTTCATATCCCGCGGGAATTTCGGAAACCGGCGGTAACACTTTCTTGTTGACATTACAGGAAATTTGTGTGTAAAATTTCAGTTCTCTAGCTCTAAGGTTTGGTGATATATCAGTCAGTCAGCACCTTCCTTTTAACCGTTTGCTCCATAAAGGAGGGTAATATGTTTAACAGTCCATGTTCATATATTTAATAATCAATTCCCGGCCACTGCAGACATTTATTTTAAAGTGTTCTCGGGTCGTGGGTATTTATGATATCTGATTTGTGAGATGGAAATGTTATAATTTTCGCAACAACGTAGCCTCTGTCCTTTCCAGCCCTATCAAATATCTCCATAGCAAAAATCAAATCGATCCGTTGCTCCAGTGTGACGTTAAAGAACGACAAACAAACATCCCGCATTTATAATATTAATAAGTATAGTATGGATATCCATCATCATCATCACAACCCATAACTGTCCCACTGCTGGGCACGGGTGTCCTCTCACAGTGTGAGGGGTATAGGCCATAGTCCACCACGCTGGCCAAGTGCGGATTGATGGACTTCACACACCTTTGAGAACATTATGGAGAACTCTCGGTGTGCAGGTTTCCTCACTATGTTTTCCTTCACCGAAGCAAGTAATAATTAAATATTAATACGCACATAATTTTTGAAAATTAGTGGTGCGTGCGGGGTTTGAACCCGGACCCTCCGGTTCGGCAGTCCAACGTTCAACCACACGGCTATCACTGCTTTATGCTAGTATGGATATACAAAAACTATAAATGGCACAAAACATAGCGCCATAACTCTTCTAGTTCCATTTCGCTCCAAATTTCGTAAAGTCGATTGAAAAATAGGCTCGATAAATTAAAGCCACGTCCGTATAGCGGAAGGCATCATTGACTGGAAGCGGGTATTCTAACGGCGCCCTCGTATATATCTGTCAATGGTTTTGCTGTTTTGTCGTATGATCTGCCAGGCTTCTGGTGTTAACCTACATTTTTTTATTGAATTAAGGCAGCAAACGAGCATGCAGCACCACCCTTCCGCTGCCGTCAATGACAACTGTGACCGACTTAGAATAAGACTCAAATGGGGACTAGGATAATTAGTCCGGTTATGAGACCGTTTTAGCCCCGTAATATCAACAATCGATTAACTCACAGTTTAACTAAACTACTTCAAAAGTTAAACTATCGATTAAACTGCTCTCGTAATTTCAATGATAAAACATTGCCCGATTAGTTAAACTTAGATCAGTTTTTAAATTATAGCAACACTTGGCATTTCGTTCATTCGTTTTGGTTTAAACCGTAAAGAAATGTATATGGCAATGTTTTGATTCAAAAGATTTGACGTTTCTTTGACGGACTTTGAGAGATATTGACACTGACTTGATTAAAATTTGGGTAATATTTTGTGGTTGTCTTCTGAAAGTTGTGTTTTACCAATATCAATCTATAATAATTGACGACATGTTGACATGACAAACACCTGTTCCTAAGCAACCATTTTGAAATAATAGATTAAACCCTACGTGCCAGTTTAACCGCCCCTGCTTGACCGTTTAAACGAAGCAATAATTTAAACTGTCATACACGGATTAACTGTCATTGATATTACGAAATAATCGACAAAGATAGTTTAAACTCAGAATGATAGATTAAACTGCTATTGATATTACGGGCCTTAAGAAAAACAACTAATAGAAATACTTAGATGAAAGTAATTGATATCTACACACACATAACAATTATATTACAGACATCGATTATTTATATAGTCTTTTTACTTTTTGCACAGGTGGCATCTGGTGTTAAGTGGTAAGTATCAATGTAGCCTAAGCTGGAAAACGCATTATACATAACTATTGTAAATAATAATATATGTATAGACATAAGTATATAGTACATAGTACATAGGTATATAGTAATAAAAGGCTTAGATAATATGGGTTATTGTCGAGGCAATAAGTTTTTGTGTACCCATCTAATGAAAATGCGTCGCTCGCCAGTTCTGAGTATATTAACGTACGTTTTATTTGCGGTACACTCAGTAACAACAGTGGTTTACGGCGGAATTTTAATAAATAGATAACACTACAGGATTCCCTGTGCTATAGGCAAAACAATAGACAAAAATATACACGCCCAGACCGAGAACAGAAATTTAAACTCATTATTCAAATTTACGCTTCACTGAGAATCAAACCCAGCACGTTTCGCAAGCTATCTAGCAAAGTAATCATTGCGAATTCAGTTCGTAAGAATAATGAAGTGAAGAGCACTCATACTCTTAATGGTTTTTCATTACTAATTTTCATTACACTTAATTAGAAAAAAGCCGAATATAAACAAACACAAAACAAATAAGGACACAGCCACACGCCGCTTTTCACAAATTATAATGCATATCCTGATTTCACTTATGATGCTAACTGTACTCAGCCTAGTTTGGTGTCCATTACTCAGACTAGGTAAAGAGCCTTGATAATAAAACAAAACACTACGAATGACTCGTATACCGTGGACGACAATCATTACAGTTGAGTTCATTTTAGATGGAGGCTTAATAGATATCACGAGACTCAAATGCCAGTCCCTAAAGGGGTGTGATGCTTAATGCGTCTAGTATTATCACAGAGTAAGGGGTATTATGCCGAGGGTTGAGGAATTGTCCCTTTGAGTACCCTTTGAAAAACTGTCATTAAATAGAACTCTATTATAACTGTCAACGCGTGGAATTACAAAAATGACAGTCATTCACACGCTTATATTATTATTAGCTTAATTACACACGTATGCATTGTGTGACGACATTACTCTGTTATACTCATATACGTACATCTATACCCAGAATATTCCCTCACACACATCCGTGTCTAGTTGCGCCTTCTCCGTTCTTGTTTATTTAGATGTAGTGTTGGTGGCTCGGTTTACCTGTTGAAGTAGAAAGACAGAGAAAGAGAAGAGATAGAGAAAGAGAGAGAGAAATAGGAGACAGAGGGCAGAGAGAGATTTCTTTCTCCTCTTACGCAAAGAAAGACTTAGTGCCACTTTTTAATTGTTAGAAGTGTGTGCCATATGTCAAAAATTTAAGTTATTCTTGATTCTTATAAGGATAGTAATTAACGAGGATATAAATATAAATGTATGTAGTATATGTATGTATGTAGTAAAGGAAACAAACGACACGAAAACATTATGTTGTTCTTTGAAAAGAAACAAAGAAGAAAGTGGGGTTGATGAATAAGAAATTCCGATACACAACCTCCACAATGTCCACGGCTCTAAAAAGTCTTTTAGGTCGTTTTGTTGGTGTAACAACCGCTATAAAGCCGTAATGTTGGTGCGGAACCCAGTTAGAGGTGCTTCGGGGCACCTAACAGGCGAAAGAATTACTCCCTAATACAGATAAAGGGATATTGTATGTAACCTGGGGATACTTAATCCCCGGTAACATTATGCGATGTATAATAAAACTAACTGATTAACTGATACCTGACATAGAAGACACTTGTTTGACAAACGAGTTTTTTATATGAAAAAATAATAAGCCGTTTGTTTTTAAATTAAATTAATTTTAAATTTCTGCAAACCAAAATTCTATTTCTTTAAAAGTGTATATTTTAAACATTATTTTTTTAATCTTGATTTTGAAGGCATATTCTAAGCTTTCAAAATCAAAATTAAAAAAATAATGTTTAAAATATACACTTTTATGTTAACCTATTCTTAGTTAAGTTTAACATACCCCGCCAACATTGTACCTTCGATAAAATATTCTAACACAATAGAGTTCGTAGAGCCACCGTAGCATGTTCGTAGAGGTACCGTAGCATGTTCGTAGCACGTAATGAGCGATTACAACGTAGCAACCAGCGGTGCAGTGCAGTAGATTGCCTTCAATTACCTCCACACGAGGATTAATGGAGATTATAGATTAGCAAAGGAATAATAGTAATATAGAATACTTTACTATAATTTTCTTAATGTTGTCTACTTATTATAAACAACCTAGTTAGTAGCAAGTGGTAGTTGTCGTCCATAGATATCAGTAATGCCAAAGATTACCGATGCGTTGTCGGCCAAGAAAAAACAGAGAAGAAAAATATCATCGAGAGAAAGAAACGGCGAAAGAACGAATGAAAGAATTATAGTGTAAGTGCAATTTGCGTTTCTAGGTGATTTACTGAAGATTACGGATAGATACAATAAAAGCCGGGTATAAGGTTATAGAAACACTATCCATGGAATTAGATTTGAAATAGTAAACCTAAGTTAGTTACTAGCGGTCCCATAACTCACTTTAAAACTCCATAAACAGCAATCGTCGAAGCGTGATAACCCCGTACGTTCTTCCAACCACGTACGATACAAGAACTTAGATCTCAATTCGGTTCACGGACTACCAGGGCGACCATGACAATTTTTAACAATGGACAATCTTCACTTATCTTCTCTTAAATACTCTTTAGTTTAATTGTTTAATTGAAATTTAATTAATTCCGAGTGCTAGCAAACTTTCATTTTATTAAAATTAAACGATTAAAAAATCATATTATAACAAAAGAAAAATACTAAAGTGAAACATTAAGAGAACGAACCTAAAAAGTTGAAACAAAACTTGTTTTGGTGAGAAAATTTGCTCTTTCTTTGCAGATTTGCAGTCTTTTGAGAAAAATACGTACACATTAATAAATATTCATAAATTATTAAATTCAGTAAATATCCTTAACATTGTTAAAGGTGATTCAAATCTAGTAGCAAAACGGTCAGGTATGGTAACAATAATAAACGGTGTTGTTATAGTAAGCAAAAGTCTCCTATTGTCCCATAAAAGCAGTCAACCTACTCCTAAGACGTAAACTTTGGAGCTAAGCCAGCGGCGTCTACTATTATATGGAATGCAATAGCAGGAAACGTGTTCGGAAACTAATTATCATGCCATCAACCATGGTTTGCTGAACACAATACTTTTATATTTCGATTCGTATTATGTAATTCTTATCCCGTTCGAAAACGGACACGACAGGTTGGTAGAAGAAGAAGAAACGTTTATTTCAACATTATTGTACTCCCTCACACCCTGTATGTGTACTTGTGGGGTAGGTTGGCCCTTCCGGTTTGTGAAGTTAAGAACTCCCAAAAAGATTCCGGGAAATCCCGAAGCCACCCCGATATGGATGAAATGTCGTATGATGATAGTTACGGTATTATGTCGTTTCCGACTCCCACGGGGACAAAGCCATAAGCTAGAACTAGTACAAAACAATTTATCTGTTTATTGCACTAATAGTTGAGAAACTTATTCTCTACTTGCGTACAAACAAAAACATCAATCTTTGGTAATTGCGTTTTTGTTGCTAGGCAACACGAGCAGCTGAGTCGAAATTGATGAGGTTTTTTGTTTACGAAACCGGAAAGGGAATGTTAGTATTTTTTGTGTAATGCCTATATTTATTCCCTCCTACATCTGACATAAGTATTCTCTTGAGGATTCGAGAATGATAGATTGTTTTGCTGTATTTAATCTTCAATGGATTTATTCGTGGCCATATTGGGGCGCCCTGGGTTAGCCACAATCACATGCTTGCAGACCAGGTTATCGTACAAAGCTACTGATTCACTAGTTTCACGGTAGTAAGTCTAACAAGATACCTATTCAAAATCTTAAACCTATAAAATGGACTTAGTAATAACTATAAGTGTTATGTGCCGAAGAGTTACTTTCACCGTTTCTTCTCTATAAACAAATAAAAATACAATATTTAATATGGTACCTATGCGACACGGTGGTAGATGATATTTTAAATGCAAACTATAGGAATGCACGAGTTACGAGTATTTCGCAATCCGTCCAACAATAGATTGAGCGGGGCTATATCAATGGACACACGTTGAAAAACATGTACAATTTTATTTGCATGCACTCGGCTTTAGTTATAGACCAGGAGCATGTATCAAAATGAAATTATGTTATTCGTATTTGGTTTTTACATACATACATTACACTATTGGAAAGTGAAACTACGATACCACTTCAACAAACGACCGTGAGTGATCTTGCAAGATGAAGCGGCAAGAAACTCCCAAGGAGTTTATCTTTACAGTTACATACAACACTGAATCATCATCACAACCCATAACTGTCCCACTGCTGGGCACGGGTCTCCTCTCACAGTGTGAGGGGTATAGGCCATAGTCCACCACGCTGGCCAAGTGCGGATTGGTGGACTTCACACACCTTTGAGAACATTATGGAGAACTCTCGGGTGTGCAGGTTTCCTCACGATGTTTTCCTTCACCGATCTTTTCAACACTGAATACTACTTAAGATTATATTTCAAACAATCTTATATTTAAAAGAATCATCAAGTTTATTAAGTATAATAATGCCTTGTTCTTGAGATACATATAATTACGAATAGCAGCAAACTAGTAGGAAAAAAGACTAGCATAAAATATGTATCAGTTTGTATTGTTGTTTATAAATGTATATAATTTGGCACATAAATCAATTAGCTTCATCTGCTTAAATTGCTTGAAAATGAAACCACATAAAAATGTGTAGCTAACTCCTAGCCTATACTATTAATGAATAGGTGTACCAAGCTAACATAGGCTGAATGCAGTCAATAGAGTCAGTGCAATGAAATAGCTTCGTTAACACACCCTCCCATTGTGTGCGGATGCCATCCCATTGAGGCCTGCTTGGAGTTTTAATTTCCTTTTTTACGCACGAGCAGACGAGCCAACGGATGGTAAGTGACCACTTGCTTCGGTGTAGTAAAACATCGTGAGGAAACCTGCATACCTGAGAGTTCTCCATAATGTTCACAAAGGTGTGTGAAGTCCACCAATCCGCACTTGGCCAGCGTGGTGGACTGTAGCCTGTATCCCTCACATTGTGAGAGGAGACATGCCCAGCAATGGGACAGTTATTCATAATTGTCTCAGTACTTAATTTAAGTGATACTATGCAAAGAGCCCTATTTCTCTCCCCCCGTAGCCAATTATAATATCATGACATTTCATAGTGCTTATCGCTTAACCAATTCATAAACAAAACTCCACTGAAATCCCCAGCGGAGTACATCACCAAAACGCCTTGAAGTGGATTGCACTCAATTGTTGTTTGTGAATACAGAGGTTAGTTTTATGCATTCACATAAATATAAATGTATACATCTATACAAATAAATTCAATTGGAGTGTATGTTTGTTATATTAAAACAACCACTTATACCGCTTATATTGTACTGTGTATACATCAATATGTATTTATCTTTTAGTACCTATATTATAACAAAATAACATTTTTTAACAATTTTTGTTTGTCTGTCTGTCTGTCTGTTTGTTTTGTACATTTTCTTGTCGTGTGTGTTGTCCATGGCAGCGTTTTTTATTATTATTTATTACTCTCACAGTTATAACAAACAAATATAAACAAACAGTTGTAACAAACATAACAAATAACCCTTTAAGAACACTAGAATTATACCCGTTTATTTCTGTTTATTTCTGCTTATTTCCTCGCAAATTGTACCTACCACTCGTCCTCAAGGGGAAAATATATCAAAGAAAAGCGAAACGGTAAACAACGAGTAATATCTTAAAGGATTACCGTTGGAATTAAGAAACACCCAGGTGACTCCCTAATTTTATTGTGTTTTACGTTAACTTTGCAATTTGATTAAGTAAATTCAGAAGGGTTTCACGATTTTAACTTCCGTAAATCTAATTTAAAAAGATAGCCTTACCTTTCGGTCGCCAAATATCTCTATAGGCGGTTTGACGCTACTAGCGTCATGTCATAGTTAATGACGACCATGTAGCTTAACTGGTGGTGACCCTGACTCCGAAGCGAGGTGTCCCGGATTCGATACTCGAATACTCGTAGCTTCCACACAAAAGGCATAAGAAATATTGTAACATTTTATATGTAACGTAACTTTATTTCAGAATAGTTTAAGGAAACAGTCTACCATCTGCAACAATATATTATCTCCGTGTAAACCCGGCTTGTTCAGTACAAGCCGATATAGTTCTCAGGTGCAGGAATTTTTCCGATTTACTTGGAATATTGTATTGTTACAAAGTGGTATTTTACGTGGTAGTAATACAGAAATCCACACATCCATCCTCACAATCGTTTGCTTAAATAATATTAGGAGGATAGCTCGTTTATGGTTTGATACATTATCGCCATTATCGCAACCCATAACAGTCCCACTGCTGGACTCGGGTCTCCCTCTCACAATATGAGGGTACAGTCAACCACGTTGGCCAAGTGTAGATTGGTCGACTTCACACACCTTTGAGAAAAGTATGAAAAACTTTCAGGTTTCCTTGCAATGTTTTCCTTTCGCAAACAAATGATAATTAATTTCTAATACGCACATTTTTTTAATTATCGGTGCGTGAAAAAATCATTCGTTTGGGAATTGCACGTTCAAACCAATATGCAAACTAATTGCGCCATCGGGGTCGTCATTTAAAACGGAGTTGTGGGGACAAGCACATAGTTATAAACCGGGAGAAAAGTTTAATATTTTAAACTTTTCTTCTTAGAGCGTGAGCTGTGAAGGTTCTTCACACGACCTAGCGCTGACGCTCCAAAATAATACCTATTTATAGACCCATTACGGCTATTACAAATTTTACATACTCCTTATTTAATCTATATCGTGGGATAGCCATTGTTTAGCACCGTCGTTAATCGAGAGGCTAACACGATTATCATAACAAAGGAGGGTATTACTATATCGGTCTGATCTTAATTGGCTCCGTCCAATGTTCGGTTATATTTGGTAGGGCCTGTAATTGGACGAGATTAAACAAGTTTGCTTGAATCGCTTGAAGCATGGCTTGTGTTGAAGTGGAGTGCAAGAATCTGGCTTGCTTGAGTGCGCAAGGAATTATGTTCCGGCTTGGGGCTTCAAAGTCAATAGTTTTTATTATATTACCTACTTGCTGTTGCTCGCGGCTTGGCCATAGTAAAAGTACTTTTACATGATTTTCAAACAAACTTTCGACCCCTATTTTACTCCATTAGGGGGGGAATATGACAACATCCGTTCTTAGCGGACGTTAACTAACTATAAACTATCTTCCTTCTTCAGCGGCTGAGTCCGCCAATTTCAGAAATGCGTCACTTGATGAACCTATACTTATACAAAGTTTCAAGTGAATTCATTGAAGAAATAAAATATTTCAGTTTATCCCCTTTTATCAGGGGGGGATTCAAAAACCTCTCTTAGTTCTCCCCTACACTCCCCAAGGAGTGAGGACATACCTACATGCCAAAATTTAACATGATACGAGTATATTTTAGTGCGATTGAATGTATCTTTAGAAGGAAAAATAATATGAATGAAGCAATTAGATCATGATTGTGGTGTTAAATAAAGACAAACAGAATAATTATTGAAGAAACGATAATATTGATACTAATAAATTATTGCAATAATAAGTATCTTCAGTAGAAAGATTTACAATTTCATAATATTGTTATTGGAGATATCCGTCAGATATCCGAATGCGTCAGTTTTCAACTATTTGTAAGTCTATCTTTTGGCACGAGTTATTATACCTAACTGCTTGATATATTTTCAGATAATTATGAATGTTCGTTGCATTAATCTATGTGTATCAATAAATATAAATAAAATTGAAGTGTCTGTCTGTGATTTAAAAATAACTGTGTTTCTCGAGTGGTTATAGTTATTTACACGATACTAAAACGCAAACAAAGTTTTTAAAATTTTTGTCTGTCTATTTTTCTGTTTCTCCGGTTTAGTCTCTGGAACGACTGAACCGATTTTAATGGGACTTTAACTAGAAAATGGAGGGGGTTATAAGGCAAAATATAGGCTACTGTTTATGCTGGAATTCCCACGGGTTCGAGATTTACGCGGAAAAAACTCCCACGCGAACAAAGTAGCACATACTTTGTATATTAGTAGGTATCAAATAAAAAAAATAACAAAAAATATCCGACTTCAATGATGGACTGATGTTACCATCAACAAATATCTTTAAACAAGGTTCACGGTTGGACGGTATTATAACCATCGTCCCATATGGCAGGATTGTAGTCAAACGGCAACAAAAATATGGGATTTCAAACAAAATTGATTTTGTAAATCCTAAATATTAAACATTATGTACACCAGAATACTAATCTTCCGTTTGGAGTTGGCAAAACCCGAAATTGTAACAGTAATTACACGCACACACAATAATGTACATGGTATACGAGTATTCGTATTATCCTTTATGAATGGTTCCCGGCAATTTTCGTTTTTCTCTGTCGTGCGTGTTTTAGATGTCATCGTATTGGGCAAAAGGGAATACGCCAAAATAAATCGGAAAAAAAGTCACAGATGATTACTCTCTTTCAACATCCTTATAAACTTGCGACGAAATCACCTGAGTACATTCCAAGTACTGATAAATTATTAAAGAAATAAACGAAAAGTATTAGTTTTATAATACATATTGTAACGCAATTTCCAAAAACAGTAAAAATCGTAATAGAAAGAAATAGTATAGTGTAGAATGAGATAGCTTCGGGAAAACCGCCTACCCTCACTCGAAAAATGTTCCCCGAGATTAATCCGATTAAAATAACAGGCTTTAAAGAATACATCAGTGAAAATTGCTTTCAAATCAGTTAAGCCAATTCTGTGGTTAGTGGTAACAGACGTACAAATAAACGGACGAACCTACAAACAGACAAAAATTTCAAAAATCAATGGTATTCTCAAATTTCTTCCAATGTACAGACTAGACAGTTAAGTTTTATTAAGTGTACAATTTCGTTTCTAGTTTTCCCGCGTGATTAGATTAGAAAATTGTTGAAAAATATACTCAAACATCTGTTTAAAAAGGAATATTGTAGCAAGTTATGACTTTCCAAGTAATATTGACTGTCTCGACCAAAATTAATACCAGGAGTCCAGAGCTGCAAGCTGATTGTGCAAACAAATACCGACTGGCAAGGCCCAGCTAACCACTACACGTAATATTGGTTCAATTCTCGTTTGCTCCCGATTACATTCTGGTACGTTTACAAGCCAATGGCGTTTTGTTGCATGGTTTAGACAATGAACTCGTATGCCGCTGTAATTTAGAAACCAATTTAGTTCTAACTAGTAAGCGCCTTTGTTTGGTAAAGCTATAAGTACGCGCATCCGAAACATTGGTAGTCATTTATTTCAGGCGCTGCATTTTCATGTTTTCCTCATTATATCGGTTCAAAAGACAATTTTGGTAATCTATAAATTAGAAAGTTTATTTATTTATTACAATAGTTGCAGAAATAACTTGAATAGTTGCAGAAATAACTGTTATGCAGGATTCATTTTCCAAACCGAAAAGATGGGTTAAAAAGGGTTCGTCGCCAACCAGTCTCGGAATATTTTAAGCCGCCCGACGTCCTCCGACATGACTTTTTGTCATGTTTTGTTCCACCTACCAGTCACGATTGGACAATCGTCCATGCCTGCGGGTAAAATTTGTTTTTTTATAGCTTCAAGCCTCTTAAAGACTGCTACCTTCTAGCTGTAGATAATACCTGGGACCGACGGTGAACGGCCATGTTGCGACAGGCGTTTACATATTTAGATTTCATTACCCATAAATATTCACGTATTAACAAAGGTGACCCATACAAAATGACGTCGATTAAAACTAAACTACCCTACAATGTACGTCCATGAGTGTACAGCCCCCAACTAATTACCGTTCGATGTCCTAAGCCTGCCATTTACCGATTAAAGCTAAACTAGGTCAGAATGGATATTGTGTCAATAAAGATTATGTCAAAGATAAATAGATTAATCGATTTTACACGATTTTATAAAGATTCGCTTCTGTTGTTCGACAATCTAACCGTTTTATCGAATTCTAATGATTCGATTCTAATCATTCGATTAAATGTTATTTGTGTTTTTATGTCAACAGCCGACAAACGAAGACGATGCTGGTGGTAAATTGTGTTCGCTAATGGACATGGTAACAAAATATCGACGCGGCGCTAAGAGTAAAAGAGATAGATAATCGATTATAACTTCGCCTTCAAATAAGTGAAATTTAGGGAGGTAAGGTCTAAAAATCTTCAGTATAAGCCAACCTCCCCACCCAGTTTGATCCCGATAGTACTCTGGCATGACTGTGGATAATGTAGGTGGGTACCACTTAAATAGCCGATGAACGAGCATACGAGCTACCTCAAGGTAAGTGGTCACCATCGTCATAGCCAAAAAGAAAGAAAGTACCTACTGGATCTCAAGCTCTCTGCAGGAACCCAAGAAGGATGCCTTTGCTATAAAAAACCTAAAATAAACTTTTCCTAAGACATTTATTATCAAGTTATAACATCATCAAGTTATATTTTGTAGCTCATTTGGCTCGGACATTTTGTCTGTCCGTCCGTTGACAGTCCATAGTAATAATAAGTCAATGACTCTATCTACCTCATGTTCATTTTATGATGTATAAATATAAAGTACGAGCGAATGAGTCGATGATTTGAGTAACTCAATTTCAATAAAAGAGAAGAATTTAAGCGTGAGTTTGTTCGCTCACTACACTGACCCTACGATACGCGAACCGCTGACCTGTCTCAATATATTTCGAACAGACAAATTAATTACACATTAAAATTTGTTTGAAGTAACTCAGTGATTCCTAAAAACCTTGAGTAAGATATTGGAAATATATTTGGGACAATTATACGGTTGAATGAGTGTATAAAAACGATATAATAGACGGATTTTCTGGAACCTTCAACACACACACATTCTTTCTGTGTACACCAAAACCCCCTTTACCTATTTATTCACTTAGTAAAGACTCATTTCTACTCTGGGTATCTAAAAGAGATGTCTTTTAGAAAAGATCGCCCATTGTTTTATTGTATTGTCTTGTAAAGAATTGGTGATGTGTTTGATGTTTCGGATGTCCACGGGCAACGGTAGCCACTTACCGCCAGGTAACACGTTTGTTCATTGAGATTCAAAAAACATTGAGCCGTGATCTGTTTCGGCGTTGAGCTGCAGCTCAAGCCTACGAGTATGTGATCTGAATTTGAACCAAATGTAAACAAGGTAGTTGTGCAAACGATTCTCCTTTAACGTGGCCTACCTCTCTCGTATCGATTCCATTCTCGTCGTTTCCTTCTGATTACATTGCTGATGAATTTACTAGCCGGTGGGGAATTCGTAGCACGTCCGAGTCAATGTATTCGGTAGTAATGCTGTGAATAGAGTGGAGTTGGGTATCTGTTTGTAGATCTGTATCTATACCTAGTAGGTATTAATATCGAGCACCCAGTAACTACTGATCTTGTATATCATGGCATGTGGTCACCGACACGTTACCGGCCAAAAAATAGCTCAGATCCCAAATTATTTCTGTCTCTGCCACTGCAACAAAACACGTAAAAACATTCCATGGTCGACTTTAGCAGAGCGGTAACTAGCCAGACAGGTGAAATATCCTAACTTTATTAATAAAATTAACCATTAAAGGTTAAACACCAAAATTAAGGCTAATTTTATGTAAATGTAGTGTAAATGGCCGCTAATGGCAACATTTCTTAGGCGCTTCCGTGCTTCGGAGGGCACGTAAAGCCATCGGTCGTGGTTGTTACCATTTGGTAGCAGTTGTTAAGCCAAGTCGGATGCCTTCGGGCGGCTTAAAAAAATGCAGACATTTTGGTTGGCCACTAATCCCTCCACCAATCCGCACTGGAGCAGCGTGGCGGAGTATACTCTAGGCCTCCTCAGGTATGAGAGACCCGTGCTCAGTAGTGGGCCGACGAACCGAACCACCTCATGGTAGGTGGCACTGATTTTTATAGACATCACCATTGTCTATAAAAATCAGTACCACCTAAGCATCACAACGATGATATTACGAATTCGCCGAATACTGCAACCAAAGATTACCTGAAACACATAGTCGTTTCTCTCATTTATCATTTCCCCCTCGTCCGGAATACAGTCACGATTGACTCGCACAGTTAACTGCATTCGAACTGCATCCAGCCCGCATTTTTACGGCTGACTCACATCACGAATGCAGCTACATAGTTATGTTTGCTTACGTCCAATTACAGCTTTCGAGTTGATTTCGAAGCTTTCGACCAGTTTAAGGATCTTTGAAGAGAGATCAGGCTTACTATTGTAATTATTTAATCATTTTAACAGCGGACAAAGGAATTGACCAGATATCTGATGGTAAGTTATAGTCACCATGGTTATCAGTAACACCAAAGGTATCACAGATATAGGCAATTTTTTACCTGTAACGGGTACTCACGATTTTTTTATACCGATATTTTGACCTTGCAATATTCGATCCATGCAATTGCATGGATGGCGTGACCATCACGGCGAGACTGCGGTGGCAGTTGGAAACTATTGACAGCTGACACTTGACATAATACTAATTATTTTACTTTTAAAAGTATGTATTTCATATAAATGAGTCCATAAATAAATAAATATAAGTATCATAACTACATTGTCCCACCACAAACGATTACAATTCAACTCCGAGTCTGCTAAATGTTGCAAGGTAGTCGTGCGTTTGTGACTCAAAGCACCAATATCAAGCCTCTGTTATAAGCCTACCGATGCTATATTGAGGCTTGATTGAAATGAAACGCTTCGGGACTTTACAGCCGATTTTATGAGCAAGTTCAGATCAATTTGGACCAGCTAGAGATCGGTCCCGGGCTCGATTCTCAGGGCAATTTGTCTGACAGAGCACTAGGATGAGTGTGTATGTGACCATTCCGGATGTCAGAACTTGTAGGAAATTAATAGTTTTGATACAGTTCTAATGACAGACCTAGTTGAAAAATTATAACAACCGATTGACTAGTAGTAAATTAGTAGTTCAGTGGAAAAGTTATATTGACAGAACTAATGGAAAATTAATAGTTCTCTTCAAAAGTTAAATTAACAGAGCTATTGGGAATTAGTAGTGCTGTTGAAAAGTTCTATTGACAGAACTATAGGGAAATTTTGTTCTGGGAATAAAAAGGGACATCCTTGTACTTTACATATTGCTAATGATATTTTTTTTTAATAGTTGACTGATATAATCACTGTAACACATCACTTATAAAAACTGGCCTAAATCTAATTTCCTCTTACGTCGTTGTTCATGAAAAACATGGGACTCAAGGATGGATACCCGATTGATTCTTACATGAAGTTATCCCAAACTCCTTATGGGCCAAAAATTACGTCACTTCTTAAGTGGAAGGGAGAAATTGAACTAAGTATGACATCGTGTGACAAAACTTCCGTTTTTGACGTAGCTTGACGTCACAACAGCGTAGGGAGTCACACATTTGTGACCACGTGTGACAATTAGGTGGAGTAGCTAAAATTTGGTAATTTAATTTTAACATTTTTTTTACAAAAGGTTATCATTTAGTTTTTATAAATATTGAGTACCTAGATTGTTACAGTTGTTTGGGGGGAACTTTTACGAAAATTTTCACGAAAACCCTAAGTTTTGACACGGTCCCTCATAGAACACGCACACCTCCAAAAATCATGTAATGCGTGTTAGATTTATGATTGTTCCCTTAGTGTTATATTACATTTAAATGGCGGACCGTTATCGCCACGTTTAGAGGACCGTTTTACACCCCTGCAAGATTGCCGACTGTCGTGTTCAAAACTTAGTTAATTTTGTTGGAACTGCTTAACTTTTAAACGGTTTACTGTGGCAATAGTTGGAAACCGTTTAAAAAACATACAGTACAAGTACGAGTAGTATACTAGTATAATATTTATACATATAATAAATCTGTAACTGATCGCTGTCTGTACATAGAAGATATATGAGATAATATATGAGATTTTTACTGGGGGTCTTTATTAACGCAATAGTACCCACAAACAGAGATTTTTAGAATTTTTGTCGAAACAACTTTAATTTTTGTCTGTCTGTGATTTTGTGCATTCTATTTTCAGAAACGGCTTAACCGATTTGAGTGCTGGGTATTGTAAGCATCACTTAACATATTATTTATTATATTTTAATCGGTTAATAAATAAAAAAGTTATGTCAGTTTAAAGAATCACGCATAACAATTTCGGAATGTGCGTACTAGGATGCATGTTTCCCGAAGCGAAGCGAGGGCACGTTTACTAGTGTACAAATATAGTTATACAGTAACAACCTATACACGCACTATAAATTAAAATTGGCTTTTTTACACCAATAATGATTGTGATGGCATGGTATGTGATCACCGTTCCCAATGGTTTTTCCATTGGCAGAGAATGAGAATGACTCTCAAACTCCCAGCTGAAACAAGACATGTCGTTTAGCGGTTTACCCAAGTAACAGTTTCTCAAATGGACAGAAATGGTACAGTACCTACCGCACAACACCTGGAGTGTCATTAATTTTTTATGCGAAATACTTTTCGAAATGCGAAAAACATTTTTCTGGCATCAACATGTTTTTCTAATTTATCACTCACACGTTTTATCATGATATTCCTCTCGGATATCCGGAAATTAAATAACTGACGTCCCTACGGATACGGATATATCTATTACAGGTATACCCCAGCGCTTACAAAAAGTGTGGTCCGATGAAATCAATCAACGCTCCTCCAAGCGAAAGAATAGTTTGCAAACAGTAATCGGCGGTTTAATAAGTGAACCGAATCGACTTTAATTAACTCTGTCGTTAACGGTGTGAACACGTCAGCCTCCGGCCCATTAATTTACCCCCAAAATAAACGTCGCCCCATTATTCTTGAGCGTCATTTGTCACCGTCTCTGCCTTTGTTGATGCTGGGACTTCGGGAAAAATGTCCTTTTTAAGGCAGATTTTTTCAATGGATTGATAGATTAGGACTTGTGTGATTTCACTCTTACGTACGAAAAGGATTTGCTTTGACTGTCCTTTTGACATGACCTTGAATGAATAAACCTTGCAAGATTTGATTTTACGCCTGAATAGGTAAAACTAAATACAAGATTGTAAAATTAAATGATTTGAACCCACAAATCCAACGAGGGCGGCTGATTATAAAACCACTACGCTGCCGCTGTCTTTTACGAATATTCATCGTGAATTCATTATCTCCCCAGGCTTCGTTTGATTGGATCCGTGGAGAAATAAAAAAATGTTTTAAATCGACTTTTCAATTGGCGTGTTCTTCTCGTTTTATTACCTCGAGAAGAATTTATAGGTTCAAAACATGGGGCTAATGAAAAAGGATATCGCATTCTTATATCAACCACTGAAATATTTAAGTCGGTTTTTTTGTAATATTTAGTTCTTCATCTCTGGAAGACCTTTAAAATACTTTATTAACTAGAAACCTATTAAATTAATTATTTAATTTAAGTAATCCAATAAAACTATTGATAAAATTTAAAAAAAAAGTTAATTATTACTTTCTATTACTAAAACTTTAGAGCAGTCTTGTGTCACACACTCAAGCTGTAACTCAATAAAAATATTTGTGTAGCGATGTGTCACACTGTTACTCAACGGGATGTTTTCCCATTGTGTTACTGATGGGATTAACATTGTGTTACATGATACACAATAATAATCCTGCTTAAACTGCTTGGCTAGCTACCGTGTAACAGTATTAAACATGCAGTAAAACGCAATTTAGCTGAGGGCTCTATCCTTCTTTGAGTGCAATCCATCCTCCGCTTCTCTTGGCGCCTCTTGTAAACCAATGTACCATTTTCTAAAAGAGACACTTTAAAAAGTCGAATTAAACAATTTTTTTCTTGTATTTAAGATAGTAAACGAGCAAGCAGCAACTGTGACTAACCAGAACCAGACTAAATCGGGACTAAGTTGATTGGTTAGTTGTTGTTAGTAATAGTCCAGTTAGTAATACAATAGGTACAAACCCGTGTTGCGTGTCCACACCGTGACATTGTGTTACGATCGCATTGTAAAGTAATCATGTGTATTGTGTCCGCACCGTGCGTGTCTACTACTCACAGTGCGGACACGCCGTATCTTGGGATTCGGAAAGGACATTACGTTTTATTCACTCTCACTTTTTTATTTACTAGAAATAGCATGACATGCGATATGTACACAGCAGTCCGTGTATTTAGCTTATGTTAGCTGTCACATGATTATTTATAGAGGTCACTGTAACCCATAACCAAAGTCCTTTTAATAGCCAGTCAAAAATATAAAAGTAATAATTATAAATTACTAGACATAAATGTAATATTACTGCATAGTTAACATCTTAGTACTCACACTCGAAAATTATTAGACGTGATTTTTAAACTGACATAATTTTTTTATATATGAACCGATTGAAATAAAGCAAAAATCATGCAATTCGGTTAACCATAATGACCCCAGCACTATCTATGCATCACATAAATGTCTGACCGGGCTTAGAATCGAACTCGGGACCCCTTGCTTCACGGGCCTACCTTTTTAACTACCCTGTGCTACTACCGACTAGGCTATGGGGTACTCAATATACAAAAGGCTTAATAATATTGACAATATACTCTAAATCCTTACGCAAAGCTCTCCCACCAAGCGTAATTTAGTTTCAGACTTACACAAAAGGGTAAGGGAAAATGGAAAATAATTATCGCAGTGAACTGCCCCGTCCTCGTATGGCAGTACAATGCACACCATTTTTCATTCGGGTTTCTTTTTAATTTTGTCCGAGTTCTATTTTGGAATGTGTTCGGTTGTATTTTGTATAGCACAGTAATGAATGTATACAAAATGTGGCGTGTTTTCTAAAGATAATTCTGGTGCTGTTAGTGACCGAGGAAACACGAGCTTCGATTATAAGGACAATAGGATATAAAATATGCGCTGAATTTGGTGTACTATGAATAATGAATGTTCAGACTTGTACAGTAAAGCAGTTGAATTTAAATCTTTATTTTTATTGTTAGTTTGTAGGGCGGCTTGCAACAAAATTGTGTAAAACTTGATTTAATTGAATCTCGATTTTGTCAAAATCTCGAATTAATTTAAATCTAATCTTGGGTGTGTTGCATGAACACATTTCGTATTCGATTTAACTAAACCGACGTTACGTCGATCTTTCCTTCATCATTCATTCTTTGCGTTCCGTTTTCCGTCCGTGTCCGCGTCCGTTTACGCGTTTTAATGCAAAAAATGATAACAGTTGTATTTTTTCGTAAAATGAAACGGTGTGGCGTCCTTTTGCCACCCCTTTATTCTGTCAAATCAAGTGTCAATGTCATTGGACATTGAAATCACTATAATGTCTTTAAACTGACAAAATTGGCGATTAGTGTTCGAAGTTTATTTAAATCGACACTTAAGCTAAATGGGTGATGTGCAAGACGGTAAACGATATTTAAGCTAAAATTGAGATTTAATCTAGATTTAAAGCATTGCTGCAAGTGGCCCTAAGTAAAAGTAAATAAATACGAGTTGCAAAAGCAGTGATAGATAGTGATAGCTAGTTTGAACTATGATCCCCGGACTTGGGTTCGAATCCTGTACGCAATTCTAATTTTCAAAAATGATGTGCGTATAAGAAATTATTTATCTCTGGCTTCAGTTAAGGAAATTATCGCGAGTAAACCTGTAGGTACATCTGAGTCTTCTCCATAATGTTCTCAAAAATGTATGAAGATTGACTTGCAAGATTTGTGTTGATTGCTAAGCGACCCATTTACATTATTGAGGGGGATTTGACAGCATCACCTTCTGCACGCTAGTGATATATCTAGGTTTATAATAATTATAATTGATCGCGGATGCCAAGCATTTGAACTGTAACCGTTCGAAATATCGGTATAAAATATAACGTTAGTACCTACCCGTTAAAGTTAACTATGTGTAGTTAGTTTGCAATCGCTGCATACTGTATTTAATTGGGTTATTCCCATTGAGTCACGCTCCAATATGTGTGACACTTTACTCAACGGAAATTTGAACAACAGCGGGAATTCATGTGCCCAAATTATTTATTAGGGGCACTACACATCTTAATATATATATTTCTTGTGTGCGTGTGTATGTGACTGAACTCCTCCTAAACGGCTTGACCGATTTGGTTGAAATTTTTTGTGTGTCTTCAGGTGGATCCGAGAATGGTTTAGATTCACAATCGGACCCGGTAGGTGGCGTTGCTGTCGATATATCACTAAAACATTTTTTAATTATAAAGCGGTACGAAGTACGCTGGGACCACTAGTTTTTACATAATTTTAAATTTGATTGAAAAATTATATTATAGTATTTCTTGGTATGAACTATGAACCGCTTTACGATGACTTTTTTGTAGCAGGTAAGAAAAATTTACTAATACAAAAGTAATGCTGCTAACAACAATCAGGACTAACATTGACAGTCCTTGCCCCGGCGCTTATACGTACTAACTAACATTCAATAACACCCTCTGCTAACTGGACTAACTATCCTAGTCCCGATTTGAATCCTGTTCTGTGTCAGTCACAGCTGTCATGGGCGGCAGCGGAAAGGTGGTGCTGCATGCCAGTTTGCTACCTTAAATACATAAAAAACCCGAATGGAAACTCTTTTTTGTTATTTAAAATGTTCAACTATTTAACACGTTGTGCAACACATAACATTTCTACATGTACGAGTGTGCTTAGCGTTACACACACAGCTGCGCCCAAGGCGAGAGCAATTACAAACACTTTCAGTTTCCCCTGTGTTCTGAGAAAAAATACTTCCTTCCTTTCAAGTCAAGAATGAATAGGCTTCTAAGTCAATGCGCCCTACCACCCACGACTACATCGCTGCTTACCGTCAGCTGGGATTGTAGTGAAGCATTAACTTATTATAAGTAAAAAAAAACGCATAACTAACGGCACGGTGGTCGACAAAATGCTTCTCATTTACAAGTAACTCTCGCTTCGCTACAGAAAACTGGTGCCTTCATCATCGTAACCTGCCGTCGCATATAGCTCGGGTCTCCTCTCACAATCATCTCCGAGCATCCCATACGTAGTGGATATCCCGCCAATACGAACGAAAAGGTTTGCGTCGTCGTTCTTGGTGCGTACTGCGAAGGGCTGGAATAGCTTGCCTGCGTCGGTGTTTCCACCTGTGTATGACGTGCGAGTCTTCAAGAGGAGAGTGAATAGGCATTTATAAGTTAGTGCGATCAACACCTTGGACTTCATCTTGGATTATAGTCAAGCATTAACTTATTCAATATAAAAAAAAATGTGAGGGGTATAGGACAGTCCACGCTGGCCAAGTGCGGATTGGCGGACTTCATACACCTTCGAGAACATTATGGAGAACTCTATACCTACCTTTTTTATCTGTGAACCTAATGAAAAAATAATAAAAACCCTAAATGTGACCTCAAGCTAAATACAATCTAAGTAAGTTTCGGTTAATTTCAGATATGGGCGGAAGCTAAATGATACATGACGTTATGATAGGTTCTTGATTCTGCCCGGCCAAGCCGACTATTATAGTATAATAGCTGTATACCTAGTACCTATAGCGGCTATAGCGCGTATTGTATAGTCTATTATTATTTCTATTGCTAAGTCATAGACTATATATTATATATTATCTAATGAATAAGACGTATGTATTGCTTGCCGGCAACCAGTTTACAAAATTTTTTGTTGATGTATCTACTTAGCTTTTTATTAATATATAATTATAATATTATGAGATATTCTATGTTTATAAGAAAAGCTGTTGCTATCCCGAATAACATAAAATAAAAATAATATCCGTAACCGAAACTAACGGATAATCCGAAATTACATATCCGTATCCAAACTCAAACTCAAACTCAAACTCAAATCATTTATTTCATGTACATCATACACTTATGAACGTCAATTTTTTGCATTTACCACCGTTTCGCTTATCGCCCAGATTCGAAGTTTCATATTCATAACATCCCTGGTTCTAGGGTTCAACATTTACGTCGTATTTCGGCCCAGTGAACCAGGGCGCACCGCCTCGCGTGAAGGCGAGAGTTAATTACCCCACTCCAGGTCTGCAGTAAGCCCCTCTACCCAATGATATATTACACTATAATGTCATTGCCCTCTACGAGACGATTCGTCACTTCGGCCGCTTGAGCGTCGACGGTTTCCCAACTACGAAGTGATAATTGACATTGAAAAATCTAAAAATTTGTTTCTAACCTACTTCAAAAAAGATGGTTCTCAATTTGACTGTAGTTTTATGCGTGTTGGGTACAATGAACAATCTATAACGAAAAGTTTTTCCAAAGTTCTTTTCTTTGATGTGAAAAAAAAGTCTGGACTGCTGTTCGTGAGGCCCTGGGTTCGATTTCCAGTGAGGTGGAAATTTGAATGATGACTTTAAATTTGTGTTCTATGCTCAGTTGTTGTCTATGGCGCCCACGACACAGAGAATAGATACTAGTGTGGGGCTAAAAGTGTGTAGAGTTATTAATATTATTATTTATGTAATTAGTTAGTAGTAGTCCTAGTAGTGTCGGAAAGAAGGGACAAGTTGAATATTATCTACTAGTAATTAAACTACGTTTAGTTTCTAAATTATTACTTACTAGTGGAACCGCCTCGCTTCAGGAAACATGTCTCTTAGTAAGCACATTCAGATGTTGTTAGGCGTGATATATAAATATCCCCGGCATTGAACCTGAAACCCTGCGCAATCATTATCTAGGATACATAGACCATCATCAATTTTGGAACGGACTTCTGCAATAAGATCGTATGCAAATATTGTATCGTGTGTTAAGGCCTTAAGGCCTTGACACGCACACCCTCTTCAGTTAAATGTGGAGTTGTGTGGGGGTGAACTGCTTCTGTTTGTGTAATGATGCCAGCTGCCTTGATATACACATGGCCACTGCAACCCGATAAATAAAAATCAAACGTGAGTTCACATAATATATGTACATCACACGCGGTAGAAGTGAAACTTTGTATTCTGATTTTTAAGAGAATGAGGTGAATACATTATGGGAGTGGTAAACAGAAAGAGAGGGATAGCGATTGCTCGACTATTTTATCGATTGAAGTAGGAAAAAACAAAAGAGACAGAGAGTGAGCGACACTTTTGAAGTAATTAGCCACGTTATAAGTCTATTGGGCTATTTTTTATCTCATTCTCTCACAGCATAAACGCTATAAATACATTTATAAGTGTCTCTTTTTCGTCACTTATCTTCGTTTCATAAAATCCAATTCCCATCGTCCCAAAAGAAGTTGCACTTCTAAAAAGTTTTACTTGTTATTTCATTAATTAACCTTCTTAATAACACAAGCTGAATATAGATTTATTATTTCGCTATATACGCTGTGCTGTTTTGTTTTTGACTTAAATTAACCGCTGCAGATATCTCGAATCCGTGATTCCAAATTCAAATTTGAATTTGAATTCGGAATCACGGATTCGAGATATTCTTTTATTGCACATAAGACTTGTTCTTCGTTCGGATACTTGTTTGTGCAACGCAGCGATTTTCAGCTCCGAATGTTATGAACGGAGTGATCGTAGTTTACGATCTCCAATAACGGCGCTTTTCCGTTATTATGATTTAAAACTGACCATTCAACCTGGGACTAAAGTGTGCTAATTTATAAATTCAATTACGTCGTGTCGGAATAGTTTGACACATTATTGACACATATTTTGTGGAACGTATAACCTGTGGTATAACTGTATGTATGGCGCAATAGTTGCCGGACCGTCGCGTCGTCCAAAGGGTCCTGGATTGGATTCTCAGAAGGGAGGTTTAATTATGATTTCTTTTCTCGCTCGGGTTATGAGTGTGTAGGGTACTAAAATTACCTGTTAAATCCGAAAATTAGTGTCACACTGGTAACACACCTATACACCCGCAGTAAGATGTATCACGTCGGGGTCACCAATTTGGGGGATGCCGACGATGTGATGAACATTCTATACATATTTACAAACGAGCAGTGCCCGCGATTTCATCCATCGTGGAATTTAACAATAAAAAATTAAGATAAAAGTAGCCTAAGTTACTCCTTATGACATCAGCAATCTATCAGTGAAAGTCCCGTCAAAATCGGTCCAGCCGTTCCCGAGATTAATGAAAAGGAAATCTCCCGAGAAAAATGTTATTTTGGTGTAGGCGCCGTGTATACCCATATAAATATTATGCATATATGCATTTAATAAAAAGCGGTTATTTTAATATTACAAACAGACACTCCAATTTTATTTATCTGTATAGATGTAGGGTCGCTACAATACCATTAGGCATTAAGTCCGCCCGTTGTTACTCCTAGCTATAGGTTTTCAATGACGAGTGAAATCTATAAATTAAAGAAACAAATGCTCCTACCGCAGGGTATTTGCTGATAGATTGTGCACTCCTCTCCGAGAGGACGTGACGAGCTCCGTACGTAAGCAACTAGTGCAGTACAATGCCCGCAATAGGGCTGTCATTGTGATAGCAGCAGCTGCTTATTTATGGATTTAATGACGACCCCATAGTTTAGTTGCTAGTGACTAGTGACCCTTCCTGCAAAGTAAGGAGTCTCGGGTTCGATCTATCAAATCATTGACCTCCCCTTACAAATATTTAAGAAACGTGTTAATACACGGCTTATATAAAATAATAAAGTTATTATACTATCGATGAGTATATTAATGACAAGGATGCTTGGTAATAGACATCCGCAACCAGTTACGCTCAAGTCAGTATTATTTTAGGTATATAATGGTAGTACCTAGGTACTACACAATAAAATAAAATAAAAACGAATTACAATATTTTTGCTAGCAAAAATATTGTAATTCGTTTTTAAGCACTATCTTTAAAAGATGTGCCGAGGAGTTTTCTTTCGCCGTTTCTTTTTCTCCTCTAAGATTTAAAATTTAAAGGCACCTTAGCGAAACGGTGGTAAATGCAAAAAATGACGTTCACAAGTATATTTATTTATTTATTTATTTATTTAAATTCAAATTCGAATTTGAGTTTGAGAATTATATATCCGTAATTTAATTACACCAATCAATAGCTCTAAAAGATTAATGAGTTTGGTAGGTTTTGGGAGGACTGTAAAATGTCACACGCGGCGGAGGGAAAACGCCGCCATTTTTAAATCGCTGTTTAAAAAATATATTAGCCGTTACGGACGCGTATTCACGTTAAACACACGGCTGTGTTGTGGACACAGCAAAACCCAACTTATTTCTTTTTGTGTCAATAAACGACAAACAAACAGACAGACCTAATGATGGAATGTGATGGATCTTTCATTGGGTATCATTGACGCGACGCTATCGAAGAACCCTAAATTGTATTTTTAACCGCATTCATAGAGTTGAATAAAATTCAGAAATATTTCATTATATTTTTTTCTTTTTCCATCAAGCTTAAGAGTACTCTTGAAAAAATTAAAACATTAAACACGATATTCATAGCATCGCGGATTTATTGGCGTGAGTTCTGCAGATATTCATTATATCGTATGCGATTAACCGAGTTAAGGACATCGAACCGGTTGATATTATAATTAGATTGGTGATCGGCAGACAATATCAATAGTAATATTAAGTTATTAATTAATTATGCATCTCAACTTCAACGCACGCAACGCAACCTCCTGTTTACACGAAAACGCATTACGCAATTTCCGTTTAACAAAAACGTGACAATGCATTATGTTTTAATCCTACAAAATTTTACTTTAATAAATTTCCGTGATCGACAACCCTAGCTCTCTATCGTAAATACTCAAGCACTTTTTCTTGGGATCTCATCATCTTATTTTCTTCGTCTTTCTGGTTGTTTGTTGCAGTAAGTTGCACGATATATTTAATAGTATTTGCTACCGCGCTATTTGTTAACTGTTTTCTTCAGTGAGGAACTGGGGAATATATTTTAAGATTTTACTTATTATTATTTGTATCAAATCAGAAAATAAGGGTGATTTATTTTTAATTTTAACTCTATGTAAGTATACGACAATGCAAGTATCTTACTTTCAGGGATAGCTTACTATACTCGTTTTAACTTCCAAAAAATCATTAAATACGGTAATTCGGTAGCTATTTATAATACATTAATCCCTATCAACTGAAATACGTCAATTACCTCAAGCATTTCTTGCATAAATATGATAATCCAATATAACAATATAATTTAAATAATATCTTAGAAGTCATCGCAAAATATAAACCCCCAACCGCAGCGCTTCAAGCGTTAGCACACGGTGTCCACACTTTTAATTTAAAATTATCTTGATAAACATTTTTTAAATCATTCATTTCTATATCGTAATTTTAAAAAAACATATTTTTAATCATTTCTATGACCATGCACTTTCGTGTCCACGACGAGTATCTCGAGAGACGAAACTTTCACTCTGTGTAAATAAATCCCAGCGGAGTTTGGAAAAATCTTGCTATTCTTCAAGTAATATGGCCAAGTCCGAGGTTACGTAAAAGCTAAATCATCTCTTCAAAGCATCCGTTTCATTAAAAGTTTTTCGCATTGTTTCGCGTAACTGCAAGTGTAGCTGTTCCGACGTTTCTGCAGATTACGAAGTTTGGTCCAAGTTCCCATAAACCAGGAGACGTGCCCCGACCCCCGCCGCCAGCTTCGACAATCTACATATTTCACCAAGTTTCACAACTCGTTAATAGTTTTAAACAACCTAATTTACGAACAAACATACTTTTTAATTTCTACTTTTTTAATACTACAGATTTTTATTAAAGTCGGAAAGTTTAGCGTGTACTTAACTTGTTACACTTTTAGGAGTTATTTTGCATAGCAAAAAAGATAATCTTTTAGTAAAATAAATTATTAGTAGTGTCATAAAGTTTATGTAAGTATTTACAAAACAGGAATAAGAAGCAGTTACACTGATTTGCCAGAAGAGACAATTACAATAAACGTGTCGGCTGTTATACAAACAACAAACACAAACACAAACACAAACACGCACGACCCGAGATCAAACATTTATGTATCACATGAATCTGCCCGAGACGGGAATCGAACCCGAGACCCCTTGCTTCTCAGGGTCACTGCCAACTATACGGGTATCTTCGCAGAAAGCCACTACTAGATACAACAAAATGCATAACCCTGACTTGGCTATTTCGAGCTGAAAGCTTTACATCGCAGGATCGCCCTGAGTAGGGTTCCCTGAATATTCAACCCTCTACTTCATAACTCAACCTTGTTCCTTACCTTCAATAGAAATTGTATCTCCTTTATCGACATTTCTGTAGCTCCGCCGTTTTATTGACATGAAGTGTCGAGCTAGCTATGCAGTTTAGGCGTAAAGACTTAGGGTTGCCACCTGTACTATATTATATAACTAGTTAACCCGCCCTCACTTCGGTTCGGGAAACCTGTCCGTCACACTGTTATAGTCAGGCGTGATATTTTAAACTGACATAACTTTTTTTAAGAACTGATTAAATAAAACAAACACTATGTTAAGTGATGCTTACCACGATACATTTGTGAAAGCCGTACTCGTTCAGTTATCCTGAGATTAGCGTACAAAACCACATACAAACAGACAAAAATTCTAAAAATCGTTGTTTGGGGTTCTATTACGATAATAAAAGCCACGTACAGACAGCGATCAGTTACAGATTTATTGTATGTATAGATAACTACATATATTATTACATAGAATGCTCGCATCCACTCTACGCAGACGTACATTTAAAGCCAAATTGAGGTACATTGGTCACTGGAGGGCACACAGGAGAACTGATCATCCAAGTTCACATGCATGGAGTCAAGAAGCATCGCTGTAGCCGAAATCGGCTCTTGAGACACCAAGAGTATCGTGCAATATTCAGCCAATTACTAAATTTAAATTCAATTCATACATACAGATCACACATACAAATATGTATACAATTCAAGCATAAAACTTATTATTATAGAAAAATAATAGAGTACAAAAATACTATGCTGGCGTCACTAATTCATTACCGCCCTTTTTTCGTTTTCAGCACCCAAAGGGTGTCAAACGGAACACTATTAATATTCCTCCGCTGTCGGTCTGTTTATCACAGGGCTCTATCTCTTGAACGAACACAGTAGACACCTGAAATTGTCACAGAATGGGCCTTATTTGTATTAACTGTCACGTTACGTCACTATAGATACGTTTGTATTCGCTGAATCAGTCAACTTGTTGGTTTTACAGGTAACTGAACTTAAACTTCCATTTATTATAGATACCATGAAAAAATTAAATAAAAATAAAACAGCAAAATAACCAATGACTAAATATAAACGTGTGCTAGGTTGTTTCCTAAGTTTTCCTAAAATACTTTTATGCACTTTATTTTCAAAACTATTATTTTTTGTTATTTTTCCAAAGTTGGCAACCCTATGTAAAAGTGGAACCTGTAGATTGATGTAAGCTAAGGGTTTGAAAATACAACGAAATGTTTCGAGAATAGGTAGATAGTCCCGCCCGCCTTGGCACAGACACCCCCGTGCTGCCAGATATAACCTCGGGGTATTCGAGGCTATATCTGGGAGCGCGGTAATTTGGTTACATATTTATTTGAGTAATTAATTACTTTTATCCTATCAATTCCTACTTAAAAATCGGCGAAATTACAAACAAACTTCAACCCCTATTTTATTGTCCCATTGCTGGATACCTGATATCTCCCTCTCTCTCTCACAATATGAGGGGTACAGGTCATATTCCACCACGCTGGCCAAGTGCGGATTGGCGGACTTCACACACCTTTGAGAATATTATGGAGAACTCTATGTTGTGCAGGTTTATTCGCGATATTTTCCTTCACCGAAGCAAGTGATGATAATTTTTAATAGGCATATAGTTTTAAAAAATATAGCGCGTGCAGCATTTGAACCAAGGTCTCCCTGCTCAGGGGTCCAACATTCAAACCACTTGGTTATATGTAACTGCTTATTGCAGTTTCCACATATTGCCAGCGGTAAAAACAGACCAGGGAAGGGAATTTATAGCTCGACGGGAGCAAAGGTTGGCTGTGGCGAGACGCAAAACCCTTTAATTAGAATGAGTGGAAATACTGAAGGATGCTTTGCAGTAATTAAATTTTACTTCAAGAGATCTGATTAACTTGGACGTCTTGTTGAAGAGGAAAAGTGTTAAGCATTCTAATTGGTACCAATTTTACCCCCTTAGGAATGAAATATCACAAAATACGTTCCTAGCGGACGTCTTTGACCCACAAACCCTGGGTCAGTTTTCGAGGTTTCGCGTTTAGTAACTGTGTGTGTGTGTGTGTATGTGACCTTTCACTTTATAATAGATTGTCGACTATAACAATCGATCGTACATGAAGTTTCCATTGTGATCGCGCAATGGGGCAGTCTGTTAGCAACGCTTATAGTAATCTGCCCCAATTAGCTAGATGAGCGCTTCTTTTGTGTGACTTTTCAGCGAAGCAGAGTAGCGCTTCTATTATATGTGTTGAAAATTACGTGAAGTTTCTTTACACAATACAGGCAATACAGCGTGTAATTTTAATGAGAACCCGGTAGGCGCAATGATTACAACTCGGGAATGCCGTCCGAAGGATCCTAGGTTCGATTCATTTCAATTTCTGTTCTCGGTGTGGGTGTGTGTGTTCTTGTCTTGGTGCACTCACACCCACGACACGGGGAATCCTAGTGTTTCGAAAAATCCAAGATGCATATTTAGTGACTGTTTTTAACTGTAACTTTGTATTTAGTAAACAGGGTTTTTTAAAAATAGATCACAATATATCAGACGAGTTTGATGGTATGTGGTCACCGTCGCATAGACACACCGACCACACAGCCAATAGGCACCTAATGTTTGATTTTCCGAATTGAATGCATTTTGGCAAGTAGCTGAGGTAAGACGAAGCGGGGGGGCTGGCTAATTCAACGCTGTGATTGGCTAATTCAAGGCCACACGAAACGTTGGAAAGAAATAGATTAATTTAAGCAACGGGAAAGAATGAGACGCCACGAATCTATATCGGTACTATAAGCCAGATGTGTTGACAGAAGCCATTCGCCTGTTATTAGGAGTCTATTGGTTGTGTGGTCGGTGCATGGCCAGTATTACCATATACATCACCGATGCGATATCGGCTAGGAAAAAAGAAAGAAGGAAGAAAAATCTTCCTCATTATACTTTATAGTTTCACTTAGATTTTTCAAGATTTTTTTGTAGACAAAGTAAAAAAGGAAAAGGAATCTTATGCTTTATGAATACTTTCTGTAATAATTGCAAAGTTTCGAAAGAAGACGCCATTAAAGTTGGTGTCGCGAAGGCTCGCCCAACGTGAGGATCCCTCTAGAAAAATGTTCTTAAACCTTTTTTTAATTTTTATTTAAAATCAAAACTATCAGTGTAAATTATGTTTGGCTAAGCGTCAATTCGGTATTTTGTATTGGGTAAGCGTCGATGTTCATGACTCTTTTTATATTCGAAAGCTGCTTGTCATGTCTCATTTAAATTTGAGCGACCGGCTTCAACATCGCCAAGTCATAAAATGAGATATTCTCATTTTATTACTATCAATCTAGTCGGAGTCAATTAAATACGCATTATTAGGGATAACTCAAAACCTACTCAGATCTCGCTCAGATTGATAATATGTCAAATGTAATAAATGGGAACACATGACAATTACCAGCTGTCGAATTTATAAAGAATCATCAAAATCGGTACAACCTGTAAAAAGTTACGACCTAACACACATAAAAAAATCAAAATGTGTTCAATTCACACGTGCTAGAAGTGAAACTTCAGAACAACGAATACTGTCAGTCCAAATATTGATGTTTTGCTTTGCGTACCCTACGTCAGCCGCCACTTTGCCGATGCTTCATTCGCGTCATTTCCGTTTCAACGAATTCCAAATCACAACGATACTAAAGAAGTATTCATTTCAAAAAATACATTCGAATTAAGAACATGCTTCTTTTTTCGAAGTCTGTTAAAAACAATCTCTCACGGTTAGCGAGGCTCTTCCAACGAGTTATTTTAGTGAAGTAATTCCTCTTTAATTCGTCGTTGCAGCCGAGCTGGTGCCAAGAACCAACTTATTGTGGGCAGCCAGGAAGCTGGCTAGATGAGTGGCCACATATTTCGACACGGAGTTATGTACGCTATTGTTCTCAGAATCAGGTTATCTGTGAATTATTATTTTGTTTTGCGATCTTATAATAGTTTTTATTTCCTGTTAATAAAATATTTTAATTAATAAAAATGTTATAAATATTAAAACGACAAGAAAAGGACAATTAAAAGAGAACATTAGAATCTTTGAGTAGTTAGCCGCTTATCCTTACTAATATTATAAATGTGAAAGTAACTCTGTCTGTCTGTTACCTTTTCACGCAAAAACTACCGAATGGATTTTGATGAAACACAATAATATAGCTACACATCAGGATAAAACATGGGCTATAAATTATGAAGATATAGTGTGAATTATCCAAAATATATAACTAAATCTTTGCAAACGAAGGAATAAGTTTCCCGAAGCGAAGCGAGGGCAGGTCGCTAGTGATACATAAAATGAAGCTGTAAGTAGGTAGGTCTTGTGTGTACGTTTTGAGGTGACAACGTCTTATAATTCGATAGAGCCGGTGGCACGCATGAAAAAACATGACTCATGCGTCGTTACCGTCGTTACCGTAACGGCGTAGCAATCGGCCTTTGCGTTCGGCAGCGTTCGGCAGCGTCCGACATCCGTCTCTCTCCTACTTGAGTGAGCGATGCGTCTGCGTGGACAGCTGCTATACTATAGTACATTTATATGTTTTGATCGAGTATCAAGTGCAGTGAAAAGTGAATGTGGTGTCAATTGTTTATAGCAACGATAATTACAGCGATAAAGGTAATGATTCTTTCGATATTAATTATATATTCAGTGATATATTGTCGAATAGGTATTCGTGCTTTCATCATTAAAATGAATAGCATCGGTTCGCTAGTGCAGCGATTGTAGGTTATGCTATAATTGACATTGACAAATCTATTAAACAAATGAAATAAAAAAAAATCTTTTGAAAAATGCTACCATTCCATCAGTATTTTCTTAAGACGTTGTCACGTTCAACTATCGTCAGTAAACCGACTTTACAGACAACCAATTTTTTTTTTCAAAGTATTTATAAACGCAAAAGGTCCCTTAACAATGATTTTCAAATTAGGGGTGAAGCTTAAAATGCAATGTTTCAACAAATGTCAGTAATGATTGTTTTATTTCCTACATTAAAGTTTATGCTTAACCGGTCCTTCCGGTCCGCCTTGATGCGGTTAAAACGTCACAACATTTTGATTAGTTGTTATTACTAGGAACTAGGACTGTTAGTAGGAAAAAGTTCCTTGGGAGTTTATTGCCGCTTCTTTTTCCAACATTCATGTTGGGGATTCGTTGAAGCGATGGTAGTTTAACTCTTGAAAATTGTTTTTAAAAATCCAACTTCAAATTGCAACTTGCATAGGTAACATCTCTTATCTTAGGTATCTGCTATTGCACTCTCTACTCTCAATACATTAGCTGGTGTTCGTTATACAATTATTTATTCTGTACTTTAGTACATAATCTTTTATTTTTTTTACTGTTTATATGTAGATCCTTAAAAATAAAATAAATAAAGAACTTTACGTAGTAACACATCAGATACAGAAAACATTGGTTAGAGGTGTAGAACCCAGCGGTTATATCACGAAGGGACCAAACGCCATAGCCTTCTCTTGTCCACAGATAGCACCAAGGTGACATGAACTCAAGCAAGCTTACTCTTACCCTTGTAGACTATAAAATCTCCCAATCTGTATAATAACTTCTTATCTCCAGTAGAGTGGAGATAGAATGAGGATATATACGGCCAGTGGCCGAAAATTAAGCGTCGTTGTCACTCTAGTGGCCCGCTGGCTTACTGGAGATATAACGTTACGTCCCCGACGACCCCCGTAGGGTAGTTGCACGCGTATTCGAACCTTGTACGTATTTTGTAGAAGGTAGGTGAAGCTCGGCTGGGTAGATCCCTATTTTGCTTCAGGCTCGCCAAGCGTGTCGTGTTTTGGGTATCTGCTTGAGAGCCAGTACGTACTTTCTTTCTTGTTTCTTGTCTTAGCAACGTATAGGTAATTAAGGTAGGACTTTTATGTTACTGATTTACTGATGTACTGTTGTCTAGAGTCGATGGTAACCACTTATCTGGCTAGTCTGCTCGTTTCTCGGCTCTTGAAATATAAAAAACTTTTGGATATTATAAAGCACTTGATCCATCGAACAAAGTCTCAAGCCGAGTGAGTTCCAGTCTCAGAATGGAGAAATGAATAAATAATTAGCTGACTGATAAAAATTAAAAAGACTGTAATAAAATGAAAGTGAATTGTAAATAAAGAATGAATATCGTCAATTCAAAGTATACTAAGAAACCTTTTTGTTCTTTTTCATATAAAATCATATTTTGCTGACGTCACTAACCAACCGTACCAACATATGTACGCGTACCCTAACGCCCAGTTAGAGTCGGTTGAACCCGGTCAAAATGGATTACACTCGCCGAATGAACCGTGGAAATAAATCTGGATTAGCGGGAGTGCATAAGATACGCCCCGGATAAAAATGGCGCGGCAATTAATTAGACTACACGAATACTTGGAACTGATCTCGCCATCTGCAACTCTCATAGATATTTCACGCTTAGTTATTGAACTGTCAGAAATTTGGCGCCGATAAAATATAAGTGCACTCAGAGATGGACAGAATATAATCATGATTTCGGATTACTATTACTACATGTTGAGGCACGGACGCCCGCTAAGAACGCTCTTATTACGACCAAAGACGCTCGCGGGGGCATTCCGATGTAATTTTAATCTGTAATCACGATAACATTATGCCCATTTCTGCGTGCACTTTACTAATAGCCGTATTGGGATGGCCTAGTCTGCTGACAGTAATTCCATGCTGACGGATCAGGGGCACGTAAGAGGTGTCAGAAGTTCGCCTCCCCTATTTGGAGATAAGGCTACGAATACTGATTAGAATTGACACCTCGTTGCAACAGAAGAATACGAAATTCTCCGGATGAAAAAATTATCGTATATCAAACAGTACCAGATTTGCAACACAAAACTTTGGAGATCATTATTTTTTCATCGAGGGGCTACGAAGCGAGGTAGCATTCAAGAATTCAGGACGCAATAATGGAGATTATTTATTTAAGTTATTTATTTATTACTAGCTTTTGCTCGCGGCTTAGCCCGCATGTAAATCGGAGAACGACAAACTACCGTTAAAGTTATCCCAAAGGAACGTACTACCAGTATAAATACTATCCTACGAGTATGTCCTTTCCCGGGTCTATCTCCATATCAAATTTAATTGAAATCGGTTTATTATTGTATTTATTTTTGTTAAAAACATGTAATTTACAGGCTTAACCTAAAGCATAACATGCTAACACTTAAAAATAATCTACAGCAATTCATAAAACACTTAACACTATCATTAAAAATATCGGTATCTGGCATCCGAGCTTAGAATAATAACACTATAGGAAGACAGTCTTCATACAAGCGCTCTGTCTAAAGTGAAGCACTAAACCGAAACTTTCCCGAAAGCGGGGAATGATTCGGCTGCGGATAATCAATTATGTTTTTAGCAATAATACTCTTTTCAGATATTTTGTGAAACAGTGTAACGGGAAAAATCGTCACAATTCTTTTTTTTTCGCGAGACACGTTTGGCGTGCGTTGACATGAGCTGCCCGGTGTTTGGAGTCATTTCTGACTCCAATTAAGGTGCTTCAAAATGACCACGTGGACTTCGTTTCTATAGTGTAATTATTCTAAGCATCCGAGTTAATAATCGGTTGAGTAGAATTGGAGCCGCGCAGTCCACGCGCTCGGCCAGCAGCCGGCAGGGCCCCTACCACCATACTCGCCATCCAACAAACGTATAGGTACCTCAAATCCACAGTTTGCAAGAGCTGAAGGATTATCTATTCTGTTGTTCAGCAATAGATAATAGTGTACCATTAAAAACAACTTTCTTCTCAGTTCTAAGGCGTCAACACCGGTCACACCTGATATAAAAAGCGATGGATAGAGAAATGGATACTGGTTCACTGGATATTATTGAATACACCTTATACAAGACATTTTTCCTACTTTCTCCCATTTCCAATTACGTTAGTCACACAACAAAGGCGAAATTCATCGTCACTTGGTTCCATTGTGCGCCTATCAGAGGCAATATTAGTCAATCATAGCAACGGACACAGACCATAGAAACATCTCTTGTACAAATTGGTTGATGGTAATAACTAACGAAAATACACGACTCATGCCGCCATTAATTTTTAATGGAACTGCCAAATTGAATTGTTGAACCATTAGAGACCTTTACGTCAATCTCTTCATAAATTATGGAGATCTGAAGTCTCAGAGAATTAGTACTCTACTGTGTTATTTCTCGAGTCAATAGACGACGAGCAGATGAACTACCAAATGGTAATTGGTCGGCGTCGCCTATGGACAACGCCAACCAAGCGCCAACGCGTTACCAGCTAGGAAAGAACGAAGAGGAAAGAAAGATATTACCGGCTCTCAAGTTCCCAGCCGGGTCACAAGTACTTAGGCGGCGGACTTCAGCAAGAGGCTGTTTGATGGATACCCAGTGACTTCCATCAGGAGGGACCGTTTGCCAAACCTCGCCCATTGATCAGCCCGATTCAAAAAAGGGTAGGTTTGTTTGGGCTTCTAAGCCAAAAATGTTTTAATTAAGACTACGCCCCTGGTGTTGCCAATGTCCATGGGCGACTGTGGACTGTGGTCACTTACCATCAGGTGATCCGTCTGCTCGTTTACCTGCTCAGGCCATAAAAAAAGACTAGCTGTACCCGCGACTTCGTCCGCGTGGAATTTTAATTGTTACGGGAAAATTTCTAAAATAAAAGTTGCCTTAGTTACTCCTTATTACATCAGCTATCTGCCAGTGAAGGTCACGTCAAAATCGGTCCAGCCGTTCCAGAGAACAACCAAAACAAACAGACGACAGACAGACAGACAGACAGACAGACAAAAATTGTAAAAATGTTATTTTAGTATAATTATGTACACTGAATACATGCATATGCATTTAGTAAAAAGCTGTTAATTTAATATTACAAACAGACACTCCAATTTTATTTATTTGTATAGAAGATGTATAGATTATTTTAATTAATCCTGTTTGATCCTTTTGATGTGATGTGATGTATAGATTATTTTAATTAATCCTGTTTGATCCTTTTGATCAAAGGCTTCCCCTAATTGATGCCACTCTTTCTCGACCTTGCAGACATAAGTTTCAGGAAACTACATCACATCTCTAAAACAGTATCCTCCAACTGCACAGTCTAAACGTATAACGTAAAAAAGTCCTAGGACATCAGGATGTCCTAGGACTTTTTTACGTTATACGTTTAGACTGTGCAGTTGGAGGTTACCTTTGCTTCTTTTACCGTGGGCACCATTCGAGGGCCTATCTTCATCGGTTTCAGCTTCCGATGTGACCTGAATCAAACTAAGTACTGCTTACTGGTTACGCTGAAGTTTCCCCGGTCGATATAAGCGTCAACAAGTGCAGAGATCTAGGTTACTCGCACTGACAGTTTCAATTGGCGGTTGCCAACGGGTGCTGACGCCGACGAGCAATCAGCTAATTGGTGCAGTTTTCCAGATACTAAAAATGTAGACTGTAATTAGAGGTAAGTTGGATTTGGTGAACCGCTGTCTGATGAAAACATTTCGCATTTACAGTAGCAAGATTGAAGATAGCGTAAGAAAAATTAAGATAACAATATTCTTAATTTACTTGGTGGGCAAACACGTATGGATTACATTTATCAATATTAATATTGAGTGATTAATATTATTCCCGGTAAGTGGTACCCAATAGATAATAGTTCGTAGTAGTAGATGTAGTTTGCGCTAAAGCGAGGGACCCGCTTTAGTTATTACGTGTTTCGATTGCAAAGTAATAGTAGTAGTTATTTCTGTATGTAGTCAGCAGATGCCAGTTGGTATATATTTTATGATATAATATGAATTCATGTTATGGAATAACCCATAACGCACAACGATAGTGTACCAACGGATCTTAAAGGTGATTGAACTAAAAGTACTACGTGCATACGTTATGAAACTCCGTAATGGACAGCTGTAAAGATCAACGCTTAGTGGAGATCTCTACGATAGAGTGAACTTAACTTTATTCCAAAGTAGAACAAGTAGGAGTGAATTGAGAGCTAGTTTTTCCTTCTTTCTTCTTTTTTACTCTTCTTGCCTCTTTTTCTCTTCTTTCCTTGTGTTTTTGGTGTAAACTTACCATCAGGTGGCTCGTCTGCTCATTTGTCGTATATTTAAACAAAACAATAAAATAAATTAAGGGAAAAAATGTTTATAATGGGAAAAGATGATTTACAATTGAAATTATGATTATATAATAAATACGTTTATAAATATGTTCAAATTTTATTGGCGAGAAACAAATGTTTAAAATTGAATTAAACTTCTAGCTCACAGCATGTTGTTTGACTGTTGAAGAACTTTCAAGGGGCAACGATGAGTGTGCTTAAAATACGCGTAAAGAAACAACACATTAGTGAGTTTCAAATCAATGAAACCACTTGTTAGATTAGTTGGAACGCAGGTACAGACAAACTGAAAAACCTATAAACAGAATTAGATTCTTAAATTATTTTTAATGAGATCTATAACGTTACTAAACACTTCTAGTTATATTTTTTTAAACATCTGTCATGTGCAGACATGGATCAATGTTATTATATGTATGACTAGCTAGATAGCTGTGTCCACGACTTCGTTTGCAGCCTAAATGTTGCCTTATAACTTCCTCTATTGTTCAGTATAAGTTCCATTAAAATCGGTTTAGCCGTTCCAGAGATAAATTATTCCAGATAAACAGAAGACAGATACAAAAAAAAATTCAAACAGTTTCATGTTTTAGTATCGTGTAAATAAGCACTTGAGAAAACAGTTATTTTGAAAATCACAGACAGATAGTTTAATTTTATTTATATGTATAAGTTTAAACGATGATACGGCTGACAGCAATGATTACTAGTACGCGACGGTCCTATTACCAATTTGCTTCGCACGGTTCTCGAAGGAAATGACTGTCTGTCCTGTCCGCATTCAAAAGTGTATTGTCCCCTTCGCTTGCTCTAAGTGCACTGTACACATATAGCTGTAACTAATAATATACTGTCAACTGTCAAGGGTCAGGACTGCCACGTCTGAACATCGGATATTTGGTACATTGGTATAAACATTGGGAAACAGCAACCCATAACTGACCCACTGCCGGGCTCGGGTTTTCACTCACAGTGTAAGGTCACAGTCCTCTTACTGGCCAAGGGTGGATTGGTAGACTTCACTTATGATTTTAAACTTTTATCATGGCGGACAATATCAATTCCTTCAATTTTTACATCTGTATATTTTTCAAACCACAATAAAATCATCTCACAATTTGGAGTCAATTCACTGTTTGCCAACACGTTTAACTTGCCTCGTACCACCACGAATACAAGGATCTTAACCACAATGTTCGACCACCAGTCGTACCACAGACTAACGAAAGTAATTAAACAACGTCATTAGTTGTGACACGACTCGCTCCGCTGGTCATTATATCAAGACTCTTGAACATATTATTTTAATGAATTACTAAATTTCCTGTTCTTTGACTCAATTCTAGTTAACTTTAGCTGTGAGCCGCCTAAATAATTTTGTATAGCTTCAAAATCAACGAGAAATTCGAATTAAGTTTTTACTTTTTATTATGATATGGGTATTCACGATAATTATGTATTTTGTACGCCGATATCTGGAACCAGTTGCATGGATCGTGGTCACGGCTACCCATACCCGTATTATAATAAAATGCGTACATTCCGCGATGAGTTGAGTTTAAAATCATAAGTTCAACAAATGATTATTTTGAACATATTATCTTCACTATATTAAATGATGAGTCTTATACTCCCATCGCACTGTATTTCGAGTCGAACAAGCTAGCTAGACAAAAGTCATTGTTGAATTTCCCGGATTTTTATATCTGAGCCCCTAACCAATACCCCAACTATCCCAAATCCAAGATTTATTTTGCCCTAATGTCAACCACTAATTAGATAATTAGGGCAGTATACAAAGAAACGGTGAAAAAGTTACAAATCAGTTGCATTTTTGCGATTACCGAAGTAACATTAATGTCAGTGAGTTTTAAGTTTTTTGAATAATATTAGTGATGGATCTTCAAGTTAAAGGTATGTACTTTTTATTTATAATTAATATATAAATATATTTATCCCCAGTTTTTTTATAACACCTCAACTTTAAAAAGATATGCAGTTTTTTGACGGTTATTTGTTTTCATTGGACTAGAAAGTACTTGTACCCTCTTGTACCCGGGCTGGAAATTATATATGTCATAGCCATATATGTTAGCTTTCAATTGATGCCCATTTTAGCTTGCACACTCGAGTACAACTTTGTTTTTTTTGTCTGTTTTCGAATTTGAATTCTCGGTTTCGTAAACCGAGTTTTTCTATGAATGGCAGAAACATAACCGTATTAGTAGACTCTATGACTTTCTATCACTGAAAAATGATTTTGGAAATATTACGGATGAATCTGCGAGAGAAATTAAAATGAAAATTTCAAAAATATCATCGATTTTAGTAGAAAAATGGCAAAATTCTGCGAGGAACCACGATCGCTTCCTGACTAAGAACTCTGAGTGGTTGGCTGGTTATTTTACGTTCAAAGTATCCGTCCACTACTCAGTACCATCAACATTAGGAAGAGCTTCGATTCCTGGGCGTCCATCAAAGGATATGATAGGATGAGGCTGGTGACAAAACGAAAAGGAGGCGCGTGGATGACGTTCACGGGATGTTAACCAGTTGGTCAATGTTTATGATGTTAAGCAGCTGAATTATCGGCGCGATTGTTCGGACATCGGAACTTGGCTTCAGTGATCAGTGAAGCCAGTCAGTGTCAAGTGATGACAAGAAGTGTCGGTGTTCACGAAAAACCAAGATGTTTGTCAAAAGAGGAGGCTTTAGCGTAATATGTAGACGCCAAATCTATATACAAGCCACTCTTATAAACAAGAAAATGGAGCATCAAAGATTCCGAGAGCACAATACTCGAAAACACTCACGTACTGCCACGAATAGAGATTTACTTAATAAATTACTAATCACGTCTGATCCTGTAATTAATAGTATAGAGAATCTCCCAAAAAGCCTACGAGTAAACTTCCTTCCGTTTTAGAATTAATAATTCCCCCTACTGTAAATATAAAGTCTAGTGTAAGTGTTAGTTGCCAAAATGTCAGTTTGTCAAACTATGATGTACAAGATTCATCAGACGAAGAATTTAGTGAGGTAGGATAAATAAGAGCTGTAAATATGTTGAACTAATTTACCTATTTCTAAGCTGTGTATCATACTAAATTTATTATAAGTTGTAAATATAAGAATTTGGTAAATATTAAGTAAGTTTTGTCTCCTTGTTATTTAAGTAAGAAAACATTGTTAACAGGTAAATAATGATGTCCCACTGTGAATTCGTAGCTACGTCATTAATTTTAAAGTATTTTATGACTGTTTTTAATATTTTTCTATTGTTATTTTTTAAGTATCTCAATTATAAAAAATATCTATTGTTAATTTTTATTTTCTTGGAACCCGTGATCCTACCGTCCTTTTTTTAGTTTATTTTGCACTTAAACTTACATAAAACATCATCAGAAAGCCGTACCAAGCAAATAAACCCAATAAATAATTTTGTCTAGCTAGCTTGTTCTATTCGAACCACTGTGCATCGGTGCGTTCCGTGGGCCGTGTCGAACATATTGTAAATTATCGATAATCTCTTTAACGACAGTCGGTTCCCCGATGAGCGAGTTACTGGAGACATACAAAGACCGGTTAGAACTGAACGGATCGAGTCATTTCTCCTCATTTGAACGCTGAAAGTCTCTTTATTTACGTCTAAAGAGCTCCCTCTTTTCTTAGTTACCGAGAGCTTCTAAGAACCTAACTAGACGCGGATTAAACTGACTTAAAGAGATTGGATTGTGAAGTTTATCAGTATCGCTGGATATACCGCAATTTAAAGACTGGTTTCCACTTTCCATTCTAATAGAAACTGAGCCGAATGTCGTGGTATGGACGTGAGGCGAGAGGACACGCATGTGACGAAAAGAGTCATTGGTATCAATGTGTGTGGACAAAGCGGACGAGGCCGGACATTGATGGCCCACTACAGATCATGGGTCTCCTGCTTGATAATGGCTAGAGAATTCTCCATCACGCTGCTCCAGCGTACGGAGTAGTGGAGGGATTAGTGGCCAAGCCAAATGTCGAAAGTTTTATGCCGCCCGAAGGCCTCCGACGTGTCATATCAACCGCTATCTATAACAACCAGGACTAACTGTTTTACGTACCCTCCAAAACACGGAAGCGGTTAAGAAATTTTGTTACTATAGCAGTCACCCATCCATCGGCCGACCACCCGCTGTTGATTAACTTGTCGATTAGACTTAGAATCGACACCATATTATAAAGGGCAAAATAAAATACTCGTGCTACGTGTTACAATCCATTTTATTCAATGACTATAATGATTTGATCCCTTTGTTTTTATTAATCATCTGTTTATTTTTTAAGATGGCCGGTTCGCTGGCCAGTATCAATTTGCTGGAATACCTGAAACCTTTGAAAGCCGCCCAACTCAATATCTCTTCTCTCCACTCCATACCGCGCGTCACCAGCTCGCCACACCTCACCTCATAATAATTATCACCATTTCCTGCTGATCCTGCTCCTCGCAGTTGTTTTAGTAGAGGTATAAAATTCCTCCGTTACAATATATTACTTAAATACACATAAATCACACTTTGTTAATAAAATAACCGTTGTAACTGACGACACGACATCCAGAGAATTAAATTTCCGCGATATGTCACAATGTAAACACTTTAATACGACGCAAATTACCTACTTGAAGTCGTCAATTTGCCATCATAATGTTTACCCTTCGGTCTGTTCGTTATAAGCCGCTCTGGAAATATAACATCTCATTTATTATTGGAATTATTCTGTAAATACTTTTATAGGACTTCATTGTGTTTAAGAAATGAACAGATGGGCCTGATGGTAAGTGGTCACCGTCGCTTATGGACATCGTTAACTCCAAAGGCATCTGATTTTAAACTTAACTTATCTCGGATTGCACACACTTTAATAAGATATGGGTACTCACGATATTTATTTTGTACGCCAATACTTTGACTCAGAAAATGTTTCGTAATATAGGCGCACAAAATAAATATCGTGAGTACCTGTAACATAACGAATACATTGCTGGCCAGAAAACAAAAGAGAAGAAAAAATAGGATACGTTTTGAAGTTTCATTTTAAATGCAAAGAAAACTGAGTTTATGTCACCAAATATAAAAAGTGCATAAAAATCTTAAAATGAAATATTAAAATAACAAGAATCCAATCCATTTAGGGGTGACTCTCGCGAGTAAGTTCAGTAGGGCTTTTTACAGTAGGACAAATAGGAATAGGATTATGGTTGCAACGATGATTATATAGCAACAAATGACAATACAAATCAATACCTTTGATCGGTACTCACTCTAAGGTCAGTTCATATTCACTGAAACAAGAGATATTTTAACTGTTACATCATCCATCATAAATGCAGAATGATTTTTTAACTGAAATGCCTTTTCATTTCATGTGACGTTTCATTTACATATATTTTTAGTGCAGTTGAACTTGTTTATGCAATTCATTCCATCAATTCTTTGTTTTACTGTAGGTTACCGTCGCCCGTTAAAAATAGCATGGACCTAAATATTTGCAGTTCCAATAACTTCAAGCTATAATAGCCGTGTTAAATGATTTATCGAGTTATACTCGTACATAGTATACTGCAGCTCGGTTGCGAAGTTTAGATCAGGGATGTTACGGATTAGGATACGGATACGGATATAGGAATAATAATATGTCGCTTTGAGATATAGTTACGGATACGTATTATTTTGGATTATCCGTTAGTTTCGGATAGTTTCGGTTAGGGATATTAGATAATTATACTTAGTTATGACTAAGCAATAGAAACAATAACAAACTATGCAAGACCCGCGGCTTGGCCGGACCGGAACAAAAACCTGTCATATACGTCTCATAGGATAGATTTTTATTTCGGATATCCGATAGTTTCAGTTACGGTTACGGAGCTCCATATCATCCCTAGTTAGATCGTAAAGATTTATGATTTTGACTTTAAATGATTGTATACAATTTACTGGCGCACATTGGAGCGCCCGGTTACTTACTCGAGTCCATCAAAAAGAAGATGTAAGTTTAAAAACTAAAAACCCAACGTCGAGAGTATTCATTTAAGTGAGAATGGTTGCTAAGTATGAATCGCTATAAGTATAGATCCTAGATCGAACCCATAGAAATACATACATACATACATACATACATACATACATACATACATACATACTTACTTACATACGTACATACATACATACATACATACATACTTACTTACATACATACATACATAAACCCATAGAAAATTTCTGTCTATCAGACCGGACGACTCGTGAGACAGCACTCTTGTGGTGTCGCTCGCAGACGAATAAAAAAAGGAGGGTGGAGCCCCCAGTCGTGCATAACATTTTATCAATCGTAAAAGTAATTCCAGAATCAAAATAATGTAAATAGATTAGTGACGACCCCGTAGCCTAGTTGTCAGTGATCATGCCTGCAAAGCGAGGGGTCCCGGGTTCGACACCACAAATAACACATCACTAACAGCCACAAACCGAGAACAAACATTTATCTGTCACATAAATATCTGCCCCGGACGGGAATCGAACCCGGAACACCTCACCTCGCAGGCGGGGTCACTATCAACTAGGCTACAGTGTCTATTAATAGGATATTTTTTGTTAATCTTGGGTGCGGAACCCTAATGTCTACGTCGCCATGAGCTTGAAACTGTATTTTTTAATTTGATTAATGAAAGTTACCCGGAAGGGCCATAGATAAATATCTGAAGCCTTTCACAACACTTGCATAAACTGGCTAATATTAATTAGTACCAAAATATCAAACTAAATATAAACATTCCAACCACAATATTGACCGCATTATAACTTTACGTGATTAAATGTTGATAACAATGCAGCTTGATTAACGCTATTCTAATTAATTTTAGTTTGTTAATTAGTTTCATTTTGAAACAAAATATTGCGTAATCGAATCGAATGTGGATTTATCTATCTACTAGCTGCCCCGGCGAACTTCATACAGTTCCAAGTTATAAACATAGATCGGATTAGGTAGTGCTATTTTGAGGGATTGGATGACGTTATCTTAATATGGATATGCCAATCAATCACACCGCTAGGTAGGATTTATATAAAAATATTAAAAAAAAAAAGTTTTTTGGGACGGCTATGGATACGAACAACCCCGAATAATCTATTTATTTTTTTAAAGAATTCATTGTAATTTTATTGTAAAAATAAATTTACATTATTTTCTCTGACTTAGACAAAATTATGACTTACACTTAAAGGAAATAATGTAAATAGCATGTTTTTATGGCCTTAACACGCAAACGGACAGACGGGTCACCTGATGGTAAGTGATCACCGCCGGCCGTGGACATTGGCAACACCAGGGCGTCACCAACGCGTTGCCGGCCAAGAAGGAAGCGATGCACCCGCGTCTTAAAGGACCCCGAATCGCGTTCCACCTCCTAAAGTTATTGTCCACCTCCTAAAGTTACCACAAACACAGCTAACTCTAAGCTTTAATGTCTGTGAAATCTTTACGAGGAAATGCAAGTTTTATTCCTAAGTGTTCTCAATAAAAGTATGCAGATTCCGTTAAAAGGTTTGGAAAAGAAACGCTCAGTGCTTAGATGTTGAAAGCAGTCTAACGCTGTGGAGATGGCTTTTACTTAACGTGCTACCATCTATGACTATGTCACCACTTACCATCCGGGATTGTGCTTATACTTACAGGCCGGCATATGTTTCCTCCGACTTTAGCAGGATCTGCCTAATTAATTATTGAAATAAATGTACCTATATTTCTTACTTTAAATAGTTATTGCCTATAAACACCTCAATATAGCTACTGCTTAGAATAATTAATAATATAATTTATGCTTAACTCGTATTAACTTGTGTCTGACCTGAATCACTGTGAAGATCACCATTACAATAGTATAGCGACATTATTGTACAGAATGACATTTAATGTCAGTTTACTGCATTGAAATTACAGTTAAATATTAGCTTATTATAATTAAGGAAATTTATAAATTATAAGTAAAGAAAAATATAAAACATCCTATTTGTTTTATATATTTAAATGAACTTCTAAATTACAAATCATCAATTCATGATAGCTTTCTACTGTTTTTAAATTAATAGCAACAATCAAGACGACCACCGGTCAATCACCGATGCGTAGCCAACCAAAACCGAAGCAGGACTGCAGGGCACAAGTTGTCTCTGCTTACTACCTTATTCCTTTATATTTAGGTTAGGTCCGTCACATCGAATTACCTAGATAGGTACGTACTGAAGACGCTTATAGTTCCGAACTGAATCATTATTATAATTAAAATAATAACGTTCGTAGTTGTATTGAATACTGACATTAATAAAACATTTTTAATGTGGAATACTGACGTTATTATGCGCCTGATAAAATGCCTGAGCAACATTTTTCATGCAAATGAAGTATCGGACGCAACGAAGCCTCTGAAAAATATTATTTTCTGCTCCCGATTCTAATAATATTGTTGTTTTTATCGTAATATTATTTGATGTAATTTCCGGATATTTGCGATATAAAAACGAACTCATACATTATTCTTCTTGTTACCTTCTAGTTATTATTTTCTAATAAACAATAAACATATTATTCTTCTATAATTAAAATCAAAAACAATATATGTTTTTTATCATCAGTTAAATGTATATTCTACAAATACGAGTATATTCGATTAGTTTCAGTTAATAAATAGATATATTCACACGATACGACCAAATAAAAATATTAATATCAAGTTAAGTAAATAAGTAAAAAGAGAGACACAATTTTATTATTCTAAATTAGGTTCGAGATTAATGTCTAAATTTATAGATATAAGTTGTGAATGAGACAATTCAGTACAAAGAAACGAAGTTTCCTCGAACGGAAAATATTAATCAACCAGAGAAGAAAATAAATAAATCTTAAATAAGAAAAGGTACGCAACATGACATCCCAGATCCATTTACGGGATCTCCTCTGAAATATTTACGAGAAAATAACCTAGAATCTCTGGATGCCCGGACGTTTGCGTCCAAAAGTCGCGCTTTGTGTCCAAATATGGTTCGGTACTCACGGTTCGGTTGTTCCTCCGCTGATACACAAACAACACATTGGCACTTGGGTTAGGACACTGGATTGATCACTGTGCACATTTTTTTAATAATCTCACGATGTTGGCAGCGTGCGACCGGGACGTGCGCTCGGATCGGCGGCGCGAAATATACTGAAGTAACGGAGGGATCTGGGTGGCTGCATTACAGGGAACCGAATTCCGGACGGGGTGACAAGTAGAAAAAGTTCAGAGCTTTTCCAGGAGAGAGTAGATTTGCTGGGGAATACTTCCTTCATTAGAGAAGGAATTTACGGAGGTGTTTGGACAAAATAAACGTTCACACATTTACATTCTAGCATAGTTTCCTGGGTTATTTGTGATGTGCTTAAATGAGAGTCTTAAGTCAAAGAGAACCTGCATCCTGCTGAGCATCAGACGAGGATATGGCAGATCCCTCCTGTTAGAAATGGCTAGGCTCTATACCACCTAGATTAATCCCGGTTCAGGTCGTCAGTACTCCTGGTCGGGAGGATTCCTATGCCCCTTTTTTCGAGACGTGGTCTCCACTCGAGGACTTTTCTTCCAAAGCGGTTATTGGCCCTTCGAGCTATGTGGCCAACCCATTGTTACATTAGCTGCTCGAGCTCTATGCTACAATTTGGAATTCTTTATTGCTAGAATTTAATTGGGACATAGCGGTGAAAACACTATTATTATATTCAAATTTACTTAAGTTGTAAACACTAATGAATTGTGTGAACCGAGTAATAGTTTCATGTGTAATTCAGACCAAACTTTGTTTTAATGTCAAGCACAAAATCAATCAATACCTAGCTGGTTCTCGCGACTTCGTTTAATACTCAGAATTTTCATAAATCCTGGAATAGCTATATTATTATTATTGATTCGGTTAAGATTAAACTTCTGTTGTGTGCCGAAATCGAACATTATTTTCTTTTGATACAAAATTTGTATTTAGTGTTATTTGTTTTTGTTTTATTTAAATCGTTTCACTAAAAAACTTCAATACAAAGAATTCCGTCTAAACATTTGTATGTTATGCTCAAGGCATTGGTTTTCTGAAGATAAACGCGTGCAGTTACTAGTGCCAATCCACTACTCTACTCCCAGTTCCGTTTTATAGGACCATGGCTATATTTCCAACACATTACCCCGAGAGGGAAAGGAGGTCGTCTCGCATGGCATCCCTGTGGAAAACGGCGCGAAACAGCCTCTCTGCGCGACCTCTCGCGGAAAGTTGCCGGCCGTAAAATAAAGAATTAGAATACTGTTTTAAACCTTCAAGTTCATGCAACTTTTACGCCCGGCAAGAGAACTATAACCTATCCTTTTCTGAGGTTACCGATACGTTTCTTTTTTAGTTATTATTAGAGTTCTCATATAAACTACTAATTAACCCTCACATTGTGGGAGGAGACCCGTGCCCAGTAGTGAGACAGTGATGGGTTGTGATGATGATGATGATGATGACTAACAATAAAACTATGATGGGGTTAAATCTGTACATGGAATATTTCGAAACAAATGTAGATAGGGTTTGTTATCGATACATTGTCATTTATCTTTCGTTCTTTCTTTCTATATAGATACCAAAACTTTTTTGTTTGGAAATGACGTTATATGTGAGAGCTTCATGCAGAAACCATTGAACTGATTAAGATGATACTTTGCATGTCTGTGGCCATTAATATAGATCTGCTATTTGGGTACTTTTCATCCCAGGAAACCGTCTGTTCCCGCAGGATAACTGATAAATCTACAAAAATGATACAATGCTTCGACACCGTCTATGCAACTATTAGATTAAATTAATAATTTCCTAATTTGAAGAACAACAAAAATAGTCCCCAAGTCTAAATTGATAAAAAGAGGTTAACATGAAAATTATATAACGCCTGGAATAAATGAGTAGCAATATTTCGGCTGCGGGTACTTGTAGGCACAGGTTTGACGATGCGAAGCGAGGATGGGTTACTAGTGTATAAAGGTACTTCCACACTGAGAACATTCGCCTGTTACGTAACAATTTAAAATTCGAGTACAAGCTGTATTGTAACATTATGTTACAATACAGCCTTTTTATGTTAATAGCCGTTAAACAAGTAGACGAGCCACCTGATGGTAAGTGTCTCTGTCTCCCTCACTCTATTCTAGGCCACCCCAATAGCCTATACCTGCCTCACTGACTGACGAGCATCCACATAATTAAACCATTCAACGCCCGCATTTATGTGAAATATGGACGTTATTTACAAATGCTCGAATCTAAGCTGCTACATTAAAGACAAATGCTACAAGGTAAGGGAGAGCCTTCATGTTATAACTAGTATAGTCACAAGTTGTGCACTGTTACGCTCGGTTCTCCTCTCTCACATGTAATGCTCGAATCTGCTCTGTTATATTACAGGCGAAAGCTCCTAGTGTGGCAGCGCCTTTATAATCATAGGCCCTGGGATTTATAGATCTGTTTCGTTCGTACAAATACGTATTGTTTATTGAAACGTAAAAATACAGCTACTGTAATATGATCTCTTATCCCTACTAATATTATAAATGCGAAAGTAACTCTGTCTGTCTGTCTGTCTGTCTGTCTGTCTGTCTGTGTCGCTTTCCCGCTTAAACCTCTCAACCGATTTTGATGAAATTTGACACAGACAATCTTTAGACCCTGAGAAAGGACATAGGCTACCTTTTATTGCGACAAAAAGGGATGAAGAGGTTGAAATAAAGGTTGAAAGTTTGTATGGGATTTCTTCGAGTTTTAAGCACAGCGCCATCTAGGGGTGAACCTTCCTAACTTAAAGAATAAGAACGCCCAGCGCCATCTCTTAAAGAACCATGAAACTTTATATTTAAGCACTTGATAATAAGTTTCCCGAAGCGAAGCGAGGGCGGGTCGCTAGTCGACAATAATTGATAGATAAATCACAGAAACTTGCTAGCAACATTTTACAAGGCTTATCTCAGTTCTATTTCTTAAGCAGCCACTTGAAAACCCTAGCAGCCAACTGATAGGGCTTTTAGGACTAGGATACCTAGAGCCTACTACAAGTTGTGGCGAGATCACATTGCATCCCAATTACATGGATCTTGGTCACGCCGAGCCATTGAGTCGAAATATCGATTTAAATAATAAAAATCGTGAGTACCCGTTACAGTTGAAATGTCAAACAAACGAGCCCACGCAGCTAAAATGCACCGCGGCTGAGTCTAGCGGCCTAATGTCCTCTTAATAGGTCGCGGGCACCAGTTTGTATAATTATAAACATTTTCATACCGCGCTACAGATTTTATCTTTTCCCGAGCGCTGGATCAAGTTGGATCATGTAGTGCGATGCATTGGATCACGCCCAACTTCGGAACTTCCAATCTGATAGGATTTCAACTTTGATTTCATTTTAATGCAGAATGCATAATGGATCACTTCGCATCACATCACGCGTTATTAAAATCTGGAGTAGAGCAAATCGGTGACTGAATTAAAATAAGATTCTTACTAACAATTACTAATTAAAATAACTGGCCTAACTATCACTAACAGTCCCTGCCCCAGTCCTCATACTTACTAACGAACTAACCAACGTTCTATCATCACCTAACTGAACTAATCAATCTAGTTCTGAACTTAGTCTTTTTCTGTGTCGGTCACAGTTGTCATGGGCGGCAGCGGAAGGGTGGCGCTGCATGCTCGTTTGCTACCTTGATTCCATAAAAGAAGACCCATATGAACGCAAAAAAACTCAAATGCTTGAACCCACAATATAGAAAATGTTTACCAGAGCCGATAAACTTTTGAGATATCAAAACATAATTAGTATGAGAATAGGGTTAATAAACGCCGTACAAAATTCTCTATTAGTCGGTCACACTGTGTAGTCGGTAGAGCCACAAGACTTGGACCATTCGAAGCAGATATTTTCGAATTTCGAATCAACAACAATAAGTAGGTGTGGGGCGTAAAGATTCCGCTTTTCCGATAAAAAATTATGCCGATTTATAATTATGTCCGAAAACTTGCAGTCCGCATAGGCGGGCAGACCGCTATGTGTAGCCATCCGTAGCCAAAATTCCATTTGAAAACCATTTTAAACTTCTGAGTGTTCCATACTGAAAACAAACTATTATTAAATTAACAAGGAACGGTACATCTGTACGTTTCTAATGCTGCCATAGAATATACAATTAACAGAAATGTCAGATACACTTAGCGTCATATAATTATGTGGTTAATTATACGGAAATGGCTTCAATCAATGATCCACTACTGAGCAGGGGACTCTGCACGTGACTGAGGAGACATATTACTTCTATGGATAACTGTTTTAATTTCTATCAGGTAGTTCATCTCATTGTTTCTGTGTTTGTTTGTATGTTTGCCTTACTACTTTCGAACTTGGCCTTACACGGTAAACAATACAACATAGCAGTGGAAGGCATAAACGTAATATATAAATAATAAATTATATAAAAATAATAAAACGATAAAATGAAAGCGTTGATGAAATAGGACGCACTCAGCAAAAGACCGTGGCAAACAATCACTGATTTTCAGCGCGACTTGCTGCAACGGGTAGTTCGGGCTATTGGTCATATATTTGTATGATATCTAATTTAGAAAACCAGTGTAGTCTATCTTAAAAAGAACAGTCTTTAAACACTAGCTAAAGTTAACGGAAGGTCTATGCACTACTCTCGTTGAATAAAAGTAAAATTTTACAACGTAAATGTTTTTAGAATTCTATTCTTGTTTAGTGAGGCTTTCATTCAAAGGCTTTATGGCTGTGGATGGGCTTTTACAGTTGGACTGTGGATGCGGAAGGAGAGTGCTATTTTTTGTTACGGAAGGAGAAAGTTACAGAAATTGGGGGAACAATTTAATTTATAACGGATTATTTTCATAGGGAGCATAAAAAAATCACCCGTGGACTACGCTAATAATTGTAACTGGTAGATGAAACAAAACATGCTAAAACGATACGCTTATCGCATGCGACAGGGATGCAATACCCGGTATTAATTGTTAATAACAAATAAACGTCGTTAAAAAATTATTTGTTTATTTAGAACTTTAATACCCGCGAATAAAATGGTAAAAATCAGACCAAACGTTACAAGCATTAAAATATTTTTTTCGTGAAAATTTGTGGTAATTTCACCCAATAAAACCTAATAGCGGATTTAATAAAAACTGTAAAATAGTCTTACCATAGTATAGAATAGACAACGCTTACTATTACCTAATAATAAGGCTGCCTAAGTTCTAAATCAATACTTAATAAAATTTAAGGTAATTCAATGTATTGTAGTATAATAAATAGCATTTTCTATAGCAGCACTTTGATGTCTCCAATAGTTTGATATCTCAATATAAATCTCGACAATAGCGCCACCTGCCGATTGTAAATATTGTTCAGAGACCCACTCAAACAAACAAAAAGTTCGACAAAATTTGTTTAAACATTCAGAAAGAGTTCAGGGACATACACATGGACAGAATAATTTACATTATAAAGATATTGTAGAACAAAATCCACCTTCTTAAGTAAATATTGTCGGTGATAAAAAATTTAACCCTATCATAACTCCGATCTCATGAGAACTAACAAAAACGAATATTAGCAAAGTTTACTTGATATCCGAACTTTTTCTCCGCTCACCCTTCAATATTTCGGACAATGAATATCAAATGACAAAAAATATTTAATATCAATATCGATCAAGTAGAAAAATATTCTTATAGAGCGTGTTCCATATTTTTGTTACTGTACGTATTCTTCTCTTAATATACTGTCAAACTTATACGAGATAGATTGTTTTATTTTTGATTGAGGCAAACTGGTTGATTGCTTCAAAAATGATTGCTTGGATTCGAGTTTGAAAATGCTTAAGTAGTAATAAGTGTTGTCTGAAATTGGGTGTAGGAAAAATCCGTGGGCGTTTCTTCCTCCAGGACCACTCAGGGGATTTGTTGAAACGATGGTGTAGTTTGAGTTCAAAAGCGTAGAAACCAAATTATAATAAAATCATTTCAATTTCAAATTTGGTGGCCGTTCCTATGGAAACTCTAATCTCAATGACTAACCAAGTACTCGTGAAATGGCACCAATATGTCAGTAATCAGACATATTCAATAAATCAATTACACTTCTATTCCTTTCTTTCGCCTATGGTTTTAACGTGACAATTAACCTTAAACCGTTCTATTTTCAGTTCATATAAAAATAATTACTAATTGTACTAAAAGAAAACAATTTCTCTTGAAACAATAAAATAATTTCCCTTGTTACTTAAATGCGTATTAGCTTCGTCTGAACGACGCGATAGTTATTCTATAGAATGCAAAATTTTCCTTACAAAGTTCCATTGAAATGGACCGTATTGCGTAAGGAATAAAGGTTATTTAAGGTGCGTTGGTAGTTGGATATTCGCACGCGAACTCAAAGGTTTTTTAACCCTGACCTGTTTTGTTCATTTGTTGAATAAGCTTAGGGTTGTCAAGTGTCGTTAGATAATAAGTGGCGAAAGGTTACAAGGGTGAAGTGTGTTTTGAAACACGTGGGTAGTTGGACAGATACGAGAAGATTTTTATATTTTTATGCTCTTTACTTAGTGTCGTAATGGAAAAATAATAAAAAAATATTAGTATTGTTAAGCGGAATTTGATTGGCCTTTTAAAAGAGAGACAATTTCAAATATTAAATTAAAGGCTCTGCGTTGACTGAATAAGTTTTAAGTAAACGTTTTATATAAACTATTTATTAGATACTTAATGTTATTAAGTATTGCTATGGATTATGCTTCGGTGAAGGAAAACATCGTGAGGAAACCTGCACACCTGAGAGTTCTCCATAATGTTCTCAAAGGTGTGTGAAGTCCGCCAATCCGCACTTGGCCAGCGTGGTGGACTATGGCCTATACCCCTCTCATTGTGAGAGGAGACCCGTGCCCAGCAGTGGGACAGTTATGGGTTGTGATGATGATGGATTATGCTAAACGTTTTTTAATATTTTTGAGGTTATTTTATGTTAGTATCTGACAAATGAAGACAAGACTAAGATCTTAAACGTGTCTCTCGCCCAGGAGACCTGGGTTCTAATCTAATACACATTTTTTCTTCTACGACTATGTGATTAGATTAGGTGAAAAACTTGGAATGACACTTGCATATCCCGAAGTAATAATGTTCTCAAAGGCATGTGAAGTTTGCCAATCTGCACTTAATAGATTATGGTCTATAATAAGTGGTAAGAGGAGACCCAAGCAAAGCTGTGGGATAATTATGTGTGGGATAATTTTATCTTTTTTGGCCAGCGACGCATCAGTGATGCATTTGGACTTACTGATGTCCATGGTCGACGATGATCACTTACCATCAAGCGGCTAGTACTCGTTTCTCGGCGTTAAACATAAAAAAGCCGTTCTACAAGAAATCGGTTTAACGTGTAAAATACAAACAAAACTCCGCCGTCAAACAATTGGAATTCACCGTCAAATCGCGCTCGCAGCTCCGCTACAGCCAACAAACAAATCGTCTCAATTGAAAAGCACCTCTACCTCTGTTATCGGGACCAAAGTATTGTATTGGCAGTTTGTAATACAATGTCATTTATATTCAAAATCTTTGAATATCCAGATGTAAATTTACATAGCTCTTAACTCTTCTATTGTTTATTTAAAGATGTAAATAGTGGAGCCGCGTTGTGGAATACGCTCTAGGCCTCAGCAATTATGAGGATAGTACACCACGATGACCAAGTACGTATGGCCAAGTACTTCGAGAACATTATGAAGAACTCCCGGGTGTGCAGGTCTTCGAAGTGACAATTAATTTTTAATAAGAACATACTTTTTTAATTAGAGGTACGTGCAAGATTCGAACCCAGGTCCCCGGTTTTAGAGTATAACCACTTCAAACCACTTGGATTGGTCCTTTTTATTTTATTATGCCCTTACTCGTTCTTGGCTGTGGGATGTTTACATAAAAACATGTTATTTAAATAATATTAATTACAATGGAATTGCACCAACCCTACAGCGTCACGCGAATATAATCAAGTAGTATTATAAAAAGCCAGAAATGGCAATAAAGGAATAAACAGTATAGTGTTAATTATTTCTCCTTCGTTAAAATAACGCCTTTTTCGTGAACGATTATTTGTTTATGAAGTTTCTATAAAAAGTTCACAATTTCTTTGCGGTTAACTTCGATAAATATAATCTTTGTATACAATGTAAACATATTACTTTTACGTTTTTGTACGCGGCCCAAAATAATGTTCTTACTCATACCTTCCTGTCTTATTGTTTTTCATGTTCACTCTTCATCTCCAGAGCCCATCATCAGGTTCCCGCCGTATTTTACTTGGAGTGACTAGAGAGTGTGGCTAAAATATTTTACTGGATAAAAAATTTGACCATACGGGGGCCAAAATAACAATTCCTAAAAACAACTTTCAGAAACAGTTAATAATAACTGGTTAATAATAATAGTCTGATATCATCACAACCCATAACTGTTCTCCTATAACAATGTGAGAAATAGGCCATTGTCCACCACGCTGGGCAAGCGCGGATTGACGGACTTCACACACCTTCGAGAACATTATGGAGAAGTCTCAAGTGTGCAAGTTTGAACACGATGTTATCCTTCACCGAAGCGATTGATGAATAAATTCTAATACGCACATAATTTTTGAAAATTACTAGTGCGATTGAGCCCAAGCCTCTCTGTTCAGAGTCCAACTTTCAAACCACTAGGTCATCACAAACAAACAACAAGAATAAAATATAAGCGTATTAAATACAACCGAATTAAGTACCGCCTCTTTTTTTTAATCGGTTTAAAAATAGAACAATGTTTTATTATTAAAGTTAATGGCTTCATAAAACGCAATGTAAATGGACGATAACAAAGAAATGATTTTTTAAACATTACCTAAACATATTGCTATTAATGCTTAATTTTGAGCGTAATTAATATTCTGAACCTAGTTAATGTGATTAAATCTTGACTAGCTATTGCTCCCAACTTTGTATGGATTCCAGTGTAATTACAGCCGCTTTAATACATTATGTAGTTATTATGTCTAGACTAGAGCTATATACTCGGGGTGAAAGTATCCAATGGGGATAATCACGAGGATATCCGCTCATGGGGGATCAATTCTCCCTAGATGGTGAAATCAGTGCACTTCGCTTCACCCGTAGGTGGGCATCTTAATGTTTAAAAATATTCACTTTGCACACGGCGAAGATCACCTTTGGATGTATCAGTGCAGTTGAGGATGTATCCGCCTTGTGTACCATACATGCAGTACAATAAAGTATCTCAAAGGCGCATGGGCGTATCCAGTTCCTGTATCCAGAAGGGGCATATCGAATTTTCGTTGCAGAGTTTTTAAAGGGTACAACAACCGTTGGTACCTACTTTATCCAATGTCCCCCTCTATCCCTACCTTGTTGCGCCCATGCAAAGGGACCTCCACGTGTTGGACCTGTGTCCCCACGCACGCCTTCCAAATGACCGGGTCCACTTACATCTAGAACCCTTGAAAGTAATTTCAAAGTGTAGAGAAACACGTAATTAAAATAAATACTGAACGGAAGAGCTAACGAAAAAGCACGCAAGCCACTTGAGGTAAGTAGGTAAGGTAAGTACAACGTAGCTTATAGACTAAAAAATCTTAATCGGGATGGTTTAGAAAAATGTTTAAATTATTGACAATTTGAATCCTGTACACATTAATTTATATAGCATTTTAAAATAAATTATATTACAGAAATGGCAGCGCCTGCAGAGCCCCAGGGTGATTTAGAAATCTCCACCAAAATGGAAGACGAGCACATGAGATTACAGCGACAAGTAACTATTTCTTTATTTATAATAAATAGATATTACTTTAATAATAGCTTTTACCCACGTTCGACCTTGGGTGTACTTTTAACCGTTTTTCAATTTTTTCATCTACTACTTTAAAACCCTTGAGTTGATTTTCCATAAAACTTTTCAACCATTTAATATTGTGCTTACTTTATATTTCTAAGTTAAGGCAACTTCTCAACCCCTATTTTACCTCTTAGGTAATTTAAAGGCACCTTAGAGAAACGGTGGTAAATGCAAAAAATGACGTTCATGTGTATTCTAAATACCTACATGGAATAAATGATTTGAGTTTGAGTTTTGAGTTTGAGGTGGAATTCTTCTATGCTACCCTAATTATGGCTTAATATCATATTCATTTGCCAAAAATTAGCATGTTAGTATTCCACCCGTGAATAAACTAATATTATAACATTGTCTAAGCTTAATGTACAACGTTATTAGGATAATTAGATACTCTCTAATAACATCGGAGTGTATATAACGTAATTGTCCTAATGTACGTAAATGCCTTATAATATAATTTGGTTGTCCTAATGTGAACGCGTCACAGTAGTTCGATACAAACTAAGATATGAAGAAAATGGGTACATATTTCGCTGTACCAATAAAATTTGCCTTTGCCAATACATACAAATAATGCCATTATTCTCTGGGAGTGCTATGAGTATATACATAATTATGCGTCAATTGGCATAAATGAAAAACGATTCCAACTGAGTTGGTTTTCCATTCACGCTCACTTTTTATTCATATTTTGAAGCATTTTTTCTTCATGCAAATGGAGGGCAAAGGGGCAAGAGAGTCACCTGGTGCCAAGTGTTCACCTTCGCCCTTGAACCATCGGCATTGTCTATCCCCCAGTCCTCACACTAACGAACTGACTAACTAACATTCTGCTAACTGGACTAACCATCCTAGTCTCGATTTAAGTCTCGTTCTCTCTCGGTCACAGTTATCATTGGCGGCAGCGGAAGGTGCTTGTTTGCTATCTTAAATACAATAAAAATTTTAATTCGTGAATACCTAACTATTTACTTTAAAAAATTGACGTTATAAATTTGACGTGTCTGTGTATGTGTGTCTGTCTGAAGCATCGTAGCTCCTAAACCAATGGACCGAATTAGATGCTGCTTTTGTATTTGAATGCTGACGTGATCTACATTGTTCCTAGCTATACTTTGTGAACGTTTGATGATCATCAGTTCATTTCAGATTTACTTAGTCGGAGGGTTTTTAATGTATCTTACATAATTATTAAACCTGATATTCCACAGGTCAGAATGATACAGATAGATCGGCAGCAGCGGACGATGGGGGTACACCCACAGTTCAGGAGGCAGGATCATCTGCTGCGGACGCTGAAGAAGGAGTACCTCAATCTTATCAAAAATCTAAAGGTGCTAAGTTTCCCTTTCTTTACATATTATAGAACTAGTAAACCCTCGTTTTTTCGAGGAACCTATTGCTCAGTACACTCGACAAAATGTATAGATGGGATTCTTTATCAGGCTAAGCTTACTATACAGCCAATCTAAAAATAGATGTCCTTGACTCGGTAAGAAGGGTTTTGCATGGCGGTAGAGGTCATCCTCGTGATCAGTTACTACGCTCCTTCTTAAATTACCCATGAAATGTATTTTTCTTTTCCTCTTTTTAACGCTACTTCATCGGTAAGAGATACATGAATGATTTCTATAGGAAAGTTGTAAGGCTTAAAAATGCCTACATAAAAATCTGCGACAGCATATATCTAACTATTATATTTACGCCACAATAACGACTTTGTAAGCAGTGATAGCCGTGTGGTTGAACGTTGCACTGCCGAATCGGAGGGTCCGGGTTCAAAACCCGCACGCACCACTAATTTTCAAAAATTATGTGCGTATTAAAAATTTAATTATCACTTGCTTCGGTGAAGGAAAACATCGTGAGGAAACCTGCACACCTGAGAGTTCTTCAGAATGTTCTCAAAGGTGTGTGAAGTCCACCAATCCGCACTTGGCCAGCGTGGTGGACTATGGCCTATACCCCTCACACTGTGAGAGGAGACCCGTGCCCAGCAGTGGGACAGTTATGGGTTGTGATGATGATGATGATGATGAACGACTTTATGTCTTAAAAAGTAATTGGGTACTTATCATTGTTTCCCGAAGCGAAATGAGGGCGGATTTACTAGTAATGTATAAATATTATGTAGGTCCTACGTATACTATTTACATATAACATATATCTATAACCCATGTTCTTGTCCTATTAAACACCAAACTATTTTCCACTACAGATAGCAAAGTCGGGAGCTCATAAAAAGAAAGACAAGAGAATGAAGGCAGATTTGAAAGCATCAATTTTGCAGAGAATGAAAATGGAATTTGATTGCGAAGGTAATTCACGTTCATACCAATTGTTAATAATTACTGAGCCGTTTAAATTCACTACTCAGAAGTAGAATTCTGCGTTTCGGGTTGAAGCATATAAATCCGTCATAATCCCACTGCTGGGATCGAGTCTACTCTATTGGAGAAGGGTCCGCCACGCTGGGCAGTACCGGAGTGAACAACTTTACACACCTTTGAGAACATTATGGACACTTCTGTACAGGCTCCGTCACGATGTTTGTTCTCCAAAGCAAATGACAATTAATTCCTAGCACGCCATAATACAAATTATTCGAAATTATTCCCCCATCCCCGTTCCTCCATTGCACAACCCGACTTACGGTGAATATCGATATTATCGATAATTACATCGTGTACATCAGGCCGATAATATGGACGAAACGGTTTGCGTCGTCGTTCATAATGCTCACTGCGAAGGATTTTAATAGCTTGCCCGCGTCGGCGTGTCTTCCTGTGTATGTTAAAACATCTTCAAGAGGAGAGTGAATAGGGTTTTACTCACAAAAGCCTAGTGCGTTCAATATCTTGGTGAGATTGTTGCCAGGAATTTATTTAAAGTAAAAAACGCACATATCTTTCAAAATCAGAATAGTGTGCAGGATCAAACCCGATTCACTTTGCGAAATATAAACGTTAAATCATTAATCACTGGCAGCATTTTCACTATGCACTAAAGCGAACTGCAAAGTAAATAACAAATGTGTGATGCTTTGAAGTCGGCTAACAATTCCCTGATTGTCTCGTGTCAACAACCTTTTTCCTCCATTCCGGAGAATTATCCTAATTATCCGGAAACCTCTCGGGACATTTTCTCTAGTAGCACACTCAGGTAATTTCACATGTGAGGTAAAAGAAAACAAAAAACACCTTTGTAATCAAGGATTCTCTGCAGATTTCTGTAGGTACTCTTTAATGAACGTTAACAATAGCACTTATGTATATATTCTACTAGGTTTTGTCCGCGATCTTCAAACAAACTTTCACTCCTTATTTTATCCCCTTAAGGACTGATTTTTGCGAAAACGTTCAAACAGGCAATTCATTATTTCTGAACAATAAGTAACATAATTATGTATTTATGTAAGTATGTACACATACATACAATTAATACATAAGATATCAAGTATAGTTAAGGGCAGTGGAGCTATAGATCTATACAGGGTGTAATCGTTAAGTGTGCACAGGCGATTATTCCGTAACTATTACAGATATCAAAAAACTTTAAACGGATATCGAAAGCACTTTACCTAATGAGTAAAATGACAATAATAATTTATTAAAAATAAAACGAGAAATATCCAAAAAAATTACATTAAACTCTCCCATACATTTAGTATGAGATAGTAGAAAGGTTTTACTTTCTTTATTTAAAGTGCAATAGTACCTACTCCCGCTATAAAGAATTTGAATTTAGAACGAACACCAAAGAGTATCTTTCTTTTTGTTTTTATTTAGTATGTTGCTTTTCAGCCAGTTCAAATCAATACGATATTGAAACAAGGTTTATTATTAATTTGAAGTGGTAAGATAATTAATCTACACGTGTGTATCTACTTGAAATTCATCAATATCATATCATACATAATTATAAAATGATAAGGGTAAAATGAGTAGGTACTATTCCACTTTAAATAAAGAAAGTAAAACCTTTCTACTATCTCATACTAAATGTATGGGACAGTTTAATGTAATTTTTTTGGATATTTCTCGTTTTTATTTTAATAAATTATTATTGTAATTTTACTCATTAGGTAAAGTGCTTTCGATATCAGTTTAAAGCTTTTTGATAGCTGTAATAGTTACGGAATAATCGCCTGTGCACACTTAACGTTACACCCTGTATAGTGATCTTTTACTCACTTTTTAAAAATATCGAGTGATTCCGAGCAACGAATAGGAAGAGAAAGAGCATTCCATAGACTGACAGCAGTAGCAGTGAAGGATTTATGGAAGAAGGAATAAGTGCGGATAGGTGATCTCAGACGTAGATTATGGGTAGAGCAAAAGAACAGGTCAGGGTCAAAATAATTTCTTTAAAGATTGTTGTTGCCGAGGGAATATGGACACAAAGAACCAAGTATTTATAAATTTGATTTTTCAGGAGGTATAGCTCTTATGGAACAGTTAGACGGCCTTTTACTAAAGATGGGAAAAGAGACATTGCAACTACGGGACATTGCTACAAGCACTGCTGGTGAAGTAAGTAATGTGTTTTAGCCACGTAACCTTTCCCATATCCTCATACCAACTAACGAACTAACCAACTAACATTCTTAATAACACCCTCTGCTAACTGGACTAACCATCCTAGTCCTGTTTGAGTCTTTATCGTTATTAACTCAGGTTGGAAAAACACTGTCTCTGGAATAAAAGATTCCCTTTCTTTCTTTCAGTTATCCTATTAATTATTTTATTACTATTATATTTGTTAATCTTTCACGCAAAAACTGCCGAATGTATTTTGCTGAAACTTAACAATAATATTGCTTACACATCAGAATAACACATAGGCTATAATTTATAAAGATATAGTGTGAATTATCCAAAATATATAACTAAATCTTTGCAAACCGGAGGAATAAGTTTCCTGAAGCGAAGCGAGGGCGGGTCACTAGTTATTCATAATAGAAAAGATTATTGTGATCTTCTTTTAGTTATTCTTTGTTTTTTCTGACAGCTAGAAGAACGCAAGCTCCTCAGTGAATCCAGACTGGTATCGACTGAAAACAAACTCGAAGCGGTGATGTGGAGGTTCAATACAGTGCAGAGTGAGAACAGGAAGATACGAGAAGAAATCGAGCATATGCTCAAGGATAGGTAATTCTACTACCAAGACCTTTCCAAATACGTTCTAAGGCTAACTAAGGCTTGTGTCGATCCTAACTGATCGACTACGTTTAGCAACAGCATGTGCGGTCAGTAGGTGGTAAGTGACCGCTTTTGGCATTCTTGCACGAATCAGTACTTCTGGAAGCACGTAGACCATCGAACCCGATTGTTATTTGGGCATTTTGTTTGTTTGTCTCTTTGTTTGTTTGGACAACATAAAACATCTGATACTTGGACCGAACAATAACTCTTCCACCAATTCAAACTGAAGCAGCGTGGTATGCTCTAGGTCTCCTCTTGAGAAGACCCGTGTTCTTTCGTGGGCTGAAAGGTTGAAGTCAAGTTCTTAAACACCGTTTCCTTCTATCTGTCATAGTTTTCCTTCAAATTATACCAGGTTCTATTTAGTGAAACTATATTCGTTACTTCTAGAGCGATCTTCAACCAAGCCTGGACGAAAATGCTTAACGCATTGCAGAAAGGGAAGAAGTTCCTGACGGACCTCTTCGAATCCTCCACCCTCGCGTACGATCAGAGAGACGAATGGTGCACCAAACTACGGTCAGTTCAAGAAAAGGGGAAGATGGATCAGGTGCTCCAAATTCAGGTAAGATTGGAGAGATTCTGTGACGTGAGGGACTCTTCTTCGTTAAGTCCAACTCGAATGTTGCTCACACTGAACTCTGCTGAAAAAGAGTCTCTGGTATCTCCTGTCTCTCCTGTTTGTCGTCAATGTATGTACCCCGTACCACTCAACTTAGGTCAGACGGTACCCGTGCTTAATGATAAGATTGTTTATCTCTCTGGTAATTGAACTCATTTGAAAATAAACACAGTGAAGTGCTTCACAAGGTTTAGTGTCTAAAAGCAAGTAATCAGCGTCTCCCTCACTTGCTTCATGCAAACAACACGTCAATTAAGCTTAGGACCTTAGGATAACCTGAGATCTGTTAGGTAACACAACCTCAGAACTTTAGGTAACCTGAAAACGTCTGGACTTGTATAAGCTGACTGATAAAAATGGTTAATGCGCTCAACATCAAAGATTTCATCGCCACTTACGATCAGGTGGGATTGTTGTCAAGCACTAACTTATAATAGTAAAAAAAATGTTCATATACACATCCAGATAATCAAATAACCAGACAATATATCAGAAACCAATACTAAATCCTTTAGCTCAATAACTGTACAGTGACAATGATTTTTTCACTCTGAAACAATTACATCACATCCCTACCCTCCAGTAGGTACGTTATATGAAGTTGTGGACAAAAGCTAGTTTTATTAGAATAGAGAAACTGTCGGGGCAGATGAAACTTGCTCAATTGGGGCACACGACAATAGCCCATGCTCCGCTGAGCTCCCTATAAAGAACCCAGCTCATATTCCGGATTAGACATTATTTACGCACTTAAATAAATTGAGTATCGACAACTTACATCTTACAATAACACGTAAACGATTTTTTTTACGTTTTTTTCACATTTGCATCAGTATTACATGTGTGGAGGGCAGAGTTTTAGTAGCTAGCAAACGAGGAGACGGACCGCCTGATCGTAACTGATCACCGTCGCCCATACACATCGTACCAAATCACGGAGCAAATACAAAGAGGAGGTGTTGTAATTAGATTTCCTTATGAAACAGTGCGTGACATTTTGCGGGGTGCGAGGGGAGTATTTGCTTCGTGTACCAAACGCATCACCGATGCGTTGCTGGCCAAGAAAAGAGGGAGAAAAGAAACATGATACTGCCTCTCAACATGAACTTAAACTCATAACAACATCAATGTGACAATGACCGTTTAACATCAGGTGGAACGGTTGCTTCTTACGACAGTACCGGCATTCGTAAAAAGGTTTAGACGCGAATCTTAAAATTGACTTTTTTATATTCTCTGTAAGTATAATAATGCATGTATTATGCCTATAAATCATCTGATATACATTACCTGAATGACAGTGTAAACCGCATAAAAATTAGTTGTGTAGTTTAACAGATCTGACACGAAAACCTACTTTGTTTTATACTATGTAATTTGTATGTTTATGTCACTTCTTAATCAGTTGGTTTAAGGCGAGTGGTAGTTAGCGAGGCAGATATAGAGCTATACACTTAATTATCCCGTAAGAACCCCTTCAATGGACATCAGTCAGAGTAACAACAACCCCATCAATCTACGGCAGGTCCTATTCATTGTTGTACCGTTCGCGATGGAAATCAAAATACAATATTTCATTCTAACTACTTCTCTGCTCCGTTATATTTACTATTTAAAGTCCGTTTTCGTTCACCTTTCTAGAATAGGTTGTAAATTTGACTGCATGTTACGGCCAATTACAATTATGACTCCAAGTTAATTAGACGACTGACAGTCAGTAGGCAATCCGGGATAGTGACCAATTGCGCCATACGGGTTGTCAAGTAATTAATGTATAACTGTATAATAGGTACACACACACACACACACACACGCACGCACGCACACACACATAGTTATTGAAAAATATTCAGGAGTCCACCCTTGAAACCATTTGGCTAACACAAATACCAAATTTTATAAATAAATTTCCTTTCAGGAAATGCGAGACCTGCAGAAGGCGTTTGACCACGAAATGAAACTCTACTATTTTCTCGCGAAGAAAGGAGTGATGAGAATCAACATGAAACAAGAACAGTTGGAAGAAGAACGGAAGTTCAAAGAAGAAGAAGAACTGCAGCTGAAGTACGATGCGCATATAAAAATAATCGAAGATATTAGTGTAAGAAGACAAAACAATTTATTTTAAATATCATAGTACGGATTTCCAACTGAGCGGCTATATACGCCTGGGTTACGGAAACAAGGTAATAAAACGAAAAATATAGATCATCCCGTAGGAAACATTCCCAGAAGAATAGCTGAATAGTGATTCAAATTGGGGATAATTACGTATTGTAATTTTATTAAAGTGACAATATAAATTCTCTTAATAGGTACCCTATCCTAGAGGATTTTAAGAAATCCGGAAAATATATGATTACTCATTACCTACTCTATTATGATTCTATTCCCATTCTAGTTCGAAAAAATAGATCCCTTCTTGAAAAATTTAAAAAAAAATCCTGAAAATAATTTTAATGATCCTCTACTTTCACTTCTTCTATTCGAAGCTATTGAAGTAAACCATCAACCGAAAAAAGACAAACTAAAGAATATGAATACTACTTCTTCGCAGGATTATACTCGAGAGTCGGACATAGACAGGATGATCGAGACCTTCGAACACCGAGAGCAAAACAACTTCGCCACTTACGAACTACTGACTGGCTACTGCGCGGAGAATGTAGTCTTGAGAAAAGATAATAAGAAAATTCATCGGGACATAGGTATCATATTTTTTAAACAGCTGACAAAGCAGTGGGACCACTTGATGGTAAGTCCTAAGACCAAAGACATCACTGGTGCGTTGTTGATTTTTCACATTTAGATAAATAGGTAATACTTTTGCCGCACATATAAATCAAATCAATTTTCTTGGCAATAGATTTAAAATATAAGAAATATGGACACCATTAATCCTTAAACTAGTTCTTAGACATGAGAGTAAAAGGACTGGCAGTTTGTAAAAAAACAAAATAATGCAAGTATAACCAAACCCCTCTTAAAAACAGATTTAGACAGAGCATCTTGAAACGTTTACAAGTTATTTACAAAATAACGAAGTGTCTAACTCCTAAAGCCGTCGAGAGAGGGTTGAAATTCTTAACGATCTCCTGGCCATTTTCCAACTAAGATGACACTCGATTTCGTAAAAATTGGACACTTCCGGAAATGACTGGAGTAATTAAAGAGGCTTTTAAGGGGAACGCTCTTTGCTTTTACCTCTCAAGCCTTTTTGATGTTATCCTCCGTGATGGTACTGCGTGAAGTAAACAGTACATAAAGTTTAACAATATTTTAAAGTGAAACTTTTATTACATCGTCTCAAACTTTTTCGTCTGTGTGTTGCATGTCGCGTGACGGTCAGACGTTCACTTTATCCCTACTCCGGTAGGGATAAAGTGAAAGGCGCTCGTCAGAGCAGCCAAGGCCAATATGGCGGCGCCTATAGTTCGCAGCAGCTGACCGTGTAGTGTATAGACTATACTCATTTGTGCCAGTGCTCCACGCTATTTTGTTTGTTGTTCAGTGTTTAATGTAAATGTTGTTTGTCAGTGTTTAATGTAAATGTTGTTATTTATTTCCCACTATCATTCCAATTTTCCAAGTATAAAACTAAGATTGATAAAGCGATTTTTATACCCTTATTGGAATATTATTCCAAACATTTTTAGTAAATGTCTATAATGTGAAAAAAAGTTTCACTTTCTACCGTGGTGTCATAAAACCACACAATCCTTTTTAAGTTATTTATTTTAGTGTGTGTAAAGAAAATTACAGTAACACAAATAACACATATACACAAATAACACAAATACACACAAATAATACACATAAGACATCACAAACACCCACGATCCAAATAAACATTTATCTAATCTTTTGTTATTTATTGCATTCATTTGGAACACTGAACGTAGTTCGGCGTGTAACATACATTTAAAATAATGCTAAGCTAAACTTAAAACTTATAGACAGCTCTAATTTATTAACTAGGTAGAATTTAAAACATTAGATTTATCAATAAACTTATAGTGGGTAACAGCGCTATCTGGTGTCAAACTAATGAAACTAAAATAATTTCTTGAACTCCTATGCGTTATACTGTCCATTATTACACAGCACTTTCGATCGTCTACTGGCTTCAGGCCAACAAGGATGAAACTCGACATCATTATTGAATTGCGAACTTCCGGATAGTAACAGAGTATCTACATTACAAACTTCTGTATGTCAATTGTGCCAAAGCTAAGGACGGAATGCGTGATTGCTGGTTATAACCACGTAATGGTGTAACACCAGCGTATATTTTAACAAGTAGATACCAGTTTACGAGAAATAAAAGCTTATTTATGCACGACAATCGCTCAAATGCCCGTACACTTTAGCCGCCTGAAGAAGATCTTTGTAAGCGTTCTATCCTGTACGTACAAGGCGACGTTGTGTTTGTTTTTTTTTTTGAAGTTTTTCTATTGTAAAATCAACTTAGAATAAAGTCTTTATTTTATTATTAAATTCATTGATCATTCATAATTTTCTTATTAATTGGCCGAATAATGCAATATTCTTTACAGAAGACCGTAGAGATTGGAATGAAATGATGGCACAAAAAGAAAAAGAGAACATACAGAAACTGAATGATAGCTTACAGAAGCTAAAAGAACGAACAGACGAACTAAGAAGGAGAGATGAAGAACAAGCAAAATTAATCAATGATACCATGGAGAAGGTGGAAGACTTGTTTAAGTAAGTCTTTCTTTTCATCTTCAGGTCAAATTCCTGCTCTCCTATATCTTACAATAGTTCCCTATTTCTCATTACACTAAGTCATGACCTATAATTAGGGGTCAAATATCATTAGCGTAAAACGACAGCACGTCACTCACACGTGACGTCATGTCGGAACACGTCACGTCGCGACACTGATTATTAATCACGATTGTTTCATAACTGTTTGAGTTATTACAATAATCGCCGAACCGCACAGACACGCCCCTCTTTGTGAAAATAGTAATTTTATCGTAATTATGTAAAGATTACCACACCTTATTCTTGCGTGGAACACGCCAGACCAACACAAGCCAATATTTTCGCGCCATTTTTATGTCGTAGATAATAAAATCTCGCATGTCATAGACTCTGAGGTCATAGATATTTAATTATAGTGTAAATATGCAACAGTTAATTTTTAATAAAACAGCTCGGCTTTAACAGACATTGTACATAATGTAAACTCGTTCGAATATGTATGCTTCTGCTATCAGCAAAGATTTAATTAGCTCACTTTCATGTGGGTGTCTTCCAAAGGAATTTTGTAATTGGTTTTAAATTAATTTCTCAATCAACAAGAAATTGATAACTTTAATTAAAATATCAGTTTAATAAATAATATATTGAGAATCTTTTCAAAATTAGTTTTTATTTTGATGAGGTACTCCTATGGCTACTTCGTATTATTGGGGTCAATAGAATCAACTTGATAATATTATTGCTATCTTGTTAAATTTACTTAACACGTTCGCAGCGGCGCGGCGATCGTAATTTTATATGGAGAAACCACGACGTATAAGTACGTGATCCGCAACGAACGAATTCAGTTCAATCCAGTTCAGGAGTAGTCAAACCCATAGATATTACCTACCTACAAGTAAATATGTCTCTACGGCGTGAAAAGTATCGTTATTTTCATTCAACTATTTTTTGGATTTTAACGGCTTACGGGTAGTTCGATTTAGTGGAAATCGTCACGTAACCAAATGCCGTATGCTGTGTGTGTATGTATATGTGTGTGTATCGAACGTACTACAAGCGAGTGCGCAGCCGGGTGCGCAACTCTCTCTCTCTCTCTCTCTCAGTACGTAACGTAAGGAACTTCGTTCCTGACTGGGGTCCCCGGACCGCACAATTTTTTTTTCTCATATGTACGTTTGGTAATTATTTATCTTTCGCATCTATACTTACAATAATGTCATTGGAGCGGATCTCAAAGTTCGACTCGCGAACGTAACGCATTGCTATAATATTCTTAGTTAAACAAGCATAATAATATACCCTAGGGTTGCCAGATTAAGGTTTATCATTTCCGAGACAATTTTACTATGGTAACGTATACGGTCGGTACGGTATATCTAATTTATTTACAACTAGTAAACCCGCCCCCGCTTCGCTTCGGGAAACATGTGCCTTAGTACGCACATTTGGAAATTGCTGGGCGTGATTCTTTAAACTGACATAACTTTTTTATTTATACACCGGTTGACATAAAACAAACACTAAATGTTAAGTACAGCTTACCGCAATACATTAGAAAAACTGCATCCAAATCAGTTAAGCCGTTTTGAGATTAGCGCCTATAAAACAAACAAACTGACAAACAGACAAAAATTGTAAAAATCATTGTTTTGGGTTCTATTGCATTAAGAGGGGGTATAAAGCTAGGAAAAAATCAAATTTCACCCGCCCTTCTCAATGGAGCAACGGTACTGATAAATGGAATAGAGCATGTCAAAATCCTAGAGCTATAAAAATAAATGTATTTTATTTAAATAATTCATAAATTATAGATTTGATTTAGAAATCGATCTACAAATCCCTCCGTGATACTAATTAGCATAATATATTAAAATATTGACTCAAAAACATGCACCATATTGAAAATAAATTGATTTTAGTTGAAAATTAGACCTAACTTTGTGATTTTTTTCTATCGAGAAAATTTAATTTTTTTATGTTTTTGCTTCTTGCGTTCACTCAATAATATGATGAAGTATAACTATGTTTTTCTTCAGCTTTTAGAAACTTGATCTACTACTGTAAAAATTGAATCTACGATTGCCAATTTTGCTTTATACCCCCTCTTAATAAGACCCCCCAAATTTTTTTTTATATATCTTCCATGTACAGTCAACGATCAGATACAGATTTTTTATCCATAATTATGTATAGATGTCGATGTGATGTTGCTGTTTAGAAATTCGATTTCGTCGAAAAAGCTAATCTAGATTTTTATCTAAGATTTTATTCGAGATCAATAAACACGCGTAACAACCCTACTAGCAACACACGTTCAACATCCGAACAGAAATTCGATAACAAAGTAATCGATCAACACAGTTGCGAACAACTCACTCGATTCCAGCTGCAATTGATCATCTCGATACAACTCCGACGCTGCCTCCATCGATTATGTTCAGACGTATACAAACTTTAACTAGCTGCTTAAATACTTACTTGAGACCCGCTGCGCTCCAAATTCGACCCTTAATCATTCTGCCAAAAAGGAAAAGAAAAGAAAGTAAATTTTTTTTTAGTTTTATTTATTTCCTATAAAACAAGTGTAAATCAAAGAAGTTTGATAATATTTGGATACAAATGACGTCGTTAATGGTAATTAAGTACAGAATTATACATAGCTTTGGGACTATAAATGCTAAAAATTATGTATTTGAAAAATAAGTGACGTCAGACCGACATAATTAAGTACACAGTCAGCTCGCGCGTTTCATTGTGTACTGGTGCGCGATACACAACCATATCTCCGAATCTACTTTTACGAGATTCTACTTCGCAACATTGCTCATCCCTTTTTAAAATAAGTGAACACCAAACTTGAATAATGTAAACCAATTCTGTTGCACCCCAGTCCAACCGTTTTAAAATTGATCACCTCTCGAACACAGTTCGGTCCGATTGAACTGCTCTCGAACTGCGAGGCAGCTTGCCGTCGTTACATATTGCCTAGTAGTTCTACAAAAAATACATACTTACAATACAATACAAAATACATACTTAATTAAACATAATAACCTTACTAATACCTCTATTAGTTTATGACTAATACGTCAATAGTAATAATTTATGACATTATCACATTGACATATGATATTACTATGGACGCACGGTCCGCGCTAAAAAATGTCCGAGCCAACTCAACAACAATACGCAAGTAGAACAACAATGCCGCGTTAGTCACTTTTTGACCGTGCTGTCAACTAGACATCAACGATGCCGTATTGTATTTTGAAATCGTGTAAAAACTACGCAAGTAAAGTGAAAAAAGGCGATGGTATATCATATTTTCGGTAAGTAAAACATTGTTTTATCTTTTAAAGTATTGGTTTGCTACGAATACACACTATTTTATTTTAAATCGAATTAATTTCGTAAATAAATCTCAGAATCACTCAAAAGAATCAAAAATATATCTTTGTCTTTGTCTTCTCACTATACAGACTGTAGTCAGAAAGAGATAAACATATCCATTACTTTAGTTTAAATTATTTTGCACGATTTCACGATTGCACAATATTAAACGAATAAATGCAAGATATAGAACAAAAGTTTCCATAGAGTCGCTGTTGATGTTATATAAATAGATTATGTTTAAATTTTTTTTAGTACAATAAAATATATTTCTTCTAGATTTCCTTTAGACCCAATACGTTGTTAAGCATGAAGAAGTATTATTGCTACATCGTGAGAGGAAGAATATTTTATGCCGAAAGCAGCCCACGTTGTATGCTCGGATCATTTTAAAGAAGATGACATGTACATAACTGGCAAAGGCATAAGAAGAATAAAAAACACAGCTGTGCCAACATTGCAAGTAAATACCACTTGGTTTATACCTTACTCTTCACCTTATTGGGCTTTATGGTTTACAAAAAATAACGTGTATGTTTCTACTTAATATTTCAACCGTAATTATTTGTTTCTTTATAGTTAACTGATGATGCTAATAGAGCGACTGTCACTGACCTATCAAATGAAAATGAAATTACAAGTATAGATGATGATAATGCGGTAAGATAATTACAAAATAGCCTGTAAGAACGAATATATTAATAGAAAAACCATTAAGACAGATATGTAATTTTTGATAATGTTATCAAATGTACTTTACAAACAAATGTACAAATGTACGTTAAAAATACTATGACAGTTTCCTTAAGAAGAGTGATGTTCACGTGATTAATACTAGGAACAAGGCTAAACTTCAGACTTAGACTGGTGGTTAAACTGGTGGCTCGTTCAGGGGTAGATGTATTAAAATCTATAATAAAATTCCGTTCGAATTGACGGAAATGCCATACTGTAAATTTCATGTCAAAAATTAATGTCAAAGTCATACTTATGACGAAAGGTTATTACAAACTTGATGTTTATTTTAAAGATAAAAATGCTTGGACATGAGTTTGATATTCTAGCTAGTAAGTAGTAGTAAGTGCTTTCTTGCCGCTTCTTCTTCCAAGACTACTCACGGTAGGGATTTGTTAAAGCGATGGCGTAGATTGATTTTCGAAAAGTGTTTGTAAAAAACCAACTTCGAATAAATTTCATTATATTTCATTTCATAAGTTGTATCTTTTTCATTACTCTTTTTTGTTTCATTGAATCCAATTCATAACGTTCCGAAAAAAGTTTCAGTTAAAAAATGTAATTAATGTGTAATAAAAATAAAAATAAATAATGTATTATTTTAAATAAACACTACTCTATTACTTTATTAGTCGCGTTTTATTTCACTATGAGCTGCATATGGTGATTATGGTGTGTTGAGCACTCGAAGTATCATAAGGTGTCATTGATGTATCAGTGTTTGTTGCAATCGAAATGAAACCGTGATATAATGATTTTAGTGCTTAAATTACCTTGTAAACATTTAAATTCTTGTGATGTCAAACTGGGACATTATTTTCGCGATTTTAGTAGGAGACCCTAAGTCCATAGTATTTATGTCAATGCATTATCATACAGTTTTGGTCTGAAATCAAATGCATGTAACCCTATACTTTAGTACCTTATCAGTCAAATAAATGTCTGCGCCGGTCAGGAATCGAATCCGGGCCCGTTGTTCGGCAGGCAGAGAACTGCCAACTAACCTACTTAGTCGTCATTTTCATCTTACTAAACAACTGAATACCTAATTACAGATAACAATATCAGATCATTAATACACGGATTATAATAATCTAATCCAATTACAATGAAGCTGCAATGATGTGCAACGCGGCCGATATCAATTATTGCGTTAATAATATCACTACAGGAACTAATCGTCTTAATAGGGTTAATAAGGTGGATGACACGGGACTGGCATGAGGGTTGAATTGAATCACGCGTAATGAAGTGTCATATATTATACAGTGTAGTCTTAATAAAATTATAGATAATACTATAGGTACGTCATAATCTTGTGTACTATACGTCATAAGCGAAAATAGGTGGTTTCCCGCGGTTAAAAGTAACCTACATCATTCTCCAAATTATCGGTCAGCAGCACCGTTTCGATGTAAAAGTCGGACAAACATACATTTAAATTGAGTATGACATTTCATTCGTACTCGTTCATCATTACGTACATTTCACGTTGACACTAGTCAATGTGAAATAATACTTTGAGAGAATAAATTACGGTCGAATTTCGAACGCAGACCTGATCTCTAAAACTGAATATTAAAACTACAATTTTCCGATACAACATTATTTAACCGGTATTCACACCGACCCTATTTAAGTTCGTTCAAGTTTTCCCAGCTAATAGTTCCTACACAACATCTACAAAGTTATTTGCATATTAAGTTGGAAAGAAATTACAAAGTTGAACGTAATTTACGGTTAAACTAGGGTAAAGGCCTGTTCAGATATGCGGGGTATCCTCTACCGCTGTTATTACCGTGCTAGTAGTGTGGACGTCGTTTGTTACACGAACCAGAGTGACGACGTAACTATCCGGAGAAACCCGTCTCGACCACTCGATAGTAACATTAGTAACCGCCGAACATAAAGCGTTCTTGTCTTGTGTGCTGGCCATGGCACCCACGACACAGGGAATCCTAGTGTGGGGCTATGAGTGTGTAGCGTTATTATTATACCTTGACGACTAATAACTTGACGTTCAACGATTACAAGTGAGAGATTTAGCAATATAAAAGCGTGGTTTTAGCTTTTCAAACTATTCATTTATTTTATCTTCCATATACAGACATTGATCAGTTAGACTTTTATTATTACGTATTTTGGTATTATGATATCTATTGTCGTACACTAAGCTCCACAAAAATACCTGCATATTTCGCATGAGGGACAGTATTCCTGTACCACGATCAAGGTAATTAATTAAATTATTTTCAGGATGATAGACTGTTCTTTGGAGCCCTTCGAAAACCTTCTAGGAGACAAGAAGCCTTCAATACACCTTCTGGATTTGACGTTCCGTCTCATAACTGAAAGGGTTAAGGAATTAGTGCAAACAGTTTACTATTGCGTAAGTACTAGCAGTGGTAGCCGAGTGGTTTGAACTGACTCCCGAACCGGAGGGCCCTGGTTGAAGTACTGCACCCCTAATTTTCAATTTTATGCGTATTACAATTTAATTATCACTTGCTTCGGTGAAGGCAAACATCGTGAGAAAACCTGCACACTTGAGAGTTCTCCATTGTGCTCAAAAGTGTGGAAAAAATGTCCTTGCGCCATTACTCCCCCTGGCGGTCACCAGACTAACAACCCAAGTACTTAACTTGGATTTAAGAATGCATGGAGTCCTCTCACTCTACGTATTTTCTGGAAAAGATGTCCGCTTCCACCTACCTTTTATTTGCCTCCATTTTCTTCTTAAGGAACGTCAAGTTGAAAGAAAGAAGATGAGCTCTTCACGCCTGAAGAGGTTTACTGTGCGCCATGAAACCCTAGACTACTTTGTTCCACGTCCCATTAATGTCCTAGTGCCATCAGAACCTTGTCCTGCGTAAGTATTTCATTCAATGCCTTAGAATCGAAAATTAAATGACTCCCAAGCAATCAGCAAATGCTCCAATCTATCCTGCATGAGTTGAGATAACCACGGCTTCGCAATTTTGCCTAGAAAGGTTCCAGTTCAACTTTCAATGTTTATCTTTCGGTTCAAGATTCATCTGTGATCGAATTATTACGAGACTCTTACTAACAATTACTAACTGGACTATTATTAATATCACCCTCTGCTAATTGGACTAACCATCCTAGTTCCGATTTGAGACTTGACTACCTGTCACATTTGTCATGGGAGACAGTGGAAGCGTGGTGCTGTATGCTCGTTTGCTCTCTTAAATCCATGAAAATAAATCTCTCACTGTGACACTACCGTGCCAGAAAGACTCGAAAAATTTTGAACCTTTTGTTCAACAAAATATTTATCAGTATCTCTTCGTGCCAGGAAGACTCGTAAAATTTGGACCTTTACTTTAAATTTAATCTCCTCCATTTCAGCTGTGTGGAAACCCGTTGGCTGTCCCGAGTCACGGACACTCCAGAGATCCCCTTTGACAAGACCATGGCCTTGAAAGCTATAGACGAACTTATTGAAGACCCTGCTTACGAAAGGAGCGACAGAATCCACCCTCTCACTGAATGTAGGGTCCCGCAGAGCAGAATCATCCTGGCACGTCGGTACATGCAATATTGACAAGATGGATGAAAGATGGTGAACTCGACAATAAAGCAATATTTATATTCTGAATCACGTTTCCACATGTCCCGATTTGTAAGGAAGAAAAATAAAAGTCTACTGTCTAGTGCGGTATCATTTAATACCTATTTAAACGCTGGGACTGAGTTATAGGTTGCGATTATGAAATATGTATCTGCTTTTAATAGTCTCGCGCAAATAGTTGAAAATAGTTGAAACAATAACAACAGTTTTTGAGTTTAAAAACTGCATGGGAAAGGGATAGAAGAAAAAGTAATTTTAAATTATGAAGTTTTTCTCCATTCTATCTTGTTATTTACCAATAAGAGTTATATCGCTCGATAGTACCACAAAGTAGATAAGTAAAGTAGTACGGAAGGTTTTTTAGCTTGGTTAAAGGAAATTCTGATATGACCTACATTGTAAAAAGATACTAGAATCTAGAAGTTCCTTAAACCATTTCCAAAGTTAAACCAACTTTTAAACACAACCGCCCGCAGTTCAAGTTAAATCCTTTACTGAAGCGACGTCTCAAAGCTGTGTTACTAGTACTCGTACCTTGGAGTTTTTCTTCACGGCGAATTAAACTTAAACGGTTTAAAATCATTAGTGAGTGGTGTAGTTTGTTGGTCGCCGGAGTTACTTATTTACTATTTTAATGCTATGGTAATAGCCGGAAAACAAGCACACGAGCCGTCAGTGCCGTCACTAACAGACATAAGTCTGTACATGGGATTTATTTGAGAACAAATGTATGAATGGTCTTCATAGGGCCAATAGAAGCCAAAAATATTATTTTTAGAATTTTTGTCAGACTGTATGTTTGTCCGAGCATCACACAAAAACTACTCAATAAAATTTGATGCAGTTTTCGCAGTTGTATTGCCGGAGGTCTAAGTCTTTGTTATAGGAGGCCAGTGCTTATATCTTGACATTCTGTGAAAATTTCAGGAGTCTACCTATTTCTGTTCAAAAGATTGAGCCCTGAGACGGCAGCGGATGGATATATTAATAGGGTTCCGTTTGTCACCATTGGATACGGAACCCTAATAAACGATGACCTTGACTACAGCTAATAAGCTATCATTGGCTTACATGGCTGACTGGAGAAGAAATAATTAATTTGCGACTCCAAACAATACCTCAAGTACACACTTTCACGTTGACATCAATAATTCAAGATGGCCGCGACGCGGCAAATTGGATTCGGAATTTATAGTCTTCCTATTGAAGGTCAGTGAGGTCCGTGAGTGCAAGGTAAAGGTCGCGGGGCTCTTGAGGTCAATCTGTCTATCAAACTAGCCTTGACTTTGAGTTATTTACTTTCTCCAGGAAATTGTTTTAGCCTTTTATAGGTAGTTTTAACGGGCACTACGTTCTCGCTTCGCTTCGTAAAATTGCAAAGATAAACATTTATTTCTCCATTTAACGTTACCTGCACCATGGTTTTGTATAAACTTAAATGAGTAATGGATGCACAGATATTTTACAACATAATTATAATTTAAAAAAATCTTAGTGAGTACCAAAAACAATTTTTCTATAAAATGGTACTCACCACCCAAGCAAAAGCCTTGAACACGCTACAAGCTACAACACAAGTTTCGCCTTCGTTTAATTTAAAATTGAATCTAAGTTAGGATGACTTTCGTTTGAGTTCCAAACTGGATAACTATTTTAAAATCTAGCATTGTGACACTGTTGTAGATACAGGAAAGAAATAGACAAGCAAATTATATTACGATGAAATATTTGGTGATTCGTTTTTAGGTTTTAGTGCCCAAACGGACCCCTATTAATATGCCTTCGCTGTCTGTCTGCCACAGGGCTATATCTCTTGAACGGAAATATGTAGACGACTGAAATAAATAAATAATAAATAACGCTACACACTCACAGCCCCACACTAGGATTCCCTGTGTTGTGGGTGCCATGGACAACACACAAGACAAGAACACACACACCCAGACATTCAAATTTCCGCCTCGCTGGGAATCGAACCCAGGACCCTAGGAACGGCGATCCGGCGTGTTAACCATTGCGCCATCCGAGTCGTCAACGGTCGTCAAATTGACACAGCATGCGTATTACTATGGTCGCTGCCACAACACAGTAGTACTTATACAAGAAAACGGATGTTTTCGGCGTTTTTCCGCCTATCTTTTGGTTTATAGATAGTTATTTTCACAAAATGTATACAAGAAACATCTTTTACCTTAGTACCCACACTCGAAAAAATGTTTCAACGGGATTCTTTACACTGACATATCATTTTTTGTGTATAATAAATAAAATAAAAAAAAAATTGTGTATGATTGTAATAAAACAAGCACTAAATGTTACCTATGTGGGAAATGATATCCAAGTTGTTTCTGAGACCAAAATTCTAAAAGTCATTGACTACTTAGAATTTTTAAAGTCATTTCCAGACTTTCTTAGTCTATGGTTTGCATGAGATTTGTACACAGAACGCAAAATAATTTAAACTTTCTTCGCTAGTCCTAAAGTCCATTTTTAGTTAATAGTGACATATACTCGTAAAGTATGAAAATAGCTGAGTAATATAAAAACTTTAGGATGAAATGAAACTTAGATGTTTTGCGAGAATGCTGTAATGTGTTTCACGTTTTGAGGGGTACTTAGGTATAGGGCTCTATGCATGTTGAGTCCGCACCGACCGACCTCCCCGACGAGGCTATGGCAACAGGTGTCAAATGTTGGAGACCGCTGGGTTCTATACCACCCAGATTTAAGGTCTACGCCTATTACATCTACTCAACTTCGATTCAACTCATTCAAGCCCTCACCCTACCCTCACCTTCACTCTCATCTTCAGCTTCACCCTCACGTTCACCCTCACCCTGCAAAACTTTCGAAATATTTTGGTAAATTTCAATCTATTAACATAACCTTTATTCGGGTAGCTCTCCCGACACAGTGTTTCAATTCTACTTTGAGTTGGAGTGTTTAGAGAACGTCTGTAATTGTTTCCGCCCCTACTCAGGTAGCCTTCAAGAATTAAGATTAAAAAACTTTCCAGTGCCTTCTGGAGACTTCTATCCTGACTAATAAATTGTTTCCAAATTTGATAATTAGAAGCAATAGGCAACGTGTTTATACTGCTGGTACTCTTGACATATTGTCTCGGTTTTTTTAAGTATGTAGGTACCTTAATATTTTCAAGTACCTTAATGTTAACTTTTAAGTAGGTACCTTAATATTTTCATACAAATATCTTAAAACACGTTTAGCTACGTATTAGCACAAAACATAGAGTAAGAGATATGTTTTGAAGAACATATTTATTGTTTTAATTGAAATGTCCAAAAATAAATGAAAATGGTTTTTAAATGTAGAGATTTTGCTTTTAATACAAATGTAATGACAAAACAAAACAGTGATACTTTATTGCGATAGTATATTGATTGCTGGTCTTCACTAACTCTCTCTAATTGTCGCTAAGAAAGGTAAGTCACACGAACTCCTAATTACCGTCACCGTTAAGAATGGTAATGAGCACCGCTAGTTACCGCCGAGTTCTAGGCAGTTGTAAACCGAGTTAGCGAGACAACGCAAAACACGATGAAGACTGGCTGTGTAATTAAATGCATCCTGTTATTCTGTATAGCAATTGCAATGAATTAAATTAGTAGATATACATATAATATAATTATATCGTAAGATATTGCAATTGCTCATAAAACTATAATAAGAATAAGGACTTGCAATAAAAGCTGTACAAGGGTCCGCACACAACACTGGCCGCAGTAAAACTAGGACAGATGGTTTTTAGGACGACCCTGTGTGAAATTAGTGTTAAAGATTGTTAATTCAAATCAGGAACGAAGAATTCGTAATTCAAATAAAACTAGTTGAAATAAATCGTAAGGTAGATAGAATAATGTGTTGGTGTCAAGTTTCATGTGTCATCCTGTCAAAAGTTTCTTCGCACCACCGCAGTTCAGCCGTGACCACGATCCATGCAACTGGGTTGAAATATCGGTGTACCAAAATACATATCGTGAGTACCCATATCATAATAAAAAGATAATCCGCAATCCGTGATTAGTTAAGTTTAAATTCAAACGAAATACAGTAGTTAACATGTTACGTAATACGTAGGTATTACGTTATGGTCGTGTAACATATTACGTAGTACCTACGTATTACGTAACATGATACACGACCATAATAATAGTGCGCCTAGTGAAACCCACCACGCTGCTCCAATGCGTATGGTGGAGTGGTTAGTGGCCAACTAAATGTCGTAATTTTTTTCTCTGCACGATCTAAGGCCTTCGACATAGCTTAATGAATCCTTGATTACAAATCTTAATTTATTCATTTTCTCCACCTACTTAATTAGGCAAACATCTTGAACAAAAGCAAGAAGCGTTTCTTTTTTGTTATATCATTACCGTCACTCATTAAATATGTAAATGCCTACACCAAAGTTGTAGGCTCAAAGTTTGAACTTTACATCTTTACGCCCCGCCGTCGTGAGAGAAGTGCCTATTCGTGCAAATCCTCACGTCTCTTTACATGTGAAACTTATTTTCTTTCTGGAAATTTATTAGACTTGGAAATAATTAGACCTCATATAATCTACTAGTAAACCAGCCCCCGTTTGACTTTGAGAAACATTTGTAGGTATCCTATATCCCAGTCGAGGTCGCGGTCTGCCAGTGTGCCAAATTTATCGCACCCTCTTATGAGATAATATCCGAGAGAACTATCCTATGTTCTTTCCCGAGTCTCAAACTATATAATTATGCTAAATTGTATCTAAATCGGTTCAGCGGATTAAGCGTGAAATGGCAATAGACAGACAGGCAGAGTTCTTTCGCATTTATAATTTTAGTAAGGAAGTAAGAATAACATTTAGTCGCTGGTGACGTAAAAAAATTAATATGAAAAAAGAAAAATGACTATGACTTTTTATACTAAAAATAAATACTTTGGCATGTTTGTGGCACTACTTAGTGTAATAGAATCATAACTGTTTTTATTAATTACAGTAATTCCAAGAGGACGTCTAACAGCACGCACCACAGCGACTAATCGTATTAAAAAAGTGGCCGATAGAAAATGGCAACGTGTGAGACGTTTCAACGGTCCACAAATCCCGGTGGCACTCGACTCCACGAAACTACTGCCGTCACCAGACATTGGAAATCTAACAGCACAATGTGACAAATGCCAGGCTCTACCTTTCAGCGACCTTTCAGAGGCCACTTTTCAGCATGCTGTCAGGATGGCAAAGTTCCAGTAGTGGCCATTCAGTCTACTCCATTATTTCAAGAACTGTTTGGTGGTACCCATCCGCACTCGAACGAATTCCTAGATCAAATTAGGTAGTGCAACAGCGCACTGTTGTATTGGGGGCTAACTACGTGCCACCTCCCGGATTTGGACCTTACTGCTGCCGTGTACAAAGTACTGTCTACCACGTAATTTCAGAGACATCTCCTGGTCAGGGTCCACCGCAATTTGGACAATTATATATTCTTGACTCTGTCAAAGCGCTCGATAACCGCGTCAACCTTAACAAGAATGTCAACCAAGATCTTCCAGGGCTTGAAATTGAACGTGTCGATACTATTGTTGCGACGCATAAATCAATGATTCAAGTTTCATGATTTTGGAACCAAATGTAGATGAATGACTTGTAGTTTAGAATGAAATGAAATCAAAACAAAACCTGTCATGGGTTTCGAAATTCCTAAAAAATCTGTTGAATAAACGCGAAGTTTCTTTATATTTACAGCATTAGATAACACTTTCATTAGCACCTTATAAGCCTAAAAAAGTTCAAGATGGCCAAAATATATTTTTGAGCTATATCATTGCCATTAAAATGGTAATGTCGAAAGAAGCAGCAGACGCAAAGTTCGTGCAAGTTTGAAACAATTAAACATCGCCGGCGACGCGACGCTCGAGAGAAATGACTGTTCGCACTTGTTAGTTTTGTTGTGAACTCTTTCATTTGCACGTAAATAATGTTCCTAACAAAAAGAGTAATAAGAAAAAGAAATGTGCCATATGCGCAAATCGTCTCGGTATAAATTTGCAGATGTTAAACGCAAACAAAATTAAACAAAAAATCTTAGTAAGAAGGAAACTAATCGTATATTAAGCTTGACAAATTGCAGTAACTGGTAAGTTAAACAGCTGATATGCATTTACTGCTTTTTGTGCTGCAACCTATGTAGTTACCCAATCCCGTCTCCGGCCAGCTGTAGAAAACACAAGTCTTTTTTAATGATCATTAATTGTAGCGAAACGTTAAGTATGTACGTTTAAATTAAGTACCTAAGTATATTTTAAGAATTTGCTCTTTTAAGCCGTACAACAAAACTATAATATCAAAATTACTAACAGTTTTCAAAATAATAAGATTATTTTTTCTTTGTAACTCCACCCGATGGCAAGTGGCAATCGTTGACAATGGACATCATAGCTCTGAGCACTTCGCGTTGCGCGCGCGATTCGTTGCCGGCTAAAAAGAAAGCGGGTGCGGGGGGGATTTGCATTATTATTGGCTCTCCGCTATACACTATAAGATAGAAGAGAAAATACAGACAGCAGTTCTATATAGTCCTCCAAATCTGCAGCTCAAATCAGAAGAGTCTCTCATTGTGCAGATAGAGCCAGGCTACGAAATGTCACCACAGTGCAGCTGTTGGTGATGACGGTAATGATAATTGCTATGATAAATAAGTTTTGCTATTTATTTCTATGCTAGTTTTTGTAATGTGCACCCCATTTTAAATATAATAAATAACAATTATACGTAACAACTGAACCGTACACCAAGCACTCATACACATCCCTGAACCGAGTAATGCATAACTTCAGGTTCATTAATCGTGAATCGCCTTTCTGTTTATATATAATTATTGATATCAATCCACGTCCGTTTCCCGACATTATACAAACTTATTCGTATTGACTAAAACAAAGGCCACACCCCCACTCCTCTCCTAGCCGAGAGCTCTCAACCCCTCACGTTCTAAACATTCCAACCCCTTAACGCGAGGGTGACTTGACCTACAACCGTTACGCTGTTTATTCGAGGACACACTCTAAGATACAGCTTATAATTTAAGCGCACGTTTTAAATACGATTTTCCTTTAAGTATTTGACATGAATACTTTTTGTGTTCGGGTCCCAATCTCATTTCCATTCTAGTAGAGTACTGAGCATATATCATTACCGTATGAGATATATTTTATAAAAATTCATTATAAGGTTTTTTTCTACTGAGGCGGAAATTTGAATAAATATTTAAATTAGTCTATTTTTCAGGATATGGGAGTTGTACGAACAACCCGACGTATAACTATACCATAAACAATGTAATGTGTCTATGTATGTAACTGTAGCCAGAGTATGCCGGGAACATACTCGTACCTGCCGCCGGCGTTGTTGAAATATTACCGCAGAATAAGATTGGTCGTACTACAAGCTAAGAAAACTAGCATTGAAGGCGATCGGAAATTTGGCCGCTAGTTTTCAGTAGCCCGAAAGCCGTGGAGTTGGATAAATAATTAGTATCGACGTACGTGTTACTGAATCCTACGTCTGCTAGCTCGACTCGCACTTTTTTCTCATTACTTTTTTATCAAAGGGAGATTTTCCTCCAGACGAGGTTTCAGGCCTGGAGAGCGGCCGCGCTCCGACTTCTATTGTTCGGAACTTGTATAGCGGTGTAGAAAACTTCGATAGCGTGATTTAGGTTTAACGTGAGGTCACCTTTAGACATGTTGCGAGGCCCCTATTTTTAATATTAGCTTTAAAAACATATCATTCAGTATAAGATAAACTTAACATCAGCCGGTGCAGTGCTAGTACGCGAGGCCGGGCGGTAGACGCATGCCCGGAATTAACTTGTGTACAATGTGAGACGTTGCACGGAATGTCTCCTTGCTAACTTCTTCATCGATCTACGTTCCATGATAATAATTCGTTCTTTATGACATTACGTAACATATGGATGTATGACACGTCTGTGACCGAAGAACCAAGGTTTTCACTACATAATTATAATTATGTAGATACTATATAGTTGGTACTATTACCCGACCGCAAAGCCGACGATGCAAAATAAATTTGTACATGAACGGTTATTATAGTAGGTATTCACACTTCAAGCAGTGATAGCCGTGTGGTTGGACGTTGGAAAGTAGTGATAGCCGTGTGGTTGAACGTTGGACTGCCGAACTGGAGGGTCCGGGTTCAAACCCCGCACGCACCACTAATTTTCATAAATTATGTATTAATATTTAATTATCACTTGCTTCGGTGAAGGAAAACATCGCGAGGAAACCTGCACACCTCGGAGTTCTCCATAATGTCCTCAAGGTGTGTGTAGTCCACCAATCCGCACTTGGCCAGCGTGGTGGACTATGGCCTATACCCCTCACACTGTGAGAGGAGACCCGTGCCCAGCAGTGGGACGGTTATGGGTTGTGATGATGATTCACACTTCGTCCCGTTATAACCCTGAAATGCAAGAGACACGTTGCGTCCTTAAATGCAAGAGACACGTTGCGTCAGGAGCGAAAGGTACTGAGTTGCACCTTCCAGCCCCAAGTTACTGTCCCTGCGGATGTCAGCCTGAACTCATAAATGAGTCACACAACTTCCGTGATTCGTATTTTATTTAAAAACTCCTTCAAACTCCCTTCTATCAGTGCGCAGGTTCGCAAACGTAAAAATAGGATTTCTGAAGCGGTAGCGGCTTATACTAAGATTAAAACTATCAGCGCCAACGACGCCAGACGGCATATCTGACGAAAGTTGAGCTTAACTAGGGAAAAACTCCGAAGAAAAACTAGAATCCAAGAGTCATCTTTAATTTATTGCCGATGTCACGCCCGGGACAAAAAGTGCGTACGATCGGACGCGCGATCGAGATTCAAGCCTCTCGGACGGATATAGCATTTGTCACTTTGATTTATAACGGGCCGAAATGGCAGCATTATTCATATATTAGAAAAAATGTGGGTACGTATCTAATTAATTGAACTGACTGACTTCTGTTCGATCTTGATTACCTGCCACGGTAGAAATTTGAATTGGATTGAGGTTATTTTTTAAGGATTGGAAGCTGGATAAATTTATTTATTGACTTATACTAACAATTTAAACACTAGTGTAACGGAGGAATTTTGTACCTCTACTAGAACAACTGCGAGGAGCAGGATCAGCAGGAAATGGTCATATGAGGTGTCGGGACGTGAGGTGAGGTGTGGTGAGCTGGTGAGGCGAGGTGTGGAGTGGTGAGGAGCAGCCTTGAGGAGTGGAGAGTAGATTGAGAAGCGGAGAGGAGAGATATTCAGTTGGTAGTTTTTCATAGGTTTCAGGTATTTTAGCAAAATGTTACTGGCCGGCGAACAGGCCATCTACAAGGATGATTATGAAGAACAAAGGAATTATGTCAATATTGTCATTGAATAGAAATGTATTGAAAATGGAGCTCGTGTATTAATTTGCCCTTTTACACTAGGTATCATAAAATACACTTAATATAATTATAAGTACCTACACTCATACACGAACACGAGACACGTGTCTCCTTAATTATAGGCAGAAACAGCTGTCTGTCAGAAAAAAGTACTGGTCCGGGATCCCCAGCACATATTTTTTCCCTGTGACATAAATCTCCGATCAACGGCAGCCTCCTGGACATTTGGACTATTAACACCCTCTATGTTACGGACCCTTATTAATCTGGAACACTCAATTTATTGTTGGCAAATACAATAACGGATTGGCAAATAGTAGGTAATTACCTAGCCTAACCTTTATTTAAACTTTAAAACAATAAAGAGTACATTATGTCCTACAGTACGAACACTGTGCTTCGACATTAATTTCTTATGCGTACCGCGAACGACTGGATCAAATTGTCAGCGTCGGTGTTACCGTTCGGCTACAATGTGGGCGTCAAAAGCGAATAGATAGTGCAAGAATAGAATCACCACTTACCATCACGGTGGGATTGGCTTCATGGCTTCAACCCATTAATGACCCACTATTGAACAGTCTCTCCTCATACCTGAGGAGGCCTAGAGCATACTCCACCACGCTGCTCCAGTGCGGATTGGTGGAGGCAACGCTTTCGAAAGGCTTTCCGAAAGGCATCCAACATGACTTAACGTCTGCTACCAAATGGTAACAGCCGGGACCGACGGCTTTACGTGCCCTACGACGCACGGAAGCGCCCAAGAAATTGTTGGTTGTTCTTGAACCAAATTTAATATGAAGAAATATAAGTGGTTATAGTCAAAAAAAGACAAATAAGACATCAGTTGAAATAGTATAGACATTTAATGTTACAACATAAAACAATTATTCAAAAACAATGATCAACAAACAACCTCTAAATCCCAAAATACTAGTCATAATATTTAATAAGAAAATACTTCAAGAAATGCAGCGGAATGCGTACACTTAAATACAAATCAAATTCACTCACGATTTGGGTAACAATATTTAGAAACATCGACAACGCAACACATAATTGGTACAAATATTTAGGTAATATCAAACCTTCGGCTGAGTTCAAATTATAAAACAAATCACATGGTTTATAATCATGGCTCGCAAACAATCTTAATTGTACGCTGGATTGTACCTAAAAGAGAATTCATTGTCGAACAAATTGGTACCCTGGTACTAATTTGCACCCTGGTACTAATTAATACCCTAGTACCAATTAGTACCCTGGTACTAATTTGTACCCTGGTACTAATTAGCAACCTGGTACCAATTAGTACCCTGGTACCAATTAGTACCCTGGTATCAATTAGTACCCTGGTACCAATTAGTACCCTGGTACCAATTAGTACCCACTAGTGTTGTGAATTTAATTCATATTTACTGGAAATTCACAGTCAAAACAGGACACTTTGTACTTAAACTCTACGATCGTATCGTTCATAAATATTATTTTACTTAGAATAATTGTAAGGTTTTCATAAAAGTCATAAGAGGAAAATTTCTACAGCCATTAGTACACAACAATATAACTTAATTTTGGTATTCTCAACTGGGATTAATTGGTACTGAAATCGTTCATGACGTTTTTAATTAGTACTGTCTACTGGACGTACTTTAATTCAGTAACATGATGTTTGCTAATGATTAAAGGATGTGATATGATGTTAGTCTAATTCTGATGGGCAATGCCTGCCTTTGGATTGTGTACTAAGGTCTTAATACTGAAAATTTAAATTTATACAAATTTTAAAGATTTCTCCAAATATAAGTAAATATATCTACCAAAAAACTATTATTTCAAGACAAAATGCTTACCGACAACTATTATATTATTGTAAATAATCAAATCAAATTGTGTAACAACTGCCATTTGGTCAATCGTTAAGGCGAATTCACACTGCATAATAAATTTTCTTACAAGTATATGGAAAATATTGTTTAACAAATATATTTTTATAAAATATATTAAATGATTGACGTGTTTAAGCGTAAAAGCTACATAGTGTGAATGTGCCTTAACAAGTAGGAAATATCTTGTGCGTGTAAGCTTGAATGAACACAAATTGTTTCATATCGATAGAGAAATAGCATTTAACTTTGTTCTTATTTAATAGTTAAGTTTCTTGTGATGTCGTCTAACTCAAAGCGGCTTCTGAAACAATTAATTTATTTTTAATTATTATATTAACAGTGTAATAATGTTACAAAAAAAAAATAACTGCACATCCGCCACTAGACATAGGGATCCCCTAACTTGATGACGGATGCATGTATATTTATTTTTCTTTATTTACTATTTCAGATACGTTTACGCCTACTGCACATTCTCAACAACACCAAGGGTGGACTAGTAGAGAATGCCTCTAGGCTAGGCATTGAGTCCGCACATTGTAGACTTTCACAATAAAGGGTAAATCAATATTGTCTTCTTCAATAAAACTAAGTCAGTCCACATCGTCCGGAAGAGTTCAATGCCTTTCTCTTATCTTTATGATGTTCTCCAATGATTATCGGTCCTTCGAGCTATGTGGCCAGCGCATTGCCACTAGCCGACTTATTATTAACAATATACTTATTTTACATTAAATATAAGTAAGGCATGTTATTCCTAAAATTCTCCTATTGAATTTACATATTTACGTAAAAACCACCCTCATTTGCTTAAAAATACATTTGCATTCACATCTACGCAAGTTACTCTTTAAACATCCGCATTCGCACCTGCATATGCGGATATGTGCTACAAAATATCCGCAGTCGTTACATCTGCAGTTTGGAGCCATAAATAATTCGCATACGCAACCACAGAAATGAGTCTTAAAGCCTCCACCTCCGCATCCGCATCTGCGGAACTAAACCTTAAAATACCCACATCCGCACTGCATCCGTGAACGCTGGATTCCTCATCGACATCACTCACCTTACTGACTCTTCCCTTCCGCTGCATCCCTTGCCACGGTGGGATTCTTGGGGTTGTTCTTCCAGATGTAGTACGACAGGGAACTGGCGTACCCCAGCCACGCGAGGTACGGCAGCAGCAGCAGACCAGCTGTCTTGTTCACCTTGGAGAACGTGATCGTAGTGGCCACCGCTGCCCCCGACAACACTGATATTTCGATGAAAGCCTGTAATATCGATCAAGGTGAATGAATGAGAAGAATGGGTTAGATTTCTGTAGAGCTGGGGGAGCGAGAGAATATTGGTGAAAGAGAGAGTGGGAGATGGAGTTATGAACACACACACACTTATAACACAGGCGGATAAACAGACTTTAGGACATTACACCAACTCGACGTCCGTTCCTTTCATGTGTTTGCGGCGAGTAGTACACATGTTTCAAGTATACGCTCGAAATTCAACCTTGCGCAACAAGATATAAAGCTCAGAATTGAATTTTAGTTTTGTCGAAGAGTCGGTGACGGGTGGGAGTCGAGTGGGTCTAATGTGCGAAGTCATTTTGGCAGACATATACAAAGTTATGGCGACAGGTGTAAAATACTAGTTTGGTGGGCACTGGACAGACCAGACTAATCCAAGACCAAGCCATATTATTTTTTAAGCCATTAATATGATACTATTATTATTAAACTCGTATTATTATCATTCGTGAAGCTTGTCTGGCTGGTCTGGCTTTGTCGGCTATTGACATATATGACGTATGACGGCTATTAATAATTAGCTAGCCCAGAATTTATGGATGCTGACAATTACCAATTTAAAGTCCTTAAGACCGAAGAAGATGGGTGTCCAAGCCCAATTGAGGAGGAGTTGACCGCCGTACAACGACAGTGGCACCACGGCATCCTCTGAAAATATATAAAGCAAATAGGTATTTTACATACTAAATATTTTAAACCTATAATATATATAGAACGATATAATATATAGAACGGGAAAAAATACTTGTGCACCGTCACGGACTCCTCAGTAAATCTCTGCTCTCCTCTCCTCTCCTCACTAATATATTGTGGTAAGCTTGACTTATTATAAAATTACAGTCAGACACATACTTCCCAAATACATACTTCCTTCAACAGATATGTTAATACGGTATTATTATTTACTATCATGATCCTATCTTGTAAATTCGTATCGAATGTCTTATCTATACTATTATTAGGTCTAAGTTATGTAACAATGATGTGTCCGAATTGGCTATATAACCTTGGCACTTTTAAAAGTCAACACATCAACTCCATTCTGATTCAACTCTAAAACATTAAGTAGTAGTACTTGTGTACTACTTGAGAATATAAGGAATAAGTATCCTTAAGCAATGCAGTCCGGTCACTAGTGTATAATATTTTATACTTATAATGGCTCGCGCTACTATGCTTTAGTAAAGCCCGTAGTTGAGTTAAACATCACTAATAGTAGACCTTGGGTAGTAAACTATTTATTTAAGTCAAACTATTAATAAGGGTTACTAATTATCTTCCACATACAGACATCAAATCGTTACAGTTTTAGTACATGTACAGATACACGATGGTTCAACATAAATTCTTTATCAACCGTTTCATATTATCTGTTCAAGGGCAAAGATAATGTGTAAGGAAAATTCGTGATAGCATGGGATGTGTGCATGACACATTGGTGACCGAGAAAGAAAGAAATTAAAATAAATGGTTTGATCAAAAAAAATTTAAACAAAAACAAATTTGTTTGGCCTCAACATATTAATTCCGAACAACAGGGCACGAGTCTTTCCCCATAACTGAGTAGGCCAAGACCACACTCCACCATGATGCTCCTGTGCAAAAATATGAAATGAATTTTGTAAGGTACTGCTTTGATCAGCCAAACTCAACTATTAAAGCTACCCTCATAAAAACTCTTGGATTATATGGAACACTGTGTTAAATATTACAGAGCATCAGATCTTTGTTAAGAGAAAATATTACTGTTTATAGTCTTAACATGTCATGAAGTAACACTTTGACAAATAGAATGGACCAGGCAAACGAATTTTTTTTACACGTCAAATAAATCTATAAAAAATTACAAGAAAAACTGTGTTTTTACTTTTTCCATATCTCAATAAATGGCTGAGATATTAACGATCAAAGTGCGTATTTACGGACGTTGGTTTTTTTAAAAACGCAGGCGGGCGGTCACTACTCGATGACGTCATCTCTCAGTAGTCGCGCGTAGTTGATAGGGATTTTTGACCGAAACGTTAATTTAAACTCAAGTAAAGCCGCGAGCAAACCTTAGTTATCAATAATAAAATAACATATATAATTCACATACTATCTACTACATCTATGCAAAATTTCAAGTCTGTATCTATAGAAATAAGAAAGTTATAGATTTTTGAACTGCATCGACCCATATTTTCTATACTTGCGCCGTATCGTGCTCGCGGCCGAACTAACTCGTGACGTCATAGCGTAAGCGCGGAAATTCAAAAAAGGGCTTGAACTTCTCGTCTTTATAACTTCGGAAATACTGCATGTATTGAAGTGAAATAAAAAGTTATGTAATGTATATGACCTAAGCTCGGATTTTAGGTGTATTTGATAGTAATATTTTGACCCTTTTGCCTTCTCCATTACAGTTAAATACCAAGTGTGGTGACTTGCCTATAGAAATACTATGTAGGGACTACACATATGTATAAACATACCTACATATACCTATAATATATGCATGTACGTTGCACTATTTGCACCCGCACCGCTAGTCTCGGGATTGTCGGACTACGGACGGTCGCGTGATTGTAACCTGGACGATAAGTAATAAATATATCGCATATCCGACTTTGATTACCGAATCCCGAGATTCCCGAGCCTCAACAACTATAATTAGTATGTTATGTATGTACGTTACCAGTGAATCCGCCACACTCTTCCCAGACAAGATAGGATGCATATCCCATACTGCTGTAGAGCGCCGTCCAGGCTGGTCCGAACACCCACTTGGGAGGGTTCCACGGAGCCTTCTTCAAGTTGTCATACCAGCTCTTCTCGTCGGGCTTCCTGATCTGACCGGCGAAGTAGACCCCGTTCGCCCAGCCGCCCAGGTTGGGGAGAATGATAGACCCAAGAGCTCCAAGGTTGGCCATTTTGTCACTGGTATTGGAAAGGGATACTGATTATTTTTGAAGTGAAAGCTTCTATAGTATCGTTGTGATTTGGAATTCGATGAAACGGAAATGACGCGCAAATGAAATGGAAACGAAAAAGACGGACACATTTTAACGTGGGAGTAAATGAGATAGGAAGTATCGGCAAAATGGCGGCTTACGTAAGCAAATCAAAACATCAATATTTGGACTGACAGTATTCTTTTTTTTAAGTTTCACTTCTGGTACATGTGAATTGCACACACTTTATTTTTCTTTTCTGTCAAACCAGACACCACATGGTATACATTCACCGTCACCCATGAACGGTATAGCTTACCCAAAGAATGGTATAGCTTTCAAGATTTCATCCCATCACATGTGGTGGTGTTAATATTATCAACAGATTACCATCATAAGTTTATTTAAGAGATACCAGGGTTGTCTTATACTTTGTCTTCTTATCTTATTAATTTGTGACATGAAAAAATTGATCATTTATTAGTAAAAATTTTGAATGTACAATGGTAGTAATTGTCATTTTATCAATAATTATCTTCTCATCCTAATCAACTCTTCTCGGTATTTGAATAGTATTTTTTAAGTTTTCACTAGAAAGAACACATAAGTGCCATTCAGACAGACAGATATGCACTCATAAGTATTTTCAATATCATATTTCTATCTTTTATCATATTATCTTTCATGTACAAAACAAAGTACTTCAATCCCTAGCAACTTATTCATATAAGTATTAAGTAATATGTGTCATTGTATAAATTATCAAAATAATGTAACCAGAATGTGTCCAAAGTTCATTTTCTATTTGTAATACAGTATGATGATCTCAGATTATATCTATGGAGGTGCTAATATCATTCCAAGGTCACTAAACTGTGAATTATTGTAGTAAATTTAAAATATCTCACTTGTTTACTCAATCTGGTTAAGTTTAGTAGTTTTTCTCATATAGTTAATAGTACGTTATCATCTGTATTCTATACATATTTCCCCTATTTAAGTTGTCTGGAAGAAATTGCTGCTTAACATTAAGACCGCTGATTGTTTTCATCTTATTATTATAATTATCTTACTATTTTTTTTATAACTGGTGAACAATAAAGAGAATTTGTATTGTATTGTATCTCCCATGTACAGACAGCAATCAGTTTTGTTTTTATTACATTTATAGATAATTAAACTATGATTAGAAAAAGTCTTTTTAACACATTCTCTGTGGAGATCTTAATTTTCTATGGAAAAAAACACAGCAAAAGGCGGGCTTAATGCTAAGAGCATAGTTGATATAAGCACCTAACATACATAGTAAGCGCCACTTCCGATAAGGAAAATGTGCTCAAAATTACTGTTTTATGACCACACCTGTCTTGATAACTACCAGACAATCATTGTACAATTGATCAATCCAATGGGAATCAGAAAAAACAAGATGGTTACAATAAGTTACATAAGTAATATTTTATCAGTTTTCTATTATATTCATAATAAAGTCTATAAACAGTTCATGTAGTCCTATACAATAATTATAATACCTACAAAAATTATTTGAATTTCAATCGTATATTTTACAAAAGACTAAAAGCTAGATCCCTTATTAATACAATGCTAAATAAACTTCTTTACCTTATAATTTCAAAATGATATTGAACAGAATCCATATTTAATATTGGCAACTATTAAATATTAAAATTCTAACAACTCTTTCATCCACAAGGTTGTATAACTTTAATCTTGTGATAAATGATCATATATTTTTAAGTAGATAGTATTTTAATTATCAGTCAAACTGATTAAAGGAACACGTACCACTTTATTATTTTAGCAAGCACAGTAGTCCGATGATGTCAGTACACGTAATATCGTCAAAATATTCAGAATAATCAGCGGCCGCCAAGGGTATACTTTATTTACATAAGTTTAAGCCGCCGTACTCCACGGGCAACGGGACGTCTAGAAATTTCTCACTCAGCTACATACATTTTGTATTCAAACAAAGCTAATAACAATGTATCGTTGAGAAAACTTACACAATTCTCACGAAACCGTCGTATTGTATTTCTTGTAAAAAGTAAATTGGAAAAGTGTGATGAGAATGTGAAAAGGAAAATAACAATCTGAATTCCGAATCTGATATGAATGATTATGATTCATTCACCAGCTCGCCAGCACCACCCGCCGGTAGTTAAACAAATAGAATAGCCCTAATAAATTGAAACGTCATACCGATTGTAGATAATAAGTAATATTCTTAAAAATCATTTACCTTCTTAAATCCTACGGATAATACTAATCATCTGACATTGATAGATAGGTGACGTACAATCCTTTTCACGCACTACAAACAAAATTATGTAAGGTATTTCATGAAAAAAGTAGGAAGTTATACCTTAGTTAGTGAGTCGTGGAACAAAAGAAAGCGCGGCAAATTTAAAAAATCTTTAACTGGCAACATGTGACTGGCAATATCAAGTTTAGTCTAAGAAAACTTTTGTATACCTACAATTACAATAATTATTTTGATACGTGTGGTAATAATTAAAGTCTATTACCTACCCGCAATGAATAGAGCATTTAATTTAAAGTCTTATAAGGTTCGGAAAGTTCCGGATCTATTTTTTAAAATAATTGTTGTTATATTAAAAATCTGATAAAATTACTTAAGATAGGACTCGTTAGCCAAATCCTATGAATCCTATGATGCAGTTTCCTTTCATGCAGAACAGAACTCAAGAGCTACTAAACGGACGAAACGAAAGTGCTCTATGACTGTCACTGTCGTCAGTGTCGTCTCCGGTCGCTGTCGTCACTTGACATTGTTATTGTTATGTCAGTCACTGTGTTTATTGGTTTGGGACTTGGGTTTGTTTGTGTTTCTTTCCTTCCTTTCCATTCAGGTTGTTTCTATTGAATCCATTCCATTTTCAATTTTTATGAACGAACGGGTCCTGTGATAAGTGATAACTGATAGCAGTTATCACTTATCACATATCACTTAACACTAGTATCTTAAATTTACTTCTTATCGGTTCGTTCAACCGGCTTCAACTCACTCACGGTAATCAATTTTTAAACTTATAATTTCAGAATAATAATTTAATTTAATTAAAGTTCTTCAAGAGATTAAAATTCCAACAGAAGTTCCAAGTTACAAACACATTTATAAGTAAGTAACATAGTAATATACTTCACATTACACTGACTTTTGACTGCATATGGAATGTATGGAAAGCCTCTTTTTACTTAAAATGTCATTGATGGAAAGGCAACTGAAATAAGAAACAACCAAAATTAAGTATTTAACAAGTTAAACAAACCTTAATTTTAAAATTGAATTTTACTAGGTAATATTTATCAAAATGCCTAATTGGAACTTACTGGGTGCAATGGTATTACCAAACATTGGTGGATGGGGTGGAGCTTTGACCATGGCGGGGCAAGTGAAGAAGCCGGATGGTTCAGCCTGGTATCAGAGTATTAAGAAGCCAAGTTGGAATCCTCCAAGCTGGGTTTTTGCTCCAGCTTGGACGGCATTATATACAGGCATGGGCTATGCCTCTTATATGGTTTATGAAGAATGTGGAGGATTTACAGGTATCTTTTTATTACTGAGCAAATATTTATCTTTGATATTTCAGTGAACTGGTTTTATTAAATCAAATATAATACAATAAGGAAAAAATAATGGATGCTTATTCTGTTTTTTAAATAATATTGAAATTGTCAAACTCAAACTCATATCATTTACTTCATGTAGATATTTTTAAATACACTTATGGATGTCATTTTTTTTGTTAACCACCATTTCGCTACATGTGTAAAAGCATTCACACAAAAGATCACTGGACCTTACGCAGGCAATATGAGGAGGTATAAATACATTGTGTTTCAGTCATCTGTCATTCATAATGTGTGAATTTTCTCAGAAGTTTAACATGTTAGCTGTGTAGCTGCGGCAATAGTAATCATCTATAATAAAACACAACATTTATGAGCTCCACAGCGATGTGTTAAAGAAAATATTTTTTAAGTTTTCCTAGAATACATTTGTTGGTTCAAATGCACAGTTATTGATATCTATAGCAGCTTCCACAGAGTAGTCTTTAATGAGAGCCTTTCATATAATATTAATATTATAAAGTGTGGACATTGGAATTTAATTGGCGTAGTTAAAATGTTAGTATACAATTTTGCAGAAAAGGCCATGTTACCAATGGCTCTATATGGAGGACAGCTGATCATCAACTGGACATGGTCACCAGTCTTCTTCAGGATGCATAAAATTGGCTTGGTAATTATGTATTCTACCACCTATTGTAGCATAATATAAAATCACGCTTTTCTTATCACCTTATTAGCATTTAGTACCAATAGGGTTCAAACAGGGTTACTATATGTCTATCCGGGTTGTCAATCTGTCATAGGTCTGTACCTTCTATACCACCATACCACTCCACTTTTTTCACTTCCATTCTACTTTGTTGTCATTATGGTTGGTATACTCATGCAGCTGTCATGTTAAAACACTACAAGAAAATGTTGCAACACAATTGCCATCGCAAACATAATTACCATTTCAACAAAATGTCGTTAGTAGATGTTTTACTGCAAAATATCCTTTCATTTATGATAAAAAAAAAATATAATTTATTTGATTTACATTGAAACACAAAGCAATCTGTTATGTTTAACCATGACTTACAATTTTAGTATCCCCTACTTTAACGCAGTATTCTCATCCCAGGCGTTGCTCCACATTCTGGCGTTAGATGTAGCGGCCGCAGCGTGCGCAGTCAGCTTCTACAAGGTCAATCCTAACACCGTGTACTTTATGGCTCCGTATCTGTGCTGGCTGTCGTTTGCCACGTGCCTCAACCATGCTATTTGGGGTCTGAACAAAGATAGGAAGGATAAGTAGGTACTAGGTAACTATAAGTATAATATATATATCTGGGTTCAATGGGATGTCTCTATATATTTGTATTAATCTGTATGTTTCAGTATATATTGCAGAAATATGTTATTAATATTTTCAGCTTCAAATAACAGTAACTTAAGTTAAAAATGTGCTATGTTCAAAGGTGGAAGACAGTTTGTTAATTGTTTGTTTAGTTGCCACTATGATTCCGGCTCACCTTGTTTAGGGTTCAGGATTCCAGTGTTATCATTTGTAATGAGTTGTTATGTAAAGATTTCATTAATTCAATTAAAATGTTAACTTTTTTAGAGGTGACCATCTCAGTCCTCAAGGGTAGCAAGACATCTGTGACCGACAGGACTCACTATCACTAACAGTCCCGGCCCCAGTCCTCATACTTACTAACAATCTAACCAGCTAATGTTCAAACACCATCTCCTAACAGGACTAAGTACTAACTATCCCAGTCCTCATTTGAGTCTTGTTCTAAGTCGGTCACAGTTGGTACATGGTTTCCTACCTTATTACATAAAAAAAAACCAAGCATGTATAAAATATAAAAACGTAATAAGATTTATGTAGGGGAGGGTAGCGTAGTGGTAAGGGAGTGTCTTAAAGGGTGAAAAGGTAGCAGCAATTAATATGTTAAATTATGAAACTTGGCGATAAGTATTTTTAGAAAATTTTACTATGATATGGGTACTCACGATAATTGCAATATTTTAGTCTGAGTACCCGCATCATAAAAATATCAGTTATCTTTTTATACATTGGTATATTTACGCTCGGGCAAATGAGCTTCAATCTAAATCATCACAATTTTATAAAGTAATCGTAATCAATTAAGTTTAAACATTTTAAATGTAATTACGGCGTCACCAGCACGCAACAAAATTTGTACATTTGTAACTACATATCAGTATTTATTGCATTTTCCTATATTGTTCATGATCATGATTAATGGTGTTTAGTATAGTATCGCCTATTAGTTATTAAGTATATTATTACGTTACTTATTTTATCATTTTTAAAATTTTTGGTTATTTTACTCAGCGCCTGATGCATCTTAATGGCATCTTTATGTTTACGCGTCGCATCGTACTCGGCGAACAATTAGCATTAAGTACCGTGTATGTTCTTACCGACATTAATGAATATTACATTACAACTCTTTACCGTGAACTGTGTGGTGGTTTTATTTTGCCTTGACGAAGATTTTAATTGCTATAATACCTAAACTACAGCGGCAACATTGGTCACTTCGGCTGGATTATTTACGAATAATTTGTGGTGATAAATTATTCGCGTGTTGGATTAAAATCTGGAAGTTAAAGTTTAACTAGAGGTCATTGGAAGGTTAACCGCGTGGATGGAAGAAGATAAATTTGAAGAAAAGGCCAAAAAGTTGAACTTATTATGGTACTAGTGTTCCATTGATTTCCACCCAACACTCTGTTATGGTATTATAAGTATTTTGTAAGTATAAAAGCTTCGATTGTGAACAAGGTTGGTGAATACTTACTTTGATTACTTTTAACTATTAGTCATGATCAGTTAATTTATTGTAAAAGTTAGAAGTGATTAGTAATTAATAATTTAGTTAGTTACTTTCAAGTAAATATTGCCTTTAATAATTATCTACACAGTTTCTTTAATTAATTTGTAAAGATTGTTAAGTTAGCAGTCAAATCATAATTTATTCAATTTCTTAATAACATTGTGTAAAAATAGTTCAAGTAAGTGTTAAAATCATAATTAGATTATTAAAGTTTGGTCATAAATTGAAATTACATTGTTGTTTCTAATTTTTATTATTCGTACTTAAGTATTACAGTACATAGGAACATCATTGTTAAACACACATTAAGACGTTTTTATAAACTAGCTATTATTACATCAATTCCAGGTTGATTACATACCAGCCTCGCAAGATGACGCAAGAGGTAAAACTTATTCGTCAACGTGCAGCCTACAAGGGACAATTAACGTCATTTGCGAGTTACATCGATGACTTGGAGGCTCCTTCTCTAAACACCTTCGAAGTTGACGAGTTGCAGTTACGTATCGCGCGGATGGAAAAAATGTTTGATCGTTTTGAAGAGGTACAGTTGTCTTTAGAGTGCCTAGTAGATGAGGCTGAATCTCACCTACTAGAGCGTAGGGAATTTGAAAAATTATATTATAAATTGCTTTCACAAGCACGTAAAATTCTCAATGATTGTAGGAGGGCCGAGAGTGTTGCGACTGAGGTAAGTGTACGTCGCTCGTGCGCCCACAACAACATTAAGTTGCCTACCATTCAATTGCCAAAATTTAGCGGCTCCTATGACAACTGGTTGGAGTTTCATGACACCTTTTCCAGCCTCATTCACGATAATGACGATATAGACAATATTAATAAATTCCATTATTTGAGGGCTTCGTTGGAGGGATCTGCTGCGGTAGTTATTCAATCCATTGAGTTCTCATCTGCCAACTATTCATTAGCCTGGCAGATACTATGCGATCGCTATGAAAACAAAAGACTGTTAATTCACAATCACGTCTCTGCTATATTTAATTTAGATGTCATCACAAGAGAGTCGTCAGCTAATTTAAAACGCCTTTTAGATCAAACTAATAAACACTTACGAGCTTTAGAATCCCTAGGAGAACCAACTAAACACTGGGACACGCTTCTCATTTATATAATTACACACAAACTTGACAGCAAGACATATCGGGAATGGGAGCAGTCTATAAAGCAAGATAGAAAAATAACATTTAACATATTTCTGTCATTTATTAAAAATAGGGCTGACTTATTAGAAACCATAGAATTGTCTACATCTTCAAATAAAAGTCATAATAATTTATGTTCACCTAACATCAACAAGTCTACCAATAAGATAAAAACTTTGGTTTCTGTTTCTGATAATAATTGCAGTAATAAAAATAGTTCATTTTCTAAACGTTGTCCCAAGTGTAATAATGATCATAAATTAATTAATTGCCCTCATTTCTTATCGCTCACTAATGAATCGCGACTAAAATTACTGCCCGAGTACAAGGTGTGTTTTAACTGCTTACAGTCCGGACATTACGCTAATAATTGCAAGAAGCCAGGCTGCAAGGTTTGTCGGCGTAAACACAATACACTGGTGCATGTCTTGGATCGTAATAACAAACCGGTTTCTGCGATTACGGGTGCGACACATCATAACTCGGATAATAACAACATCATGCATCCCATTGCGCATACGCAGCTACCGACACAGCAGCCGCCCGAGTCGAGTGCTCGCTTATCACTGTCGGCAAGTGTCGCTGCGCTGCCGCACACTCAAAACGGAGATGTGTTATTGTCCACTGCGTTAATTAAAGTATTCGGTAAGAACGGTAAACAACATGTCGCTCGTGCGTTGTTAGACAGCGGTAGTACGACGTGTTTAATGACCGAGGCACTGCATGAGAAACTAGGGCTGCCTATTATTAGGATAAATAACTCCATTTTAGGGATCAATAATATTACGTCACAAATTAATAAATCATGTCGCTTACAAATAAAATCGTTAGACGACAGTTATTCGACGAATATACATTGTTTTATTTTGCCTTCAATTACCAATAATACACCATGCAAACAGATAGATTTGTCTGTTATAAACATTCCGTCTGATATGTGTCTTGCGGATCCACACTTTCATATGCCGGCCGCTATCGATATATTAATCGGCGCGGACGTATTTTGGGACATTTTAGGTACTCAAAGGCTTACGTTAGGAGACGGACTACCGATACTCTGTGATACGAAACTGGGTTGGCTCGTATCAGGTCCCATTAAAGGTGGCCATGTATCATCGTCTCAAGCCGTGTGTAACTTTGCGAAGTTAAATGTCCAGTGTGATGAGGATGTTCATGACATTCAAAACCAATTAACAAAATTTTGGCAGCTCGAGGAGGTAAGTACAGACTTTGAGTACTCTCCGGAGGAAAGGGCTTGTGAAAACCATTTTATAAAAAACACCACTCGCTTAGATAACGGTCGAATTTGTGTTAGAATCCCACTCAAGCAGTCACCTGAGTTACTAGGGGATTCTTTGTCACGAGCGAAGCAGTGTTTTCTTTCCCTAGAGAGAAAACTTAACGCAAAGCCTAAACTCTTGGAGATGTACAAGGATTTCATGTTGGAATATGAATCCTTAGGTCATATGACTCAATGTCATAGCATTATTTCAAACCCTAATGTGCATTACATTCCTCATCACGGGGTTTTACGTGAATGTAGTTCCACTACAAAGCTGCGAGTAGTTTTTAACGCAAGCAGTCCTACTACCACTGGCGTTTCGTTCAACCAAATCCAAATGGTTGGGCCAGTGGTGCAAGACGACTTGCTATCCATTCTGCTGCGGTTCAGACAACACAAATATGTTATCGCAGCAGACGTGGAGAAAATGTATCGTCAGGTGTACGTTCATCCAGATGATCGAAAACTACAACAAATTATCTGGCGCCATAGTCCGTCGGATCCTCTTAAAGCTTACCAGCTTAACACCGTCACTTACGGTACGGCAAGCGCTCCGTATCTAGCAACAAGATGCATGAAGCAGCTAGGACTGGAGGCTTCCGACAAGAAAGTTGCCGATGCTATTATCCATGACTGTTATGTTGACGATTTGTTAACTGGTGGGGACGACTTAGAAGAAGTCATTAATTTACGTGACGGGGTCACTTCCACATTAGCTTCTGCTCAAATGAATTTGAGAAAGTGGAAGTCTAACGAGCCTCGGGTACTTCCTAAGCCTGAATCTCCACAGTCATCAGTGAATTTAAACATCGGCACTTCCGAGCCTAGTAAAACGTTAGGACTTGGGTGGTTACCAAATTCTGATCAGTTGTGTTTTCCAAGTGGCTTGGTTGCCGGTGGAAACACTAAACGCGATATTTTGTCAGTAATCGCACAGATTTTTGACCCGCTTGGTTTGCTAGCTCCTTGTGTTATTGTTATGAAGATGTTGCTTCAACAACTTTGGTTGGAAAAGTTGTCCTGGGATGAACAACTACCACCTGAAATAAATAAATTGTGGGTTGAGATAGTCGTAAATCTACCTTGTTTAAATGATATTTATGCCCCGCGGCGTGTTATTTGCGACTCACCGAAATCCGTTGAATTCCATATTTTTTCTGACGCATCTGAACGTGCGTATGGCGCATGTCTATATGTTCGTAGTGTCAACGATGATGGTGAGGTGGTAGTGCGCCTGCTACTTGCTAAGAGTCGTGTAACTCCACTTAGGTTAACCACTATACCGAGACTCGAATTGTGTAGCGCGTTAATAGGTACCCGTCTTTATAAAAAGGCTATCGCCTCATTACGGCTGGAGAATGTTCGCACTGTATTCTGGACGGATTCTACTATTGTCTTAGGGTGGTTGAGAACGTTGCCTAGTAAGTTGCAACCCTTTGTTCGTAACAGGGTGGCAGACATTTTAGACAAGACATCTAACTGTCAGTGGAGGCACGTAGGTACCAAAGACAATCCTGCAGATTACATTTCCCGCGGAGTAGATATAAAATCTATAGCGACTTTAAACAAGTGGTGGTCAGGTCCATCTTTTCTTTATGAGGACGCCTCACTATGGCCATCGAATCATTTATCTATTAATAACGACACCTTACCAGAATTGAAGTCTAGTAATATTTCTTTATATAGTGATATAGCTAATAATAAAATTTATAATAATGAATTCATTGATTTTAATAGATTTTCAAATTTCTTAAGGCTCAATCGTACTGTGGCATTTATATTAAGGTTTATTAAACGTTGTAGAAAGCAGTCCTGTTCTGGTCCTCTGTGTACCGACGAACTGCAATCTGCATTAAATGTAATTATCAGGCAATCACAATACGAAACTTTTCCTGAGTATAAACTACTCATTAATAATAAAGAATTACCTAAGAAAAGTCCTTTATTGAAATTTAATGTTTTCCTGGATGACAATAAAATAATGCGTGTGGGAGGCCGTTTGTCTAATTCTGACTATTTATATGAAAAGAAACATCCAATTTTATTACAGTCCACTCATAAGTTCACTAAATTATTATTTGATTATGAACACCGACGGTTACTGCACGCCGGGCCACAATTATTATTGTCTTCCATTAGAGAAACGTATTGGCCGATCAGAGGTCGCAATTTAGCAAGGCATTGCTGTCGACTTTGCATCAAGTGTTGCCGAATGAAAGGGCAAACTGTATCACCTATTATGGGTAACTTGCCGCAGCATCGCCTTCTAGCAGGTTTTCCTTTCCAAAATATCGGGTTAGACTATGCAGGCCCTATTCAGTCTGCTTCCCGCCAAGGTCGTGGGTGTAAATTAGTTAAAGTCTATATCGCCATTTTTGTGTGCTTCGCAACAAAGGCCATTCATTTGGAATTGGTAGGCGACTTAACGAGTAACACCTTCTTAATGGCATTGCGTAGATTTATATCACGCAGAGGAAAACCTACAAACATTTATTCCGACAACGGTACCTCATTCGTTGGCGCGTATAACGATATTTCCAAATTTTTAAAGAACAACTGCGATTCGTTAACTGAAGTTATGGCTAATGACGGTATTAAATTTCATTTTATACCAGCATATTCTCCTCATTTTGCTGGTCTTGCGGAGGCTGGTGTGAAGTCAACAAAGTATCATTTAGTTAGAGTGTTGGGCAATTGTCATTTAACGTACGAGGAACTTTCCACAACGCTAGTTCAAATCGAGGCCATATTGAACTCCCGGCCACTAACGCCTCTCTCTTCAGACCCTGAAGATTTGATGCCCTTGACTCCTGGACATTTTACAATTGGACGTCCATTGACCTCTCTGCCTGCACCGGACTATCTCGACCGCTCCACAAGCATGTTGACCAGGTTCCAGCGTATTGAACAGTTACGCCAGCACTTTTGGATCCGGTGGAGCAAGGAGTATGTGTCAGAACTCCAAGTACGCACGAAATGGCGCTCCAGCAAAGGTGCAACATTGAAGCTAAATGCTTTAGTTCTTCTAAAAGAAGAAAATGTGCCACCATTGAAGTGGAAGTTGGGTCGGATCATTGCGGTGTACCCGGGCACGGATGGCATCACCAGGGTTGCGGATGTGAAGACTTCGAATGGTGTACTTCGGAGATCATTTAGCAAGATTTGTCCCCTACCTGAAATTGATGATTTGGGTTGAAAGCGAGGCTTTCAACGCCCGGGGGCATGTTTAGTATAGTATCGCCTATTAGTTATTAAGTATATTATTACGTTACTTATTTTATCATTTTTAAAATTTTTGGTTATTTTACTCAGCGCCTGATGCATCTTAATGGCATCTTTATGTTTACGCGTCGCATCGTACTCGGCGAACAATTAGCATTAAGTACCGTGTATGTTCTTACCGACATTAATGAATATTACATTACAACTCTTTACCGTGAACTGTGTGGTGGTTTTATTTTGCCTTGACGAAGATTTTAATTGCTATAATACCTAAACTACAGCGGCAACAATGGTGCTAGAGTTTTTATTTAGTATTCATAAATGGAAATAAGATAATATGTTTATTGTTACCTACATTTATGTTTATAAATTTGAATAATACTTGAATGAAATAAATTCATATGTGTTTTAATTAATCACTGATCTCCATTTGAATAGGTAGAAAACTTAGTATGACCCTAATTAAAACATGTAAGGTAGAGGTGCTAAAACAAAACATGTATGTACACACATTATCCAAGTCCCAAACGTTAAAATAAGTAAGATTTCCCTTTTATTAATGTATTATATATGAGTAAGATTTTTAATCCGAAATTAGCTAATCAGTCAAGTATATAAATACCTACCCTCTAAGTACCACTATCTTGACTAATCTAAAGTACTCTGTGACTAATCTTGAGTGTGGTTTTTGTTTAATTTGTGGACTGTTTACCTGTCAGCATTCACATGCGTAATCCTAAATTCCTAATCTGGCTTTGTTTTGTCAACAGTCAACGCCATAAAGAAGAAAAAAATCTGTGGCTGTCATTGTCAGATGTCACTAAACTATTGACATTTTTTTTGCATTTTTTGCACCAAACTAAATGTCAAGGTCAAATCAACAAATAATACCCATCCATTGACAAGACAATTGACATTGACATAAATAATACCAAATACAAATTACAATACAAAACAAAAATATAAAAAGTTAACTAAAGTTAATATTGTGTGTGTGTTACGTTATAAAGAGAATTAAATATATTATAGGTAATCAGTATTGGGAAAAGCTGTAGTGGAAGAAAAGAAATAGAAGGTAATTTTATTTAAAGTCAGGAGTGTAGTAGTAGTTTTCAAATTTCCCCAATCATATAAACATAACTGATACACTTCATCATCATCATCATCATCTTCCTGCCCACTTCCCAATTTTATTTGGGGTCGACGCAATATGTTCTCTTCCATTCTTCCCTATTTGCCGTCACTTCTACACTGACTCCCTTTTCTTTCATATCCTCTCTCATACAATCCATCCATCTTTTCTTTGGCCGTCCTCGTCCCCTGATACTCATACATACATACGTCTTTTACTCATACATACAAGTATCGAATATTTATTACAGAAATACACGCTAACCTGAGTAGAACTAGTTGCAGAGCTGGTCACCTCAATGCAACTTTATCGTTAAAACACACAAATAAGCTACAATGCCAAATTGGAGTTTACTTGGTGCCATAGCACTGCCAAATATTGGTGGGTGGGGGGTAGCTCTGGCCACAGCGGACCGCAGTACAGGACCTGATGGTAAGGACTGGTACAACAGTATCAAGCGGCCGAGCTGGAACCCACCAGACTGGGTGTTTGGGTCGGCTTGGACAGCAGTGTATACTGGCATGGGCTACACTTCTTACATGGTTTATAAAGAATGTGCTGGATTTACTGGTAGGTTATTTCATTTCTCACTAACACGTAGATATATCTAATATGATTCTCATAATTCATGTTACTTATTAAAATAGTAACAATTTTATTGATGCACAAAGTATAAACAGTATTATTTTATAAACACTTAATTTAACTTTTAATTGAGAAGTAAAAGTAGTTGGCTCAGTGTAAACGACATATGACTTTTATGCTAACACTCATCCTACTCACACACTAGAAATCCCTGACCCCCATGACCCAAGAATAAAAATTTATCTATCACAAAAATATCTGTGTATAATAATTGATTATTTTTTTTTACTATTATTACCTGTACTAAGTTTGTGGATGATATTTTTAGGTAAAGCCATTGTACCATTAACTCTTTATGGGGGACAGCTCATTATTAACTGGACTTGGACGCCAGTTTTCTTCAGGGTGCATAAGATTGGTTTGGTAATTATAATTAAAAGTACTGATTATTATATTTAAATGCACTTTTAACATACTTTGAAATTAGTTTATGTAAATTTTACGGTTTATTTAAAATATTTTTTGTGTCCTTATTATGTATTAAATATTGTTTGTGTCCTCACAATGATAAGTATGACCAACTGTTCTCATCCCAGGCGTTGCTCCACATACTGGCATTAGATGTAGCGGCCGCAGCGTGCGCAGTCAGCTTCTACAAGGTCAATCCTAACACCGTGTACTTCATGACCCCTTACCTGTGTTGGTTGTCCTATGCCACTTGCCTCAACCATGCTCTGTGGGATCTTAACAAGGACAAGAAAAAAGAATAACCACCAATTTATTAACAGTGTTAGAGAGTAAGTCACTCTCTAACTGGCAGATTTTCACTTTCAATTGTTAGGTACCCTAAATTAACTTTACATAATAATTATATTAGTAACTAAAAGATATTTTTGGTAATGGTCATAGTATTTTAAGTGTTGTTATATAATTTTAGTGCAAGAGCCTTACAAAAATGATTGGAGTGATGGCTTAGTAAAAAAGTGTAATTTTTATCAAGTGAGACATTCACAACTTTGGCACATATCTTATTACAAGTATCTTATTTAGTAGCACTGCACGTATTGGGTGCCTATAAAAACTAACCGTAATTACCCAATCTATTAGAAATTAGAATCTGATGTTTATATGTTCTACATGATTTTTTTTGGTTATAGGAAATATTTAAATATTTCGCACAAGACAAGTCTTCCTGACCAATTCTAGTCAAATATGTATTTTGAACTAAATATATTATGAATATTTAGTTATTTGCACAGAGTAGATTTTAATCTATACGAATTATATTAGTCTGTAAGCACAACTCATACCAATTAAATTGGAGTAATTAATGCATTTATTTATTGTTAGCGTTTAGTATCGGTGCTAGTGATTGTAATTGTTCAATTTAATATTCAAAGTTTGTTGTTTCAAAGTTTATTTACATCGAAAAGTAAATTGTTGAGGTCATTTCATGCGTTTCAATTTATTCAACTCTCCCTGCTGTATGGACGCGTCCTTGTAGATTTGTTTCACTTTGTCCTTTCGCACGTTGTCACTGAAAAGGAAAATTATGGCTTAAATCTGGGTACCAAAATGGTTAAAAAACTTATGGAAATTTTCATGTGAATATTTTTGTACCCCATAATATTGTATGCAAAATGTATAAAGGTACATTATATTATTCTTCAGTCCGTGTGTATCTCACTGAACTCCCTCAAGGGCTGGACCGATTTTGATTAAAAATTTTTTGTGAGTGGGTCTCAGGATGCCTACGATTCACAATTGGAACCGGTAGGTGCGTTGTTGTCGAGATGTACTAAGAGGTCAACACTATTGAAGAAATGAAAGTGTTGCCATAGAAAAAGCTATTGCAAGTAATATCCCTACCTGTGTATCTTCTGTCTTATCTTCACAGACGCGATGTAAGCCTTATCTCTCCTTATCTCTCTGAGCGCCCCCTTCATTTCCTTCTTGTATTTACCCTCCAGTCGGGCTCTTTCTGCACTCTCCTTGGATAATTTAGAGTTTTTGCTGCCAGTGAACCTGTAAAATAAAGACGAATTTAATACCTATTCAATATAAAAATTTCGGTGTCAATAAACGAACCCCCTAGCATTACAGTGGTCAACGCCGCCCATGACATTTTTAATACCTACCAACTAAACCTAACAAAAGACCACAAGATATGGTTAAGATTATTATCATAAATGCATAATCAATTAAAATAAAATATAAATTGATTATTGAAATAAACAAAATATCCCTTTTTATATTCAACACTGCATTTTGCTCAGTGAACGTCAGAAATAAGATTACTAAACTAATTATGATGTAGTTCTGGTCTTAAATTGACACAAGCATTATAAGTACCTACTCCAACTGATTTGAAAAATCAAACCTGAAAACTGAATGCAATAATACGGACTCTATCTCATTCATCATCATCATCATCGGGCACCGACCACACAGCCACTAGACTCCTAATGTTGTAATGATTTATGGAGAACATTCAGACCACTAGCTGAGGTATGACGAGCGGGGGGACTGGCTAATTCAACGCTGTGATTGGCTAATTCAAGGTCACAAGAAACTCAAAGAAATATATTAATTTAAGCAACGGGAAAGAATGAGACGGCACGAATTTATATCGGTACTATAATACTGATGTGTTGTTTTAAACCATTCGCCTGTTATTAGGAGTCTAGTGGCTATGTGGTCGGTGTCATTGGGAAATGTTGATGATGTAAATGAAAACTTTTTATAAATAAATACTACTTATATAGATACTTACACTTCTTGGATATCCGGTTCGTAGAGTCTCAAAGCCTTAGGCCTTACTTTTTCTCTAGCAAGAGGTGTGTAAGTCTTAACTTCCAGACATTGTTTCATATGTTTTAATACTCCAGATACTTTATGACTAACTTTTTTGGGATACAGATCGAAGTCTACTCTTCCAAGCAACTTTATATGAGGTTCAAATATAGCAGCTTGTGCATCAATATCATTATAATTATCAAAAAACTCTTTGACCATTAACGATGAATTTAACAGGCATCTTATTTTGAAGTCATCATCGACCTCTTGTAACACGAAATCCTTAGCGGCCATTTTGTTGTTGACCGCCATTTTGGAACAATCTGAGTCTATGTTTAAAATTTTCATGTCTCTGTGCAACCGGAATGGCGGGACAACTTTAATTGGGTTTAAAATGCTAGTATTACCGCATTGGTACAATATGCCGCGAAGAAAATTGACCGCAGTTGGTACAAAACGTTTCGATAATACTGTGTATTCTAAAATTAATGCTGTTACTAACAACCCCCTAGATATAGAGTGTCGATCGGTAAATCTACTCGAACTTAAAATTTCAGACATAAATATGAGACTAGGCGTAGTTACAGGATGCCGAAAATCAGAAGTGGGATACAGCAGGGAAACTAATTTGAAAAAGATTAATGTATCTAAGTTAGGGATCACTTTAGGCCTACGTTTGAACATATCGTGTTTCTCTTTCAATAACTCGACGAAAAACTTTTTTGTCGAAACTTTATTAGTATGCACTAAATCATAGAGATGTGGTACTAACTTATCAAAGACTAAGAACGATTTAATCACTTCAGCTTCTTCGGTTAGATTGCTAAATATATCGTTAATATATTGTAATAAATGCGCGAAAAGTCTGCTAAGTAAATCTTTGTTATTTTGCGATAAACCTGGATTGTAACTTTTAATTAGTTTTTGTAATGCAGTCGATTGCTGTGAAGGCGATTTTCCTTCCAATAGTTTCTGTAAAAAAGATATGAATGTGTAAGTTTATGTACATTTTAAAATGAATAAAAAAATATACTAATATGTACATCCATCCAAAAATTTGGTAATCCCTACCCGTAAATTGTCACCCTCCTCCGTTTTTAAATCGAAGAATGATTTTATTTCACTTGTTATCTCCTCTCCTACGTCTGATTCATCTTCAGATTCTCTCAAATCTTTGAAATCATCTTTAACACCAGACAAGTTTTCATCTGCATCATCATCACTGACTTCATCATCAGAACTTTCATTTTCATTACTTTCATTGGTATCATCTCGTTTACTCGTAATTGTCGATTTACTTTTAACACCATTAACTTTAGGTTCAACATTAACATCAATCTCAGTACTACTTTCTTCATCTGAACTGTCTTCAGTTTTAGCATTCTTTGCTGTTTTTATTAATTCATTTTCATTATTGCTAGACTTTTTTTTACCTTTATCTTCATTTATATTATCATCTGATGTACTGGTCCTAGTTTTAACAGGCTGATCTTCCTTTAAATTAGATTTCTCGGATTTAGAATCATTCTCATTACCACTGCTTGCTTCATCTTCATCTGAAGTGTCGTCATCTTTACTATCTGATTTATTTTTTGCGGTTTCACTTTCATCTTCATTATCTGCAGATTCCTCTGCACTTTCTTCATCTTCATCACCTCCATCATCTTCACCGTCCGATGATGTGTCAGATATTCCGTCCTCAAACTGTTTCTTGCCATTAGGAACTGCAATAAATGTTATTTAAGCAAGACTATATCAAGAAACGAGAAATTCAATGGTATTTTTTAAACTTACCAGAGTAATCTTTAAGCACATGATCTGGCACCAGCGGCTTCCCGTCCTTATCATACGCTAACATGAACTCTTGGTCATTGTCCAGTTCAAAATTATCATCTAAGTCATCTGCTGACCTGTTAAAAGTAACACAATGTCTTTTAAAACATAATTTATTGTGAATTGTGTGACCTTTAATAATTTTTTTGAGAACAGGAACTTTTATCTGAACTAAAACAATCCACACATTTTCTCGTAAGTTTCATTCATTTATAGATTTGAAATAGAAATCGCTATGAGATTTGTTACATATACGCTGTTTGAGTTTAGTTTTACATTTACAACATACCGATGTTGCTTGGTTGGTTGTGCCACTGTAACAATACCATCATCTGGCATCATTCGCTGCTCTCTCTGTTTCTCTAAGTCTTCCAACCTCCTCCTCTCTTCTTCCTTCTGTTTCTCTGTGTTTTTCAGACCATCTGAGGGCTGATATAATCAACAATTTTAAAATCTAATAAAAATTCCCACCAAAATAATTGTAAATAAACGCGTACACGCCCATATCTCTTTATTAGGATTCCCTGTGTCGCGTGTGACATGGAAATAGACAATACTAACCCACAACAGAAAACAAACAAATTTTTCACTAATAACTTACTGTTCCTCTTTTCTCAAACCGAAGTTCCCTCATCATCTTATCATAATCTTGCCCTTTTTCAGCTGAAGCAAGAAGTTTATCAATCACAGATTCTTCTTCAACTCTCTGCCTTTTAAAAACGACTGGTTGTAGATCCTTCCATTCGCTGTCTAACTTTTCTGTGAGGTCCAAAGTCTGTTCTTTCTCTTTCTGCTTCTCCACTTTCCTTTTCTTTGACTCCGCTATAAGCTGCTCAATAAGGTCTTTGTGAGATTTGGCACCATCTTTGGAATCAGACTTTGAGAGCATACCACCCCCAAAGTGTCCTTCTGATACAAAATCATCTAAAACCAATATAACAATATGAGTATATTATATGATAGCATGATGAAAATAGCAGCGGTTTAAACATTAGACTCCTGAACAGATGGACCTCAGTACGAGTCCTGCACAATCCTCTAATTTTAAAAAATAAATTTGCATATTAATAATTAATTATCACTTCCTCCGGTAAAGGAAAAAATTGTGAGGAAATCTGCACATCTGAGAGTTCTCCATAATGTTTTCAAAAGTGTGTGAAGTCTGCCAATTCATACTTAGGCAGCATGGTGGACTATGGCCTGTGACCCTCGCCTAGTGACTCACTACTAGTGAGAGACGCCCCAAACCCAAAATTGGGACAATGGACCAGGCAAACGAATTTTTTTTTACACGTCAAATAAATCTATAAAAAATTACAAGAAAAACTGTGTTTTTACTTTTTCCATATCTCAATAAATGGCTGAGATATTAACGATCAAAGTGCGTATTTACGGACGTTGGTTTTTTTAAAAACGCAGGCGGTCGGTCACTACTCGATGACGTCATCTCTCAGTAGTCGCGCGTAGTTGATAGGGATTTTTGACCGAAATGTTAATTTAAACTCAAGTAAAGCCGCGAGCAAACCTTAGTTATCAATAATAAAATAACATATATAATTCACATACTATCTACTACATCTATGCAAAATTTCAAGTCTGTATCTATAGAAATAAGAAAGTTATAGATTTTTGAACTGCATAGACCCATATTTTCTATACTTGCGCCGTATCATGCTCGCGGCCGAGCCACGTCGTGACGTCATAGCGTAAGCGCGGAAATTCAAAAAAGGGCTTGAACTTCTCGTCTTTATAACTTCGGAAATACTGCATGTATTGAAGTGAAATAAAAAGTTATGTAATGTATATGACCTAAGCTCGGATTTTAGGTGTATTTGATAGTAATATTTTGACCCTTTTGCCTTCTCCATTACGTGTTGCAATGACAATAAATGATGATAAAAACAATGTTACTTTTACACACCATCTAGGCCTCCAAATCTCTTCCCTTCATCTTCATCATCTGAAGATCTTGGGTCATCAAATTTTTCAATCTGCTCTAAGGTTTGACCTCTGAAATACAAGTTACAAAATGCATATCAGAATATTGTATAATAAAGAATAAATGACACCTCAAACTAACAAGTTTGCATGCAGTATGGATTTACAAATGAGGCATCATAAATACTCATCAAGAACAAACGTGGTCCCCTGAATGTCTGCCCAGCCGAAAATCTTAATTGGGCCTCATGCTCAGCAAGAAGGGTTATTAGATTAAAGGGTCAACAACCATTTGATTTAAAGGACAGCAAAATCAATGTTTTTAACAGAAAATAAACGCTAACACTCACACCACACTAGGATTTCACGTCATGGACATGGAATCATAGATGTGTCATTGCATGGACTACACAAATAACACATCACTCACACCCATGACTCGAGACTGCTTTATACATGTCCTAGTAAGCATGGAAATACACCACAACCCCTATTTTAAATACAAAATAGAATTATACCTATGAGTCAATATTTCATCATCAGCCAAGTTATAAATATTCTTCTTGCTGTGCTGTTTGGCACGTTCTGCGGCAAACCTGGCGACCATGCGCTCTTCGGCAGACAGTAGAGAGTTCTTCTCTCCAATACGACGGTCAATAAATGAGTTTGTTTTGTTCATGAGCCTCATTTCAGTGCCAAGGGTTTCTTTTCTCTGTAACAAAACTGAATTAATAAGTTTGCAAAGTGCTATAAGAATGAATGTTGTTTCTGTGGCTTCCACTTGATAATTAAAATTGGATTTTGTTCGCACTGCACTTGCAAAGGCTCAGTTACCTTCTGTACTGCCTTAGCTCTGGAGACACCGGGCAGTCCTCTATCATGTTTAGATTTTTTACCAAGCACTTTTAGTTTTTCCTTATTTATATGCACTTCGAATGGATTTATATTTTTCTTAATAATGCCATCTCTTTTTTTAGCATGTACTTTATCTGCTAATCCTGCGTTCCTCTTGTTTTTAACTTTAACCATACTGTATAAAATAGTTATAATCAATCTACGAAAATATAATTGAGATAATACTTTTCTTTTAGATTAGTTTAAGGTAAATGCGCCCTAACCTAACCCTAACCTAAATGGTATCAAATCAACAATTTAAATTTTAAATTGACATTTTTGACAGCACATATAAAACACATGGATTTGACGTATGACACATTCGTTTTTAGTTGCGTTCACAATTATTTGATAGCCCTAGTGGCCCTTTAAGATTGACATAATATAGTAGTAATCATAAGTCAATTGATGCCCATTGCCCTATTATTACTTTTACATACTTTAAGATGTCTTTATATTAGTTCAATTCAGTAGACAAAGGAGCGGAACAATGTTTTAGGAATTTTAACATAATTTTAATAAAAAACCAGGAAAGACTTCAGCTGTATTGAATAAATTGCGTTTTTAATCATTGTTCTGCATTTCTTATTACATTTTTATATGAACATTAATTAATTAAAATTATAAATTAAATAAAAACTATTTTGTTTTGATAAAGAACGAAATTTATCTGTTTATCTGTCATTGGTTGATGAAAAGTCTTGAAACTGAAAGGGAAACAGTCAAAGTCAAAGCCGATAGCAACCGAAACGGGCTTCGGCTGGTTTCGTTACGACGCCGTGTAGCACCTAGCGCGTAGGTATATTATTGTGTGGCTGCTCTTCCTTGTTCGCTGGCGGAATCTACTTGCTTGAAGAAAATGGCAGACATTAACGACGAAGGAGTACTTGCGGAAGAAATCGAAAGTAAGTAAAATGTTTTTATGACTACTAATAATATTTTTTCAAACAAGAAATTATTTTTTGGGTAATTTTGAAGCAAAAATCTGTATGTGCCTTATTGATACAGGAGCCGCATAATGGCTTCCCAGCTATGTTGTATGAAAGTTTTAATTTATAGTATCTTGATATTTAAATATCTCTGATAGTATGATGTTTATACAAAAATGTTTCAAGTGAAAGTTGTTTGGCAATAAAGTGCGGATCGTTCTGCATATATACCTTCATTTATACGAGTCTATTTATGTCTGCCTACTGGTGGTTTATTTTTATTCAACGCGTAACTTACACTTCAAAATCCACGTATGGCACGCTAAAATGGCGACTTTCTAAAAGCACCTTTTAATGAGAACCGATGCGGATATCTATAAGGAATAGCTTTTACTTGAAAGATTTTTCTCTGATATGAATTAAAATTCATAAAATTAAATAAATTCGTGTGTTTTATTGTGTTATCAATCGGCCATGGCATGGCCGCCATTTTTCGTGGTGTTGCGTTCGGAAACTAGCAAGCTAACTAGCTTAACTTTTAAATCAAGAGAATCTTTAGTTGCAAAAGTAAATTAAGTTTGTTTATAAAATCATTAAAAATAATTAAATGAAATATTAATATTATGAGGCTTAGTTCATATTAGTTCGACGCGAACGCTAGAAAACTAAACAAATCCATGCGAATATTTGCTGGCTGCATTTTGTAGATTTAATTAGCAAGATGTCGGCTCGGTTATTTCGTTTCGTTACTGAGATTGCATTTATTGCATTGTTGCATAGTGCATAGCCCAGCAAGACTCTATATCATAGGCCATAGCACGAAATACAGAAAGAAGTGGAAATGGTACAAGTGTTGATTAATAAGGAAACCACGGTAGCAAAATAAACACAAGTAAATCCCTAATCGTATTATTCACACTAAGAAACTTACATTTTAATTGGTTGGTACTTGTCAACTTAAAATAGTCTATCAAATCGGCTGTTTATAGTTGAAAATGCACCTTAACATGTTATCTTAGTTTTTATTTTTCCTTGCCATATTTGGTGTTTTGTTACCTTTATAAATTATACTATTTCCATTTCTTTATTTTCTCGATGACAGCTCCTGTGAAAACTTGAACGAGCGTCTTTTTTACATTATGTATGCATTATTTTATAAAAATATGACGTTTTCACACGTACAAGGTTATACCACCTGATTCGGAGAAACTGATAGGGATGGGCTATATCGATAAACGTAACACGATAACAGACCCGATATTTTTACAAAATGTAAGAAACTAACTGCTGCCGGATACTTTTGTACAAATTTATTAACTAATATTATACTATATTTCATTACAAGATGTTACACGTATTTATTCTTGATTGATAATGCCAAGTACTTTAAAATTTTCGAAGATGTTGTAAAATAAGTAGGTATAAGTAGATACTCGAATTAATAATTATAAAAGGCAGTAATAGCCTAGTCACTAGTGGTTAATATTTCGGTCTCCTGTTCGGGGGGTCTAGAGGGTTCGAATCCCAGGGCACGCACTTCTGACTTTTCGGAATTGTGTGCGTTTTAAGTATTTAAATATTATCATTAATTTGCTAAAACGGTGAAGGAAAACGTTTTGAGAAAACCTGCAGCAAACAAGCAAATTCCGGATTATCCGATATATAAACATATAACTACTTTAATGCAATGTTCATAATTATATGTACCTACTGAAATAAAAATAAATAAAAATACGGTTTCCAGTTAAATTACATAACATACATATATTCTTAATTATCATTAGATACTTACATGCTTACCACGTCTTACGTTAGTGCGTCTTTTACGACGGCTAGGATGTTTTTGTTTTCCTACAGAGTATAATACATATATATGTCAGCGACATCCATTGTGGGCTTATTTCATGTCAGGATTTCAGTTTAGGATAGCAAATAAAACACAGGTTCCGGACAAACACATGAAGAACACGTTTATTCAATGATCACTCCGGCTTGGCATAAATTCTCTCTTTTACTTTGGTTATTTGGTTGTTTACGCGGAACTCCGTTTCCGACATATTTGATTTACTCAGCGATACGCAATATTGATGTTATCGATCGAGCCACTCGCTCAATCCGCGATATCACATTTTATTAGAACTTTAATAACAACTTGCTCTTTCCGAAATTTTCAATTACTTCAAACCAAAGCAAAACTCAAAATCTTTAACATAGGAAAAATGGCTACTAGTGGCGAGTGGATTTTAATAAACTTTGTATTGCATTTTTTATCCCTAACTACCGTAAACTACCACTGCTTCCAATGTCCAATTATTATCGAGAACATTAAAGAAGAAATTCTATTTTTAAATTAGGTACTTCTATGTGTCTCGTCAACAGATAAATCAACGCGACAATATTCATATAATTAATAATTCATATTGACTGAGTTCACTGTTAGAGAATGCCAACAACACCAGCGTATTTATATGTATTATAATATATGTATTTATATTATTTTATATTTATTAACAATGGAATTATTTGTGAAGCTATTTATTTGATAAATAGCAATTTAAACCCTAATCAGTCTTGGCCGTTGATCGTTTTTTGGCAATAACTTGCCTGTAGTATGTAGTATAAAAATAGTAAATTGTTTTATAACAACTTCACAAAATGTCATTACAATTGAATGTACGGCATAGGAAATAGTGCTTTCTATTTTGTCAAAAATGTCCATCCCTAACGCATAACAACTAACCAAAATCCCATTGCAATTGGATGAACGGCTTGGAATGGTGTGGAGGGCAAAATGAAATATTCTTTATTCCACACCATCTAGCAGAACTGTATACACATGTTGTTAAATAAATGGTAAATGTAATATTGATATGAATTTTTTTAACTAGAAATAATATAATAAAATTGTCGATATCGATTTTTTTTACCGCATCCCTGCACGAGTAGCATAGAATTTTCTGGGAATAGCACTACTTCTTAAAACTTAAAACGAACCTTATTGCAAAGGGACTGAGTAGCTTTTTGGTTATAAATTATAGTTTCTTTTAATTGTATGTTTTTGATTTTTTGGTTTTCAAATTAATTTAAAACTAGGCTTACCTATGGTACGAAACTCCGCCATTAGATAAATTCTAAGCTCTGCTATCATTTTTGCTCTCCAAAATTGCACAGTAAGGCATATTTACGTAGTTTATTAAGAATTTAATTTACGCAATGCACAACTGACGCATCTCAGTGACAGTTAAGCAATACCGGCCATTTTCCGGCAAATACGCGGAGCTCCGCGCAACCTTAGTGCGTGTGCCACGCCTACTTTGCACTTCCACTTCTCTCTCTGTATTCCGTGGGCCATAGTATAGTATAGTATGGCATTTAATATAGGTACCTTGACACTTGACATCCAATTCCAATGTTTTCATCAACGAATCTTTTCTTTAATCGTTGGTTTTCATTGATTCGTATAAAATGACATAATGACACTGACGTTGACATGACATTTACTCCCGATCGGGGGTTTACCGTTTACGTAGACTCGTAGAAGTAGAATAGAATAGAACTCACTCGTTGACGTAGGTACCTACGTTACGCACTACGGTTAAGTTAAGGTCGACAAGGTGGTATAAGAAATTAAGAATAAGGCTCCGCGCAAATTGGCTACCGACCAGCTACGGGCTTAAGTAGTGAAGAGTAACTAACTTATTTTTTAATGCTCCACAAAAAATTAGTAAAGTTCATATAATGTACTTATTTTTTGTGTACATTTAAAGCGTCTGACAAAAGTTTTGGTCCATGGAAAGTGTCTGACACTTATGATACTATTTTAGTCTAAATAGTTAGACTAATTAGTTTAGTATCATTTTATTCTAAAATTTTTGGAATAATATTCTATTCTTTTTTTTGTAAATTTTTAGAATAAATCAGCCATTTAACAATAAGTTACCTAGTACCTGCCCAGGTGTCACGAGGTGAGCTTCCACAAGCATGCAGGTATTCAAAGAACATGAGACGCTTCTGAGAACCTAAGGTTTCATCGATGTGCAAATAAGTTATGTCAGATTGCTCTGGAATCTTGGACTACTACACACTAAACTTTATCAAATTGTGCATTCTTTATGATAAAATTCATACTCGACTAACATTTAATTCTTCTGAATCCTTAGAGATCTTGAAAGATGCTGATCTTGCAAAGATATCTACCAAGAAGGTTATTCAGAAACTGGAGAAGTCCTTTGGGGTGGACTTGACCAAGAAAAAAAAAGTGATCGACCAGCTGGTAATGGACTATGTGAACAGCAAAGGTTCTGATGATGAAGATGCTGAAGAAGAGGAAGAAGAGGTAAGTCGAAATGATGATGACGATATACTTTGAAAAGAAAAAGTCGAAAGTCTGCGGACGGTAGATTCTAGTGTGTGTATATTGTAGCGACATCGCACACACGTCGCATGCCTGAATCACGCTATGTTACTTTTCTACACTGCGCATATACATAATATACAAGTCCCGAACGTGAAAAGTCTGAGCTCGACCGCTTCCCAGGCATGACACCTTGCTTGGCAAGAGATCTCCCTTTACTAAACTCCCTTTACTAAGGTGTGTATTTGGCGGCGCAGCAGCGCGCACACAAACCAGCTTTGTTGGTACCTTTTAATACTCTTTGTACAATGTGTCAGGAATTGGATTTAATGACAAAAATCCATACACAGGGAATTTCACCTGAATGGAAGCCATTTTTAAAATTCATATCTCGTATTGTTAAGAGTTCATTGAAACATCTTTTTATGATCTTTTATTATCCACACATTTGAAAGTCACCTTATTTTAATGATGATGAAATTCGCTATTAAAACAAAATTTGATAAAAATTTACAAAATATAATTTAAAACCTATAGTTTAGATAATAAACTCTGTAAATTTTGTTGCTGTTTTTTAGTTATTGTGCTCTACCTGAAAAACCGGTCCCTTAACCTATCGTTTTTTTCTTCTAATTTGTTTGCAGGAAGCTGTGCTTACAAATAAACCACAAATTATTACTGGTATTCATTCTAATAAATTTAAAAACGGTGTCTATCTAAGTCTAACAACAACAGTCAATGCCCCATACTTTAATGATCATTGTCCTTTAAAAATAAAAATTCATAGAAATTAGAGGGGTGAAGGGTGCGATCCTTTGTATGGATTTATTGGTGATAAAATTTGAAGTACAATACGTGGATAAAATATCAGAAATCTGATCCCTAACATATTGTACATTGGTAATTGGCAATCCTCCCAAGCTATATTCTGAACAGGAATTATGAAATCCATGGAAGGATTCGTACCTAGAAATGTTGGTTAATGTATCCTATAATTTTTATTATAGGACGAAGAAGAAGAGGAAGAAAAAAAGCCGGCAAAAAGAGCAGCGCCACCGTCCAAAGGATCCGCGAAGAAGGCGCGGAAGACTTCTTCGGAGGAAGAGGAAGACAGTGAATCTGAGGTTTGTTCATGATTTTAGACGATCAACGTAGTATTGACACGGAAGTGGGTAAACGATGGGAAGAAATAAGGCCGGCTTCAAAAGATGATGTTTTTATTCACTGGATGGGGTAACACTCGTAGTCTAAGATCCAATAGCAGGATTAGTGCGCTCATCTTTTTTTTGGTAAAATCCAAAATTTTATGCATATTTATAATTAGGAGAATATATATATATAGGGCTGCCTATCAAAATTTGGCCGCTAGTATTTTTAATTAAATTATTTTAAATTTATTTTTGGGAAAAAATTTCGTTCACTTGTTTTTTAAATAAAACCTTGTCTATATCACGGCAATTTATAAGAGTCTAAAAAATCACGGTTGCCGTTCCGCACCTGGCCGCAACCTCTTGGCAGCCAGGTGTAAACAGGTACGATTTCGATACATTTATACGTTCATAACGTACATCTATTAATTATACATCAAATTAAAGGTAATTTTTTTCTATTTATTATAATATATGGCTGCCTAATTACATCCGGCCGCAAATAAGGGTTGCTGGCTGTTAAAGATGATAAATATTTAAGGTAGAGTGAAAGAGAGTTAGCGCGTAACATTATTTGGTGGACGAAGACAGCGATTGCCAGCTGTGCGACGCTTTTAAGCCATTGCGTATGCATTAAATGTTAGTGTTCTCAACTGAACAGCTATGACATTTTTGTCTCCTAAGGCATGTGTTGATATCGCGGAGGCTAACACGGCCCTTGAGCGCGCAATACCTCCGCAGAAGTGATAGTGATAGCCCCGATCAGATTTTTAAATGAGAGTTACAATTTTTTTTTAATTTTAAATTTGCTTTTATGTTTAACTAGCTTTCCCCCGCGGCTAAGCCCGCCAATAGAAACCTAACTATATACAAAGTTTCAAGTTAATCCACTGAAGAAATAAAAGTTTCTGTTTATCCCCATTTTATCCCCTAAGGGGGGGAATTTCCAAAAATCCTCTCTTAGTGCTACCCTACACTCCCCAAGGAACATACAGTAGTTTCTTTCGGCTGTACGTTGTCTGTCAGACACTAAGTAACGGAAGAGTTTTATTATATTATATTGGAACGAAGTTCCTTACGGCAGGCTTGGAGGGGATAGGGATTTTGCTGCGCGACCGAACTGAAAAATATGTGATAGTAAAACCGTAAGCGTGGAAAAAAGGTGAGCGTGGAATAAAACCGTTAAATTCTCAAACTCAAACTCAAATCATTTATTTCATGTAGGTATTTTTCAATACACTTATGAACGTCATTTTTGCATCTACCACCGTTTCGCTAAGGTGCCTTTAAATTTTAAATCTTTAAGGAGAAGAAACGGCGAAAGAAACTCCTCGGCACATCTTTTGAAAAAAAAAGGAAATGCTTACAATTACATAACTACTTAACTGATTTTATACCTACATACAAATACATTCATACATACTAACATGAGCAGAACCGGTCGCGGATGTCTATTGCCAAGCATCTTTGTCATTAATATATTCATCGACTGTATAATACCCTTTCTCTATGAGTCGTGTTTTAACATGTTTCTTAAATATTTGCATGGGCAAATCAATAATAGACTTCGGTACTTTATTAAAAAAGCGTACCCCGAGCCCCACAAATGACCGCTGGACCCTACGAAGGCGGTACGAGGAAGTCACTAAATGGTGCATATTTCTAGTTTGCCGATTAGTAATATCGGATTTTTGTTTATAACAACTCAAATTTTTCTTAATAAATATTAAATTGCTATAAACATATTGAGAAGCTACAGTTAGTACACCTATTTCTTTGAATTTGTCACGCAATGATTCGCGTGATTTTAATTTATAAATTGCCCTAATAGCTCTTTTCTGTAAGACAAAGATTGTATCAATATCCGCTGATTTACCCCAAAGTAAAATACCATATGACATAATACTATGAAAGTAGGCAAAATAGACAAGCCTTGCTGTTTCAACGTCAGTAAACTGTCTTATTTTTCTTATAGCATAAACAGCCTTACTAAGTTTACCCGCAAGTGTCGCTATATGTGTCCCCCACTGGAGCTTACAGTCTAAAGTTATCCCCAAAAATACTGTACGACTTTCCATATTTAATATTTCCTTATTCAATTTAATGTCCTTATGAACGCTTTTAACATTTGGCAATGCAAATTCAACACATTTCGTTTTATTAGCATTAAGAAGTAAGTTATTTACAGAAAACCAGTATGAGATGTGGGCGAGAGTACTGTTCACATCGTCAAAATTTACTTTATCTCTATTAGTTTTAAATATGAGTGAAGTATCATCTGCAAACAGTACAATATCTGCATACTTACTAATATGAAATGGAAGATCATTTATATATACTAAAAAAAGGAATGGACCTAAAATTGAACCCTGAGGGACACCAATCGAGACCAATGAGACGTGCGCAGGCGCGACAGTAGCCGAAGGAACTTCGTTCCTACCTGGTGTCCCACGACACAATTAGTTTTTATATAGATTAATATGTAACAGGCGATTAAATACTTTAATAAAATCAAGTAAAATTTTCAAACAGTAATTTCACAGCAAAATTTTCTTTTACATAGGTAACCTTGATTTTATTTCTTTATTTTATAAATCAAAATTAAATATCATAATCATCATCATAACAACCCATAACTGTCCCACTGCTGGGAATGGGTCTTCTCTCACAATCACAATGTGTATAAGCCATAGTCCACCACGCTGGCCAAGTGTGGATTGGTGAACTTTACACACCTTTGAGAACATTATGGAGAACTCTCAGGTGTGCAGGTTTCCTCACGATGTTTCCCTTCACCGAAGCAAGGGATATTTAAATTATAATACGCACATAATTTTTATAAATTAGAGGTGTGTGCGGGGTTTGAACCCCCCGGTTCGGTGGTCCATCGTTCAACCATCATTGCTTGCAATATTAAATATAATAATTCAATATTAATTTTTTGTTGTAAAATTTAAATTTGTCATTTTGAAAAGAAAGACATTTCTTTTTGAGTATTTATTAAGTCGTCTCTATTACTCCCCTGTGGTTGAGAGTGGCCTACGACGCATGCGCAATGGCTTAAAAGTGTCGCACAGGCACTGGCAATCGCTGTCTTCGTCTGCCAAACGATGTTACGCGCCAACTCTCTTTCACTCGACCTTAAATATTTATCATCTTTAACAGCCAGCAACCCTTATTTGCGGCCGGATGTAATTAGGCAGCCATATATTATAAAATAGAAAAAAATTACCTTTAATTTGATGTATAATTAATAGATGTACGTTATGAACGTATAAATGTATCGAAATCGTACCTGTTTACACCTGGCTGCCAAGAGGTTGCGGCCAGGTGCGGAACGGCAACCGTGATTTTTTAGACTCTTTATATAAATTGCCGTGATATAGACAAGGTTTTATTTAAAAAACAAGTGAACGAAATTTTTTCCCAAAAATAAATTAAAAATAATTTAATTAAAAATACTAGCGGCCAAATTTTGATAGGCAGCCCTATATTTATATATTCTCCTAATTATAAATTATATGCATAAAATTTTGGATTTTACCAAAAAACAGATGAGCGCACTAATCCTGCTGTGGGATCTGGTACTATCGCGACACAGTGACTCGACACGACGCTGTACACTTTACTTTACTTTTCTATTCGCTGCTCTTCCTTATTTCTTCTTCTGGTCCTCCTCTCGGATTCGCTTCCGAAACTGAACTGTCCCAGCCGTGCAGTGTTGCCAACCTTAATTTAAGAAAAATCGGTAGAATTAGGCAGATCTACGTATTTTCTACCGATTTTTACCTAAGTAGGTACTCAGGGCCGCCTCTACCCGTATTACTAGCAACCGCGTGCAATAACTTTTTGCACCTTGCAACTTCTATCCCGCTCGCACGTGTCAATGCTCTTGTCAACAGACTGATGATAATTCTATTTTTAAATTAGGTACTTCTATCCCGTTCGCACGTGTCAACAGATTAATCTATGATGTTGCATGCGGGGACGTATTAAAAGAACCATTTACGATTTTAATTTTCATATGTCAATATTTCCATTTATTGTAGGCATTGCAATTTTTAAATAGTAACTACGCATCATTGAGTATTCACCAATGTCTGGCAAAAGCGAACTTAAAATACTCCATTGTGGCTGTTATTCCATTTATTATATTAATTGTTACCATACATATTTTTAGTATTATTGAATTGTACAATTTAAATTATGTTCTTAATGATGATGACGCTTTGAAAATCAAAATTAAATTCTACATCGCAATCGTAACCGTGATCTGAGAAAAAATACCATTGGCATAATCAAATGATTTTCCATTAAAAGGCCCGAAAAGAATACTGATTAATGTAACATTGCATTACAATATGTATTGATGTACCAACTGTTCGTCTATCAGGAGGAAAAGAAGAAGCCAGCTCCTAAGAAAGGCAAGAAGAAGAAGGGGTCTGATGCTGACTCCGACTCGGATTGGGGCAAGAAGAAAGAAAAGGCTGCCAAGCCTAAGAAGGTTACCCTCTTGTTATATTGTATCCAGATTTGGATTACATAATATGTTGTTATACATGTCATGTCGATGTTATCTGACAGACTATTCTAGGATAAATCATAATTATTATCTCAGTCTGTAGAAATGGATAAAAGTATCCATGAACCGTTTCCGTTTCATATCGTTTACGCGTCATTTCCGTTTCATATAATTCCAAGTCACAAAGATAAGAAGCTTTCACTTCAATAAAAATATAATGAACTAAAGCCTTCACACCATTCTATTAAATAAACATCATATTATAGACAAGAAACGAAACAGATGCCCTATAATAAATTTTAACTCGCTCTCTGTCGCAGGGCGGAGGCCGAGGCAAGGGCGGCGGCTACACGCGCGCGTACAAGCTGTCGCCGGCGCTGGCCGAGCTGATGGGCGAGGAGGAGATGCCGCGCCACGAGGTGGTGAAGCGGGTCTGGACCATCATCAAAGAGAAGAAGCTCTACGACCCCAACAACAAGCAGTTCGCCATTTGCGATGATGCTCTCTATAAGGTTAGTTTTGATCGCTGGATGATGATTATTATATATTGTAAATAAATAAATAACGCTACACACTCATAGCCCCACACTAGGATTCCCTGTGTCGTGGGTGCCATGGACAACACACAAGAGAGAACACACACACCCAGAGCAAGAACGGAAATTTAAATTCATCATTCAAATTTCCGCCTCGCTGGGAATCAAACCCAGGACCCTCGGAACGACGATCCAGCTTGTTAACCATTACGCCATCCGGGTCGTCATTATCATTTTACATGTAACGGATTCTCACGATATTTCGACGCATTAATTATTATGCGCACGCTAAACATTGTAACTGACGGGTACAAATGATTTTTGTTCAGTATTGATATTTCTTCAACCAAGTTAAATTTTTTATATAGAGATAGTTGAAGCTTTAAACTGTTGGGCTGGGGAATTGAGATAGGAGGATATTTAAATCTTTCTAAATTGCATTTTTAATGTTTAAATGCTAAATATGAACCTAAACTTTAACACAAAACTGTTGCATTTGCAAAATGTGTGACGTCACAATAGGGGAGAGAGGACACATCGGTGACCACTTGTGACGAGAACGGACAAGAACAATAATGAAATTCGTGTGACGTATTCTATGAATGATCCCTAATAATAAATCTGTTTTTGTTTCCAGGTGTTCGGCACAAAGCGGTTCCGTACCTTCGGTATGATGAAGTATTTGAAAACACATTTCCTAGACGAGTAACTTTGGTGTGTAAGTAGCGTTGGGGCGGGGCGAGCTATTGATCGTGACAATATTATCATTGATTGGTTGGTAACCAATACATTGTCACAATATCGGTGTGACTGGATTTAATATGTAACATCATTAAGTTATTAATACTATGGACGTCGGGTCCGCGCTAAAAAATGTCCGAGCCAAATGACCTACAATCGACTGCAAATACTGCAATCGAAATTAAACCGTTATGTAATCGTTTTAGTGTTTAAATTACCTTGTTAAATTTTCTATTCTCGCGATGTCTGACTGGGACATTGTTTTCGCGATTTTAGTATTAGACCCGACGTCCATAGTAATAATAAGTCAATGTGTAACATTTCCAATAATATATTTTTCTTGTTTGAATGACAATTAGCTCGCCCCTTGACTAAATAAGTTAGGTTTAATTAATCCATTAAGAGATTTCAGTGAATTATTGTGACTGAATTTGGTGATAATATTTGTGAATGTGGAATGTTCAAAAAAATTATATTTTCTTTCAACGACTTTTTTATTCAAAGGTAATGTTTTATTATTCACGAATATGTCAGTTTTATTGTAGCTAAAGTAATTAGCTGTGATATCTTTTGATGGATTACTCTATACAATAATATGTACTAGGTTTGGTGTATATGATTGCCGGTTTGTAAGGTTCTAGGATATATACTGATTGACAGAGCTAGAGTTTGTTATGTTTGTACGAACAAAGTAATCCACCTATCAACTAAAGTTGACATATTCCAAGAACATTATGAACTGGCAATAATAATTATAATTGTAATAAATCGAATGTATGTGATACGAACGAATGTTGTTTCTTAACATTAATTGTTCTAAATTAAGTTTGATTTGAATATAATGTTTGATGAATCATTCGTAACACATACATGATTATTACAATGACAATTGAATTTTAAAAAATGTGATTATTTTTGCTTCCTATTTTTTTTATGTTTACACAGCGTTATCGGGCGCTGAGATGTTATAATATTCTGTAATGCACAGCGCAGTTCTGTTATATACTTGGCGAAAAAGGCCGAAGACGCGGGATACGAGTATGTGAACGGCCCATTCGGTCATCTTTGGTGATGACAGATGACATATCGGTGACAGGTGACAGATGGCAGATCGGTGTCGGTATTTTGGCGCGAATCAAAGGATGTTTGAATTCTTGTTGGCATTTAGAGAGAGATGACATGTATAGACGAATATATAAACAGGTGTATGTATTCTTGGTTATTCTAGTGCACGAATATCCGGCCGAGCATCTAAATGAGGCGCTAAATGTCAAAATTATAATATGACATTGACATCTGTCTTTGGCCTGTCATTAATTTTAAAGTCGAATTTCGTCATCGCTTACAGAATATTATATTATCTAGAACCTCTTTTGACTCTATTGAATCACTTATATTTAGTTGGTCAATAACATGGCAATTTGGCAATGTTTTGCAGTAAGTTTGGATTAGTTAAGTATTACTATGTAAGATAATCTGCAAATAGTCAATTTGTAATGCTTTGTACTTGGGTATGAGTTTAAGGTTGGTCTCGGTGTTTACTACCTAGTCAATAATGTCGCGTAGTAAAGTAATTCATCTGTTAACAAATTTCGACGCGTACAATGATATTATACATCACGACAGGTAGACCTCACCAACGCACCTAACGCGTGCCGTGAATTGGTCCCACTTGTGATAATTGCAGTCAGTCGAGCTGCGACTGTCATTGTGAGCGCACGTGTCGACTATCTACTAAAAAAAAGTTAAAATACCCTCCTGTGTGTTTCGAAAGTGCAAAAATTACGACAAAAAGGTAAAAAAAAGATAAGGGGATTTTAAATCTTTATACTTATACCTACTTAAAGTATACAAGTTTATTTTTAGTATATTATACGAAATCTGAAACTAGCCCTCATTCGCTATGTTAAGAACTATATTTAAAAAATCCGCTTTGAATTAAAATACATTACATATCAAACTCGAAATGGAACCGCCCGGATTATAAATTGACTATTTGCAATTATTGAAGTTTATCGTGTGTACAAAATTGAGTTGTACCTATGTATAATACCGGCGGTATGATTGGAATTGGAATGGATGTGTATGGAACATGATGCATTTATGAAAATACTGATTTAAGGTCTTACATTAAGGTTTGAGAGAGAGAAAAAAAACAAAAATATATTTCAATCGGCTACACATGTAGCAATAGTTGCTTTTTGGCGGGAAATTAACATTATTATTGTGACATTTGATAGCTTTTTGATATAATTTTTCAATGTGTTTAATTAAAGACTCTAATTTAATTTAAAGCTAAGTGAAATAAACATAATTTCAACGGAACTATACCAATGCATTTGTAAGAACCTATTAACTTTTGTATGTTGGAAAAAACTAATTCTTAACGTTCCAAAGCAGCATTATGTAAGTGTCCTAAACTCTTGTGTGTAAATCCTAATCTATCTACGACCGTAGATTACAGATTTACTTCTCTAATTTGTCACTAAGATTTATTTAATAGTATACAAGGTGATTTTTTAGTCAGAATATTGATAGGGGGTACTCAGTATTCGATTCTCGTTCCAAATATGTAATAAAAAGGGTGCTTATATTTTGACGTAATTATCCATTACAAACCGATAACGTAGACATACTCGACCGCGCGGTATAAACAAGGTCATTAACCCGGCCGCTGAGCCGCCGGCGAGCCGGTCGTAGTACCTACACAGCTGTTCGCCATACATTCCGCGTATTTTTAGATAATATTGATTGCCACTTTTGAAATAATTATCGTGTAGAATTTTTACTTTATATTTTTAATCATTACCTATGACCATGTTCTTTCATGTCCTCGAGTATAGCAAGTGAATTAAAAATCACCTTGTATAGCTGTATATTTTTATTTGCGCATATCACAGTGCTCGTTTTGTAGAACGATAATTTTGTGAATTGTAGAGTCAATCAATATATTGACCCTCGCTGACATGTTCGACTGTGTTAATCTTAATCACGGTGTTTCTATAGTAATATATCCTAAACGGATGGAAATGAATAAAAGACTCACAACATGATTTTGTTTTATTAGCGGGTGTGGTGACATCGCACCACGTCATACGTGACGTCACGACAAGCCTGAATCGCGCTATTGAAGTTTTCTACACAGGTACAGCAGCTCGGCTGCTCCCCAGGCATGACACCTCGCTTGGCGGAAGAACGCCTTTGCCAAATTGGAAACGGATTTTCCAAAGGCCTCCCAATCTTCTCCCTAACTAACACACAGTTTACACCTAAAATAGGGTCTTTTTAATTTGATGATAAATAAGATAAACAATTACAGACAGTAAAAACAAGGTCTCATTTGCAGTAAGCATATTCTTTGCGTAGTCAAAAGATTATATTCGAATATTGCACGTCTGTGTGCCTTGATGCAATTGTATCAAAACTGGAAATATCATGGATGCCATTACAGTCATGGAAATATGAAACCTATATTAGGAAATATGCACAATGACGTTTTTATCTTTCATATTTTTTACAATGTCTGCACCGAATTAAAACAAAACTCGTTACCTAGCGACGCTGATAGATCAATCAATCAATCCGTCATTTACGTTTTTGACAATTTTACTTAAACCGAGAATTTTTAATAAACAACATAATGGCTTGTAACGAGAACATAATAAAGAACATAGCGAACGAGATAACCCGCAACTGTCAGAGCCGCGGCGTGGCGGTGGACGCGGAGTTCGTCACGTACCTGATAGAGCTGCTGTTGCTCAACCCGCGGTACGGGAAGCTGTTCTCCCGGGCCATCAGCAGAAATAACCTCGAGTTCTTCGTTAACGAATGCGTTGATATGATTACACGTGAGTATTGGTTACTCCGGCTGGAGCGCCTCTGGCACATGCGCCCGGGTGCAATCAATGCCCTGGCGCCCGATGTACGTATCGAAATACGTATGTATATTATATACATAATATCACGCCTCTTTCCCGTAGGGGTAGGCAGAGACCACTTCTTTCCACTTGCTTTTGCTACGATCCTTACATACTCGTTTCGCTTCATCCACTTTCATTATTCCCTTCATACATGCTCTTCGGTTTAGGGTACTCTTGACCCGGCCTTTTTTCAAGATACGCGATCGAAATAGATTGGGTAGGTACTTAATTTACAAGGTGTTGCGGTAAAAATGTAACTGATCGCTGTCTGTACCTACATGGGAGATGTGTGAGAAAAACAATTTGTTGTGGGAGGGCCTTTATTAACGCAATAGAACTCAAAACGATTAAGTACTTTGAGAGCGCTAATCTTAGAAACGACTATCGGTTTGAGTGTGGTTTTCACTAATGTGTCGTGGTAAGGATCACTTGTTTTATCAGTTTAAAGAATAATTTCGAAGCGAAGCGAAAAATAAACTTGCGATGAAACCATACTGAGCCTATTTCCAGATGGCGAAACATCACTAAACACGTTGAAAATGCAGCACATAATGCAGACGAACTACGACAAACTCCAGAACCTCATTGACAAGCACCTGGACTCCATCGAGCAGTGCCTGCGCCCGCTCGTCACCGAGATCCTCGACGAGGACCCTGAGTCCACAGACGAGGCCGAGTTCAGGAAGCTCTTCAGGAAGATATCTATTTATATCATCCTTTGCAGTGGACTGGGTAACCCAGGCGCGATCACTGTTAGCATCTATTTGAATATTTCTGGTTCCTTTTTCTGATTTATTGGTCAACAGCGGTGATGCCTTTGGAGTATCTGATGTCCATGGCCAACGGTGACCACTTACCCCAGGTGGCTCCTCTGTTCGTTTGTGGTCTACTAAACTAAAAAATAAACACGCATAAATTACTAAGAGCCCGGATCGTTCTCCGGACCCTTCGATCGCTTGATTAAGTAAACGGGAGAATACGATACTTAGTTCAGCCTCAGAACTTTCAACTAGGTGAACCGATTTTGACGATTCGTTTTTTTAACTAATAAAACTTAAATTTGTATTATTTTAAAGTCGGGTTTTTTACTTGTGTTCAAATCCTTTTTAGACTTTAAAAGAAGGAATGGCTGCCCTCGAAAGCGTATTCTCTCTGGACGACCTGAAAGTATTCGTGGCCCTCCCGCGGACAGAGAAGTTGGCTCAATTGAACGAGCTGATGCAGATCTCGTCCGGCGTGAGACTCTTCAACCGGGACTGTAAGAAGGGCGGCGAAGGGATACCCGACTGTGAGTGCTGTTGGCTTATCTGGCGGTATAACGTGGTGAAAGGTCTGTTCTAAGAGACATTATGAGAAATTTGCAAATGAATCATTTTAATAAATGACAAGCACACCGGGTAACTACATTGGCAGATGCTTGACGATGCAGATGCAGATGCTTGGATCATTTGCAATCCATCATAGCTATTAAAAGATATTTATGTTTGGGTTAGGTTAGATACTTTTTATTATATATCTACGGCTTCGTGAGCCAACCAACTCGAATGGGCACAACTTTCGTATTAATTTTGGCCGTAATGGGGCTATCTAGAATATTGACCCTAGTTCCACGCTGGCAGACCAGGGTGGCCAGGGGCTAGGGGTTGAGTCCCGGCTGGCTACCACCCTTGCTCGTGCCAGCGGCCAGACGACTTGTCGTGTTCCGCCTGGGAGGGGACTAGGTACTGGGGTCTTGAGAGCCAGCAAATAACAATTTCTTTCTTTCGCAACAGTGATGTCTTTGATGTTACAGATGTTGATGGATGGCGGTGACCACTTACCATCAGATTCAGACCTCGTCGGCTTAAGACCTCGTCGGCTTATGTGTCGGCTATTCAAATAAGAATATTAAACCTTGGCCACGAGGGTACACATAGCTTAGTTGGCTAGTTTGCAGTCTGCACACAAGAAAGAAAAACTGCGTAAGCAATGCGAGCTGGACTAAACTAACTTAGCATTAGCTCTTGGTCTGCAACCCGCTTAAGTCACGGATGTGCACTTTATCTGCAATTCTGCATTTATAAGTGTATCAAATGGCATGTACTTGTATCTAAATTAATGAAAAACACTTATTCACATCAGTGCCGTTCAACCTGGTGGACGCTGGCAAGGCCTGCCTGGCGTCACTGTCCAACTGCCTGATAGCGGTGATGCAGCGGGTGAACTCCCTGACCACTGCCGTCGAGGACACCATCACCATACAGGAGGAGACTGGGAACATCGATGTTAATATCCAACCTGACTGCGGTCTTAATATGTTAGTCATTTTAACAGCATAGTCATCTCGATGTCGTCGAACGGTTGTGTTTTTAGCAAAGCATTTCATGATGTGATGTGCCCAATATAATATAGGGAAGATCGACGAAAGCAACAGTCGATATTCCCAGCTAAACACTGGTGAAATAGTTTTTATTATGAGGTTAGATAGGGATAGTGTGGCGACATCGCACACACGTCACACGGTGACGTCACGAATCCTGAATCACGCTATCGAAGTTTTCTACACCGCTTGCATAAATAAGTTCCGACAACTCGGCAGTCGGGGCTTCACAGTTCACTGCCTCCCGGGCAAGTCGTCTTGCCCGGCCGGAGATCTCCGTTGCCAAAGTGGATGCGATGTCGCCACAATAGCAAGGTATGGTTGTCCAGTTGTAATTACAGTGACTCCGCGGATATTTCCAGCCAAGACTACAAGCAGATATTCGAGCTGCTGGCCTTCAATCGGCAGTACGAGGTGTACATCAGGAAGCTCCTGTCCGACGTGGAGGCCATGGTGCAGAGCGGCACCCACTGCGTGGAGAAAGTGAGGGCGGTTTTGGAGGAGCTGCACAACGCTGTCAAGTACAAGGCCGCAGTGCCTGTTGTCACTGTGTTTGTAAGTAGTGTAGTTTGTTTGGCTTGAACCCATTAATGGCCCACTACTGAACACAGGTCTCTCCTCATGCCTGAGGAGGCCTAGAGCATACTCCACCACGCTGCTCCAATGCGGATTGGTGGAGGGTTTAGTGGCCAACCCATGTGTTGGAGATTTTTGTGCCGCCAGAAGGTATCCGATAAGGCTTAACGACTGTTACCAAACGGTAACAACCGGGACTGACAGCTTTATGTGTCCTCCGAAGCACGGAAGCGCCCAAGAAATGTTGCCACTAGCGGTCACCCATCCAACTACCGACCGCGTCTGTTGTTGCTTAACTTTGTCGATCACTTGAGATCGACGCAAGCCGCCGGGCTATGAGCGCTTCAACTGTACTGTGTGTAGTTCGTTTATTACGTCAGATTGTCATAGTTTTGATCTGGGTGTTTTTTATTTATTGAATTGTCACTCTCCTTCCGGCAGCCTCTATTCACGAAGCTGTGGCAGGTATGGCGCGCGATGCAGAACGTGATGTACCTCATATCTACCGTCAACCGGCTCATGTACATCCTGATCTCCATCCAGGAGCAGATGAAGATACCGTACAAGAAGTTGGAGAAGATGCTGCACGGCAAAGAGGTCAGATCGTTTTATGTTTAAAACTCACGACAAAGCCATTTTTATGAGGAAAGGTGACAACCTGGATGATTATTTTAAAGATAAAACTGCTTTGATATTAGTTTGGTGTGTAGAGGTGTGGTAAGAGCTTTATGTGACCGTGAGCAGGTGTAAAACTCCTCGAAAGTTACTTGCCGCTTCTTGTAATACCGCGAACGATACGGATTTCTCGAAGCGATGGCGTAGTTTGATTTTCGAGAAAATTTTCATTTCATTTCTTTTGTTTTAATTTATGCCGCGTTGAGATACTCGACATAATTTGAATGATAAGTTTACATTTTCCTCCTTCCTCCTACGGGTGCTGCCAACTCGGTATGAATAACGTGTCATAGAGTCATTGGACGACCCGGATGGCGCAATGGTTAACACGCCGGATCGCCGTTCCGAGGGTCCTGGGTTCGATTCCCAGCGAGGCGGAAATTTGAATGGTGAGTTTAAATTTCCATTTTTGGTCTGGGTGTGTGTGTTCTTGTCTTGTGTGTTGTCCATGGCACTCACGACACAGGGAATCCTAGTGTGGGGCTATGAGTGTGTAGCGTTATTTATTTATTTATTTATTGCCTCAACAAACCAACGTCGCAGGACGGTCCTGAAAGTCCGTTTCTATTTCTAGTCAAACATGCAGAGTTTAGTCATATGGCGTGTTTAATTGTTACTGTTGTCACCAACGACGCTGCAGGTGATATCCGACCAGGACAGGATGAATATAAGGGTCAGTATCGAGGAGCGGCTGTCGCTCGGCTCGCTGAAGAACTACGTGGCGCACAACGACAGCGTCACCAACGTGAAGGAGAGGCATGTGCAGGTATCAATGAATTCCCATTTTGAGACGCTTTTTTTTTGTTTTAGCACTACATCGTGTAATGTTGTTGCACCTTTCACAAGAGGCAACGTAACTGCCGACCCGTGTGGCACTATATGGTTAACACGCCGGATCGCCGTTCCAAAGATCCTGGGTTCAATTACCAGCGAGGTGGACATTTGAATGATGAGTTTATATTTCTGTTCTCGGTCTGGTGTGTGTGTTCTTGTCTTGTGTGTGTGTGTGTGCTTCAATTGCGTCGTGTTTGAATAGTTTGACACATATTCGTATAAGACGACCCAATTTGTGATTTGTGACGGTCCCTGAGCTCCCTGACATAAAAAGTAGTTGTCGGTTGGCCGTATTCGAACGACACATTCAGTAATGAACTAACACAAAATGTATAGGATTTTTTTACAATAAATTTCAGTTTCTTGGCTTCTGCGCACTTTGTCTGTGTGTGGGGGCGCTGGTCCCGGGCAACTTGAAGGTCGGTCTGATCAAGAGCAGGGGAGCCCGCTACGGCTTCTGCAACGGCAAGATGGCCGCCCGGTTCAGCAAGGACCCGCAACGGTAATCGGCGATGGACGTCAACGAAACATTGTTTGATGATCAATTGTTTCATAATAACAAGGGTCAGCGTAACCCATAACTGTCCCTGCTGGGCACGGGTCTCCTCTCACAATGTGAGGGGTACAGGTCATAGTCGAAGCTGCCTTTAGGTACACTCCGCGGACTTCACAAACCTTTGAGAACATTATGCAGAACTCTCAGGTGTGCAGGTTTCCTCACAATGTTTTCTTTCACCGAAACAAGTGATAATTCTAATCCGGATTATTTATGACAATTAGAGGTGCGTGCTGGGTTTGAACCCGGGCCCCGCGGTTCGGGAGTCCAACGTTCAACTACTCTAATAATAAGGGTACCAACTAGCGATTTAAGATAATTATGAAACAGACTCAACGTGTAGGTACCTAAAATTCAATATAAAAAAAAATGATAATTTACAAACATGTGTCTATTACACCTTAATGAATCAGTCAGTAACGATGTATACTATAACCTCCTCAAGGATGTATGTCGACTCACCCGGTAGCCCTGTATATTTACGTTATCCGTACTAACTGGTTCCGTCCTATTCGCCGTCCCGCCAGATACACTAACGAGGTGCTGGAGTACGCGCGGAACAACCCGCACGTCATACACCTGCTGAACATCGTCGAGGATGTCGCCAACGTGAAGCACGTCGACTGCCTCGTCACCAAGTTTGTAGCTAAAAGTGAGTTTTTGTTTACTTCTCTACCTTTAAACGAGCAATTATTGTATACCTATTTATTATGTGTCTAGTTAATAGTCACTTGATATATTAATAGGGGGTAGTCAGTATTCGATTCTCGTTCCAAATATGTAATAAAAAAGGTTGATTGAAATTTGACCTAATTATCCATCAAAAACCAAAAGTATGGCCAATCGGAGGTCACGCGCGCAGCGTGAGCTCGCGGCGGCTACAGGTCAATCCATTACAATTTTACAAACCCTTAATGTAGACATACTGAGCGGGCGCTCCACTAAAGGTCATTAACCCGGCCGCGCGGCTGCCGGCGGGTCGGTCGATGTACCTCCTCAGCTGTTGACGATACATTCCGAGTATTTTTAGATAATTATGATTGCCATTTTGAAATAATTATCGCGTAGAATTTATTAATTACCTTTAAATATGACCTTTATATATTCATTCATATCCTCGAGTATGTCAAGTGAATTAAAAATCACCCAGTAGGTATATCATAGATTTTTTTATTATTGTCGGTAAGGTCGAAAAAATTATTCGTACCACTTGCTATAGCAATGTTAACGTGTTGTCTGTCGGTAGCCAAATTGCAAGACCGGGACGTCCAGACGGAGACTCACCCCATCGATTCGTACATCGAGAAGAACTACACCTGGAACATGTGGGAGTGGAAGCGAAGAGCCTGCCAATGGGTACTATTTATTTTATATAGTTTTTTTATCATTTCAGTCGTCAGGTGAAACTTCTTAGTGGACTTCCGAGACGGTTGCGTTAAGAGGGGGTATAAAGCAAAATTGGCAATCTTAGATTCAATTTTTACAGTAGTAGATCAAGTTTCTAGAACCTGACGAAAAACATAGTTATACTTCATTATATTATTGAGTGCAAGATGTAAGCAAAAACAGAAAAAAATAAAATTTTCTCGATAGAAAAAAATCACAAAGTTAGGTCTAATTTTTCAATAAATCAATTTATTTTCAATATGGTGCATATTTAAGAGTCAATATTTTAATATATTATGCTAATTAGTATCACGGAGGGATTAGATTAGCGATTTCAAAATCAAATCTATAATTTACGAATTATTAAAATAAAATACATTTGTAGAATTTGTAGGATTTTGACATGCTCTGTTTCATTAATCAGTCACCATTGCTCCATTGAGACGGGAAGTCTGTGTCAGTCTGCTCGACATGTGAAATTATTTTTTGGTGTACATTTGTGACTGAGAGCGTAGTTTTTATTACAAAAACAATAATTGTGTGTGTGTGAACTAAAGTTAAAAGACTCTAAAATCCAACATGGGTAACAAACGGAATAAAATCAACATTACAAAAGGGATCATAGAAAGCTGAAAATTCAAGTCATGGCTAGTTGTCAGAGGTGAGTTGACAAGTACTATTTCATATTCAAAATTAGACCTTATTGTTTTAACTTTTGTGCTCACAATACAATGTTGATGTTGATGTTTGATCGCTGAAGCAGCATAGTATATACGAAAAATTCACATTGTATGTATCATTAATAGTTAGTATAGGTATGTACTTTCAAACAAAATATACAGCTTTATCCAAAAGCAAATTTAATTTTGAGTTAATTATTTCCTCTTTGCCCCATAATTTTGTTTTTAAAGCAACACCTATATTTCTGGTAGTCAATTTGATCAATCCCTACAGTAGTTGTTACTTGTGTGTGTTTGAAACTATTATTGTATTTTCATTTCAGAACAAGATTTAATCCAAAATCAAGATATGAGAAGAGAGAATAAGAAAATATTCCAAAATATATTGATGATGACGGGAACATTACACCAGAGAAGTGCGTATCAATTCATCTGTCTATGTATTGTTTCATTTATTATTTGCTTGTTGTTGCATTGTAACGAATCTACAAAATAACACATAAACTAAACTTTTTTTATACTATACATACATGCATAGTTAGGCAAAATTACTTTAACAAAAACATAACATTTTGTATAAATGCATTTTAAAGCGACTTTTTTATTTACTTCTTAATTGCTAATTGTTAAAAAAAATATTTTCAGGCTTACTATTACGCTTTTACAAAATGTAGAAATTTTAGAACATACAGATCCAAATGCAGACGAATTTATTGCACCGGAACGGCTGGCATTAAAATAAAGTATTTATGTAATTTAGTCCTATCTAACACTTTCAACTGATTATAAATGGCGCGAAGTGATACCTGACATCATCAGTTTCAATGTTAGGAAGTATAATAGTGTTTGACTTTTTTTTAATTTCAGTAACACCAAGCCTCGTGTTTATGAATGGGTCAAGACACATATCAAGACTAACGACGATACTAAATACACATGTGAGACAAGTCAACGACTTATAATAGACAAGATATATTTTTTTGAACAATTAAAACTTCCAACCATGCATAATTTTGGCATTTTATTTTTTCTAGACGGATTTTGGAGTTAGTGAATTAAACTTGATTTTGAATAAATTCATTTTGGTTTTAAGTAAGCTTTGTTCGATTTTATGCTTATTTTTAATCTTCAAAAACTTGTTTAGTTTGATGACTTATGTGTTCTTACCATACCTTAAATATTTTTAATACCCATTATACATTTTTCCTGTTCTCACGCATAATTATATCATCACGCATCATATTTCACACAGTGTTTTTTTCCTATATTTTTAAAGCTAACAATTGTCGCTCAAGAAGTTAGTGATTGTCAACTTTTTTATGATATTATTGTCACTTAATTAGTTTCCTTATAATGACGGCAGTGGCATTTGTAATTTTTCTGTTTTCTGGCGAAGGATTTCGTTCGATTTAAATAAATTTAAAGGATAACTTACTTTATCTTTTTGTAGCGAAAAAATGAAAACAATGTTATGTATAATAATAAATGTCTGTAAAACATTGTACGTGTTATTTATTTACATGTTATACGGCATACAGGTTTCATCACGTAAAAATAGAGCAGATATTCTGCTTTGCGAGAATTTAAATGATTTAATGGTCACACCAGTACGAACATTATACTGCCTTTCTTGTCATAAAAGTGATTCAATCGCTCCCTACACTAGGTTTCCAGCGCTATGGTTACATGATGCGACCGACACTACCTATAAATGTTATTAGTTTCAGAAATACACATAGTTACAGCGAGAAGAATTGCTTTAGATTGATAGATACCTACATAATAATATATTCAAAATTATTAATGACACCTAATAATGTGTTGTCTGCCATTCACTGGCTCTCTAGCTATTAACATTGTATAAAAATCTAACCCTAATAAAGAAAAAACAGCTTGCCATTTTTGAGGTAGATGATTCTACATTTATTGAGCCGAAATTTCTCTTATTTTTTACATTATACTGTGCCGTATTCTTGACTGATGCCATGTTATATAATAGCGGCTGTACACTCTCATGCGAGAGTACTCGCTATGTCTCGTGACGCCTCGGCCGAGACGTCATGGGAGCGACAGTAGGCGAGACCCCCCGAGACATCACGAGGCGAGGCGTCGCTATCAAGTACATTCTCATACGAGTGCACTCGGCTAGCAGTCTCGCGAGAGTGTACAGCCGCTAATAAAGTCAGATGCAACCGGACGCGCAACTGCTGCGGCGCATCTATTTGACGGGCGGGGCGGGGCGCGCGGGTGAAATTTGATTTTTTCCTAGCTTTATACCCCCTCTTAAACAATTTACACTGCTGTGGTTGGGGACGGGGGATCCCAAATACAATATTATATTTTAAAACTAAAAGACTAGACTACAATGGGCAAATTTAATGCCTGGCTGCATTCTCCACCAGTTAACCATTCATTCCAATGTACGCAATTCCAGCAATTCATTCCAATATACGCAATTCCAGCAATTCATTCCAATGTACGCAATTCCAGCAATTCATTCCAATGTACGCAATTCCAGCAATTCATTCGCAATTCCAGTAATTCATTCCAATGTACGCAATTCCAGGCGACGATAGTGAACTGCCAGACCCACTCGACGCAAACCAACCTGAGCCACTTCAAGTCGGAGATTCAGTGTCAGACGGTGCACCCGCGGGACCGCGGCCAGCAGACGCGCGCGGACCGCGGCGTCAACACGGTGCCGCGCCGGGTGTTCCGGTGGGGGCTGCGCGGCCGGCCCGGGCCCGGGCAGCCCTGCATGGACCTCACGGAGCCGCACCCCGCTGATAGTATGAAGGGTGGGTGTATTCTGTACTTGGGTACCTACTGAAACACTTTTTGAAGTGAAAACTTCTAGTTAGTGTCGTTGTGATTTGGAATTCGATGGAATGGAAATGACGCGCAAATGAAATGAAACGGAAACGAAAAAGAAACGTGGGAGAACGTGGGAGAAAATGAGATAGTAAGCATCGGCAAAATGGCGGCTTACGTAAGCAAAGCTAAATCAATATTTGGATTGACAGTATTCGTTTTTTAAGTTTCACTTCTAGCACGTGTGAATGGCACACATTTTGTTTTTTTTTTTCAACTACCCGTGTTTGGTCACTGCTTCGCACGTGACGGAGACGGAAAAGGACAAAATACCGTTACAATCCCAAAGGAACGTACCATCGGGATGAAAACTACCCTATCTCGGAACTCAAATTTCATCTAAACCAGTCCAGTGGATTCAGCGTGAAAAGGTAGCAAACAGACTTGCTTTTGGGAACATAATAATAAATATTGGAATGGATAACCTAATGAGTCCTTAATTTTTATTTAATTAGCCGACAAATTGCGAGATTCGTCATGGACTTAATGATGGGTGAAGCTGTTTACATCATCATCATCATACCATCATTGTAAATTGATTTGTACTTGGTTCCAGCTAAGGTGATATCAGTATGCGAGTGGCCGTGCCTCGAGCCCGCATCAGAAGATAGTTTCCCTTCCCCGAAAGACGACGAAACGTAAAATTATTGTTGACAAACTACCTATATTTAAACGTAATTTGTAATTTTAATTACTATCATATCCTAATATATTACCTACAATCAGTTCGCAATATTCAATTTAACTATTTTAAATGTTTGTTATTTGATATCCTTGATATTAATTTATATTCGCTTCGGTGAAAGGAATCATCGTGATAATCTTCTCGAAGGTGTCAAGTCCGCCAATCCGCATTTGGCCTCTACCACTCACAGACCCATTGTGAGAGGAGACCCACGCCCAGCAGTGGACAGTTATAGGTTGTGATGGTGATGATGGATGATTTTTTAATTAGAAATTTGATCCAAATGATCACTTTTTATGACAAAAAAATATATTAGAATGCCTCCTGGACAAAAATGTTAGTGAAATCACCACCGCGCACTAGGATTCACTGTGTCGTATGAGGCTCAGTAATACTGACAAATAAAAGTAAAACACACGAGTGGCTTGGATGCGCCTTATGCGGATAAATAAAACGCTTTATTTTAAAATATACTTGTATTCAATTTTACGTTGAACAAATATATACTTTACTGGGAGTGACTGAAATGTTACAACAGCTAAACTTCAACTCTACTCAGACTCAACTCATAGGAAAGCATTGAAATACGAGACTTATTCAGGGCAATTATGGCTCCATTTGCAGCCAAATTACTTAAGTAACTAAAAGTTGAAAATTCAACAGTAAGGACCCACAAAAATACTTTACGCACCATTTAAATACTCGACCGAACATTCTGTCTACTTCTTCTCCGAATATTCGTGCACAAGAACATCCACCAATACACCCGTTTTCATATTTGTAACTATTAATATCATCTCTTTCTCTCGCATATATTTTCAAACAAGAATACTTTACGTACGAATACAGACGAGAAATCCTTTGTTTCGCGCCAAAATACCGACCGATCCGAGAATGACTGAATACGCGTAGCGAATAGCGAAGATGCCCGAATAGGCCGTTTACATACCCGTATTCACTCGTTTTCAGCCTTTCTCGACGAGTATCTAAACGGAGCGTTAGTTATTCCTTTTTCTTTCATCACCATGAAGCAGCCCGAGTATTTACTTCCGGAGTCGCCTGAAGGCGTCTCGCGCCTGTCTCGCTAGCGCCACATCATCGGCTTGCAGTCGCAACGATTCCGCGTCGTGTCGGAGCGCGTCACGCGTCGCCACCAACGACACTAGCGACATCGGATGGATGCTCTCCGGCACCGCCAGCTTTGAGAACTTTACCTGAAGAATAAGGGATTTAGAACAGCTTTAAAAAGAAGTTTTGAACCGTTATTTAAAGCCTAATTAAACTATTTGAGAGCAGCGTATTTGATCTCCGGTAATGTATTGGTTTTTTCTCGAATTCTCATTGGTCACCCCCCCTAATTCAGTCACAGATATTTATATTGTTACCCTCTATATGTGCTCTACTATCTCGCTCAAACAAAACGAAATACAATCATACTTAAAAGCGTCTACCAATGGACCCTGAGAGACGATCTCTCTGTACGCTGACCAACACTTAATTTACTTTACTTAATTTGACATGGAATGTATGTATATGGTTATAATGGTGTACATGGTTATATAATGGTGTATAAGTGTTATTTTGTAACTTGTCTAGCGAATTAGGGCATACCTGTAAGGCTAGATATGTTTGTAATATAAAAAAAAACATTATTCTTACCTTGGCCCTCTCCCAACTCTCCTCATACGACGCCACCTTCTGTTTCAACTGTCTGATATAGTCCTGGATATTGTCTGGGTTCGGGTCCTGACTGGCCAAAGATTCTCTCGAGCATGCCAATTCTCTCCTAAGATCCTCCAAAAACTTCTTATTACGATCAATTTTAACTTGAAGCTCTGCGTTTTTCTGCTTCAACTTCAGAATTTCGTATTCGTCTTCAAGCTGCTCGCATCGCTCCCTCGATTCTCGTAGGGAGAGTGTGAATGAGTCGAGATTGTCGATGTCTAACGCCGATTGGTTGCTGGCTACCTGCTGTAGCAAGAGCTGACTCTTCTGTGGCAAAGTTTCGATGGTGACGTTAAGTTTTGCCAGGATTTCTGATGTGATTGCCCCTGGAACAGGTTATTCGAGTATTGTTTTAGGAAGCAAATCATAATTGTGTCAGCTGTAGGTTAAGTACCCAGTAACAAACTTGTAACCCAGTTGGCATTGTTTAAGTCTGCACACATTACATCAACTCAACTCCAAGTTGGTCCCAATTCAACTCTTAAAAAAAGCATTGAAATGTGAGCTTTACTTTCTGTTTCTTACGGTCCAATTTTCGGTCGGATCGGAGTTACCCGCCGGATCAATTCTTTCACGTAAATGTTGAAAACTCAACCATATGCAACAAGATATAAGGCTCATATTTCAATGCCTTTCTTTGAGTTGAATCAGAGTAGCATTGGAGTTCAGTTTGCCTTTTAATATAACTATTAAAACAAATGATTATAATTTTTATGCCTTCTCTATATTTATGATTAACTTTGTTCATCCTTTAAAAAAATTATAGTAACTGAAGTGTTAGATTAGGGTTAGGGTTAGGATTAGGGTTTAGGGTACATCAAAATACATAAATAGTTTTACAAATATGGCAATTTATTTCAAAAAAGTCTAGCTATAAACAACTGATTTAATTATATTCTACATTATTTGAAAAATTAACAATAGATTCAATTCTTCTAGCAACATTGAGCAGTAATTCTTCTGATAGGCTAGGCCCCATTAGTTGCAATGACAATGGTAATTTATTCTTCGACAGACAAATTGGTATAGATATCGCTGGTATTCCCGCCATGTTAGCAGGCTGAGTACAATAGTCCTGAAACGCACACTGATCCCGATTGTGTTTAGACGAGAAATCTTTATATAATGGAGCATCAGACAATGTTGTAGGAGTCAGCAGCAAATCAACCTTATTCTCGCCGTTGAAAACGTTTTTAAAGTCATCCGAAATTAATCGACGCAGTTTGAGCGCTTTAAGAAAATATTTTTCATAATTTCTTGTTAATAGAAAGTAGTTTCCAGCAAAAATTCTTGATCTAACAACATCATTGAATCCTTTGCTTCGAGATGAAGCATATAATTCTTCAGTAGAGTAGTCTGTATCTGACCTCAAGCCATATTCCAATCCATCATATCTTGCCATATTGCTAGCTACTTCACATTGATTGAGAATTGAGTATACAGCAATAGAAACTGATGTGTGCGGTAACGAAACCGTTTTGACAATAGCTTTCTCCTTTTCTAACAAATCTGTAACATATTTCCATGTGTCTATCACTTCTTGATCCATACCAGGGCAGTGATACTCTTTTGGTATGCCAATTTTTATCGTCGACATATTAAGATCTTCATTGATTGTGACTATTTTGTATTTCCTTTTTATAGTTGTAGAGTCTAAATCATCAGGTCCAGCTACACAGTTCAGTACATTTGCTGCATCTTGTACAGTTCTGCTCAAGATACCCGGTACATCCATAGAGTTGACTAAGGGAATCAAGCCATATCTAGATAGGAGACCATATGTTGGTTTTAAGCCGACTATGCCACACAATGCTGCGGGATTTCTCGTGGAGCCTCCTGTATCAGAACCAATGGCTGCTACACATGACCCAGAGCTGACGGCTACTGCGCTTCCACCTGAACTTCCACCTGCAATCCTCCATTCTTTATCATAGCACCACGGGTTCCGTGTTGGCCCAAATATTGAATCTATTGTTCCGGCACCCATCGCAAACTCATCCAAATTAGTTTTACCAACGAGACAAGCACCAGAATGGACCAGCTTTTTGTAAACGGTTGCATCGTATGTTGGGATGAAGTTTTGAAGCATTTTTGAGGCACAAGTCGTTGGTATATTTTTGGTACAGAAATTATCTTTGATAGCAATTGTGATACCTTCTAGCGGTCTTACATCTTTGTCGATGTAAAACCGTTTCTCACTCTCCACACTCTGGTCTTCAGCTGCATTTTCAGTAAAGGTGATAAACGCATTCAACTCCTTTTTCTGTTTCGCATTCTGAAAGCACAAATCTACGAAACTCGTTGGTGTTAACAACTTATCACGATACGCTTTGTGCACCTCTTTTATCGTATACGATGTTAATTTGTTCATTTTAGCTTTAAATCTAGGTATACATTCATAGATATTGTATGGAAAGGTTATTCTTAGTTTAAAAACAACAGAAAATTAAGTAATTATCAATGACAGAACAGATAGCCGACCAAAACGTCAGTTTCAGAATGGCCTACACTCCCAAATTCAACGGCAACTTATAACGTCAAAAACGATATTATTTAATAAGCAATACAATTTGACAGGGTAATGTTATACTTTTGAACATCGTAACCGTTATATACCTGCAGCTTGTTTCTCCAACTTTTCTCGTAGATTTAGGTTATTGTATAATGTCACATGATCACCATTATTCTCCGAATTAAATTTCATGGTGCTTTATTGCTTTATTACCGTAATTCAATGGGTATTAAAATTGTATTCACTATTTCTTTATTGAACATGCACAAACTCCTTGACAAGACAACAATGATGAATGTCAATAATGTCATGAATGAATGTAAAATGACATTGACAACATTGACAACCAGCTCTAGTTTGTTTTGGCATTGGTAGTATTGGTAGGTACTTGACATCTTGACACAGACTATCTTGACAATGATAATTTAGGAATGACAATTTTCATTTGCCAACAGATAAAAAAATTTACAGCAGAGCTGCTTACTTTTTTCAGCTCTGTTGAAGCAGCAAACACCTAATTTTTATTGTATTGCCAACTTTGCTACTCTGTGATGTGATTGTCAAAATCTAAATTTGTCAATCAAAATTGCTTTGCGTTAAAGTTGAATGTAAAAATTGGAATTTAACTTAAGTTTTATTATTTAAATAGTTAAAATAAATTTGTTCCAAGATTTTGAGAAAAATATAGGTTAAACATATGTAGTGTTAAATATTTTATGAATGGCTCATTTACAATATATGCCCGGTGACCCTAGGTTGGTCGATCAATTAGTTTACGAATTAAAATCGAAAGGGATTTTCGACCAGGTATGTTAATAAAAATATAAATTTAAGTATGAAGAATAATAGGCGATAGTAATAATAAATAGTAATATTTATAAGTAACATCCATTTATTAGATTTACATGTAAAAAGTATAATTTAGACTAAAGACTGTCTCAATACCACAAAGTGTATTTTGCATAATAATATTTGAAGTAAAATTGTACAAGAAGAGCGACATTGTTTTTCTTCTATTAGGTTCAATAATCCATTATATCATCAATTACAAAAATTGTAGGTAATCAACTGATCAATCTAAGCTGGTGGCCATGGTGCTTACTTTCTAAACTCTGATTTACAAAGTTATAACAATCTACGGTTCATCATTCATTCATTGACTTACAATTCAACTTTGAATGTATGTGCTGGTTACAGACACATTAATGATATTTATTTAACCTCATTGGATCTGATTTTCTGTATCAAGTGTATAGAAAACAAAAGAGGTAACTTGCTGTGTGCTCATATTGTACCAATGGGCATTGAATTCCCTATTATTACACTTTAACTCACATCATTTTCATTAAGTAAAGAATTACCAGAAGGTACTTGTGTATTGTGCTGAAATAAAGGTTATAATTTGTTTCATTAAAAATAACATAACACATATCAATTTTGAATACATAAATTTTTTTATGAATCTATCCTGTAAAACATTTTATCATTTGAATGCTGTTAATAAACACTTTTGGAAGAAACCAATCCATAAATTCTTCAGTTTATCTATTATAAATATTATCTAAAATGTTTCCTTAATAATTCAATAAAACCTGCAATTTAATTGTCATTTTATTAAAAAAATGAGTAAATGTTATCATAGGTTTGATTGAAAATAACTTGTCAGTTTATTTGTGTAAGAGAAGTAAGAAATTATTAAAAAAAAATTAAAACAAAATATTATGGTATAAGTGAAATATGTTTTTGATGCAGCTTGTTGTTGTCATCTATGTCGAGAAAGTATGTTGAACTGTAAATATCTTAATAACATAAATATATTTTAACCCCGGTTTACCTTTCAAAAATACTAACGTGATTTGGTAAACAATTTTATTTACTAAACTGATCAAATTAAGTAATTATGAAGCCATTTTAGGCCATTTCCCCATACTTTAATGGTCATTGTGTCTTACAATATATTTTGTGATATGCGATACAAATGCAATAATGTTTACCTTCCAATTAAATGTTTACAATACTCATTGCTGACTCGTTTGTTCTTAGTGATGTCCGTAGGGGATGGTGACTGTTACCATTGGGTGGCTCAACAACTAGTTTGTAATATATTTATATTAAAAATTTAAATAATATAAATTAATAAAAAATTAAAAATGATAACAAGTTAACTTTAAACAATGGCATTGGCAATAATTTACTAGAGATACCAACATTTGTTAGATACCATACCAAGATTTTGTTAGATAAAACAAGAAATGATTAAGTTTGTTCTGAATTTTTAGTTATTACAAATAACAATTTATGATTGTTAGTTTTTAATCAATTCATCATTATAAAAGAGTGGTCAAGGGTTTAAAATACAAGTCCAAAGTACCAAGTACAGTAGTTTGCATTTTTTTTAAGTTAATACAATAAAGTCTAATAATAATAATAGAAATGAAAATTATTTTCAGTTCAGAAAAGACTGCATAGCAGATGTGGACACCAGGCCAGCTTATCAGAACTTGAGGCAGCGTGTAGAGTCATCCGTGTCCACATTCCTCTCAAGACAATGTTGGCAGCCAGATTTGAATAAGAATCAACTGCGAGAGAAATTGAGAAAACACATTCTTGAGTATGTTTTGACTTACACAAGTGCATGGTTATAGAGTTTTTTACCTATCTGGCAGGCAACCAACTATGTACCATACTCCTTAAATATGAAAAATAGTATGTAAATGTTTTTTGATGAGTCCTTTGCTTTTTTAGCCGACAACGCATTCCTAATGTCTTTGTTCTTATGGACCTTCGTCGGCAGTGGTTTCGTGTCCACAATCTCTTACCTAAACTTGGTAGTCAATCGTCAGCTGTTTATCGTCTGTTCTCATTAAAAAACTTATCATTCCATGTATGTTTCAGCGGGAACTATTTAGAGCAAGGAGTAGAGAGAATCGTGGATCAAGTGGTAAATCCAAAAGTGGCATCAGTCTTTATTCCACAAGTTGAAGATTTGGTGTATAACTATTTGGGCATCACTAGGAAGAAAAATATTTCAACTGCTGAAGCATCAAACGAAAAAATTGATAATCTTTTACCCACAGACTTGGAAGCGGTTAGTCCTGGGTCAGTTAAAAGCAATGATGATGGCGATGATAAAATGGATATTGATTCATCAGTCGCCGATGAAACAAAAATGGAGTTTGACGAACAAGAAATTGAAGTAAAAGAAGAATCAATTGTTTCGGTAATAGTAAATCAAGGGAAAGATGAGCAAGTTGCAGAAGGATCTAGCGATAAGGAAAATAAACTTGATTGTAATAAAGGTGACATTCCACTACCCTCAGAAGATATTAAAATAGAGAACATCCCACCACCTGAAAACTCTCCACCGCAGCTTGATTTGGCAAAAATAAAATTGCCAAACATGTCTCCAGATATTCCGCTTCCTGATTCTATCATTGCATCTGCTAATATTCCGTTACCCGATGAAATTCCAAAAGATATGAAAGATGACTATTTTAAAACAATGAATAGTGATGAAGACGAATCCAGCTCAGATTCCTCTCTTAGAAGAAATATGTCGCCGTTAACACCAATAAGAAATTTCAACAATGAAAATTCTTGTGACGCTCAACAAGCATTTGAGAATGATTTGGGAATTTCTAAAGACAAAGAGCAAAAAGAGCCAAGCACCTTTAGGTTTGCGATCGAAACTAAAGCACCAGAAAAAGAAGAACCCGTAAAAATAGAGAAAAAAGAAATTGAACAAATAAACTTATCGTATCAGTTTAATCACCAAGTTAATATTAATAATTTTAATACGCCACTTTATGAAGATAGTTCAAATAGCAATAACCTGCAGATTGATTATGAGAGTGATGCTAACAGTAAAGCAAACTTGGAAGTCAAAGCTAATGAGGAACAGAGTCTGGATGATAGTAAAAAGGACCGCAAAGTTGAGGACAAAAAGTCCAGCCATAAAAGCGCTCATCGTTCTAGAGACTCAAGTAAATATTCTAGTACTAAAGATAAACGATCAGATTCTAAGCCGTCAAGTTCTAGAGATACTAGTAGACATGATAAAAAGAGTTCGAGAGAAGATAGCAAGTCTAAGTCAAGTCATAAAGATAAATCGAGTGACAAAAGCGAGAAAAAAGATTCCGAGAAAAAGGAAAGAGATTCTTCTAAGCACAGGAGTTCACACAAATCTTCTAGTCATAAAGATTCCAAATCTCATAAAAGTACCAGTTCAAGTTCCAGTCAACGTCACTCTAGTTCTAGTAAACATTCTGACGAAAAGAAATCGTCATCATCTCATCATAAAGACAAATCAGAAAAATCTGAAAGAAGTTCAGACAAAAGTTCAAGGGATAGATCTTCAAAAGATTCTAAATCAAGTTCGCATCGTTCAGACAAAGATAAAAAGAATAGTTCCAGTAAGAGTTCCTCGAAACACGACGAAAAGGATAAAGATAAGAAGAGTAAGAAAGAATCTGATGATCATTATGGTTTATCAGGCAGAGGAAATGCAACGAGACGTTCAACAGATAGGGATTCCAATGATGGCAGTTCATCATCTAAAGGCTCACATAATCCGTCCAGTTCTAAGTCGTCTTCAAGTCAAAAAGACAGTAAAGGTAACAGTTCTAAATCAGACAATACATCTCCGAGTGGCGAATCTACGAGCCCTAGTGACAAGGAGAATGTTTTAAAAGAAACAAAAAAATCTGATAAAGACATTGTTCAACCCAAGCCGATCGTACGAATTGATACACGTTTAGAGCTACCAATGGCTTCGCCGCCTCGGCTTCCCTTCGTTCCAGATGTAACTCTAAGAAAACCAAAATTTGCAGCAAACCTAGAAGAAGCTAAAAAGTTAATGAAAATGCGAAGATTTTTAGACGAAGAACAAAAAAGAATGAACCAAGAGGCAGCGTTACTTTTGGAATTTCAGGCGAATGTCAGACCCAGCTTAAGCCAAGTTTACTCAAGTATTCCAGGTCCAGAATTAGAATTTGCCTGTGTCATTAATAATGAACAAACTCCAGTTTTACAAAACAATCCATGTTTAGGTGATTCTCGGCAACAAAATGACAGTATTTTGATTTCGAACCCAACAAATGCGCTTTTGGCTGTTGTAAACGCTCAAAATATTGAAGATATAACTGATATTGATCCTGAAGCATCTAATCTTACAGAAAATAATGATTCAATTGGGCTTAATAGTGAAACGAGAAATGAAACTGAGCTACCTCAAGCGCCCGATGCAAGGCAAGAAGAGATAAAATCAGAATCAGAACAAAGTAACGTAAAAACACATGAAGATAGCGTTGAAATACTAGACGTTGCTGAAACTCGCATTCCTGATGTTGGAAATGATATTGATGAAATAAAAGAAATAGTCGCCGAAGACGATACGATAAAGATACTAGATACAGAGAATAGTACAGATGACAGTCAGTCGGCCATAGAATTAGATTTAGAACTCATTAAAGAAAAGTCAAAAAAAGAAGGGAACGACAAAAGAACTGAATACTTTGAGATAACAGTTATTGCAGAAGAGTTGTCAGAGAGTGAAGAAACACAAAATACTATCATGAGAAATTTTGAAAATGAAAATCGAGCTAATGAAATCGTCGAAGACGGAGAAGATCTTCCATTGGATAATAATAATACGGTTATTAAGCAAATGAAACATACTGAAGATTCACATTGTCTTCTTGATGAGCAAAGTTTAAAATATTTTACTGAAAGTGAGAAACGTCAAGCAGATTTAGAAATAGCACGTTTTGATATGTTCCTTAAAGCGTACACAGAAAAGCAATCTAATGACAAAATTTACTTAATCAATTGCGACAGCTATGGAGAAAGCGTAATGAAGAGAGTACTGAAAACGTTGGGCTCATTCGATATCGTGAACTACCAAAGGAATGGTCATTTGAAACTACCTAAAACTACGAAGAGTATAGTTAAAAACGTCAACGTAGCATCTGAAGTGTCTTTGCCGTTTGACAATAACGAGTTTGAGGCAGCTGCAAATGAACTAGAAATGGATTTGAAAGTGACGAGGCAAACTGTACTTAGTCCGGTGAAATCGGAATGTTCCTTTGAATTATCAAACGATTACGATGCGAAGATAGACGAAATGGTCAACAACGCTTCAAGGCAAGAAATTATGGAGATTATTTTAGGCAAAGCGATGTCCAACGAGTCGCCGAGTAAAATGCCCAAGATAGACTATGTGAGTGAGAGCAATATTGATAGTGCAGAAGTGAACAGTTTAAAACGAAAGTTGACCGAAGTTGAAACGACGGTGAATAACAACCGGCCGGTGCTTACGCCGCGGAAACTGCGCAAAGCGAGCGCTTCCGATCAAATCACGTCTACTACTGAAGGTAACGTTTAAGATTTTGTATTTTTACAACTTCTGAAATTTTTCCACCAAATATGAGGCTTGAGAGCCAGTCTGGACTTCTATCTGGACCGACGATGGTGGTGCCTTCTGTGTTGACGTCCATGGGCGATGGTAGTACTGCCACCAGGTAGCTCGTCTGTTCGTTTGCTGGCTAATTGCATAGAAAAGAATAGGTAACATTTCCAATATTTTGTGTGACAGGTAAAAACTCCAATTGTATGTGTGTGCATCTCTTTATAAGAGACACTACAAAAGTTGTAGAAAACTAAAATTCAACTTCAGGCAAAGGTCGCCAATTTGCTCAATGTTACTATTGAAACGATCAAACGTTAACGTCAAATCGCAGGCCAATTAATGAATGTTTGCTCTATATTTTCCAGAGAGCGAACCACCGCCAACCAACAATTTACAGAACAACACGCGCTCCAAATATCTTGGAAGGGCGCGAAGAGTTGGTCTGCCAAAACCTCGGAAAACCGGTAAGTTTTTTAAATTTTAGTTAGGTTTAACACACTCAGTGACACACCGCTCTGACACTCACTGACCGCTAGTGGCAAAAATGTCTTGGGCGCCCCGTGCTCCGGAGGGCACGTAAAGCCGTCGGTCCCGGTTGTTACCGTTTGGTAGCAGTCGTTAAGCCATGTCGGATTCCTTCCGACCGCATAAAAAAGTTCCGACACTTGGGTTGGCCCCTAACTCCTTCACCAATCCGCACTGGAGCAGCGTGGTGGAGTATGCTCTAGGCCTCCTCAGGTATGAGGAGAGACCCGTGCTCAGTAGTGGGCCATTAATGGGTTGAAGCCTGTGACACAACATTTTAGTATTTTTGTATGAACGATATCCAAATCATTCACTGCAACTAATTTATTGCTGGGTCAGCTAGTTTTATTATAATTTTAATGTCGTTAATACGTTGATTGATCGATATTTCCAAGTGATATTGATTCATATTTCTAGATCAACCGAACAGCCCGTCTAGTGACAAATCGGTGGAGAATTACGAACAGAACAGCAAACCGCCGTCGGCTCCGCCCCCCGCCCCCAACGGGAAGATGAAAACGCCACAGAGAAACAAAATACAGAGGTACGACACCTCTGACCTTTACAAACCGAAACTACACTATCTGTCCCGTAGAAATAATATTAATTAAGGAAATTAAAACTTAAAGTTACGACCTTATTCATAACTAATATCAACTGTATTTTAAACCTTTGGCTGAAATAATTATGTTCTGTCTTGTTCTGTCATACATAATTTTGAATGCACGGGAATAAGACGACACATAATATTTATTAAAAAAAGGGGTTACTACGGTTAATATTTTTTGTGAATGAGCCTTATATCTTTAAGATAGCACTGAGAATTTATTTGTATAATTTGGCATGTTAATTAGAATTATAGATAATATAGAGACATTGATTGCAAAGCAAACTTTCGTTTACTGAGCCTTATGTAAGGACGTATATAAGGATTATATAAGGATGCAAGACGTACTTATATAAGGATGACTACATCTATGCTATAAAACTGTAAAAAGCCAAACATAATTCTATGCAAAGTAAAGAGTCTGCTTTGCTGTAAGGGAGTTTAATATAATCTAATACGTATAAACCTTCCGAAAAATATAAACAATAAAATTGCACCAAAATCATTATACAGACAGAGAGAAAAGCTACTTTTTGTAATATTATGAACTGTAAGCTTGAAAATCTTATTAAGGATTCTTATAATTAGATAGCTATCGTAGATTATTAAATTCAGACGCCCCGTTTAGATACTCGGCGAGAAAAGTCGAGTACGCGCGAATACGAGTATGCAAACATTGCAAACTGTTTATTCGTGCATTGAAAAGTGTTTGTAAAAAACTAACTTCGAAGAAACTTCGTTCCATTTTTTGACGTGATAACGTCTTATAAATTGATGAACACCAGTAGCGCGCTCTAAAAAGTGTCCCGTTCCGCCTGCGTCTGTGCGTGTAAGCGAGAGCGCGGAACAAGCAATAGAGGCACGATCGGCCTAAACGTTCGGCTTGCAACGCATCTATCTCTCTTCCCGTATGACGTTATCGCGTAAAATTATCGTCCTTAAAGACTTCAGACAACCATATGACGAATATGAAAAACGGGTATGTTCGTGGACGTTCTCGTGTACCGAATATTCAATCGAGTATTGAAACGAGGCGTTAAAATCAGTGGGCGAACCTCAATTTTGCGCACCTCGCCGGAAAAATTGTTCGGCTCCGGCTTTACATGCAACAACTCCGTAGAATATAAGTACCTAATCTAAATAACCTGTAGCTTGATCTCTGTGGCCCGCGCTGTCAGTGTATATCGTAGACGGAGAAGAGTATAGACTAACGGATGCCATCTATCACACTCACACAAGAAACAGAACAACTTACGCCAATGATACGAAAGAAAAACGAATGATACTATGTTTGCTCTCACTTTCGTGCTGGTTTTTTTCAAGGAAAGCACAGTTACTTTTTACAAGCGAATTTGACAACTGACCATCGATTTTTTATTGTGCCACATACAAATACATAGAAAGTACCTATTGCTATCTCACGTTGGGTACGTTCACCAGATGTCTATATCCTTCTCTGTCTACGGTAAATATGAAAGGTTTTTATGTATTATATTTACATGCATTAGGACTTTAAAATGTATATTTAAAATTGTATGATGAAACGATATATGAAGTGAAATGTACAAATTTTATTAGTGAGCAGCTGATTAGATAAATTTATGACTTGTACTCCTAATGATAAGCAATAAAATAGTTAATTAGGTCTTGGTATTTTATGGTAGGTACTCGAGTGTTAAATCTGCCCTCACCCCCTCCCCTGTATTCAAAATGCAAATGTTTATTGCTGAACATATAAATTTGGACATATTTTATCACGGGATAGATTATCGTGAATATCTGAATTCCATCTATCAACAATGTTGTAAGGTTAATAGTTAAAGTAACAATAACTTATAAGTTACCCCAAGTTGATGACTTTTTCACAGTTGCTAGGTTACTTACTGAGGACTATGGATAGATAGATAGAAACTTGGTAACGGCCGTTAATAATTAATAATGTAAACAAATGTGCAAAATTACTTGCTGTGATTAACAACCTTTTGGTCATTAAATTTAATACTGAAGTGTACACAACTTGAATACCGTTTATGTACAGTGTTGAAGAGTTACACTTCGGTTACCTACTGCAACGTTTTGAGATTTCGAGTTTGGGCGAAACACGTAAAGTCGTAAAGTGGAGTGTGGTGGTAATTAATTCAATATTTAAACGTTTATTCTACAGTCTACTATCTAGTATATTTGGTGAAATGTTCATTAGGGTACCTATTCTAAACTTATGGTATTTAGCAATGGTATTTATTAGCCGAAATATTTTCACGTTTTATAAGTATACCGTCTAACTCGGAAGAGTTAAAATAACTCTGTTTTTCGTAGGAAGCAACGGCTGGTCCGATTTTGATGTTACAATTCATTGTGAGCAAACGATTTAACCTAGTTTAATTCACACAGAGGAAAACTAAAATTAGATTATGAATTAGTTCGTTCGTATCCTTGATGTATGTATTATGTATACTACTTGTTAAAATTATTACTTGTTAAAATTATACCTACGAAGGTAATAATTTAAATGCACTTAATTTAAAGTGATATTCCACAGAATTACACTTCTATTACCAGATTTTACGAAAAAAAACATACCGTTTACAGTCTCGTCATATATTTTATTATCATATTTTACGCAACTGCTGAAACGTAATATTACTTTAACGCCCAGATTTATTGACCGTTGCCAAATGTTATCTGTGCCTGGCAATGTTTGATTTAAGCTTAAACCATTTTTTAGTATTTAACGGGCAAACTGAAGAATTGAAAAAATCTTTACATTTATTTTGAGAAGTAATGTTTGAATTTGTGTTTCCTTCTTCCCATTTCTTCCCATAACTTCCCATTTCTACCCATAACTGTCCCACTGCTGGACTCGGATCTCCTCTCACAATGTAAGGGGTACAAGCCATAGTCCAACACTGGCGAAGTGCGGATTAATAAACTTCACGTAAGAGAATAAAATTGTTTTTTGTTTGTTTTTTTCATGTTATTTTTCAATGAGAGCTAAATAAATATGCATTGTAACCCGGAGCGCCTTGTTGGGTGCCATCGGTAGGTAATGTTACTTGCGTTTGTAATATTATCTTCAACGATAGTCGTAATGTAATTGAAACGAGATTGTTACCGCCTAAATACTGTGGCTTGTTGATAAAACTGCCAACGTGCATTTTTGTGTATTAGTAATAGATTTATTTGTAGAATTTTGTATTTTTCCATAGCTCATTGAATCGAGTCGTTATAAGTAGTGATTAGACGTTATTTTCAAAGTGCAAATGCTATATTTGGATTATTTGGTTCTTCTATATTATTATGTAGGTATTGTGGTGAAACTGATAGAATAGCGACGATATATTGAGCCAACACCGAAAATTCCTATTCGAAGCAATTTGCCATTTCGGTTTGACAGGTAGGAAAAGAGGCTTTAGATAATTGATAAGTATTAAATGAAAATCTAGAGAACAATGCAAAAATGAAATAAAATATGTGCAAATTATTCATTGATTTCAAGTTAATAAAAATACAAAAATGTACTTGGGCCCTTTTATCATAAGCCACATACCTACTTGTTTACACAAATGTATTAAAGTTAATTGAGAGTTTTAATGGCGCAGATGTAATATTAATATAATTATTAAATTAAAAATTAAATTGATTCATTACCATAAGTAGTACTTAAGAAGATTAGATATTTGTCAACTTCGCTTTTTAAATGACTAATAAATAATTTAATATTGTTAAAATTATTATAGGTAATGTTTTATTTAAAATATATTATAAAATAACTAAGAAGTTCTTTTAATTAGTTAAAACCTTACCCAACCGGTGTTTCATACGACTGTGATAGTTAGATATAACTTATTATAGAATTATACACACATTTTTTTCTATGTAATTTTGACAGGGGGGATGCAAGTACACCCTACTAAAATCCCAGTGCGGAGGACTGTGGCCATATCAAGTACCTACCTAACATAATCACAAACACCCACAACCAGAGAACAAACATCCGCTACATAAATGTCTGCCTCGGCGGGACTCGAACCCGAGACCCCAATCGTCCTACGTTATTTCTGCTTTTCCGTTACTGCGACCGAAAAATCTGTTTCACAGTCGATTTTGGAAGTTCAAAGTGTTCAAACACAAATAGGTTGTTACCTTTTAAACATCTTATAGGTACATTTTGGTAACCGGCTACTTAACCTTTTTGGTGATGTACTTAAGTATTTTGTTCATTATGTTTTTTGTTCTGATCGACCTCGAAAAGGTTTTGTTGAACAGAAAGGCTTGCCTAATTACTAATGCTCGATAGGCAACTTACTACTCTATTACTTGTACTCTAGTTTTAAAATTCTAAATTCAAGCTTATTTTGTATTGAAGCAACATCAAGAATTTTCCTATTCCTTATCTCTGCCGTGCAATGCCGTTACGCTTCAACAGATATCCACTTTTTTCAGAATATAAAAAACGTATACTGTATCAATTCCGATGAAATTAACAAAACAATATGCCTATAGCAGAACCTATGGTATCTTTCGAGCCCCAAATCTGAGGCCCCAATAATACTGAATTTGCCGAAACAAAGATTAAGTAAGTAAGGTAATCTTCTTTATAAAAAGTATTTATCTATGAGAGATCATAGTAAGAAAACAAATTATTAAAACAAAAAGAAAAAATAATTTATTTCATAAAACAAGGCATTTTGGCAGAAACTAATAAATTTTAATACAATGAGCTAGGTGACGGGAAATAAATAGGTAATGACATGAAAATAACTTAATTTTATGAATTTCTGCCCTAGTTTGTTAATTTTGTAATCAAGTCTCCAATGTAACAGCTATTTACATTGTTTTTGTTAAGAGATAATTAAAATTTCGTTAGTAACTAATTTAAAAGGTCATTAATGTTAAATGTTGCTTATTTCTTCAATGTCGTTAATACGATTCGGCATTAAAATACATAGTTTAATAATTTTCCACGACTTAACAAATTTATCACCCAGAGCAGAATTTAAAAATGCATTATCTAAAATGTTAACTCAATTTCAAATCTAACAATTGATAATAATACTTTGAATAATTTCACTTATTTTCTTTAGTCAATATTGGGTACAATAATACTTTTCAAAAATAATAACTACTTATAAAAATAAACAAATTCAAATGTCAATATTTAAAGTTCAAAACCCAGAGTCGGTGCGGATCAATATCTCATCAGACATGCAAATAAGGTTAAAGAGACAAGATTGATAATACTATCCTCTTATCTATAACAATTTCTCCCTGAGGTCATGTAATACTACATAAGTAAAAATTGGGCTTTCGTACATTTTAAATCCATCCAAAGCATGAATACGTTGACAAGTCAAAACACATATATTTTTCAGAGCTACCTCAAAGTTATATCAAAGTTTGCATTTTATTTTAAAATCCTATTTGACATTAATTCCTTATTTAAGATATTATATTTCAATACAATATCCTTACTTATTCACCACAAAGATTAGGTTAACCACATGCTATTTTTAGTATATTCTAAGATTTAATATGTCCCGACTTCTCAAACTAATTCACACCATCTAAAATCCAGTTCTTGGTAATCACCACTGCACCATTTATTAGATTAGCATACATATTGAATTCTTAAATGTTGTATTGCACAATATTATGCAACTTCAAAATAATACGGACATTATAAAAATAGTAAAGTTATAAATATATCACAAAATTGCTTACATTTAAAAATAATATCTTATAATAACAACATGTTTTCAACGTTACACAGATTGATGAAATAACATTTATATAGGTTTAAAGAAAACCTTGTCGGGATTTACATGTTCGCTGCGGAGATCATATACTTGTGTTTTTCCCTTAAAAATTAAGATCGCCTCAGTGAATGTGTCAATGTTAATCATAAAACACAACAATCAAACAATGTCAATGGTGATTCCAGGCCAGTCAAAGAACAATCTATATTGATTTTTATAATCTGCAATTATTTTTATACTTAAAATATCTTCATTTATTGTACCCTACTGTTGATGGCACCTAATTTTATGAACATGACGTCAATTATATTTAGTTTGATGCAGACTTCTTCTCAAGACCGGCAGGGTCCATGATTGGGGCCTGTTTCTTGACCATCCCTGATAGAAGGGTTTTAATCTGTGCAATAGCACGGCCCGGGTTCAGACCCTTGGGGCACGTCCGTGTGCAGTTCATGATGGTGTGGCAACGATACACGGAGTATGTGTCCTTCAGCTTTGATAGTCGCTTGGCCGTCGCTTCATCACGAGAGTCAATTATCCATCTGTAGGCCTGCATGAGGACAGCCGGGCCGAGATATTTGTCTCCGTTCCACCAGTAGGACGGGCAGCTTGTAGAACAACAAGCGCAGAGTACACACTCGTACAGACCGTCCAGCTTGGCACGATCTTCAACATCTTGAAGTAACTGTGTCTCCTTACCCTTAACAGCCTCCTTGTCACGCTGCAGCCACGGCTCTATGGACTGGTACTGGCGGTAGAAATTGCTGAGATCCGGGACGAGATCCTTAACTACGTACATGTGGGGAAGGGGGTAAATTTTCGTGGGCTTCGACAGGTTTTGGTCGATGTGACTAATACACGCAAGGGTGTTGATTCCGTCGATGTTCATAGCGCAGGAGCCACATACTCCTTCACGGCAGGACCTTCTGAACGTGAGGGTCGGGTCGATTTCGTTTTTAATCTTCAGCAGAGCATCTAGAACCATAGGGGCACATTCGTCGAGGTCTACTTGGTAATTTTGTGTGTGTGGTTTCTTATCAGGCTCGTCGGGGTTCCATCTGTAAACGGCGAAGGTCTTCACTCTCTTCCCGAGAGCTGATGACGTCGCGAAAGTGCGCAGCTGCCCGAAGCTGCCTGATGTCAATCTAAGCAGAGGCATTATGTAATATTTTAAATTACAAATCGAAGTTCCACTTTAACTACACTTTGCACTTGTCACGTGATCGATTTAATTATTTGCTTATTGATGAGCGAAGTGCACCTTCCCTTCCTAAGTATTTTTTTAGTTCTGAAAGCCAAGCACAGCACAGCTATGTTGTGATCGGTCAACTCATAGACTAACTCTGTGTAGACTAAGATAAGTTTTAGTAAAAATGGTGATAGCCTGATAGTGATAGGTGTCAATTGACGCTGATTCGTGTCAAATTCGTCAAAGAGAAAGTGAAATGTCTATGGTGAAAAGATTTTCGTTCGGCATCTAAAAATAACAAAACATATTTTGTTATAAAATATAATATTTAACTATTTACCTACCTACATATTTCTGGAATTATTAAAAATGAAATTTTAATTCAATTATAAGTTATGTAATAAAAATTATAGCCATTGCAAGAAAGTGGCGGGAAATATTTGACATTTCAACTTTTGGTTGACATAAATTTAAAAGTTGACATTAAATTGTCAATTTTGTCAGGAATTTGTAAACAAAAACAAATAGATTTTTATTTTATTTATATAACAAAGAGGTGATATTTTCTTCAATTTAAGTTAAAATGAATGGTGAACAACGGAAAGTTATTAAGGAATCTCCAAAAACGCCTGGAGGAATCAGTAAATCTTTGTTAACTCCGTGCAGAAGAGTAGGTTTATCAAAAAAATATAGAAAAAGTGGATGCTCTCCTTTTATATCCCCTTTAAGCGCACAGAATACTACACCAAATACAACAGGGGACAGAGAAGAGAAGAAAAGAAAAAAATGTGATGAGAATGAGCTTAGGGAAGTAAACAATAAAACCATTGAAGAACTAGGTATGCCTCAGGAATCTAGTGTATGTTCACCAATGTCTAGTAACAATCATAGTAAAAATAATGACATAACTTCAACACCTATTAGAAATAGTCAAATTCCACGGAAAAAGTCTAAAGTACTATCATTATCATTAAAAAACAGCCAGGAAACGGATAAGGAGGAACCAGACAGTGAAAAACAATTACACCCTAACAAGTTAGTTAAAGTTGATGAATCTAAAATTGAAATTAATGTTATTCATGGCGAGACTGTGAGCACAAAAACAAATAAAGAATTAAATAATACTCAGGTAATAGAAGTAGAATCAACAACAAAGTATCAAGAAGAAACTGTATCAAAAGTAACCAGAACGGACTCCAAAAGTAAAAAGCTGTCACTCAAAAAATCCCTCTCCAGAAGTGATTGTAAGAGTACAACTAAAGAACAGTCTAAACCTAAAGAGAAAAGTCCCAATAATCTAACAAAAGAATGCATTGTTGTAATCCAAAATAAAATACTTAAAACTGTTCCCCATAAAACTAATAATAAAGCAGAAAAAACTTTACCTGAATTAGATTCTGAACCTGATGTACCTTTAAGTGCTTTAAAACGGAAAAGCGTTGAAACTGTTACACTAAACACTTTGGATGATGATGACTTTATTAGTAAACCAGTTAAGAAAAAAATTAACTTATCAACAATTAAAAAACATAAAACTATAAGTCCCATAGAATCTAACAATACCTCTCAAAGTTCCCAAGAAGAAAACGAGAAAAGAACAATACTTGTTAAAAATACTTATGAGAAGGTAGTAAAGCCCCAAAAAGCGAAATCAACAGGATCTATAACTCAAAAAGATATTGAGGAATTAAAAGCTCGAATAGAAATGAAGAAGAAACTACTTATGGCAAAATCAATGGAAGACACTGGAGAATTGAGAGACTTAATAAAGAAATGGCAGAAAGGCTGCCAAGATGCTTTAATGGAGTTACTGGATTTGATGAAAAAAAAGTTACCAGACAGACAAAATATGGATTATGCAGAAATATTAGCAACTTTGAAAATACCAGCCCAGTTAGTTGGATATGATTCTGAAAATGATTGTTTTATCACTCCAGATGATACAAATGTTCTTTCGTCTACTTTTGAATTTTAAATAAATTTTTTGTGCAATTAAATTCTTATAAAAATAAATATTGTTTTTTTGATGCAGTATATTGGTTGAAGTGAAGCTAAACAACCAATATGAAAATTACATGGATATAATTGGTGGATTATAGCCTGTACCCCTCACATTGTGAGAGGAAACCCTTGCCCAGCAGTGGGACAGTTATGGGTTGTGACCCACAACCCATAACTGGTGACCACATAACCATGGTGACCACATACCATACACTGGTAACCCATAACCATGTGGTCACAACCCATAACTGTCCCACTGCTGGGCACTGATGATGATGATGTAAAAATCCTGTTGCACACATTTATTTTAATATTAATGGTTCAGGTATTGGTATAAATTTGCTATAAATATTTTGCAAATTATAATTATAATTATATTATATATTTTATTAACATAAATTCTGTTAAAATTTTTCAATATAAATAATAATGTAGTTTATAAATGCATTTCTTCTCCAGTTGTATAACTTAATCAGTGACGGAAAAGTGAGTACGTATAAAATAAACCCAGCATTTTGTTTTCAGAATTTATTACAATAACTACTATATGAGCTAAATATACACTTAAAACTTATGTGACCGAATAGGATTCTCAGGATCAAACAGTTTTGGATCCTTTAAAAACGCCTTGTCCTTGTAATAGTAGGGCATGTATCCACAATTCTGTGCTTTTTTGATTTCTGCTTCAACTAACATTTGTTTGGTTTTACAAAGACCTGTGATGTGCCTCCCGTAGATTGTCCCCGTGTAAGGACTTTGGAATTGCGATAGGAGTCGGTAGTTCTTATAATCAGGGACTATGTTCAATTTACAGAGAATACATAACCGTTGTTCCTTTTTGTATGGATTCTCCATGACTATCGGTGCGTCATCGTTTATTGATATTCCAGTTGAACACGTCCTTTTGGCTAGTAGTAAGGAGTTCCTTTGTGTTATCAAACCTGTAACATAGTTATTTAAATTATGAAAGTTAACCCTACCTTTGTAAAACAAACAATATTTCGTCTTTTACTCACTTGAAACTCGCGATCGAACTATACTAAACAGTGTCATTTTATATGTAGGTTTAATTAATTTCAGTTAAATTACAAATTGTGTTTGTTGTTGTGAGGTGTGTATAATTTTTAACATAAATTTTCAAGTTTCATTCAATCCAGCTTCCACAGTTCCACTTGCCACTTACAGGCTGACGGTGTCAAAACTGACAGCTTTGTCATTTCGATATGTCACTAAAGATTTGGAGTTTACTCTTACGGCCTTAGCTAAGGGGGGGCATTGTGGGGCAATGCCTTACCTTCACAGAACACTATTACTCCTACCGGAGCTTACCTTAAAATCACAATGCCCAGCCCAGAATGCCCTACCCTTTAATACCAAAAACTAAAAAAAATTATTAATGTACCTATTAAAATTGTTTGTTCATAGTTTGAGATAAAAAAAATGTAGCAATAGGTATCTAAACTTTTCCAAACATACCACAGTTTGTGACATTCATTTCATATTATAATAATTCTTTGTTCTGTCTGTCTGTGTATAGATGGCATTGAACTTTTGAAGCGCCGCGCCGCGCCGCCTCTTGAATGGTAGATGTGGCTAAAGGAGTGCGTACATTGGGATCACTTCACACCAAAAATAGACTTATAAACTGATATGAAAAACTGTTTATTGAACAACACATTTTGAATTTAATATATAGAAACCAGAAACATTATAACCGCATGTAAAATACAATAGTTATGTCGGATAACTATACATCTTACTCCTCCAAGTAAGTCTCACGGAATCTTCCTTAATACCTTAGAATAATGACATATAGAAACGAAGTCCGCGCGGCTACTTTGACAACATTAAATGTGAGTAGTATATGTCACCAAACGCCGGCCAGCTCCGTAGTCTTCAATGACAATGCACGGCAAACACGTCTCGCGGAAAAAAAATAATTATGTCGATTTGTCCGGTTAAATTTTGTCACAACACATTTGAAAAACAAAAGAAGTGTAATAACATCACTTTTCACAGGTAATCTTTCAATATTTCATAATATCTTTCATATAATTAGGTTTAAATAAAAACGTTTTGTTTCAATACTCAGTGTTGCCCAATTGTGAAAATAAATTTTCCAATTTTAAGTGACGAGTGATATACGGCTTAGTCGTGGAGAAGTATATTGGAAGCCAACCAAAAATACACGAATATGTTCAAAACATTTTAATAATGAAGATAAGTACATTACACAGGTTGGATCGTGTAGATTGCGTGAAAATGCTGTCCCTGTTAAGGTATAATTATTGAAGTTGTTATTCATTATTATTTTAATTATTATTATTAGTTATTATTATTTTAACATGCCTATTGTCAATGTCATTTTCATCTTAATTTTATTGTTGTTTTCACGGATACAATAGTTCACAGATATAATATAGTCCATAGAGTAGTAAATCAACAAAGCCCATTGTTTTTTGTTTTTCCACAGAGTATATTTAATATTGGAACAAAACTTTTTTACTCAATGCTGTTATTAAAATATACTAAGTTCCTCTGTTCATGCTTATGTTCAGATACGTAAAAGATATGTAAAAAAATAAATAGTAAAAAAAAATGATGTTAATATTTTCTTGTATTCGTTTCATATTTAAATAAACATTCTCGTAATATAACAATTTTACATAACCATACCCATACTTTACCACACATAGCTATTTATGTAGGTATTATTGCTAAAAACAAATTCTTATCAGCGGCCGAATCATTCCCCACTTTCGGGAAACTGCACTTCCCTGGCAACCATTAAACAAGTATAAAAAAAAAGAAAAAAGAAAATTAGTGCTTCACTTTTTAAAGAGCGCTTGTATGAAGACTGTCATTCTATATGTCATTATTCTAAGCATAATACAGAATTCTTTCTTAAGAAATAAATCTATTGTTCCAAGTTTAATTTAATTCAAAAATAATTGTAATATTTTTTTTTTCCAATCAACACCGCCAACACATGAAGTAAAACGTAGTGTTGTGTTTATACTTTCTATATACCTATACTCTTTGACATGCAGAGATGTCAGATGTCAATGTCATACACAAAAAAATATGTTACATAATCTATGAAATAAATCATGTCGGAGTCGAAAAAAACTAAACCAAAACGTTGTAAAAAGTGTAATTTTAAAATAAAAATATTAAATACAAAAAGGAACGAAATACGTGCATATAAACTCAAACTCATCTATTTCATATACCTAGGTATTTTTAATACACTTATGAACGTCAATTCATCACATCACGTAATATATGTCAAATCAAGGACAAAAATTTTTTACTGCCATTTTACTGCTCATTTATTTTAGGCAGTGGATAGAAATAATCGGTGTACATAAATAATGGAGAAGGCAAAAGGGTCAAAATATTACTATCAAATACACCTAAAATCCGAGCTTAGGTCATATACATTACATAACTTTTTATTTCACTTCAATACATGCAGTATTTCCGAAGTTATAAAGACGAGAAGTTCAAGCCCTTTTTTGAATTTCCGCGCTTACGCTATGACGTCACGACGTGGCTCGGCCGCGAGCACGATACGGCGAAAGTATAGAAAATATGGGTCTATGCAGTTCAAAAATCTATAACTTTCTTATTTCTATAGATACAGACTTGAAATTTTGCATAGATGTAGTAGATAGTATGTGAATTATATATGTTATTTTATTATTGATAACTAAGGTTTGCTCGCGGCTTTACTTGAGTTTAAATTAACATTTCGGTCAAAAATCCCTATCAACTACGCGCGACTACCGAGAGATGACGTCATCGAGTAGTGACCGCCCGCCTGCGTTATTAAAAAAACCAGCGGCCGTAAATACGCACTTTGATCGTTAATATCTCAGCCATTTATTGAGATATGGAAAAAGTAAAAACACAGTTTTTCTTGTAATTTTTTATAGATTTATTTGACGTGTAAAAAAAAATTCGTTTGCCTGGTCCATTAAAAAAGTATATATTTGTAGTAAATTATGTAACTTCCCTATTTTCGCGTAAAAATACCTGGAAAACTAGAAACATGCACCATTTAGTGCCTTCCTCATACTGCCTTCGTAAGGTCCAGCGGTCATTTGTGGGGCTCGGTGTACGTTTTTTTAATAAAGTACCAGTCTATTATTGATTTGCCCATACAAAAATTTAAGAAACATGTAAAAACACGACTCAATTCATCTTCTCTATTTGCAAATTGCTGCATCCCTTTATTTCCTCCAACCCATTTAAATTACTGGTGGTGCCATCTTGTAGCTCCATTTCCGCAACATCTGTTTCTAAGTATTCAGTCTCGATATCTTCTTCACTACCACCTGAAAAATAAATAATGAACATAATAATAATCATGATAATTGATGATCTATTTTTATTCCAAATCTGCAATAAATAAAATGTCATAGGTGTGGGTTACAATGTTTCTATTTTTATTAATATACTAGCGGCCCACCCCGGCTTCGCACGGGTGGACATTTCTTTTTTGACATTTGGTGTCATATCGACAGCAGCGCCACCTACCGGGTCCAATTGTAAATCTAAAAAATTCACAGATCCACCTGTAGACACACTGTCAATTAATTATAGACAAATAATTTGCAATAAAATAAAATTGCGACTATAATTAAAGATCTAAGCTATCCTATCTCTCAAGTTGGACCAGACTGCTCACGGTGTGCCAATTTAATTTAAAATCGGTTAAGTAGTTTAGGAATCCATCGCGGACAAACATCGTGACAGGAGATTTATATATATTAAGATTGAAATCTAGATTAGATTCAGTCTATTAATTTTGCTGTGTGTAAGCTATAAGCAGCTCAAAGTCTATTACACTAGCTAATAAATGTACATATAAAATCGTAACACATTGTACGCGACAAGCTAAAATATTTACCTGTAATATTTGGTCTAATAATTGTTATTTGTTTTGATTGGTCGAGGCCCCTCGTATACTTATAGCCGAGCTGCCCTACTAATATTCTACGCAAAGTTGACATACTTCCTTGAAAATTTAAATCACTCCTCGCTTTAGCTAAAATCTTGGTTAAGGAAGGCACATCATTTTCAGTCACATACAGCCTTGTAATAAGTTTACTTAGGGCATACAAATCATTGTTATCAAGCACCACTGATTTGCCCCGCGGTTTTTTTACTGGAGTAATAATTTTGTATGTACCAGAAGCCTCGGCCTCTGTTCCTTCGCGTTTAATTCTAGTTACAGTGTTTTTATTAACACCCGTAGTCGATACGACTCTGTCTGTAACCCTCGTACTGACTTTTAAGAATTCTGTTATTTCATCGAATAGGTCGTGAGATATTGTTATTCCATTAGGTGTTTCGTGTATTCTAGCGAGACTAAGATTACGGAGGAGTTCATTGGCACGGAGTTTTTCACTTTCAAACATCTTGTTGACGTTGTAAATTATTTCTCGCGCTCTGCCTTGGAGTACAACTCCTCTTTTACCATTCATTACTATTTAATTATTTATTCATTAAATAATTACTAATGCCTAAAAATACTAAATTGAAAAAACATACTTTTTCCTTTGATTATAATTTTTCATTCAAAACTAAAAATTAAACAACAAATGAACAAACGATGACATTTGACAAACTGTGAAATGAAAGCGTCAAACGCTCAAACGTCAAACGTCAAACACGAACACAAAAGTCAGTACAGATACAGAATTAACAAAACTCACAGATGTTGTTGTATAAAAAGGTCGTCGTACCACAAAACGAGGAGTACATTAAAAAAATCTTCATTATAGGGTTATTCAGTTTGTTTGCAAAGATTTGCAATAGTATCGGCCTACCCACATTTTTTCCATATATATAAAATCATTATACCTACCTAGCCATTAAAAGTTCAAACATTTATGTTAGCATACATTTTTCGGGAATCGAACTGAGAACCAGTGGTTTATGCTAATGTATGATAATTATGAATTTGTCATTAAATACATACCTTACCTTCTTACAATTAGTATCGAAATAATGATTGATGAAATTAAAGTGTTATCTATTTATCAAATACTTAGTCTATCACTGAAGGAAGGAGAAGCAGGTTATTACAAAACAAAATGAGTTTGTAGCGTGATTGATGCTTCTTAGCTTATTACGAAAGTAATTTAAAATCTTCAACGTTGCTTCCCCAAGTTAAAACCGGTTCCGAGGTAAGTCTTATAGACCACAACATAGTTAAGAAACTTGTTCCTTTGGGTTTAGGAAGATATGTAACGTTGAACCAACAAGGGTCGTCAATATTCAAAACGATAAAATTTTAACGTTTTCTTCTCGGCTGACACTGTGACATCCATATTGGAGATAGGTACGAGTGTATAAAAAAATTTAAAGCGCCTGTACGTATGCGTTGGTGACCATTTACCATCCCACACCCGACTGTTATGTTAAATTAACGTTTAACGCCTGTCACAATTATCATACTAAAATACGTATAGAAATAAAGTGATATTATTAATATTAAAATTTTATTTATGACCAGAAATTAGTCTATTGTTTATTTACACGTTGTTAGTAGAAACCTTTAAACCTGCTTCGGATGCAGTGTCGTATAGCCGGCTTACGGATTTTCCGCTTCCTAGGGGTATCGAGAGTGTCGAGACTATCGAGTAACGGATGTCCATGAAAGGAATTTACTTAAGATCTGTGTGGTGTGTGTTCTGTTTGACTTTTCTCGTCTATTGAACCAAAAGTTTCTCTATCATTCTTTCTTGTTCCTTCAACCTTCGCCGGCAACGATTCGGTGATGCCACCGACCACACAGCCAATAGACTCGTATTAACAGGCGAATGACTTCTGTCAACACATCTGGCTTATAGTACCGATATAAATTCGTGCCGTCTCATTCGTTCCCGTTGCTTAGATTAATCTATTTCTTTCCAACGTTTCGTGTGGCCTTGAATTAGCCAACACAGCGTTGAATTAGCCAGTCGCCCCGCTTCGTGTTACCTCAGCTAGTTGCCAGAATGCATTCAATACGGAACATCAAACATAGGTGTCTATTGGCTGTGTGGTAGGTGGGTGGTAGACTTTGAACTCCTACCGATGGTCATATGGGCGATGATGAACACTTATCATCAGATAGCTCGTCTGCTCGCATGTCAGCTATGATAATTAATAGAAATGTTTTGTTACAATGTATATGAAGAATCTCGGAATGTGTCTTAATTAACTTAGTAGGTATTAAGTAGGTATTGTTATAAGTACTGTCTCAACGTGTGCTTCGAATTGAAGCACACGCTTAGAATAATAACATATAGAAACGAAGTCCGCGCGGCTACTTTGACAACCTTAAATGTGAGTAGTTTATGTCACCAAACGCCGGCCAGCTCCGTAGTGTTCATTAACAATGCGCGGCAAACGCATCTCGCGGAAAAAAAATAATTATGTCGATTTGTGCGGTTAAATTTTGTCACAACACATTTGAAAAACAAAAGAAGTGTAATAACATCACTTTTCACAGGTAATCTTTCAATATTTCATAATATCTTTTATTTAATTAGGTTTAAATAAAAACGTTTTGTTTCAATACTCAGTGTTGCCCAATTGTGAAAATAAATTTTCCCATTTTAAGTGACGACTGATATACGGCTTAGTCGTGGAGAAGTATATTGGAAGCCAACCAAAAATACACGAATATGTTCAAAACATTTTAATAATGAAGTACATTACCTGTACCTCTACATTACACAGGGTGGATCGTGTAGATTGCGTGAAAATGCTGTCCCTTTTATAATTATTGAAGTTGTTAGATATCCATTAATATTTGAATTATTATTATTAGTCATTATTATTATATCATGCCTATTGTCAATGTCATTTTCATTTTCATCTTCATTTTATTGTTGTTTTCACAGATACAGTAGTTCACAGATATAATATGGTCCATAGAGTAGTAAATCAACAAAGCCCATTGTTTTTTGTTTTTTCACAGAGTAACTATATTTAATATTGGAACAAAACTTTTTTACTCAATGCTGTTATTAAAATATACTAAGTCCTGTGTTCATGCTTATGTTCAGATACGTAAAAGATATGTAAAAAAATAAATAGTAAAAAAAATGATGTTAATATTTTCTTGTATTCGTTTCATATTTAAATAAACATTCTCGTAATATAACAATTTTACATAACCATACCCATACTTTACCACACATAGCTATTTATGTAGGTATTATTGCTAAAAACAAATTCTTATCAGCGGCCGAATCATTCCCCACTTTCGGGAAACTGCACTTCCCTGGCAACCATTAAACATGTATTAAAAAAAAGAAAAAAGAAAATTAGTGCTTCACTTTTTAAAGAGCGCTTGTATGAAGACTGTCATTCTATATGTCATTATTCTAAGAGCACACGTTTAGTCAGCAGTAGCTACTAACATTGACGACCCCGTAGACTAGTTGGTAGCGAGCGGCCCTGCCTGCAAAACGAGGGGCCCCGGGTTCGATTCCCGGCCGGGGCAGGTATTTGTTTATTGTCAGGTTATCGGTGTTAGTACTGTTAGTGATGTCCATTATAATTATTAGTGTTGTCCACGCCACCCGCGACACATTTATATAAAAGAAAATTTGCATTATTTTTCATCCTTGTTGTGTTAAGATTGTAACAAAAATAAGTGTTAGGTACAGCCTACCAAATGCGCAGCGTAGTAGAGATTAGGTAATTAAATAATTAATGGGGTCAATGGTTGTCACATGACATGTTTTGTATCACGTATTACATTTGGCTAAATAAACATGAAAGAATCTCTATTATGTTGGTTAGATGAAAAAATTACGATACATAAAACAAACTAACATTAAATGCTTGGTTTCATGTGTGATAGAAATTTTGTACCTACAAACAGCAATAAGACACAGTTCACACATAGATTTTTATAAACCGGTAGTATGCGGTGTCGTGTTATGGAGATAACTGATTATTAAATTGCTTTATTTCCGTTATTTAGGTAGGTATTGCATGTTATGTTGTTTACTTCTACTCGTAATTGCGTAAACAGACAAGACATTATTGCAAAACGTCCACCGCGAATGTGTTGTTGGTTAACATGGCTATTACGCCGCCGTTTTGAAACGAACACCTTACTGCGGAAATGCAGTTCGAATCGCCATGTTTTTCTATAATCGGTTATTCAGGTTTCACGTCTCATCGGGGTGTAAACAACTCGGCGGCGACTGACCACAGCCGGTGAAGCCACGGCTCGTAACGTACGTGGCCGAACGTTCGACATCCTGTTCATTTTATTTCTGAACGAAAACTTTACGACTTAAAAAAAAGAAAGTGTTTGTGTTTGGGCGCGAAATTTGGCGCCAACATTGTGAAGTGACCTATTCGATTATTTTGAAACTATTCGTTTGTGCGTGTTGTGACTGTATTATTTTGCCATTTTGGATCTAAAACATCAAAATAGCGGTGAGTCAAATGAATTTTTATAATATTGCAATGTACATTCTTAATGGAAGTGAAAATGATTCGATATTAGATGTTAAAATCACACTATTGGTTTAGTAACTTCAGTAGTAGTTGCTAAGTACTTACGCAAGTTTCCGCGTTCGTACATTTTATATAATGTCTTTAATTATTGTGAGACGTGAAAAAAACTTAAAGGGGCTGTTTTGAAAGTTCCATTGCGAAAAAGTAAAAGTTTAGACGTAGTGTGACAGAAATGCCATCGGTTTTACGTAGTTCTGCTGACGCGTAGGAAATCAAGGTTGTGAGAGAAAGTGACCCAGCTTTGTGAATGAGGGAATGACTGCGTCGGTCCGTGGAGACGTGGAGAGATGCCACTCTGCTTTTATTATTTATACTGTGAGCCGGATACTGTCCCGTATGATTATTATTACTTAGGCATTGGAGTGTCTGTTTGTAATATTAAAATGTATTTATACTTAGATACCTACTTAATAACAAAATGACATTTTTTACAATTTTTGTCTGTCTGTCTGTTCGTTTGGACTTTCTGTCTGTCTGAATGTTTGTTAGATAAGTAATAAGGTATAAGATGACATTTTATATGAAAAATAAGCTTAAATGTCTCGTCCAGAATCTTTAAAACGTGAATTACCAAAAAACTCTTTTTTTGTATTAAGTATGCCGTTTTATTACTAATGGTCTTACGGGTAAATTAAATGTACAATAATGTGATATAACTTTAACTGACTTGATATTTAAAGTGTTTATGAGTTAAATTCAAACACTAAAAGTGCAATTAAACGCGATTTCATTGAACTTAGGACGTGTTATTACGACTTAAGTGCCAGCATTGACCCAACATGTGACATTTAAATTAATTTTATTAAATAAGTAGGTACTTACATAACAACCTTTTCTGTTCTTTAATCAGTGCACTTCAAGGTACGTTGTGATTGCTTTTGTAAGTTCACTTAAAACGAATTTGGTTCTTTATAAATATGTAGGTATAGGTTAAAGGTTGTCTAGGAGAGGTCGCTGTCACTGATAAGACCTTAATCTGCTTTTTTATATTTTTTTATGACCATAAGTAGTTTGCTTGGATATGCATTGGAGTAGCTTAGGCGCACCTGGGTTTTCTCTATCTTTCTATATGCTTCCGAAATCTGGACACTGAGGTCTCCCGTACGGAACAGGATAGATGCATTTGAGATGTGGTGTTGGCGTAAAATGTTGGTAATCTCATGGACAGCGCATCACACCAATGTGTCTATATTGAATGAACGCGAGATCAAAACTCGGCTCTCGACTACATTGTATGCGTAAGGTTCTCAAGTAGGTACTTTGGTCACGTGGTACGGCGTGAACCGGAAAATTTAGAAGAGCTGATAGTGGTCAGCTGCGTGGAAGGAAAGAGAAGTAGAGGGTGATCACCGACCCGCTGGATCGATACTGTAAAACAGGCGTGTAAAACCACCTCCACGCATCCATCCAACTTTCCCAAAACAGAGAAGCCCGGAGGACCTTAGTCGACAAAACCACTTGTGATGACCACGACCCTCAGAATGAGGAAACGACGAAGAAGAAGACGTACACTGGCGAATTAAGATGAAACATGCGGTTGGACCTCCAGCAATATAACTCTGAAAACTGCATCCAATTTAATCCAGTGGTTTCTGCGTGATGCGCGTACAAACATACAGATAGACAAAAATTCTAAAAATAATAATCCTATCCACAACACGACGCAATTGAAGCATTAATAAATGAGAATTGGCGCCCAGACTCGGGCCCCTGATGTCAATACGTCAAGTAGATCTAACGCCTACACCATACCAATAAAATTGAGGTATCTGTCATGAAAAACATTTAGAAACTATGTACATATCTACCAATTAACACATAGCTGCATACATACGTGAAGTATCATAGCTCAGGAGCGTCGCATGATGATACGAAATGAGCATGCCCGCTTGAAATTGTCAGGTTTGTATCAGATTAGCTTTATATTATAAACACTTTCATTTCATTTGTCATTCTTAGGGTTCTATAGTCAACAAGGATAGTTCGCTACACGATCTGTATGTATGTATATGGTATTCCACATTCATGTAAGTAGTACTCATTCAACTACAACTACGACGTGAACGTGGTTCATGTAATTGTGTCGAAATATCGGTTTATGAACTCAAAAGTCCTCTCTTGGGCAGCAAGCCAGCAACGCATCGTAATACCTTTAGTTTTACTTATCTACTTTGTGGCGACGGTGACCACATAAAAAGGAAAATTAAAAAAGACCATTTCGCTCTCAATCTCAGACTTTAGCCTTCATAAACACAAAAATACATTAGTTACGACGAATGTGGTTATACTTGTCGTTGCTGAAGAATGTTCTGCAATGTAATGTCAAAATTTCAATAGAGACAGCTTGGCTCGAGTCCATTTAAGGTCATGAAGAAACCACAAGAAATTTTGTCCGGGCCAATGTCAGGACGCTAATGACGAAACTAGTTATTGCAATAAATATAGACTGATGATCTGACGACTGAGGTATCACAACATACCGTTTTCAATATGTAAAATAATCCGATAAAAAGCGTAAAATGATACTTTATTAGGAATTTAAAATATCAATGTTGAATTGTTGATTGATGTACTAGTTCTAAGCTACCTTTCCCTGACTAGATATTTACATATCAAGTACATATATTGACAGAGAAATTAAAAATAAAATTAACTAGAACTCTTCTATCTGCGCTTGAAATTAGATTATCCTTTCTGACAAAGGGCTATTTTATTTACACAGTGATTAGACAAAAATTTCAACTGCGAAAACCGCATCAAATTTCATTCAGTATTTTTTGCGTGATGCGTCACACAAACAAAAATTCTAAAAATAAAAAAATATTATTTTTAGAATTTTCTATTGGCCCGATGACGACCTTTCATACATTTTTTCTCAAATATCTCCTATGTACAGACATAAACCAGTTACAGTTCCATTATAGGTATAGATTAAAGTCGTAACCGTGTTATTAACTGTTATTAGCCACATGATGCTCATTAGTTCCAATCTGAATGTTATGAATCCGTTGCACAAACGCAATCCGCACAAAACCTACGTTTTTCATTGATTTAATTGAGCAATTACCTTTACGGCAAATTGCGAAGTGTTTTTGATTGTACCTACTGTCCAGACTAGAGATTGGTTAGGGGTAGGTAAGTTATATCAGTGATATTTGTGATTGCGTCTTGTAGAACACATTTTAGCGTAGCCGATCATCCTGTTTATCATAATCGACGGTCAAGCAGACAACCTGCTGCCACCTGATGCTAAATGGTTCACGTCGGACATGGACATCAGTAACATCAGAGGTATAGGTATGTATCAAGGATGCGTTGCCGGCGTAAACGAAACGGGGCTCCGCGTTATTTCTGGCCGCCAATGATTTACATTGTATACGTAAACATTGCATGGTCATTTAATCTGAACTATTAAATCCGCCCTCGCTTCGGGAAACAATAACTTAGTAACCAATTACTTTTTAAGACATCATCATCATCATCATCACAACCCATAACTGTCCCACTGCTGGGCACGGGTCTCCTCTCACAGTGTGAGGAGTATAGGCCATAGTCCACCACGCTGGCCAAGTGAGGATTGGTGGACTTCACACACCTTTGACAACATTATGGAGAACTCTCAGGTGTGCAGGTTTCCTCACGATGTTTTCCTTCACCGAAGCAAGTGATAAAATTAAATATTAATACGGCAGTCCAACGTTCAACCACACGGCTATCACTGAGCTTTTAAGACATAAAAGTCGTTATTGTGGCGTAAATATAATAGTTAGATATATGCTGTCACAGATTTATAGGAAGGCATTTTTAAGCTTTGCAACTTTCCTATCATTCATGCATCTCTTACCGTTGAAGTAGCGTTCGTGAAAACGTCAATTTCGACCTTTTTTCGCAAATTCGGATACCAGGAAAAAAACCTTTTTTTCCGCAGTTTCAGCTGAGTGCACCACAATCAGGGGAGTTTGGTCTGACTCAATGTCTGTGGCGGATGAAGTCAGTTGCTCTCCTAACCACCTTATTAAGTTATTAATATGCGTGGAGGGATAGGCTTTTAGCTATAAGCTTGCCCGCAAGAATACTGTATTAAGTCTAAAAACTTACCTTTTCAGGAGAAGTGATTAAAGCTTTCAACTACAAATATTGTGGTACTTTCTTACGAGAGGGATATTGACACAACTTTCGTAATTTGCTTATTCAGGGAGCAAACGATTTTCGACCTCATTCAAAAGGTAGAACGTACTTTTTTTATTCGAACTGTATCATTAAGTCAGTTAGTGCCAAATTTTGACTTAATACTGTATTCTTCCGGACAAGCATATCGTGCACCACATCAAGGACTTCATCACCTTCAGGGGGGATTATTGACAAGCACTAAATTTTACAATGTAAAATATAGTTATGAGATGTTTCTTAAAATTTTGTAGTGGTATGGTATAGCGTGCCGTGAATTAATTTCTTCAGTTATAATGGAAAGCGTTACTTTAATTTGTAACTTGTAACCGTAACAATAATTAAGCTCTGCGTGGTGAAATGTTGGTGAAAAGTAGATATCGAGATTAGGTAACACGGGTGAAATTCTCAGTCTACTACAAGTGTTACTTAGGCCTACGTATAAAATAAATAATATAAATGCATAACTTACAATTGTTTTAGTATATTTGGTCGTGTTTTATGTACCTTTGTTGTCCATATGTTGATACATACAGGAGAAGATTGCTTTGAGAAATAAAAAAATAAATTGTTCAAAAAGCTAAAAACACGCCCATATCAATTAAGTGCTCTAAAGACAAAAAGAATAAATTGAGCCAGTTCTGTCTAATTAATTACCAGTTAGGGCCTTAGACAATGATTTTGAATGATCAACATTGCTCCAAAAGTGGCTAAAAGTATTAGTTAAGTAGGTCTTAGTTAAAAACAAGCTTTATCAATTAACTGCTCTAAAAACAAAAAAAAATTGAGCCAGTTCTGTCTAATTAACTGTTAGACAATGATTTTGAATGAACCAACATTTTTTCAAAAGTGGCTAAAAGTATTAGTTCAGTAGGTCTTAGTAATGAGTAAAACTTCGAAAAAAGTTTTCAGCAGTTGAGAAGTGGTCCTCGACCACGCGACACAACAGTCCTCTCTCAAGTCAATGTCGCCCATAGCCGATGTTCCCGAGATTTATTTATCATCATCACAAATGACACTTTGAAAGGAAAATATATTGTTTTCAATTAAGATGAATAGTCCTAAGGGGATTTTAGTATTGGATACCTATTGGCATTCATACTGTGGATTCTAAAGTTAAACAAACGGAATCCTGGTGCAATATCATTGAGAGTAACTCGCACTCGTTGACACCCTGAAGATTGTGATATTAGTGACGTAAGCCATCGTAAGAACGCTGATATAATTCTGTTGCGTACAACACCTCTCTCTTAAACACATGTAAGATCTAACATTATATCACTTCGGAGGAGTGCTGGTATACCTACCGTCATTGATGTCATTGTCGTTGTGTAGTCACACAGCTACACTCCAAAGAAAAACAGAAAATTAAACTCATCGGGTCATTTCTGGTTATCATAATGTTCGGTACAATTCCCTAAAAATAATCTCAACAGTTCACAAGTTAGAACCGCAGCGCCTAGCACCGCAGCACGTGTTAGAAAGTTATGAGAGTGCGACTCGACTGTCGGTGTTTTTGCCAGTACCTTGTTACCGGTTCTTTCCTCATTGAACTGATCGCGAGAGTTATTCAAACGTAAAAACTGTATTTCCACCCTATTGGGTTCGCAACACGCGAGACAATAGGGTTATTGCTCAAAAATACATTACCTGTAGGTATTAGTATTTGTTGATCATAAATGACCTGAATCAATGACATTTTAATTGACCTGAATAGGAAAAATCTGACTTTATGGCATCGAGATATAAGTACTAACGTACGTACTTATATCTCGATGCTTTATGGCATAATGTTAATGTAAGTATGTATGTGAAATGCATAAAATTATCAAATGATCTCATTAAGCAGGTCTGCTATTATCATGGTTTGTGACTATCATTATTCACAAGTTCTTTGATTTAGTAACTGACACTCACATTGATTATGAACACTATAAAAATATCGCCCTCTAAAAGAAGGAAGATCTAGATACATTCTATCGCATTCACCTTTTATAAATTCCATTCGTATTTTCTTTGTGTCGCTTTTTATCTCCTTAAATTATATAAAAAATGTTTATGATAAGTATGACGAGATAGTTATGTACTTATTTAAAGCTACATATACAAGTAATGATTATTTACGTATGGTTTTTTATGGAATTAAGAAAGCAAACAAACATGCAGCACCACCCTTCCGCTGCCGCCCATGACAACTGACAACATTATGCTGATCAGTGGCGTAGCGTGGAGTAATATAGACGTGGGCAAAGTCGAATCAGCGAGGCTCCATTTCTTTCGTTCCCAAAATCTGGCATCGCATAAAGAGGCCTCGCGAGGCCCCTTCAGGTGCGAGGCCGTGGGCGAGGGCCCACTTCGCTAGCTACGCCACTGATGCTGATCATTAAACGCCATGTTGTTTTACCACCTTACTGTACAATATTTGACGCAATAAAGAATTATGAACTATGTAAGTATTTGACAACGGGACTAGACAATAAAAGTCATATCGGCCTACGATTTCGCAATAAACCTTGGACGATGGCACGGCATCTAAACAACTTCGCTTTATTACCATATTTAAATTAGGTACTATGTTTATTGACTGTGTAGTTCGCATGACTATTGATTTCATGAAAAACATTTCAAAGAAACTTCGACATACATCAATAAGTAGTACCAACGTCGGAAAGAAACCACATATGAGTCAAGGGTGGGAATCGAACCCAGGACCCCTCGCCTCGCAGACATCGTCAAGTGCCACTACATGAACTCGCTAAAAGACATGTCTTAAGACAAATAATATAGTTTATTTGCGTTTCAATGATGGCTTGCCATTGACACAAAATAATGTTTGCGGAGGCATCATCATTATTCACTTGAGGCCATAGTTAATATTTGTTCTCAATGTACAGATGTTCATTTCAGGCAGTCGTGGCCCGGTAGTTTGGTCTATGTAATCTAATATATTTTTAATAATTTCTGTTTTTTATATAATTCCTTTTTTAACGTGATAACGTCCTATAAATGATGAATACTGGCGGCGCGTACTAAAACGTGTCCCGTTCCGCCCGAGCCTGTGCGTGCAAGCGAGAGCGAGGAATAAGCGATAGAGAGGCACGATCGGCCTAAACGATTACTTGCAACGCATCTATCTCTCTTCCCTTAAGACGTTATCACGTATCTTGATAAAACCTTATATTGATAGAAAATCACAATGATGATGCACCCTACTGAATAACGGACGAGTTTATGGTAACTGGCAGGTCCATCATGTTGAAAGTCGCCGGGCCAAGTTCAGAGTTCGATTGTACTCATGTATGTATGTAGGGTATTTTAACCCGCCTGGCTAGCAACTACCCACTGTCTAAATCGTCCATTGCGGTCTCGCAGTGTTGGGGAAAATAATACGGGTTCCCTGTTTCTTTTTTGGCCAGCAACGCATGGGCGATAACCTTGGTGTCATTGATATCCTTGGACGATGATGACACTTACCATAAAGTGCTCGTTAAACGAAAACAATTCTTTTTATAATCGTTAGCGATTTTTAAGTACCTAATGAGGTCAACACTTAAATCAAAACCACACTTGTTACAGTATTCTGCCGACCCTACCCGAATCGTGACGTCGTCACTTTAATACGCGTCCATTGGTTCAAAATCCTATTAATATCCTATTAATATATAAAAATGCGAAAGTTTGTATGGATGTATGAATGTTTGTTACTATGCACGCAAAAATTACCGAATGAATTTTGCTGAAACTTTACAATAATATAGCTTACACATCAGAATAACACATAGGCTATGATTTATAAAGATATAGTGTGAATTATCGAAAATATATAACTAAATCTTTGGAAACCGAAGAAATAATTATCGCTAGTATGACATAGATCTGTGTTGTCTACATCGGTGCCAGTTCAAACGCGTGTCACATCATGCGGCCCTCATTAAGCTCACAATTTTGTAAATAAAACTCTGGCATCCGTCCCACTTGGGAACTGGTTAGAAACTGGTCGGTGATGTAACCTCATATAATACGTCGCGTGGGTATGTGTACTCCTTTCACTCGCTCCTTTATCCCCACAGAGATAGCTGTTGTGTATCTAATAGTCTATTTGTAATAACTTTAGATGTTTCACTCGAAATCGGTCAACTATTTGAAGTATTTTCTAGTATGCCCAAACATCAGTATCATCTTTGAACGATGCCGTAAAGGATTCGGAAGATCCGTATTATTTCTGGCTTTCAGACACTACGATTGAAATGAAGACATTTCCTGTTAGCTAGGCAGTCGAGGAAAATACGTACCAACTTGCACTTTACCGCCCAATACGTAGCTACTTACCGTAAGGTGGGATTGTAGACAAACATTAATTAATAAAAAAATACTGTGGGGATTAAATTGAAGAGGCTTCGACCTCAAACAGTGGCCAGTGGCCATCTACCGGCGTGCTCTCATCCGTTGTTCAGGAAGGTGCACCACGAGTATGGAAAATTGGCTAGTGCTCAAGATGAACGGAGCCCCTTAAATTAAAACGAAATAATTTTCCTGTCATCGTTTAATCATGAAGATATGGGATCCTATATAAAGTTTAGGTTGGAACTGGGCTTCGAGGCATTTCCCTATAAATGAGAGACATCCCCAGATAGTACTTTTGCAGATGTGACTTCATGAACGTTATATTGGTTTCAGACATAGATGTGTTTGCACTTATTAACCCGTAATTTAGTCTACTTCCCCGAAATTGGAGGAATAGTTCCAGGAAAACTTTATTAAGGAACCCTTGGTGATTAAAGACTTGGGATTGGGAACCTCTTGCAATGCAATTTTGTAATCGGCAGCCCCGGTGGCTGTCGACTAGTTTTACATCGTGGTTTCTCTTTTAGTTTTGCAACGCCGGGGTCGAGCAGGGTTGAGCGGTGGCCGGTGAGCGGGGAATTCCCGCACTATTGTAATATCCTGTTTCAAACCGGTACGCAGTGCAGTGTGCTCTGTGAAAGTACTTGTTTAAACTAAATTTAAACGTTTCCGCATTTCGCAATAAAGACGGATGATGCTTACCTGTGATAGAGATCGCTACTTGAAAAGAAGCTGCATATTTTTTTTTGTATTTCATATCGATTTTCATATCTTGTCGAGACCATAATTTGTGTTACTGGCTATATTGTATACTAGCAACCCGCCCTCGCTTCGCTTCGGGTAACTATTACTTCCGTTTGCAAAGATTTAGTTATATATTTCGGATAATTCACACTATATCTTTATAAATTGTATCCTATGTGTTATTCTGATGTGTAAGCTATATTATTGTAAAGTTTCAGCAAAATCCATTCGGTAGTTTTTGCGTGAAAGAGTAACAAACATTCATACATCCATACAAACTTTCGCATTTATCATATTAATAGGATGAAGGTATTTTATTACATACAAATATCTTAATTTATTACAATTTTGATGCACAATTGAGTATTTGAGAAAAAATATATATTATGATTTTTTTTTTGTATTTAAAAACTTTATTATGAGTAATATTGATGTTTAATGCGAAAAACTTGAAAAAAGCAGTTATTTCAATTAATTATAAATAATTAAAAATTAATAAAATCTAAAAAAGAATCACGTGACTATGAACGTGCCACAATAGGCTAGTTGACTGATTTTGAAAAACTAAATCATAGTTTGCCAAATGGTCTAATTTAACTGAAATATTAATATTTCAGTAAAATACTAACTGTAACATATTTTATTTTATATTTTCATGAACTATTTGACGTTTCCGTCAAAAAACGCGTCAAACTGTCATGGCGACTTGTGTGACGTCATATGTTGGAAAACAAAGAGCTGTTTGGTTGAGCGGAAAGGCCAAAATGCTATGTCAAGTTTGTTTAGTTTTGCAACGTGTGACGTCACGCCTCGTATTGGCGTTCGCTGTCACGTGACTGGTGACTGTAATTTCGGGATTTTATTTCTCAAAAATATTAAATAATCATGATTTATTTAATCAATAAGATCGATTTTTCGCATTTGTAAATATTAAGCTACCATAAAAAATAGAAATATTCAAAATATTTTCTTACTGTCAACTACCCTATTGGTAACCATAGTTGTGACGTCATAATATTATAGCTATTTATACTATTTCCATTTCTTTATTTTCTCGATGACAGTTCTGTAGTAGTGTTGTGACCAAATAAGTAAATGATATCGATCGCATATATTTATTATATTAAATTCATCAGATTTTGATTAAATTATATAAACAAAGATTACCTGTCGTTATAATTATTTCGTTTCATTGTCGAGTACCTACCTATACCTACTTATTTTACAACATCTTCGAAAATTTTAAAGTAGTTGGCATTATCAATCAAGAATAAATACCTACGTGTAACATCTTGTAATGAAATAAAATATTAGTTAATAAATTTGTACAAAGTATCCCTCATGTTTAGTTTCTTAAATTTTGTAAAAAAAATTGGTTGTCTGTAAAGTCGGTTTACTGACGATAGTTGAACGTGACAACGTCTTAAGAAAATAATTTCCTTTGAATGAGTAGGCAAGCACAATAAAAGAACACTTTTTCAATACAAGTTAAATCATTTATTAAAAATGAATGCTGGATACTTATACATCCTACATCGTGATTCAGAATTATAGCGCCCCACTACTCAACGCCATCTAGTGTACTGCGAGTGAACTACCAGCTCAGCCAGCCTTCCTCCATCGATAAATGGACCCAATCGAACTTAATGAATAATTGTTCACTGCACAATACATAGATGGCGCTGGTATAATAATTCACCAACGGTAACGACGGTAACGCATGAGTCATGTTTTTTAATGCGTGCCACCGAATTATAAGACGTTGTCACGTCAAAATATCAGGTTTGTTATCGTGTTACGTTTATCGATATAGCCCATCCCTATCAGTTTCTCCGAATCAGGTATAACCTTGTACGTATGTAACCGTCATATTTTTATAAAATAATGCATACATAATGTAAAAAAGACGCTCGTTGAAGTTTTCACAGGAGCTGTCATCGAGAAAATAAAGAAATGGAAAGGAAATAGTATAATAACAGTAGGTACAGCGTTTACGGCTATTAGGTACACGTGACTTGTCAATAATATTGACAGTTCAACTGTACAGATAAACCAAACCTGGTACACCCTAGCAGTATGGCTGGCTTAAGATGTGTTTACCGGGATTTCAATGATGAAAGTAAAACAAATCAGAAACATAATCCGAGTCAATTTTTCACTTTCCGACGCAATCAGCGAAGTGTAGAATTTTGGTCACGAGACCAATTTTATGGATGGATAGCGTGGCATTGATCATAACATTCACAACTATTATTAACTAGCGATCCGGCCCGGCTTCGCACCGGTGCCATTTAGTTGTAATTTTTTCGTGAAACTTAATTCAGATTTATGATTTATCATTACTAGTAATTTCTTACACATCACATGATGATTGAACTAAGAGTATTTTTATAGAATTAAGGTAGTAAACGAGCATGCAGCACCATTGCACCACCCTTGCGCTGCCGCCCATGACAACTTTGACCGAGCTATAACAAGACTCAAATGGGGCCTAGAATTGTTAGTCCAGTTAGAAGACGGTGTTGGAACTCGGAATATTAGTTCGTTAGTATACTGAACGAGGATATTGACAATTCAATATTTATCGTGTCCTAAGTGAACGTTTATGCAAAATATTTGTAATTTTGTGATATAAACAAATCAAGCGAAAATGGGGGCCAGACGCGCCGCTTAGTGGTTTACCTTCGGACAAACCTTGGTCTCAAGTAAAGTGAGGTCTTTTTATAGTTTACGGAAACGTTGGTCTGGGGAAAACCGGTGCTGGGACAGGTCAGATGTCCAGTGATCTGCACTCAGGGTTGAGTGCTGCCGATGTATCAAAATATATATAATGTGAGAGTAAGTATGTAACTGTCAATTCATTTATTGCTTGAGAACAATCCTACTTGATGGTACATGGCGATCAAGTCTTTGATGTTGAGTGCCATACCATTGTAAAAGCCCACTCAATTGCTCTTGGAGATTCCCACACTTTCTCTTAATTGTATTGGTATACTTAATTGTTTTTGATAAATTATGTATCTACTTATCCTAAGAACTTTTGATTAATTTCATGGATAAAAGTCCTCTATATTTATGTACTGAAACATGGTTCCTATTACATGAACAGTCAGGGCAGGTTATAGAAACTGACCGTTACGATATTCCTGGCGATGTGAAGCAAGTCAATTATGCGGAAAATATTATAAATAAAGGTTTTAGACGACTCGCTGAATTGTTGTCTTTGGGAGGCACCGCACCGGTGGGTGCGGAGGTTAGAGTTTCTATGTACCGAAAACTCAAAAAATAAGACACAGGGGACTTGTTTTAATCATCGGCAATTAACATAATTTAGTATTTTCAGACTATCGTGATGAGTAACATAAGGATGTTTATGTTGACTTATTACGGCAATATCCAAGAAAGTAATAAAAATATTATTATACTTATGTACGACTATTAATTGTCGGTAATACCTATGTAGAGATCATTTATGTAATTATCTTGAGTGTTCTACTAGTTATTTGCAAAATGGTGATTTTTTAACTTGAAGGTTCCTACTTGATTCCTTCGATAATTAGCAAATCATTATAATTCCATTGATTGTCAGTTATGGTAGGTACCTTTGATTATGACGTGTATAAAATCAAAGGTAGATACATACTTTACTCGAGAATTATCTTATGAATACCTATAAGTACCTATCTACTAAAAATGTAAGCGATCGCTGTCTGTACATGGAAAATAAATTAGAAAAACTATTATTTAGGCTCTTTATTAACGCAATAGAACTCAAAACAATGATTGACACATCCATATTGGTATTGGTACATTTTTTATCTGTTGACTTCTGTTGGTCTAATTGACCCTACGGCGTTAGGTAGATACGTTTGTGAGCCCTATTCTCAGAAACTAAACCGTTTCTAAGAATAGGGCTGATTTGAGTGCAGTTTAACTAAAGTATGGTAAGCTTTACTTAAAATTTAGTGTTTGTTTTATAACAATGAGTTCATAAATAAAAAAATTATGTCAGCTTAAAACGTTCCCCGCTCAGAAATGAGGGTGGATTTACTATTCAATTCGACTTTTGTCAATTTTTAAGTGATAAATATGAGCCCTAATATGACCTCTATATAAACGCACCGTACGATGCCATTAATACTCTGTAAATATTTCCATACAATACACGTTCCGTGTCTCGTTGTAATGTCTGCATCTGCAATTTCCCAACAACACTTAAGTCAGTAACGTCCAAGGTTCAGGATAATCTGTGGTCGGAATACTAATCGCATACAAACGATCGTAGCAATGCAGCCAGTCCACCGCCCTTCCAGCAAACATGCGAATCTGAACCTACATATTGAAACAGAAAATAAAATACTCGTGCACCGTCTTCCAAACAAAAAATATTCAATCACATATTGTACAACATTGACAATGTACAACCCTTTTCCTATCTGTCTGTTTAGGAAAATAGGTTTTTACTAAGGAGTCTTTAGGAAAAGAGTACTTAAATAGGATTTTACTAAGTTAATGCGCTTATCATCTTTAGAAATCGCCACATTACATCAGGTGAGATTTTTGTCAAATATCAACTAAAAAATTAAATGTGGCACTCGGAGACTGCCGCGGTAAAGCTATTGCATAGCATTTTTTATCAACTTATGCAATTATAATTATTAGAAGTTATATAGTTATATCAGAACAGCGCCATCTAGTTTGTAGAAAACATACGTACCATACCTTAATTAATATAAATATTAAGGTACTGGATGGCGCTGATTGGGGGTGTTAGGTTTTTTTTGTTACGGAATTTCTGGATTCGGTCCCCACGCTCAAGGCCCGCGATATAAAAGCTATGCAATAGCTTAAAAAATGTCCCGCCAAAATCGTCTGGGCAACGCTGGTTGATATCCTCGAGAACTAAGTTCATCACTGTTCGTCTATAAAAAACTGTAACCGGATCAATTATACCAGATATTAGATTAAGTATACCTACCTAATATTATTGCGCTGACGCATGACGCATCTAAACCGCAACGCGGTGTCAGAATCTTCCTAACAAAATATGGACGGAGGTTAATTTTCCATCCATTATGATCAATTAATAGTTACAACAACAAGACAGTAATTGAAGGTAATCAACAATTATGTTTCAAAGCTAATCCAGCCATTGTTTTAATGTATATTTTGTTCTATTTATTATTGTTTTACTAGCTCACCCGACAGACGTTGTCCAGTCTCAACTATGAATATTGAATTCGAATATTTGCAGCACGTATTCTGTTAATGTTATGTCAAACTCCTTAATACATTAAAAAAGTTTATGTTGTCAAAAGCGCTAAGGTTACATTAGAAAAGTATTCTTAAATTTTCTAATTTTCCACGCAAATTTCTTGATGTTTTTATTTCGTAGGAACCTTCTTTCGTTTATTTAAATAAATAATATATGTAAATTTCAGGTGAAATTTTCATAGAATACGTGTTACTGTGGCTGCTATAACGAGAAATATGTTATAAAAAGGTTGATTTTGAAAGGGGGTCTCCGTACAAGTACCCGACCTTAAAAAAGGGGTTTTCTACATTATAATATTATTGTTATGTTTGTTATTGACCAAATAATTGCAGTAAATATCGCTCGGTGGTACGGAACCCTGCATGGGCGACTCCGACTCGCACTTGACAGGCTGTGCTGATGACGTCACGTTTGACAGTTGTCTAATTGCGTTGATAGAGTAGTATTATAAAATATTTAACATAATAAACAAAATACAATGTTGCCCGTATGTTGAATGTCATTTTAATAGTTATGTTTAATTACAGGTATAATGGCGGCTCAGAAGGACTTGCGGACGGAGCGCGTGAAGCAAATGTTCAGCTGGACAATGGCGTTAGTATCTCATTTATTACAGGTTACAGAGTGGGCCTCTAAGGGTACAGACAAGCCTTGCAGCTACGGCGGTATGCGGACCCTGCATGGATCTTAGTGTATAACGGGATTTGTTTTGCAATGCATGACGGTCTTGGTATTAGTTTTGAAAGATGTGCTGAGGAGTTTATTTCGCCATTTCATCATCTCTATAACATGGTTTAGGTACTTTAGTTCTGAAACGGTAACAGGCGCATAATTATTACCGTTCATAAGGAGTTCATACCGTAGGACTCAGGAGTTTGAGTTGAAGCTATTTTTTAAATTATCCGTTATTCTGTCTGTCTATATGTCGTAACTGTTTATCTGACATCTACATGTAATTATAATACATAATTATATACTTACCAAATAAATTATTGGCAAATCGTCCAAAACAAGTATTACAGGTGTAAGTAAATAAGGTTAAAAACCGCGTGAACAATTAATCGCATGTAGGTTACTGTGCCTGCTCATCGACCTCTCCACATCACGCGAAAGTGGCTCTTGCGTCACCGCGGGTCAGCGTCTCACATTGCATCACTCTGAGGAAGTTGTGTTGACATTTTTATACCTAGTATCTCTCGGTCTTACGGTTACCCGAACATTTGTATTAAACTATGTAATAATAAATCGAATATTATTCAAGACCTTGTTGACAATTTCTTTTCAATGATTGCGGAAATGTTCCGTCTTTTCTTTTGTGTTTCAACGCCATCTATCTGACATATTAAGAACTAACGGCATAAGGGCTTATGAAACAGCAGAGTTAGTGCCATTATGAACAGATAGGTGGCAGTAGTAGTAAGAAATATGCAGTAGTAAAGAAATTAGAATATAGAGTTGTGAATTATAATTTTTACTTACAAATAAAATATTCAACGAAATTGGTAGCTATCGAACCACTAATGGCCCACTATTGAGCACGGGACTCTCCTCATAACTAAGGTCTAGGGCATACATACAGCAGTTACACCACCATACAACTCTGATACCTACGCGTTAGCTAGTGGTCAACCCATATTTCGGAAGTTTTTATGCTGCCTGAAGGCCTCCGACATGGCTTAACGATTGCTATCTTACAATAACTACCGCAACCGAGTGTTTAAAGTGTCCCCGGAAACACGGAATCGCTCAAGAAATTTGGTCACTAGCGGTCACCCATCCAAGTACACCACGCCCGCTGTTGCTTAATACGGACGGTCACTTAGAATCGGTACAAGCCGCCGGGTTATGAGCGTTTCCGATAATAATGATTATTGGGCAAATACCTATGGAAACGGAAAAGTGTGTGCAGCGAATCAACTTTGTTATAGTAATGACACATTGTTTTAATGAAAACTGATGTCTCGACAAACCTCAAGTATATTTTCCATTGTTTTACTTTGTTCCTACGATGATGAATACGTAACTTGTATTTACAAACGGCAGTTAATAAAATCTTTAAGGAATTCGTATTATCCTTGCATTCCCTTGGGTCCAAATGTAATATAGAGCTCGTCAAAGATGAGGAAAACTTAACTTACTTACTGTACTTAGTAGTGGGCCATGAATGGGAAGCCAACATTTTTATATTTCAGTTTTCAATTGGGTAAAGCCAGTGCTGTCGGGAGATAGATTACATATTATAGTGGCCAAATTTCATTAATAAATAGCTACTTCTGCATTTTGAAGGGGTTTTAAGCCTTCAATTCCATTTGCTATCGTTTGATAATCCACATTGGAATAGTGTGGTGGAGTACGTTCTAGGCCTCAATAATTATATAGGAATGATATAAGGGGATGTCCAAGTGAATTGTCTGTTCGTTTGTCGGCTATTTATATTAAAAAAGCACTGTGCTACTCAGAGAATTACACATAAATTTAATTAATAATTTTCGCTCATAGGTGAGATCAACAAAAACGATCTAATTGAGTCTTTCCTGGCCTCGGTCGATGGAAGCGTTTCACAAAAACCAATTTATTAAATTAATTAAAATTAATTGAATATCATAAACGTATTATATTAATAATTTAACGGCATAATAAAGGTGTGTGAACTGAGTGGAGTGACGGAGATAATGATCCAAACAGTTGCCAATTACTGGTGGTGGCTGGTGACCTTAGTTCAAGGAAGGTAATTATGTTACGCTAACAGCTCTAGCTCTAGGTATTCGACGAACACCTGGGTTGTCTAATAAGAAATGGGCTAATATTCAAATAACGCTATTATCTATACCAATAAATACAATTGTAGTGTCTGTTTGTAATATTAAAATGACCGCTTTATACTAAATTCATATGGATGTATGCACGATGCATATACCAAAATAACACATTTTTTACAATTTTTGTCTGTCTGTCTGTTTGTTTGAGCTAATCTCTGGAACGGCTGGACCAATTTTGACGGGACTTTCACTGGCAGATAGCTGATGTGATAAGGAGTAACTTAGGCTACTTTTATTTTAGATTTTTTTGTTAAATTCCACGCGGACGAAGTCGCGGGCAGAAGCTGACTGACTGACTGACTGACATATCAACGCAGGGCCTAAACTATAAGGGTTAGAAACTTGAAATTTTGCACAGGGGTTCCTTTTATAACGTAGGGGAGCAGTAAGAAAGGATTTTTGAAAATTCACCCCTTAAGGGAGTAAAACGGGGGTGCAAAGTTAGTATGAAACTTTGCCGTTTTTGAAGGTATTCGAATGAAATTCAGAATGAAGGTATTTCATATCAAAGTTATGAAATACTTACGTATAAAATATTTTTTCGAAAATCATCCCTTAAGCGGGTAAAAGGGGGACGCAAACTTAGTATGAAAGTTCTCTGATTTTATCAACTTTTATATATTTAGGGATTTTTTGCGGGCGAAGCCGCGGGTGTAGGCTTGTTAATAATAAATCTGTAATTGGTCGCTGCCTGTACATAAAAGATATGAGAAAACCTTTTACTGGGGATATTTATTAACGCAATAGAATGCACAACAATTTATTTAGAATTTTTGTCAGTGGTTTTGTACGCGCTAATCTCCGAAACGGCTTATCCGATTGGGGTTGCGGTTCTACAAATATATTGTGGTAAGATTTTATTTCAATCGGTTGAGAAATAAAAAAAGTTATGTCAGTTTAAAGAATCACGCTTAACAATTTCCGAATGTACTTACTAAGGGACATGTTTCCCGAAGCGAAGCGAGGGCGGGTTTAGTAGTAAATAAATAAATGTTACGAATATAACACTTGTTGTTTTACAGGTTTGTACATATGTAGCCCCTTCTAATGTACAATAACAAGTTTAGTGTTCCCCCCGGGGTCCTTCACCGCGGCGCTCGTTAGTATCCGAACATCAATCATGCCGCACACACTGCACATGCACACAGTTCATGCATTACAAATTGTCGACTGCACAAAATGACAGCCCGTATTAAATCACGCTGCTTACATCATGATAATTACTTACGGCACTCAAATACGATGTATTTGAGTTTTATATAATTATATGAAATTAATAACTATGAACAACGAATAACCCTCAGTACCCAAGTCCAAAATTGTTAAACGTAACCAGCGCACGAATTTATTTTCACGCGCGTTATTTTTCATTTTGCGAAAAACTTTGATATATTATACATATAAACTTTCCTCTTGAATCATTATATCTATTAAAAAAACCCCATCAAAATCCGTTGCGTAGTTTTAAAGATCTAAGCATACATAGGGAGAGAGAAAGCGACTTTGTTTTATACTATGTAGTGATAACTAGTAAACCCGCCCTCGCTTCGCATCGGAAAACCGCACATGCACAAGACACAAGACAACAGACAAACAGACAAAAATTCTTAAAATCATTTTTTTGGGTTCTATTGCGTTAATAAACACAACCAGTAAAAGTTTTTCTCATATACATTCCATGTACAGACAGCGATCAGTTACAGTTATTATTTTTATACATTTTTTGTACCATTCAACGGATAAGAACAAAGGGCGGACTTAAAGCATTTCCTGGGCTGTGGGAAAACATGATCCGAGCGGAATTATTAAAAAATTAAAAAAAATAACTAATTAAGTATTTTAATAAATAATAATTATAAAAACCAACTAATTACTAACGGAATTAAAAATGCTAAAACATTATTAAACTTTTTGGGCTCCATTATTAATTAACAAGGGACGCTTATAATTTTGCGTTGTCGCCATGTCATGTCAGTCCTTCCGTTGGTCGGTGGCTTAGTCGATAATTATAATAATTTAATCTCTTAATAGCAAAGAAACCATCAGGTAGCCAAAAAAATACACGAGTAACTTAATACATTCAATGTACACGTACAGTTTTGCCGTTTGCTTCAATAACTTAGCCGTTATTTAATTCTATTTCTTTTTAATTCGATTCATTTCAATAATTCAATATACACTGTATTCTATACATAGATACTTACAGTTACAGACAGTTAGGGCACGGTTACACTAGCACTAAAAGGAAAAAACATCATGAACTTAAAAAGCATTTTTTGCTGTGCAGTATCAGTAGGGTCGTGTAAACTCGTGTACAGTGGGCTGAATGCCATTGGATTTTTGCTACATTCTATCGTTTGCCTTGTAAACGCAACAAAGTAACAATTTGTTTACCGTACTTGTTATTATTACGATGGTAGAAGTGCTAAGCGGGTTTTCCGCTTTCTGCGTACGGAGACGCCAGGGGCATCCGTTCGTTGAGACTCTCGAGATAATGAGATGTGTGGTAACATTTTTTATGGTGCGGAACAATTATATGAAGTAATGGCTCAGGCATCGGAGTACCTCTTATTATGGAAGGGGCAGTGGTTACGTCACACAAATTTCATAATTTTTGGAGTCCCCCCTCCGTTTTGGCCGCTTGTAGTCATAAATGTGTCCCATTATATTTTGCAAATTTTAACAGAGCATTTATTACGCTACACACTCATACACCTACACTAGGATTCCCTCATTGTGATTCATATTTTTGGTTTTGGGTTGGAATTTATGTTTGGTGTGACATTTATACTGGTGACGTTGCGAAGCTTCGCCAACTATCACACGTTGCCACACCATTCCCCCCCACCCCCTCAATGTGAGGTAATTTACGGCCCCAAAGTCACATGGTTAGTTATTGAAAGGAGGAAATTCTGAGCACAAGTTCTGACCTATCCCCTCGACTACGATTACTCCTTTAACACCGGTGAATAAGTATAATTTTATCTGTTAAACTATAGGTTATACAGATGAAGTTTTCATAATAACATTCAGAGGAGTCAATAATCCGAACTATGCAATACGCATATTCAATAACTGTGTTGGGTCTTTGATAATACGAAGTTTTTAAAAATATATTAAAATTCAGATGGTGTTCAGTTTGTGTGTGTTGAAAAGTTACGAAACATAGGCTTTTTGCACGGCCGAACTCATTGACTAAGACCTCCCTTTCATATATTTTTCCTCCCTACAACTTTTTAATTTGTCCAACCGCTGATGAATGTTAGCGGCGATGAGAGCAGACCACACAGAAATACTGCTTCTGTTTGTTCCTCATTCTCGATACGTGCTACAAAGGACTGATAGCTTCTTTATTAATGTAGATTCTTGTAAGTTCGTTGTAGGTGTACTACACTTTGATGTTAGCCATAAGACCGAGAAGCGATAACATTCACTAACAGTCCCTGTCCCAGTCCTCATACTTACAAACTAACCAACTAATGTTCTAACACCGTCACCTAACCGGACTAACTATCCCAGTCCCCATATGAGTCTAGTTCTAAGTCGGTCACAGTGGGCGGCAGCGGAAGTTGGTGCTGCATGCTCGTTTGCTGCCTTAAATAAAAAAAAGTTGTAGGTATTTCATAGTGTGAAGTTTCACTCGCACGTAGGGACTCCACGCACTAGTTTTATAGCTACTTATTTTGTAAATCTTAATGGCCACCCTGTGTATACCTGTTATCACTAATCAATTAAACTGCTCTGAGAAAAACGATGTTGGTAGCAAATTTATTATAATCTTGCTTATGAGACTAAAGTCCAGTGTTTATAGTTTTTGATGATGACTCAACAACCTTTTTGATGACCCAAACCTTAATCGAAGATGACTCAATATCACAATAATCATTGATAACTGAAATAAATAAATGTAGGTGTAATTTTCAATCCGTCTAATAGCTGTAATGTAACAGTTTAACGTGTATGTACCTTAATACTCGTATTTCGCAATACGTCCCGGATAATCCAATTTACCAACCGGACGTGCGATGAAAAACAGCCCCTGAAACTATTGAAATAAAACACATCTTTCCTTGCAAACCATGCGAGGATACGCGGAAGCTGTTAATTGAATATAGTTCATATGCGTTGATTATGAAGTCGAAAATCGATCGATGTTGGCGGTTACGACATTGTGAACAGGTTACAAGTTTGATGAAATATCGCTACAATCGACGGAGTTATTAAGTGTTATTAATTTAACTATAATGTAATCGGCTAACGGGCTCTCGTGAGTGTCGCGATCTTTAGCTGTTCATAATGATGAGTTAATGAATAAGGAAAGAAGAAAAAAGGAGGCAGAAAACTAGATAAGAATGGTCTTGACATCATGCAGGAAATTATTCCTTGATAAACCCTCTATAACACCGTTTCTTAACCTTTTCAGTCCACGGACCCCTATAAAATTAAACACAATTTCAACGGACACCCTGATTAAAAAACACAGGAATAAATTTCGTACAATCTACTGCAAAAAATACCTACTTTTTTGTAAAAAATTAAAATACTGTAGCTATTGATGTGAAGGTTGATACTGCTTTTCTGCAACTAAATGAGTAATATTTGGATAAAAGTTAGTATTTAGTAGTTGCAATCTCCAATCGGCGGACCCCCATACACATACTCGCGGATCCCCAGGGGTCCGCGGACCACAGGTTAAGAAACACTGCTCTATAAGATTCATCTGATGTCATTTTATTGTAAAATGACCAGAAAGAAGTTAAAACGACCAATAGAAAATCTGTTAAAAAGGGTGGCGTCCCACAACTTAAACTTAAGCTTATACTAATCCCTACACATAAAAAAAATCAACATCGAATTGTACTTGGTTTTAAATTTAAAGGCATTGTACGAGCTTTTGTTATCTCAGTACATTAGTAGTAAGAAATAAGAGACTTGATTGAATATATAAAAGTAGGCAGTATTACTGTTAACACATAATATGATTAAATTATTATTGAATTAGGTCGCGCGTGACGCGTAGGTAAAATAGCTGACCCCAGCAGATGCACGGTTGCAACGTACAGGAATGAAGGTGGTATTTACTATACTGTACATGCGAAGTTAGATATATCAAAGTAAAACGTAATTGTCATATTATTTAACTATTCATATAATTATACGCTCGTGAACAATACCTCGTCATACTAGAAGCACGTATCTCCATTAAGTGTATTTGGTTGTCTTGACGTCAGAACTAGACGACTCTTGAATTCACTATGACGCAGGGCCTACGTCAGAAGATGCTATGTAGACTGATAAGTACACAGAGGAATCAGATTAAGTTATCAGAAGAGCTTCATAGAGCCTTACGCGTAATACAATAAGACATTAAACATTTTTTGGAACAGCAATAAGAACTAAGATCATCATTCATTGTCAGCGAAGTGTTAAAATTTAGCTTGCAAGTTTTGAAAAATCATTTTGGAAAAGAGCTGATACTCTTACACTGCTGGACCGATATTAACCAAACATAGCTAAGAACCACCGCAAGTAAGCTGGCTTACAAATAAAAAAAAAACACATCGAAATCGGCCCGTTTGAGAGCTACGATGCCACAGACAGACACACACACAGACAGACAGACACACACACACAGACAGACAGACATCGACGTCAAACTTATAACACCCCTCTTTTTGCGTCGGGGGTTAAAAATATTTCATGGCCGATTTAAGAACGTGACAAACTACTGACCTAGACTGATGTGGTTTTTACCAATGGATACAGTGATTCACTAGGGAGGTGTAAGTGTATTATTTATGAAGGTTATGCACTCATAAATCTGCCGTTTTATGAGAACAAATACGGATGAAGTCGGAAAATTCTGTGTGACGTCAAGCTGCGTCATTCAACTGGTCATCTTACTAATTGTCGGCTCTTCCTGAAATAGCCGATGATATTGCTGTTAATTCAATTATCTGTAGATCATATAATAACAGGAAAATATGCGAAGTACTGGCTCGATTTCTGACGTGGCCAAATATTTATGCGACGGATATTTCTCGGCTATTCTAGGTCACACAGCATCAATAGTATGGTTCAAGGCCACACCTTAAGGGCGTTTTTTACTGGTACCCGCCCTCGCGTCGCTTCAAAAAACCTACGCCGTAGTACCTACACTCGAAAAATGTTGAGACGGAATCTCACCCCTAAAATACCTTGCTAAGAACCGCTTTCAAATCGGTTAAGCCATTTCTGACTTTAGCGGAAACATACGCACAGACAAACAGAGAACATTAAAAAAAACAATAATTGCGTTAATAAAATGCTATACTAATATAAAGCACTGTAATAATAAAATACTATACTAATAATACCAATAATAGCTATCTTTTATGTACACGCATCGGTCAGTTAGTTACATGAATCAACAAGGATGAAAACACTCGCATCACTTTTTGTTTGCTAAACAGGCTGTTTACATAGATATAGGTTTTATAATTCGCTAGAGACTGGTAAATAATTACGGTGCAAAATAAAGTTCAGAATCGAACCTACAACCCAGCGAGAGACCTTCGTTCAAACCACTAAGTTTATAGGTATAAACAAAAAATAACTGTTCATAATGACACAAAACGCTGTGGAAAAAAACCAAAAGAGTATCCTACGGCCATGTCTAATTGAGAACGCGTAGGATAAACGCTAAACAGTGCAGAAATGCAAGTTACATTATGAAAAAAAAACCATAAAGCGATATTGTAACGTAAGGTCATTGAGCTCTGTTGGCTCGCAAAGCCTCCATGACGTCACAAACTGAATTGTGTTTCGCAAACACTTCCACTCGCAGCTTTTTATCTCGCTCGGTCAAAGTCCGATTCGAGTTTACTAATGGTTTAAGCTTGAGGCTGTTTTATATAACGGTTAACAAGTGTGTCTGCTGATAAATTCACGATATTAACGGTATTTAGCTGTATTCAGGGGTTGAGAATACTGACCTCAATCCCGTCACAATGCAGGATCAGCCGACGAGGACGTGGGGCGATATAAATTATGAAGAGTTATTAAATAATGAATTTAATAACTCTTCACACTCACACCCCTCACAATGATTCTCTGCAGCGTGGGTGCCATGGACTTTATGGTTGGAAGTTATGGTTGGAATCTTTCGAATAATTTTAACTTCTTTCTTGCTAAATGTTTTTGCTAAGTGGGTAGGCAGTTAGAAGCGGCTTTTTCACCACTTATAGACCGGACACGGCAACGCGTCCGTGACGTCACTTGTTGCGGATGTCTTCCATTAAGAAACCGGTTTGCTTGTTTGCCGGTTAATCGGTTAATTAATAAAAATCGGTGCGTAGGTGACTGTAATATAGTAATATACGATTAAATGTGGAGAATACTTTTTACTTTTCTTTATTTCATACTAGTTTTCTATGTGCTGTCCCGGTTCTCTAAATATTTTCATACCAAATATCATCTAAATCGGTTCAGCAGCTTGAGCGTGAAAAAGTAACAGGCAGCGTTACTCTTGCATTTATAGTATTAGTAAAGGATTGTTTGTTTGTTTGCTGTCAACGCATCGATGACGCATACTATTACCGTGGTGATGCCTTCAGAGTCCCTGTTGTCCGTCGCCCATTGACGGCGACCACTTACCACCAGCCGGTTCGTTTGCCGGCTATTAACACGAAAAACTTGAATTTGTTGTTATGTAATTAAAAGTACAAGATACGTCGGCCTGTTTCTGTCAGAAAGTGGATGATAGATGATTGATGTTAGAATATAAAACCAAACCACGCTATGTATTTCTTTGCTTGGTTTACAAGTTATTTATTTATTCTTTATTGTACCTTACATAATTAATGGAACAAAAGGCGGACTTGATTCTAAGAGCATTCTCTGCCAGTCAACATTAGGGCAGTGGGAGAATGAAGAGGGCGGTAGCAACAAAGAGGAGATAGAAAAAGGATAATTTTTACTAATTTATTAATTCTTAAACCCATTAAAGTAAGGGTTACAATTGCGAAATGTGTACCAGTGGGAACTCTCCAGCATTTTTTGAGATACGACAAGATCGCTTTCTTGCGTCGATATATAAAACTCACAGCCGCACAGACAACGCACAGCCGAAAGCACTGGACGCAAGAAGCTGAAATTTCGCATGTATGTTCTTTGTGGAGTGTAGGGGAGCGCTAAGAGAGGATTTTTTGAAATTCCCTCGCTAGCGGGATAAAAAAGGGGATAAACTGATTTTTTGGCAATTGGCGGGCGTAGCCGCGGGGGAATGCTCATGTTATCCTATAATAGTTCCGTTACCTTCGGATGTATACAGAACCCGAATTAACCACAGTGACTATAAACAATCAACATTCATTTTCCTCGTAAATTGCAAAGTATGCAAACACTTCTCCCGACGGCCTTTCATTCAACGCGGCAAGCTATTATCAACCGCACTACCATCAACTACGGTTCAAATTATACTGAATAGATCGCGTTACAGTTTATAATTTGCAAACGGATGTGCATGTTGCGTTTGTCTGTTGTATAACAGAACAATTTGTTTATGAAACTAAAATTTAACTTGACCATAATTAACTACATATTTTTACTACGATACAAGTACCTACACACATGATGTATGTTGGCTGGATGAGAATGCTTTTAGAATTATGTCCGCCTTTTTTCTGTACAAATTTGTATAGTTATAATGAAATAAATAAATAAATGTACACGCAAATGTAAACCGATATTTCGGCCTAGCAAAGTACAGCCGAAATACTAGGTATGTAGCTACATACATACCTAGTATTTTCAGTAAGTATCCAATATCATAATCAACAAAAAATCGACGTAGTGGTGGGACTGTTGGGTTAAGTTTAGGGTTCGTTGTATTATTTAGGTATGCAAAAATAGGAATCCCGCGGAGCGAAACACGACATCTCAAAAACATCTTGATCTATGAAAATAAAATTGGGCAGGGAATAATCTTAATACACAATCGTAAACTATCGTTTTTCAATAGGAAACATCAGTTAAGAACATTTTGTCATACACAATACTTCACCCCTAAAGGGTTAAATGAGAGATGAAAATTTATATGAAAATCAGATTGATCATCCGCGCGGGGCAAGCTCGTAGGCAATAACTTTTTCAAATATAGTTTTTACGGTTCTCTACCTAAGGGGTGACAAACGGAACCCTCTTAATAAAAAGTATAAAAGTTAGATCCCAAAGGACCCCATACAAAAAATCTAAAATTGACTTTTTTATTTGTTATTACTTGGTATTTTAATTTATTTAATTCACTGTTTTTTGAAAAACACTAGGTTTTACAATGGGTGGACTTAATGCCTAATCGCATTTTGCACCAGTCAACCGTTGATGATGAAGATGTTGAGAAGTTGAGATAGGTGGTCAATAAAAAATACCATAATTATATAATAATATTATATGTAGTAAGATTGAATCCTAAGTATATGACGTGTACCATGAAGAAGACAGGCTACAACGGGAGGCGTATCCCGCGGGAGGCGGGGGCCAGGGCCGCATAGCATCGCAACCGTTCACCCCGCTGCCGCGCCGCCGATGCGTTGCTAATATTCCTTGCGTTACTTTTTATCAACCGCTGTACGTCCGGTTCTGCACGCGAAGTAAATGTCGTAAAGTCCGCAGCCATAATACTGTTTACCATATTGTTATTATATACTAGTAACTGCCCGCTTCGCTTCAGTAATCCTATGCCTTGGTGGTTGGTACCCAGTAGCCACACCCGATAAACGGTTAGGTTCTTTAAATTGTTGACATTTTTTTTTATTTGTGGACCGACTGAAAAATACAAATAACAATTTATTCATTGCGAAAGTTGCAAAGCAGTTATTTTTTTTACAATCCTCGTCACAGATTTTCCGTAGAGTATGGCCCCGTTTGTTATCAGATAAATATTCCACCAAACGTGCTTACGTTATCAAATCATTTAAAACTTGTCTGTGGTTTCTGCATGACGAATACAGATGGATAATTAAAAAAAATGTATTTAATATGCACTTGTAGGTAACGACTTGTAATTAATTATTGTTTCTTCTTATGCTCTACCGCTTCCTGATGTATTCTACCATTACTCTATAACATTAAATGTAACTGAAAAATTGAAAAATTAAGTAAACGTTGCTTAAATAAGTTAAAAATCGCTCTAACGTCTCTACATTACATAAAATATCTTTAATTAGCTTTAGCATCTCAACGTTATTTATATTGCAAAGCGTCAAAAAACTTTGAATAGACTTAAAGTCTGATAAAAACGGTTTGACCATTGGAAAATTGGAAGGCTGTGAATTAATTGACTAATTCTATATGTCAGTACATCGACGCCTGTAGTCTAGTTGGTGACCCTGCTTGCGAAGCTAGAGGTCCCAGGTTTGATTTCCAGTATATATTTATATTATATATTGATATTTATGTGGCAGATAAATGTTTGTTCTGACGCCATGGGTGTTAGTGATGTGTTTGTGTTGTACATAGTTGAAATTAACCCTATTTTTATGCATTATGTTCTTAAATCTCAAAAGATGATCGGTTCTGGTGACCATTTTCTATTTTTCGGGTTACAGCGTTTCCGCTATTTGCGTCGATATAACTGGTTGGTCTGGTATGTGGCGCGGGACCTCCACGCCAGTCTGTAATGGAGCCGGGCACTGGCTGTCCGTGGGCTGTGTCATGCGATTGCCAATAAAAAAAACCCGCGTCCGACGTCGGTTGCCGAAACCACTTGCGTCATTATTACACACCGGACCGACTGCGGACTGGCGAACTGCGCTGACGGGTGGCTCGTAGGGCTGGCGCTGCTATCCTATTATTTGGAATAGATATTTGTTATGATACTGTGCAGTGACTGTAGTGAGGAATGAGTATACCTTTTCATGGGTTTGGGCTTCGGTGGGCCTCTTATCAAATGGATTGTCTGCTAATGTGTAGACTGTTTTTGATAAAACATAAGAAAGAACTTCGGTCTACTTAAATATGGGTTGCACACATGCACAGTTTATTTCAAAAATGTAATGTACCTACCTACTTTAGAATAGTTATTAAGTATATGTATAGTGAAGAAACCTGGGAGTTTTTAACATGCATTTAACTTACAGGCTTAACTATGACTCTCGTTTGAAATAGAGTTGCATAAACCACAAGTCACTTATCGTTAATTACTAACTAGCAGGATATCATTACTGTAATTCTTTGAACAGGTTACTCATGTCAAAGCCATTAAACTAATATCAAGTAACAGTTACTGTTACGATAGTATCATGACTACTAAGTAGCTACCCTAATCCATCACTAGTCTACCGCGACACTGGTTTTGAGAGAATTAAAAAAGAAAAAAAAAACGAGCGAGCGCAGCCACCAGCCAGCGAGCGCGGCTCGGGCTGACTTGGCTGAGCAGTACGAAGTCGACCGCGAGCCGAACCACACGCCTTTTGCCGCGGATACTGTCAAAAATCGCGCCTCGGAATTAGAAAGTTTCGAAAAATCGCAAGCTCAGTGCGCGTGTGTATTGCAATATTTTTTGTGTTTATCTGTGCAGTGAGGAAGTGAGTGTATGACAAGGAAGGCTGACCAGAGATGCTTATAACGTAAGTTTTTAATGTCACAACCGTGATTAGCATCGTAATTAATAAATAACTGGGTACATCAACATCTGTGAATAACGATGTGCCGATTTGAACCTTCTCTGAACGGGATAACGGCGGAAATAACGCGCCGAGAAACCGCTCGGTTGAGAACTGTTGAGAAATTACTGGAATATAATAACGACCGATTTTCAAGATTTATGCTTTGTCTTGTCTACAGATTCAGAATACTATGTTAAATTTCGTTTTTTATTGCTGGTATTTTAATATAAATTTGAGGGAAATTGCAGGATTCTAGTTAGAAAATGACGGAGCTAATCTCAGTTCAAATAACAGTACTTAAGGAGTATCACTGATATTAGAAAGCTTCAGTTGTAATACTAGCGACACCTATTACTAAGTTGGATTAATAGATATTTCGTAATTTACTAAATTGCATGCCACAATTAACATTATCAAAGCGAGCATTTTCTATTTAAATGGTTGTTACTTAATCATGATGAAATTGAACCGATTCGAATGTAATGAGCATGAAAATTGATTAAATCCCGGATTAAACAATACAGCGCATTGCAATTAATTAATTATTGTTACGCTTTAATTATAAATATTATCTATTGTTAATTATTTATTGTTACGTTATGTCAGATAAATAATTAAGTATCCTAAGAATATTTTTTCACTGAAACAATAGAAATCTAATACTAGGTACATGCAAGACTAGCTATTACTAATTTTGCGTTACAAAAACATTGTCCAATTGCACACAGTTATTGAGTAACCAATTAATGTGGGACTTCGCATAACTCTACATAATGGCTGCGGTATTTGTAGAGCCGCGGCTACCAACAAATATCGCGATATTTATATAACTTAAAACAAAAAATCGTTTACGTATATTAAGATGAGTTGAAGTTTTGTAGAACATTCGAGATTCACGTATTATTTTGATATTAGTCTCGTCATACCATTATGAATGGTTGTTGTCAAAGCCTATCATTGCCTTATACACTTTCTTACTATTACTAACTAGCTTTCCCCCGCGGCTTCGCCCGCCAAAAATCCCTTAATAATTATATAAAAGTTGATAAAATCAGAGAACTTGAACGTGTTGAGTGAACTTGGGTTTTTATTTCTTTTTGCTTTACTTTCTTTCTCTGCCGGCAACGCATCGGTGACATTTTTAGTGTTTTGCTTTTTTTGGGTGGTGCGTCTGCTTCTTTTTAAAAAACGTTTGAGTTTCGCGATCTATTTTTATCGCACTATGACCGCCTTAGAGCCTTAGAGTGAGAGGCTGTAGCCTGTGGCTGTTGCCTTAGAGGCTGTAGCCCAGTTGGCAGAGACCTTAACCGCCAAGCGAGGGGTCTCAGTTTCGACTTGCATCGGAAGTAGCGGTTGATCGGAAACGATAATCAATTAATTAATTGAATAGATTCTTGGTAGGTTTTACCAACAATTTAAAAAATTATCGATTCACCTAGAAATAGAATCACAAGCTGGACAGCGGTTCAAAGGTTCGATTCCCAGCGAGGCGATAATTTGCATGAGTTTAAATTTCTGTTCTCGGTCTGGGTATTTGTGTGTTGTCCATTGCACCTCCGACACAGGTAACCCTACTGTTACTGTGGGACTAAGAGTGAGTAGCGTTACTTAAAAAAATTGATGATTGATTGACAAAATTATACACATAAAAAATCACATTTTTTTTAAATTATTCAAAACCTGGTTTTCTCCACAGCGAATTCGTTCGAGTGCAACATTTTGTGTTTTAATAGTCCTCCCAGTCCCCATTTGAGTGTTGTTCTAAGTCGGTCACAGTTGTCACGAGCGGCAGCGGAAGTTGGTGCTGCATGCTCGTTTGCTGCCTTAATTCCATAAACAAAGGTCCCTACGGGTTTGGCCTGTGCTTTGTCAGGCAGCAATTAGCTCTTTATGAAGTAACGATATTGTAAAAATATATCTAATCGTTTTCAGAAAAACTATTATTAGGGTTATTTATGAACGTTATAGATAATAACAGTGATTTACAAATTTTCGTCTGTTTTTTTTGTGCGTTTGTGCCTGTTTATCTCGAAAACAGCTTAAACGATTTGGATTCAGATTTCACTGATCTAAAGTAGGTACCAGTACTAGTAGTAACTAAGTACTATAGTAATACCAGTAAGCTTGGCTTAATATTTGTCTTATTTTAATTGATTCACTAATAAAAAATATCCTATAAGTAGCAATTCTCTCTGATAATTTTATTACAAACCACTGAGTAGTCAGGTGAATATTTACTAACTTGATTGAATATTAAGAAAAAATTATTGCAAGAAGAACACTTCGTCTATTACGCTAATGTACCTATATTTTCAAATAGCAATATTTTTTATATATTTAAAAGCAAATAGAAAAAATTAAGTACCAGTAATTATGATAATCGTAAATTTTAAGTAACATTGAAATTTGTTGAGAAAATATTTGAGCGGATGGATTTAAAATGAATACAAATGAAGGTCACCTTTAATGGCATTTAAAATAAATATAATATATAACGTATTGTTTCACGTTTATACGTTTTAATACGGAAGAAGTATTGACGAACATTAAATATGTTATTAGGTAAATGCTCATACACTTATACTTCATATTAGGTATCTACTTGACTTTAACTAATCCTTATAATGATACGGAATTATCAAGATAACAGCACAGATCCTAGATGCGCGCGATTTAATTCTCGTGGGGGTTTTTACCATGTAAATCCCGATCCTGTGGAATTTCGAGGATAAAACCCTATATTTTTCCCTATAATCTCCTCTATATTCCACTGAAAGTCCCATTTAAATCAGTTCAGCTATTCTAGAGACTAGTATACATTCTTATTGTGCAATATACAACATACAGTAGTTGCCTGTAATAGGGTAGTTGACAGTAAGAAAATATTTTGAAGATTTCTATTTTTTATGGTAGCTTAATATTTACAAATGCGAAAAATCGATCTTATTGATTAAATAAATCATGATTATACAATAATTTTTGAGAAATAAAATCCCGAAATTACAGTCACTAGTCACGTGACAGCGAACGCCAATACTACGCGTGACGTCACACGTTGCAAAACTAAACAAACTTGACATAGCATTTTGGTCTTTCCGTTCAACCAAACAGCTCTTCGTTTTCCAACATATGACGTCACACGAGTCGCCATGACAGTTCGACACGTTTTTTGACGGAAACGTCAAATAGTTCATGAAAATATAAAATAAAATATGTTACAGTTAGTATTTAACTGAAATAATAATATTTAAGTTAAATTAGACCATTTGGCAAACTATGATTTAGTTTTTCAAAATTAGTCAACTAGCCTATTGTAAGAGCAGTCAGATGCATTTATATCTCATGTAAATTATAATCTTATTGAGTTGCATTTTATGTTATAGTACTTGTAATCGAATAAATAACTAGATAATACAAGTCGTGTGATCGAGCTTTAATCTGGGAGCCATCGCTCGAGAGTCGAGACAGGGTTTACGATAGGTCAAGTTTTTCTAAACAACAACAATAATAATTAATATTATAGTTAGTTGTATTGTCTTCATTGTTGACGATTAATGTTAACTTGACCTATTATCTTATGTTATTGCCGGTCATCGCTGCGGTTGGCCATTTTTATCTCTCACAATATTATGTAGCTAAAAGCAGTTTTTATAATTATACATATCGTTATATGGTTATGGCTGGTGTCGGACGATATTTCAATTTATAATGAAGTATGTAATCATCATCATCACAACCCATAACTGTCCTACTGCTGGGCACGGGCCTCCTCTCGCAACGTAAGGGATGTGTAAGATACTCACATTAACCCCCTCATCACTCTTTCTTAATGGCTGTAGCTGAGCTGATGAATTAGTGATTCATCAGATCCGGATTGGAATATGCTTGAGTTAAAGGATATTTTATTTGAAAAGGCATCGAACTTATTGATGCCTTTTCAGCAAGTACCGTTGATAAAGCCCGTTCTTCAAATTATTCGATCGTGGCAACTATTTGCCGTCAAATAACCATTAAGCGGCGACAACGCCAACATTATGTACTATCAAAAAGCTCAGCGTATACAATATACTACTTATACAGCCTCATGATTGACATTCAATAATTATTAATACTCATCAAATTTAAGTGCAGAACCATTTTTCTTCAATTAACCAAAGGCTTCGTAACCAATTATTCATAAAAGAAACCGCCACTTGTAACTGTTTATCACCCTTGGATCGTTGAATAAAGATAAATGTTAAGAAGTGTTCCCTGTCACCCGTAGAATGTCAAATATTTGGAACATACCTACTTCACCTTTTTACTCGACTGTCCGACAGACCGGGGAGGGTAATTTATGTATCAGCAGGGAAGTATGTATGCCCGTTCCTTTGCGCTCTAGAGACGAAACGCGTTAGCCGGTTTTGATAATTCTTACGTCAATCAATTTATCTTAATCTTGTGAATAACACTAAATACAGTCATGATAGCTATTCTTATACATCATTATACATTCGATATGGCAACAATCAGTATAAACTGTGAAAAAGATAGAAATGAAATTCGTACTGTTTTTATTATAAGCAGCATATATCATTGAATAGGTAACTATTTAAAAATGATATTTAGGTTTCTGTTATCATTTTTCATTTGGGATGACCGTACGATGTAAAAAGATTTAAAGTCAGTTGGCAAGAATTGTCACATAGTTTTAATCTATTTTAAGTATTTAGATTCAATATTGCAATGTTCTTACTAACAATTACTTACTAGAAAAACTAATAGTCCCCTGAATCGAGTTATTCCTGTCTGATCGCCAAAACCGATCCACTATGGCAGTGGATCGGTTTTGGGGATCACCTGGTCCTGTTTTGAAGTCATGGGCGGCAGTAGGAGGGTGTGCTGCACCCTCGTTAGCTATCTTATGCTATAAAAATGCTTTTCATTTAAGACATTTAGGATTATTCCACCGTGCAAACGTCAGCAATGTTGCAACGACCTCTAGAGTACGGAGCAAAGATCACAAGCGCGGCGCGCCGTGGTGTAAATGTATGATGATAGCCGTTCAAAGATTGCAATGAACTCATTAATTACTGCTATTAGTTTGCATTTGTCATTTCCTTTAATTTACATTGTACGTTGCAGGAAGTCTATTTACGATATTAACATCAGTATTATTATTAAGTCATTATTATTAATACTGGTATTATTATTTTTCCGTGAAGTTTGCCTGGCTACCGCTCTGACTTGTGTCAGCCGTTAAACGATCGTGTCCCGGTGGTTACCATTTACCATTATGAGGCACATCTGGTCATTTGTGGATGATTAAGATTATACACCTACTATTATACAAGTAGTTTTGTAAAAAATACATTAAGTATATGAATGCCTTATTAATACATTAAGTATAAGTATTTCTTATTAATGCGAATGATCTCATAAAAATAATAAGTGGTAATATTTGAAGAAGGTCCAAAAATATCGAATTGTTGATTGATTGTATTTATTGACTGTTATTTTAATGGTTTTCATAATAATGGAACCTATTAAAGTATGTACATATTCTACAGTCTACACCATCATCAATTACTCAGACAAAATCGTTATCGTCATAATATTTAATTGGATATGATGGTGTGTTGCATTTTGCATTGCATGCGACATTTAACACTTCACAAGGATATTCTTATTATAGTTTAGTTCACATCGTAACCATGAAGTAAGTTATCAAAATGTTGTTTCGTTTCTTATAAACAAATCAAGTTCCGTGTGGAATTAGTCGTATCTACTGCTAAAATGACTATACGAGAAACATTTCATTTACATTTCAATTTGTCGAAAATACGAATAGGCAGTACTAGTTTATGTATGTAGTGGGTGATCCCGACTTCGTCCGCGGAATTTTTAATACTGGTACACACTTTTATTTTTATACTTTTACCCCCATTTTGGGGGATGAATTCTGTAAAAGGTAAAGGTTATTTCCAAGTTTCATTTTTACACTCGTAAATTTTATATTAACACTCGTTTTACTCTTTAATTATGTAAAATAGCCGACAAACAAGAACAGCCACATTATTGAAAATGGTCAAAACCGCCCACGAACATCCGTCACCAGAGGCATCACCGATGGCACCACCACCGGCCAAGAGAGACGAGAAAAGAAAGAGAGATCACGTCATCATATCTGCCATTTCATCATAATTATTATCATGAAAAGCTTACGTACTCAAAAAGTACGTAGGAAGTCGCGTTACCTGACCAATGTGCTAAACGGAAAACATAACACGCAGAAGGAAGGCGAGTGACCCTGCGCGCACCCTGTCCGCCATCTTGGACTGGTTTTCCTGCGGATGAGCAGTGTTATCATGAGGCCGATGACATTGGTCGATAGTTTAACCAACAACAGCACGTATCGAGCAGTAATTGGTTATGATTTGAAACTTAAATATTCTTTTTATGGCCTAAGCAGTCAAACGAGCAGACGGGTCACCTGATTGTAAGTGATCACCAGGGGCGTCACCAACGCGTTGCCGGCCAAGAAGGAAGCCATGAAAATGCTTACTGAAAGATCCCATGTATAAAAATAATAAATGGGGTCAAAAACCCCATTAGCGTAAACCATTCTTGCAAAGCACTATTAGTGTAAACCATTCTTGCAAAGCACTAAAAGGTTCACCACAAACAACATTATTATAATGACATGTCTATATACAACATAATATTAATGTAGGAAAAAGGCATCAGGCCACAGGACAAGTGGCGTGACCTCGCCGAGATGCAAATGGCGATGGCGGTGACTGATGTTGATGGATTAGAAAAGGAAATCCTTACGTCAAGATAATGAAGAAGAACATTAGACAACGAAAAGAAAAAATCATAGGTACTCCACTACAAATTGTTAATACTAAGCCAACAATTTAATTTATATTTCTTATAAAACTAACTTTTGTTTTACATTATGGTATTATTGAAATACGTTGGGATCACTTTGATCGTAGTATTGATCCAGCACCTGATTTAGATGTAAAATCACAGTAACCATGAGTATAATGAATGAAGTTGTCATCTATGACGAGAAGGTATGTGATATGTATGAACTGTAAATATCTTATTATCATAAATATATTTCTAACCCGGGTTTACCTTTGAAAAATACTAACGTGCATTGGTAATCGATTTTATTAACTAATCTGATCAAAATAGTGATTCTGACGCCATTTTAGCCCATGGTCCCATAATTTATGATCATTGTCCTTTGATCAAGGCACTATATTATTACTGTCTACATCAAAGTTTTCAAAATTGACCCAGATACTATGTTATTAATATAGTTAGATACATAATGAATGGTGGGACCACCTCCCGAATGTGTGCCAGCAGCAATTAACCAGCTTCGCTCACATCTCGGACCCATTGACACGGTTCGTTGCACAACACAACATTCACCGGTGACGCAACGCGCCAACTCTGTGCTCTGATTAGAACCTTTTGTAAGATACGTTTAATTCTACGTTAATCTAAGTACGTGGCGAAATTTTACCACCCAATCGTGGTGTAATTTGGTCGAGATTGCGGTGAAGTTGGTTCCGGTATTAGTTTATCGTGTTCGAGATTGGGGGGGAAGTTGGTTCCTATATTTATTTATCATGTTCGAGCCTGGGGGGAAGGTGGTTCCGGTATTAGTTTATTATCTTTGAAATTAGGGGGAAGTTGGTTCCGGTATTAGTATCTCGTGTTCGAGATTGGAGGTGGGTGTTGGTATTAGTTCGATCATAAAAGTTAAGTATTGGTTTGGATTTTTATGTCTATGTCTCTCGAACTTAAACATGGTCGATAATAATGGATAACGTGCGAGAAGTCTCGTTAGTTCGATTCGCGGGTGAACCAGATACACATATAATATCTGTATGTAGATAATGTTGCACGAATCTTGGGTCCATGCCGACAACACGGGTAATCTTTGTAGGGGCAATTGTGTTATTTGCTTTTTTCCTTATCTGTTCTTTCTTTACTGACAATACAACGCAACGACGATGCATTTTGTGTTACTGATGTCCATGGGTGACGGTGACCACTTACAATGGTAGCTCATCTGCTATTTATACAAAAAAAAAACAATTAAGTGAACCTGCATCAACATATCACGTAAATTTTCACCTTCACTTTAGCTTTCTCTTTAAATATTTAAAATTAACTCACAATGGACAATTGTAAATTGTGTCGAGTCATATTCGTAATGTTGACTTTCCCATTCACTCATTACGCCACCGACACATAGCAAGATGATAGTATGACGCAGGTGCTGAGAACCGATTCTAGAGACACACACTTTGTTTTAATTCGACTTTTGTCGAACGAAATTGTAATGACGGTTTTTTGATGAACTGTTTAAATCTTCACTTTTATTATTTAATTTGGTGCTCATTATTTCATTAAAATTAATAAATACTGGAACGACGTGGAAATACGTGGAACGAATTTATCAACAAAAAACATTCGAATTGATCGATTTTTTCTCAGGCTTATCGTCAGTTTTATTTAAAGTCGTTAAATTTTTAAATAATATGTTTAAAATTAAATGGCTTGATGTAATATCGACCATATAATATGTATTTACTCTTAACAGATAGGCTATATCAGAATAGCTCATCAATTAGCATTTGATCGACTTGAGTGACCCATACCCCGTAATTCTTCGAAGTTATGCGAGAATAGCTGATATTTCGACACTGTTCCATATAAAAGACATCAACGCGATTACATATTTTTGCGAAAATGCTATGTATTAAATCCGGTTAAATAAGTATTATTTTGTTTCATTTTAAATAAAGTTTCATTGTTTTAAACAACATCATTTCTTAAGGTGTCTAACACAAACGACCTTTAGCTACAATAGTAGGTACCTATTCATAATGGCGTCATGTATTTTAGTTACATAAACTAAACACAACTTACTAAATACAGACGTTATATGTTAATAATTTAAGGTTTAATTTCCCTCAAACGATATATAGACGCTCAAGGACAGTGAAATTCTCGTGCAGTGACCTTTAGCCCCCCAGGCTCCGTGGGGAAAGGCGCTCAGCGCTAAAGTGCATGAAATCACGATTTATTACTGGTTTGGGTTTCAAAAGGATTACATTGTTCAATTAACTGGCTTTGTACTAAATTTTGACTTTAATCATATTCTTTTGAAAAGTTTACTTAACAATAAGAAAAATACACAATCATTAGATTTTAAATTGGCATTATCACGGACGATAGGGTCACGAACTTAATATATTTTGAAATGGACAGTCACGAATAACATTGACGGTGGTAGATTTATTATCTTGATTGTCCACAAATGGACAGACGAGCCACACTTCAGAACCTCCCCGCTCTTGTCAAAGAAATTCATCTTTAAAATAATCAATAATTTCCTAATAAATTTTCATCACAAGAATGTTTCCGGCATTTACTTAAAATAGGTTCATTACGATATTGCCTTTAACCGAAAACATAATCATTTTTATTATGATATTAGCATTTACGGTTATGTACTGTGTACGTTAAAATTCGACCCGAGTGTGATCGTGACACTTCTGAACAAAATATACGCTTATAGCGAGTCTTTTCATAGTAAAATGGACAATAGATTGGGGTAACTACAAATAAATGTATCTACGAACCCCAAACCGATCTTCAATTATACTCACTAAATTGCTTTAACTTTAAAAAAATAATTTGGCTTGTGCTCGCATCAGAAAATTTATCTTAAGAGATTTCGACATAGACGGGCACGTTACGAAGGACACCATCATCATCAAAATACACAATTGCGATGAGTTAAGTTTAAAATCATAATCATAATAAAATCATCATCAAACGATTCACATGAGTTACCAATAAAAAACTGACTCACGGTTCTTTAGAACCACGTACCAATATTAACAAAGGTCGTTGGTGCAGGATTTTCACTAACCTTGTGGATCGCAGTTCGGATGCGGAGCGCGTGCGCTCGGCTTGCCACACCGGGCGGCGCGAGGGCTGACCGCGCAATTAACCTGCAATGCACTCCTCTGGTCGCTACTGTAACTCGTTTGTAACAACCAACAAATGGAACAGAAAATAGATTGAGAACGCATGATTGGTATTATAATAGATAGTAGACCATAGACTGCCATAGAGTAGAGTTCGCCCGGGGCAGTACTACCGTCCGCCGCGATACTTACGTGTAGTGCTACCGTCCTACCGTGTAATAATTGTTGAAGTTATACTTCTTTTGGCGCGATGGAGAAAAATGATGAGAGTGAATTTTTACGATGCGCGCGCACACCGACACCTAAATTTAACAGCATGAAGTTAGTTCTAGGTGGTATGAAAATTGATAACTATGTTCAAGTTGTATATTCTAGTATTTTTATATGTAGAACACGTGTTTCGTAAGGGTACAATTAAACAGTGTGAATAAATAAATATTATTTTGGTGTTTTTATTAAATCAATTTCATATACGACGGTGATACTAATAATTTATTTCCATACGCCAAAGAAGTATAACTTCTAACGCGTGTACATAAGTACACACACTCTTTTTTTAACACCAATTTTGTTCCATGGTTATCCCGGTCCTCATAGTTACTAACAAATTAGTTAACGTTCTAACACAGTCAGCTAAGTGGAATAAATATCCTAGTCCCCATTTGAGTGTTGTTTCAAGGTAGTTAAAGTAAATGGGTACAAGCGTACGTTAAGTAATGAGCGAAATATTATCAAGATTTAGATTTAGGTTAGTCAGAAAGTCTTGAGAGTTTCTTTCCGCTTTTCCCGAGACGACTTACGAGAGATTTGTTGATATGGCATAGGTTGACTTAAGAAAAGTGTAAATTATATTTATTTAAATACATTTCATTTCAGTTAGGTAGGAAGTAGTTTTCTCCCACTATCACCGCAAACAAGACGCACGGCCTCAGCAACGAATGCCCGTTTCGTAACAGCGGTTTCTAACTGGTCCTAACTGGTTTCAACTGGTCCTCTAACCCTGACACGAGCGACAGGCTCAAACAGGCCACAATTTTATTCTAATCTCTTAACTCCAATTATAATTTCTCACAAGTATCCGTTGCTGTACGTGATTCATTATTTCCAGTAAATGGTTAACCTGCTTGCTGTATTGCTATTGCATTGGCCTCAACTAGCTTTACCTGGTATTTTACACGTGGCTAAATATTATGGAAATATAAAGAGATAATAATAACATTATAATTATGAGAATATAATTTTTAATTAACTTCGTGTTTTTATCAGTACATTGCATCAAATCGGATTCTCCGTCTAAACCACAAAGTAGATAAGTAAAGTCTAAACTAAATCTTTATATTATTAGTTACATCGATTTTCAAGCGGCTTTGATCAAAGTGACTTAATGGAAGGTTTAAACACATCCTGCATGCCGAACATAGGGTTCGAAGATTCGAACTTCGCTGGGCAAAAGTCTAACTTACTGATAATTGTTTCTTTTCTGATCGTGGACGCTTGTGATGGCGTTTGTCCATCCCAACCTCAACTTAGCAAATCCTTATCTGGACAGGTCCATGGAAAATTCTCAATAATGGTTAATATTGGTTAACCTCATAGTTGATCATGGCAACCCATATTTGGCCGGCGTGGTTTCCTTTGACCTTATAAGAACAGCCTACGAGAGGTATTGCAAAAAGCAGTCCTCGGTATTCAAACGAAACGATAATTTAAGCAAACATTTTGTTTGTGGTCAGCAAACAGCGGCCATCGCGAGTCAACATTAAAGGTGAGCCTTGCGAGCAGCCTCTGACGAGCCAAGGTAGTTTTTTATTGCCGTTTTGGTAATATACCTAATTCAGGGCATGTGGGAGGATAAATATACTCTAAGGTCGAGTCTCGAAGATCTACACAACCACAAATATAAGGATGCTCACGGCTAAGCTTGTGCAGATTTAGAAATTGCGCTAATTTCGTTACGTATTAGTGTCAAGGATCTCTTGGTATGGGCATGTTATGACGGGAGGGGAATGACGATGCATGATGGGCAGATGACGAGAAGTGTGATTGATATGAATGTGGATGAAGGAGACGAGGAGCGCAAGGAAAAGATGGATTGTGTGAGAGACGATATGAAAGACAACGGAGTCAGTGTACCGATCGCAAATAATTTGGGAAAAGTGCAAGAAGATGACGACATCAGTAAAATTATATAAAAAATCAATTTCAAGGAGAGTTCTGTTTTATGTAATTATTCGAGAACGAGCAGACAAGCTAAAAATAAAATGGGCTCTGATCCATGGACGACTGGTCCATGGATTAGTACATTAAAAATGTCTCTGAAGATGGCAGCAAGTCAGACATAATAGTCATCATACCCTAACAACATGCATGTACAATTGTGATTAAACTGTACAGAGTCCAGCGACCTCCTACAGGCTACAATAGACAATTGGTTCGATAGCCCGGTCAGTGGTTCCTAGGGCTTTTGACAGGTGAGTGAGTCAGTAACTAATTAAACGTACTAATCTCCGACTAGTATCAGATGTAATCGTAATCTGTAATCATGATAACGTTGTGCGAATCTCTGCTGGTGGCACACCCTGCAGTTGATGCGATCAAGGTGAACAGAGTTACTGAGACATTCATCGCTAGTAAGTGTTTGCTTACATTAAATATGGAACATTGTTGCGAGGTACTTGGGCACGTGCAATAACGCGCAAGGCCGCGCTGTATAAGGGTGCGCATCTAGAACGGATGTAAAAAGCGACTCGCTTGTTTCATCGCCAGCGAAACAGACAGCCAATGTTTCTTTTATCCATGTCTCAAAGTATTATGGATATAATCAAATATTAGTTACACAACTAAGTTTTAACTTAATCTTAAAGTTTCATAATATCGTATTAGACGATCAGACAGCCAGTCTGGCTGGTAAATTCCTAAAAATATGTGTAGGCATCAAGAACAAAAGTTTTCCTTACGTTAAAGAAATAATCGTGTCATAATTTCGTATTGTTTAAATACCTGACAAACGTGCAAATTCTCTAGGAAAACCTGTTTATGCGACGCGCGATGCTTTGTTTCACAAGATCTAAATAAGAAACTAAATCCCTCGTAGAAGATTATGTGTTGAAGGAAAAGGTGGTAAATCCTCCTACACATTACCTAATGCCATTGCGCAAGGGAAATACAAATATCGCTGTGAACAAAACCCCAAAGCCTCTCCTACTATAATATTGAACGTACGTCGACTAATAAAGCGATTTAGTGAAGTGAACATTTACCGAGAGCCATTAATTGTACATACACAATTCTCATAAACTATGCTAACCACTTACCATTGCTCTCCTCACTACTTCCATACTAATAAGAAAACCAATTATTAGGTGATAATACTTATTTGACTTGCTATTCATACTCGGTTACGTGGTCTGTTATCTAATGGCCCACGTTTCTTAATCGATTGTGTCCGACACTCGGCTTTCTAGCGATCATCGCTCGTAAGTAAGGATTTTTATTGATTGAAGTTGAAGGTTTTAGTTATGTTATTGTTCAGTAGAGAGCAGCGCGAACGGGGGAAGTCGGCTTGAAGGGTCTTTTAAGAAAGATGTATGGAGCCCCTTACACTCCGATCATTCCACTTGCTCATGTCTACAATGAAGGGTAGTGAGCTTATAGTCTGACAAATTAGTGAGGAATAGCAGACTTATTTGTAGTAACGTGTGCAAGTAAAAATAACCAGCAAATATTTTATTACAGTAGGTACTTTGTAGTTAAGCATTTTGTACTTAAGCATTTTAATTATGATGTTGATATTTTGTTATTTTAATATTGTTATGTTATGTATTTAATTAGCGTAATTGGTGTGTAAACCGTTCTAATTAATTCAATAAATAAATAAATAAAAATAAAATAAAAGTAGTTGCTGCGATCCAGGGTTTCAGCTACGCAGACATTGGTCACCGTTAAATGTGATGTTTGATAAAATATGACTTCGGGTCGACAGTGTTTGTGATTTATCTAAAGTGCCGTGTGCGAGTTGCGTTACAAGGAATCCCGAGATGTAAGTGTGTGAGCATTTAATAACAATATTCTATCTACTAAGCTCTGGTTTCTGTCTGAAATCCCCTGTACTATATTTTGTAAACGACAGCATGGACGTCCTAAAGACTCGAATATCTTTCTACTCGCCAATAGTCAGACTGCTGCGTCGTGCTATTGGCACATTGGCCCAAGTTTGGCGGTGTTATCCAACGCTGGGTCCAACATTCCGATGGAAAGGTCGCGTTATGTAATGTATTTCGGATGTGACGCGACACACTTACCCCGTTCCGAGTTTGGTCTCGCCACTTTTGTCGGTCAAGTGCGGTTTTTGAGCAAATGTTGTGTCTGACACTGAGCAGGTAATTCTAAATATACCTTAAGTTAGCTTGTAATCGATCGAAGGGTTCCGGGTTCGAATTTTTTATGTCAATAACCAAAGGAGCAAAGTAGATACGGGTCGCTTGGTAATTACTGTCCATAAGCAGCTGAAAGCTAAGGCATAACCGGCTAAGAATATAAGCGAAAATCCACTTACGTCGCTTTTTGTTATTGAAACATGTTAAAAACATTTAATGTTTTAACAGCGATGTTAGGCAAGCATGAATGAAGGTTTCATGAAGAATTATTAAAAAGGATGTGATTAAATAGATCCAAGATATGAACAACGTAACATTCAATTGACCGCCGTTAAATTAACTGGGCTAATTGGTTCGGAGATTAACACAAGTATCAGTGCGCCGTGTTGGTCATTGTAAAGTGAAATACCCTCGACCAGTTCCGGTTTGACATGTCACAATCATTTAGGAGTGTGGGCACGAATTGCACGATTAAATTCCCCTATCACCTATCACCTTTCTATCGTCGGTCATGGCTCGTCTAATCGTTTGTCGGTTTTAAACATAAAAAGCAGGGCGCAACCAACGATAACTTGACCTTAGAGATGGATAGACCCCTTACCATATTATATCCAACTTATACTTAGCTATAGAGCGATACTTCCTATAAAAGGTTCCGAAGAAATATTTATACAAAAACCATCACGTATCTTAACCACAATGGCATGTACTTCGAATTAATAGCTTGTGGTTTGGCAAAGTTCCAATGTAATTTAACAGCCATGAGTGGACACAATGTAATAACAATAATACGACTCGTCTCTGTGATTAGATGTTAGAACTGTGTAACTCATGCAGTCGACTATCACTAATCGATATATATATAGCGGCCTCGACAAGAAACATCTAAACATATAATAAATCTGTAGCCGATTACTGTCTGTACATGGAAGATTTATGAGAAAAGATTTTGCGGGGGGTCTTTATTAACGCAATGGAATAACCCAAAACAATAATTTTTAGAATTTTTGTCTGTTTATCTGTTCTAATTATGAAACGTATGCGGCAAAAAGAGATGCTAAATGATAAATTACATTAATTAGGGTATATTTGGCTGCCGGACTTTTTTGCAAATGTTAGTTACATATTATCATCTACAATTCTACAATTATAATTACATTGACTAAAATGCATTAATATTAGTAACCTGTCTCCACGATCACCAATTATACTACCGAACGAAGTAGGTAATATAACGCTGCCAAACAGTTTTGCTGAAGGCCTGTGCGAAGTTTTATTTTCGGTCAAGTCGTCATCCTCACAAAAACATATTTGGTGATGTGTTTTATATTTGAAGAAACAAAGTAAATAACTTACATATCTAAACAAAATCGACAGAAGTTTTTAAAATGAATTCGAGTGTGCTTTAGTTACAGATATTGCAACCTTACCTGCACCTTCAGATGACTAAAAACTTCCTAATTTTTACAATGTGTGTTGAAGTTATTAACATAATAACCCTTTAGGATCAGGTTAAGAAGCATTAAAAGAACAACATTATTAAAAAGAGGCAAGAATATAATTTAAAACAAACTCAATATATTATTATTATGAATGTTACCAGTAAGTCCGTCCATTGTACTCTTTAATGTTAAGGTTGGAATAAAAAAGAAATAAATAAATGTATCTATTGTGTTAAAATGTATTTTTTCCCAATTTATGAATCAATATAAGTAGGTATAACCATTATTATTCTTTAGAACATATTAATTTAGAATTGGTAGAGCCACCATAGAGTACGCAATTTCTGAAACTAAAAGTGAAAACTGAAACTTTTATTTATAGAAATCAGCTTTGTTGATACACATAGTATTTCTAATTTTATTTGTTATAATTGAAGTGCCTTTTTCAAACCCAAACAATCCCCTACGGCAGAAAGCGAAGGATTTCCTCGCATATAAAACTTTAGAGGATCTGATTGTGGAACGTAAGTATACTAAATTAACAAAAACATGTTAATATTCATTAACTTACAAACTTCCATACACCAATGGAATAAGGTTCAAGATCGCTAGACAGTCGTATGATTCAAAGACTGGTTTATAACTTCCTACCAGACCTCTGTATTTGCGTAAACAGAAAAGATACTGGTCATTCAAGTACACAGTGTATAACTCTGTAGAAATATTTTAATACTTTACAGCGAAGTATATATTATAATGAATATACACTAATAGCATAATTATGTCCCGTTTGCTCTTAAATGCTTATTCAAATTGGTTTTCTAACAAACTGTTGACTAACAAATTATATACTTAAAACTGGATAATTAGTTCGTAAAACATTATTTTTATTATTATAAAAATTAAAAACCGTTCGATAAATTCACCCACCTGATTAATTTCGTATTTCGCTAACATAAACATAAAAAAATATCATACCTACATGTACATGCGTGCGTAAGAATTAAGATGTTAAAATTCTTTGGGGTAAATATTATTGTCTTTTTGCAGGTAATCAAATAGATTTTAACTGTGCAAACGACCACAGTTGAAGAATGACGAAAAATATAATTACAAACATTCTAGTCTTTTTTATCGGTACTTAAAATTAATATAATACCACTCTACTAACAAATAACAAACTAAAAATAAAAACTTAAGTAACAAATATCATCGTGGCAGGATTCCATTTGAAATTTCGTAAACATTTGCTTGTTATAAAAATACGTTAATCCGCTCATTGAAATCGACGATTATTTATTTAATCGCGGTAAATCCGATGAACATTTTAATCGTTTATGCCGACACTGGCCTCACATAATTTCACTCAATAAACCACACTCACTCAAAACTGCAATGGCGGCAAAATCGATGTCTTCGATTATAATGTGGGTGTCATGTTTGCAGCGGCTTAAATTTGAAGCCGGTAAAGTACGGCCGGCGGATCATGGCCGCTCTGAAGTTAGGCTTTCGGATATTGTGCGCAGGTATTGTCTTTAGAGAGAGATAGCGACACAAACACTGAGCGTGTGACTGAAACAAACAATGCTCAAAGTGGCACCCCGCTCACCCCGCGCGTCTTGCCACCATTTCGAACCTAAAATTGACTTCTGCGCAGCGATCCGAACAAAGTTCAGAGCGGCCAAGATCCGCCGGCCGTACTATACAGACCACTGGATTGAGCTGCATAGTCCACAGGAGATGAAGAAACATCCTAAAAATTTTAACGGCGAAGATGGATTTAAATTAGCTCAAGCGCGGTATCCAGTGTTCAGTATGTGTTCGATAAAAACAACTTTTGAAGTCGGTATTTTTGTGTGAATTACGATGGAACGTGTTTCTTTACAAGCTCAATCCCAAACAGTACTAGTTACTAGTTATCGTGGCAGTAAGCCGCCCCAGCCTCCGCCGACACGTAACACTTACGCAACATCGGGTATGATACCCGGTATCTCAATGACTGCCAGATAAATGTTACTGTTGTATGTAACTGTTAGGTAACGACGGTATACATGGGGCTTGTCAGAGTTCACCTGTACAGAGCCGTACATTACGTTAACTCGGCTCCGAATTGACTCCGATTCCAGTCATAGGAAAATAATGATACCTCTAGCATGTATATGCTAGAGTGTGCCTGCCAGGTATTCCTGTACAGTTAAACTTATCAGGTAAACTGTAGCTACGTAGTGGACATACACGCTCAACTTTACCTGTACAGTTATAAACTATAGAGGCATAAGGAATTTAATATCATGTTAATTCATATTTCTATTAACATCTTATTAAGTATTATCAAAATATTTACTAATTCAAAGGAATCTTATTAAGTATTATCAAAATATTTACTAATTCAAAGGAAACGCACAATTTTTATTTGTAGTCATGTTCTTGCGATAGCTTTTGCCAGGTACCAACATGTATCCTAATATGCACACGCAATACAAGACAATAGTATACGTCTCTACTAGACCTTTGACACGAATATTTATGAACATACTGTCTTTATGTGTCTGTTTAGAATCTGTAAGTCATTGTATCAAATAATAAGAAACGCGATTCAGCAGTTTAGCGATATTACGTGCGGATTCGCCGCTGGCCGGACAGTGAGTCGTGAGTCAGTCGCATTGAATGCAAAAACTCTTCATCGACAAAACGGCCGATTGATGCATCACGTATTCATTGTATTGTGCACTTCAATGGTTTTATTTAACTCTTTATTTTGCGTTTGATCAATTTATACAACTATTTCAACTGATGCTCAAGTTGGCACTTATGTATTTATCCTGTTTCTCTATCCTCGTTGTACCTTCGTAAATTGACGGATATATCGGTCCTAGTTTGATTAACTACGTATTTTTAAGGCTTACGTGTAAATTGTGGAGGGAACTACAGTTTTGCCCAAACACGACGATATGGATTCTGTTTAGACACGAAGGCCTTAAGCACTATCGTATCGTAATTCTTCACCCATTGGCATTTTGTAGAATAGGTGTTAAGTCTTATAGGGCTTAACTAAGTTAGTGCTTTTAACCACCCAACACTGCATCGCTATACCTGTCTTGTGATTAGTTATAAGTTACGATACGACTAGGAATATTAAATTAATAGTGTGAAATACAAAAAATGTTTTTTTATTCTAAGTGAAGTAACTGCAAGTCGTTGTGCGTGAACCGTTGAGGAGTTTCCCTTTCTGGAGTCAATCCTGAGCGTGGTCATGATTGCCATAAAATTGCATTATCATCAGAACAAAACGACATGCAAAATTTCAATCCGAAGAGTAAGATTTCGATGTAATGGAATTCGATGTGGCGTATGGAACCCAGATGGAGTAGTTACTTAGTTCTAATTCTTGCAAGATTTAACCCGTACATACAAATACTGCAAGTTAAATAAAAGCTTATGACCAGACGCGCTCTGCGGTCGAAATTCGACCGTAATTTATTCTGTCAAATTGACTCTCTGAACGATGACCCTATGACACATTTCAAACATCGTGTCTAACGTATGGCAGTGTGAATAGAGTGAATTATATTATTGTGTGTAATGTTTTATTTATTCATTTAATGTATTTTTACCCCGTATAATTTTTGAAAAATATTAGCATTCCTTCTACATAATTATGTCATCGTCCTCCGTCCGCGTAATTTTCGTCAAAAGGTGTACACGTAATATAATTCTTTTGCATATATTTTAAGCGAGATTACCGTGAAGTAGTTAACGCCTAGTCGCAGTTAATGGGACAGGCGGCTGACGGTAATATCCACCACCCGCACAGAGGTGGCGCGGGTCAAAGCCACTCGCCATTGTCAGCTAAATATGATTTTTCCACGTTTTTTGTCCTAGTTTTTGTTGTTATCATTCACAGATACAATAGACGCTAATTCTTCATTATTTTTATCTTCTAATGTTAAACCGTAAAATAAATATCTTGTGTATGGGAATTAAAATATTAATATTTTGCGTAGGAAAACTTATTAATATCTTATTATTCCTCGTTGCGTTCTTAAACTCTGTTTTAATTTCCTGAATTTTTACTTGATGACCTTGTAGGCTCTACATGAAAACCTAACGATCTGACCAACTAACATAAGTTATAGTTAATAACACCCTCTGGTAACTGGACTAACCATCCTAGTCCCGATTTGAGTCTTGTTCTGTGTTGATCCCAGTTGTCATGGGCGGCAGCGGAAGGTGGTGCTGCATGCTCGTTTTATACCTTCAATCCGTAAAAAAACAAAGAAAGTTCGAGTTGGGACTCAATATGCAATGCAAACAGGGCAAATAATTCATTGCTAAATATATTGAAAACACCATCTGTCTGATTAACTGTTTGCAAGGTTTCAGCAGTGCAGTTGGCGGGGCCGACGATTAGGACACAACCAGTTTATGACGAATGACTTCTTGAAAATAACTGTCCAGTCCAACCGCCAGCGGATGTACCGTAAACCAGTATATTTATGGGTCACTGATCTTAGCATACCTATTAGTTCTCCTAGTATACTGAATAACATTATAGAAACGTATCATATATTATAGAACAACACACTCCTCACTGAATGAGAATGATAAAGTATAGTCCACAATATTGCCAATTTTCTCACTTTGTTAATAAAAAACAATACTTTTACAAGTGAAAATTTCTTTGGCATGTTTTCCTGTGCCTTTTAGGGTACAAGCACCTCATCTTGTGACCAAGGCGACCTTCATTTGTCGTGGTGGGCTCTGTTGAACAACGCATGAGGCAATGGCGAAAGGTACCTCCTGTTAAAGCAGGTTGGACTGTGTACCACCCAGCTTAATGTCGACGGTATTCATGCGTGGTGGTAGCCTTTTATACCCGCCATGACATTCTCCTTGTAAAATTGACCGTGAAATGATTTTAACATGTTTCGGTCACAGTCGAAGAGCCAGAAATGGGTACTAATATGAATTAAACGCTATTTGTTTGGCCGGCAACGCGGCGGTAATAGATCTAGTGTCGCTGTTGTCTGTCTCGTCTGCTCATTTGTCGGCTATTAAATTCAAATTCCAATAGACAATTCTATTCCTATAATTCGCAGCAACAAAACACGTTATCGTCACTCTTATAAACTTTCACTCTCCGTCATCGACTGCAATTGCCAAACAACTTTATTCATAACAAGGAATAAATATCTTACAAATACGGCATTCAAACGCTAATTTCAAAATTTGCCACAACCGGTTCCAAAAACTAATGTAACAGCTATTTAAGTAAATCACGTAAGTGTTTTCGGCCGCGGACGGCAGCGCGTTGGGACCGGTTCACGGCGTTGTCGCGCTAAGGCGGTGGACATTATGGACATAATTTTTTCACTCACTCAGTTTCCGCACTCGTAGCCTCAGATTGTCTTAAGACGTGGAAGTCTTCAAGTAAGAACAGGTCAACCTGTGGACTTCATAAAACCTTTGAGTATGAAAAGAAGCTCCTTGGGGTTTACTTGCCGCTTCTTCTTCCAAGACCACTTCCGATAGGGATATGTTCAAGCGATGGTGTAGTTTGACTTTTGAAAAGTGTTTAAAACAGCAACTTCGAATGAACTTGATTTCATTTATTCCCAACTTACTATCAGGTAGGATTGTTGATTTTTATGTATGTAACTGACGCCTGAGACCGAACGTCTGTCTGTCCTGATTTATCGCAAAATGATTATGATAGCGTGGTCTTAAATTTGTCGTTTGGTCAACAAGTTACGCAAGAAGTAGTTCACGTCGTGAATGGTTGGTGCCAATAACCCAAATTGTTTGGTTTCAACACTGTCGTGGTCTCACCGCTAAATCTGCAATGATTTTGATCTGTCTGTTATATTTAACCGCTTAGTTTGGCCACGCCTGTTCAAACGATTCGTCTAGTTCTTAGCGTCCCTTTTCCTCAACATCAATCGTTTGTAGCCTGAGATAACAAAGAATATTTAAGTTGAGGATAGCCTTTTTATAAATATGAAGTTGTGCCATTAAACATGCGCCTAGACGGGTTTGGTTGGGCGAAAGACGTCAATACTATGGTATTTTTATTACGCAGAATCACAAATTTTATTCTGCGCCTCACGCGAACTAACACTTATTGAAATTTCAACCGAACATTCTAATTGCTTTGCTAGTACTTTGATGATATTGATCTCTTAATAAATCTAACGACAGGCTCATATTAGATATTATAATCTCTTTATTTTTATTAATACAATCGTTTTGTTATTAAAGTCCTACATTATCGTCATTTTCCTACTCCCGTATTATCGTATAGCAGTTGCTCGACGCTAACTTACATCATTTCCAGGTCACTAAGTAATAAGTTCGCTAGCCTAACTACTTAAAAATCAGTCCAACAATGAGGTGACGAGTATAGTAGGTGAGTTAGTAAATAAACCGGTATCATTAACGCACAGAACTTGTTTAGGTCACTTATGCCTTTACCTATATTTATCCAATCGTTAAACCGATCGTTTTCGAGTTACCAGTGACGAGTCGTTAAAGACGTTCCTTATAATCGCTTCTTATAGGATCACTTTTTACTCGTACATACGCCTCGTAGACAGTTCTACTATCCGTAACCAAAACGAATCGTTTTTCGCATATAGGAACTATGCTTAACGTACTGTTTAGTTGTTTACATGTTTTTTAAAGCTGGCCTAATTTAACGTCAAAGATATTAGCAGTCGCGCGATACAACCGGTATTACGAATAATAATGCGTACAGTCAGCATCAAAAGTGATCATGTCAATTAGACAAACAGCAAAACTTCAGTGTTGCGTGTTTTCAAAAAATAATCGATTAAAACAACAAAACGTATGATTGCGCTATGCAGTTCAGTATGGCATAGATTTCATTTTCATCATCTACTTTTGACGTGGACGGTACTAGTCAAGGTTGTACGTTAGAGCGAGGCGGGCAGAGTTCTGTGCACTCCGCGTAATGTATCGTAATAGTTTCGCCACGCGCGCCGCCCCGACCATGAGCGATGTGTCAAAACACGGACTGTGCACGCTGGCTGAATGCGTGATGTCGATGCCTCTTGAATTAAAAGTAAAACAGATCGGGTTGCCACGATGAAATATTAGAATTAGGTTGCGGGCGCCAATTTGTCGTTCTGCTATTTAATTACAAATCAATTGCGGTTTCGGTATATTATTTGGTATGAAACACAATACATATTTTTATAACGTACCTACATACATAATTTGTTATTGAGTATGTATAACTTATCGAGTCAAGTGTACCTACTTCAATGAACCTATGCACATCACTCTTACTTACATCTTATGTACCTTTTGGTAAAAAATGGTAATTTGCCACTCAAATTGTGTTCACATAGAGAAATGCCTACAAATTCTCAATACTCAATTCTTTATTGCAAACATATCACTGCAATTAAGAATTCATTGCAATCATTGACTTATTATTACTATAAGTCAATGCAATCAACAATTAATTCTAATTCAATTGCGCTCCTTATACAAGTTGAATTATATAGTCGTAAAACGCTAAATATTATAATTATATGTTTCATTAGCGCTGTTCTATGTAAGTTTTGCAACGTATATATGTATGAAGATATCTATGTATATGTAGGTATACATTTCATAAGCCACACATTCACATCTGATCTCATTGCAGCGGATGCGTAGCGACTAGCGCAAGCACTTTTATTATCTTCTGCACGTGATCATGTTCAGGCCTTTAACTCTTCACCGACAACCAAAACTTTAGTTAGTTAACAGTCGGCTAATTGGGAGGTATGATTTTTCCGATGCGTGGATTCGCCGCAAACTGCACTAAAGCTAGCCATACACGCTAGGGTGTACCTGATAGGTTTACCTGTACAGTTGAACTGAACTATGAGTCTGAACGTATAGAAAAACCTGTCAGTTACGTCCTAGCATGTAGGGCTAGCTTAAAGTAGCCCCTGTCATCAAGTTCGAGAAGAAATCCGTGCCCTGCAATAAAGCACTGATGAATGCAAGTTCGCTAATGTTAAACCATAAAAAATTTAGTCGAAACCAATTTATGTGTATAGGTAGGTATTATATATAAACACTTGTGTGCGTGAGATGTAAATGTGTGCGTCATCCTTTTTACAATTATATTGACGTGTCAAAATGGTGTAACAAATGTTCATGGTGTTTTCTTTTTGTTACAGAGAGACCTCGCCTCCGTCGCCCATGGGCGACGAGAAGGAGTCCAAAATGAGCCAATTACAGTTCTCAGTTCCCCTCGACAAGGACAGCACGGTAACTATTTGTTTACTTGTAATAGAATGTATACTTCTTGAGTTTTTTACAATTTTTTTACCCCCTTCCTCCCCCTTGCTGACCATCCTGACTATTTAAAACCCCCCCTTCCCTCAAGTTGTCACGTAGTAATTCAAAAATACGTTCCTCTATACATAAGTGACGTCTTAATGTCGACATGTGGTAATTTACACTTTTTTATGTATTTATGTAAACTTATTGACTATTGACCACAATATAAAAATATTATAGTACAAATGGCGAGCAAATGCTAATTGCCTTCTCTACCAGCTAACCATTAGGCCAACTCGAAATACACGAAAGGCGGTTTAATGTTATCTGAAAAACCATCAAACAGACGGCCCACTTGTCAGCCACCACAGTCCGTGGACGTTCGTAACATCTAATTACCGACACGTTGCCGATTAATAACGAAGAAGAAGCGTCTAGTTCTGGCTCTCCAACATTGCAACCCTAAATTACTATTATAACTAACATTTTCCTTTCTAAAATCCTTCAAAAGTTTTTACTTGTCTCGGTCACAATGTCGGATAGCCAGATATAACGCGGACCCCTGATTTTTTGGCCAGCAGCGTATCCAGGTACGACGGGGACTACTGAACATCAGGTGGCTCGCCTACTCCATTTTGGACTATATTGACATCTTAAATAATTGATTGGTAAAAACCCCACCTCGAGAGATAACCGTGTGGTAGGTACTATACTTATGTGCGCATCTGGTGCACATTAGTATAGAAATGGTAGGCATTGATTCAAAACTGATACACATAGCTTGGTAATGGTAAGGAAGGCTCCTTGCGGAAACCTTACCTAAGAGTCGCAATGGTATTAATGAAGCAGTTTTTTTAGTCATCAATAGTACAGTACATAATAATTTATGTCAGTTAGGACTTGCAACTAAAGCGCAATTGAAATTGGTAACAAAAAATGCCGTAAATGGCAGCACACGTACATGTACATACATTAGACGGTAAAAAACAAACTCAATGATTATTATATTAGCATAATATATTGTCTGGGAGAGATCGCTAAATAACAGATTCAAATTCAAATCATTTTGTCTTAAGAATTGACAGCTCACTCACCGAGATAAGATCGTCTGTATTCGATGGATGTATCTTAATTTATCCATATAGTGTATAATACATAGGAATTGTATGTTGTCTGTCTATTGAAACGATATAATGTGAATGAACCGGTCAATTACGTGCACGCCTCGCATTCGAAGGTAAAGGTATTTACGGGTAAAATAAAGTCATAAGCCATAATCATATCCTTAGAGCCAGTACTTTCTTGGCTGACTGAAATATTTCAGTATCTTTCCACCTTACGGTTCACGGGTCAAGGGAGACAATGGACAGCGGAAAGGAAATGGACAATGGAAGGGTTATGTTAATTTCCTTTGCCAGATCCCCAAAACACACAGATTTATGCAGTTTGTAAACACGATTAATCTAAAAACACGCAAGATAAAAATAAAACCTTTATATCGGTCGTAGTTTCCCGAAGCAAAGTGAAGGCAGGTTTTAATTATAACAAAATAAACATACGAATGCATTAATAATTAGAACGGCAGTCCGTTCACATTCTCACGCGATATCACGATCTATCCAAATCTTAGTGTGGGGGACCTTCGCGGAGGTTTCCAACAGGCGGGCGAGGTCATTGCTCTGAGTGTTATAAAAGTCGTTGGACTTGAGAATTAATAGAACATCTCGACGACCCTGTTACCTAGTAGCTAGCGACCTCGTCGAGGGGTTGCGGGTTCGATTCACAGACAAATTAACAATTAGACATTTTCCTACATTTCTTTCGTTCCAATGCTACGGAGAGAAGACTATCTCAAAGGCCAGGCCCTAAAAAGGAAGAGCTTTTTCTCCCTTTTGATTCGCGAAGTACGTTCACTCTCGATATCTTGTAACATCGTCATCATAAGGCGGCTACTGTTTGTAACAGTTCTAACACCTGCTAACAGAACCAACTATCCTAGTCCCCATTTGAGTCTTGTTCTAGGTCGGTCACATTTGTCATGGACGGCAGTGGAAGGATTGTGCTTCATGCTCGTTTGCTATCTTAGGTCCATAAAGAAAACCTCTTGACATCTTTGTACCTATACATATAAAGTAAAATAGATTGCCTAAACTCTTAACATTTTCACTGTTAAAAAGTTATCTGACCTCGAATCCTAACTTTGCATTAACTAAGCATTAACTTTGCAAGCAGCAATCGTATGTCTCTAGGTCTCTACTTAACAAATAGAATTTTGCATATGAAAGCTACTTAAGCAAATATTATTATGGGTTTATAAACGCAATAGATTCCATAACAATATCGACGGTTAAAAGGCGACTTGATTCAAGCGCCATTTTGAGAACTTTACAGGAGAGCGTTTTAAAGTTTATTTTTTGAGAAAAAAAATCACTATTCTTAAAGTATACAATAAAAATTGACGAGTCTCCCCAATCATAAAGCGGCATATTTTGTGCTAATTTTTTGTATATATATAACAAATAAAAGGTGTTTTTTAACGGAGTTAGATGTAACTTGAGCCATTTTGCACAATTCTCTGATCAGGGCAAAAGGAATCTTAGTACACGATTACTATTTATCTGTTCAAAGCAAAATAATTCAAGTGTACAATGACTTCTTTAACAGATCATGGATAAATGATTTAAATCACTCAACTAGTTGTAAACTGTTCATGGATAAATGATTTAAATCACTCGCCTAGTTGTAAACTGTTCATGGATAAATGATTTAAACCGCTCACCTAGTTGTAAACTGTTCAAGGGGTAATGTCTCAAATTACACAGTGATGTAATAAGATTTAAAAAAAAATGTTTTAATCGCAAGATTATTATTAATAATTAAAATAATTAAAACTTTTGTTTTAATTATTCATTTACTTAAATTTAAGTATATTTAAACGTTGGTAATATTTGTAATAATCAGCCTTCGAATATTGGCACTACTCGCAATTCTAAATGATTTGACTTAAAACTGGTCAAGGAAAATTAGCACAAGTGATATTCTTCAACATACTAGTTCAGGTAAGATTGTTTCAAGCGACAGAGATAATGTTTGAATGTTCAAGGCAAAATGATTTAAGTTACATACACTAATAAATATGGTTCAAGCAAAAAGGAATTAACATCCTTTGTTTAATTATTTAAGATCAAGTAAAAATAATTCAAATGCCGATACCATTTCATTCCATCCGAGGATAAATGGCTTAAATTACAAATAGTAAGAAAAACCCTTTTTTTTCGTGGGTCTATATACATGCTTTGAAAAAAACAACCAAATTCGCTACACTTGATACCACGTAAGCAAAAATGATACCCAAATTGGTCATGGAGCCAAGCGCCAAAAAAGTGCTCAGATTAACCTCAAACCTGGCTCAATCGAAGCGGAAAAATTCGCCGATTCCAATGATGTATATAACTCAATATCGCCCAGGATGGCGCTTGAATCAATTCGCCTTTTAACCGTCGATATTTAGTTTGACGTTTCACAGAAACTACTTCGATTTAATAGGTAACAGTATAATAAACATCTCCGCCACTGAGGAGTCCAAGAAACGCAAAGTTGCTTCTGAAAACAAAAACGCTTCTAATTCTAGGGATTAAACTAGCGTCGCGCGTCGTCCAGGAAGCTTCATCAACACAATAGACATCATAATGATCTTCGCACAGACCAGTTAGGGGTACACGTCCGTTAATAACATCAACAATAAACAATTACGCCAAAACAGGACGCCATAAACATACAACATTGACAATAGGTACGTCATGTGTCATTGCCAAATGACTTGCGCCTGTGCCGGGAAGTGATGTCCTGCCAGTTCATAGTATTGTAACAATGTTGGTCGAGCAATAAGGAAAATGTTAGAATTTATCCTTGTGATTAAGTGTAGGAACTACTTATGACAATTGTTACAGGAAGTGACTACTCACAGGTCAGGTCAGGAGTAGTTTACCTATTGTATTAGACTTGAATCCTTCCTAAGCTGATGTTAGAGGTAGAGTAGGTAGGTTATTGCGAGCTATGGAGCCCCATAACGCTACAAGCAATCTCAATAACAATATTTATGTATATAAACTCATGCTTTACTGAGTGACTGACAGACAATGCACAGCCGAAACTATAGATCACAAAAAGCTGAATATGTTCCTCGGGAAATGTAGGGAGCACTAAGGAAGAACTTTTGGACATTTCCCCCTAAGGGGATAATGTGAAACTTATTTCTTCAATTGATACACTTGTAAATATTATCCACGGTTTACGCAAGGTGGCCGATATATCGGCGTACGAAATCCTATCTCTTTTTTTACTTATAATATCATTGAGTACCATTATCATTATAAAATGCCCACATCGAGGAGGCCTAGAGTATACCTCACCACGCTGATCCAGTGCGGTTTGGCGGGTGATGTGTGTCTGTGCAGTGTACTATCAGGTGTGGTCTATTTGCAGATGTGGCAGAAGCGGCAGCAGGCGGTGTGCGTGCGGCACGCGTTCAAACACTACGGGTCCAACAAGCGGCCCAACCACGTGCTCAGCAACCTCAACATGACCGTCGCCAAGGGGACCATGTGAGTACACACCCAGTGACACACACACACACACATATTCGTGCACACTCACGCACACACACACACACACACACACACACATATTTCTCACTTGCTTTATTTTCCCGCGCGGAATTAGTAGTACTTAGAAGAACTTACTTTTATTTCACCTCCTCAACGGTTTTCCAAGAGATTCCAAGAACGTTGAAACGGGCGTTTCTTTATTTTTAATCTAAAGTAAAGCTTAGAGATTTTTATTTAAATAAAACATTTACTTCCACAATGTAAATATTAAAAGTTTCTACAGTTTTCATAACTGCCCGATTTTTAATTTATCATCTCTTAGAGGTTGATTTAGGATAATAATTGAAACGGGTGTTTGATTATTTATTATAAGAGGGAACCGAGTGCCCACCTTTTACACTTCGATGAGCGATACTTTATAAATATCCAGATATCCACATAACAAGTACTTAAAAAGTATTTTGTTTTGTAACATTTTTAAACGAGCAAGTAATAACAACTTGCTTTGTTCTCAGCCGGTAATCACCTTGTGTAGTTCAAGCACGTTTCGATAAAAATCATATACATAAATTTCAGCTTAATCGGTTATGAACATAATGCTTTCGGTCTCCCACCACAAACGAAATAGGCATGGTACTGGCAACACGCCACCAAGGGCGCGGGCCGAGGCTAGAGGGGCTTCGCCCTCGCCAACGGACCAGCGGCCAATACCCCATTGTGTCGCACATGGACAGCTACACATTTGATTAAAACAAAGGAGGTTAGGGTGCGTTTACAACATTGTCTTCAAATAAATAAATAAAAGGAATTTGAACTCGGAATTTGTATTCAAAACAATAATGACAAAGTAACATTATTGTAGAATAGAAAGTAGTATAATTTTATTGCACAAAAACGCTTTTTTGCCATGTAGAAAGCACTGATCAAACTGGGTTACAGTGGCCTTTGCGAACTTAATAGGTAATCCTTTCCCACGGAAGTAAAACCAATACTTTTAATTTTGTATGTACATACGTACATGAGAAAAACTATTTTTGGGGGCCTTTTTTAACGCAATAGAATCCAAAACAATTTGTTGTAACTCAGATAACTGATTTTGGTGCAGTTTTCACTAATATGTTTAATTATTGTGGTAAGCGTCACGTAAAATACGTATATTATTTTATTGCTGTCAGTTCATAAATAATAAAGTAATGTCAGTTTAAAGAATCACGTCTAACTTTTTGATTTTACTACATAGTATGTACTACTGTCAATGTGAGCGAACCCTTGTGTCCTAGTAAGCTGAAGCTGTTCAGCGGCTGCACGTCAACAATTATGTTAATGTAGTTATTGTGACGCGGATCTACCGCTATTGTTAGTGGGCCAAAATACAGACAATGTCTTCCCGTAGAAACATCTACACTTAATGGTCTTAGCCTATGATCTTAACTCTATTTTCATTCTGAACTGGTAGATTTATGGATTGCTTTCGGGGAGGTGCTACAGCATTTACAGTTTATAATAGTCTTCGTAACCGCGTAATCGCGCGGGTATATGGAGTCAGATTCGACATCCAAAACTTAATTTCTGTGGTCGGTGGTTGATAGGGGTGGGGGGTACCATACCGCCGGCCGTCGGCCATCAATCTCAAAATCTGTTAACATATATATGCAATAGAAAATACATTATTACAATTTCCTAAGAAGCGTCCGCTTAAAGATCAGTTTGAAATCCGTGCTTTGTTAACGTTAAAAACATTAAACAAAAATGCACCTTATTCCGTTAGGAATAAGAGTCACCTGAGACGTTTGATGTGGAATCTTTGAGTGTGGAATAGAATGTGTATTGTGACACGCACGTCCCCTGGTGTTGTAAACACGAAACAGACCGTTGCGTTCTACACTCGAATTTAGAACATCTATATTTTTTTAATCAAGCGGAAACTGGCTTGGACGGCATATCATTTCTTTTTCTACACATGTTATTTTTTATGGCATTAAGGTAGCAAACGAGCATGCAACACCACCCTTCCGCTGCCGCCCATGACAACTGTGCCCGACTTAGGACAAAACTCAAATGGGGACTAGGACAGTTAATTCATGGCCCACTACGTGTCTCTCAGTCAAAACTGAGGAGGCCTACTGATCTACCGATTATTGGCTTTAACTGCCGTTCTCAATAGTCTATCTTTAATGCTCAAGTCACTTGCTTACCAACTGACAAAGTCATAACATTATTGTTTCAGTCATATTAGTTCAGGTATTTCCTCGCGGCTTCGCCCGCTTGGGAGTGAGGAAATGACATAAATACCTTTAAAATTATCACAGAGGATCGTATTATCGGGAGGAAAATTGGTCCTTTAAAGAGTCTCAACTCTCAACTACCTCCATTGGTATCATCAGAATTTGTTCAGTTCCTACCTACTTAGGTATTTAGAGATTATGGATTTATTGAAAACGGCCGTTAGTGTTAAGTTAAGGTTGTTTACCTGACTCGTTAGTTAGTCGGTGACCTAACCCCTTTCATAAACCAACCTTGCATGACCTTTGAACTTCCTAAAGATGTCATAGTCGTAGGCTACAACGTTTCATATTCTTTTATTTGCATAGAATTCATAGGTATATTTCAGCTTTTTGCGTCGATATCTATAGGTATTAATAATGCAAACAAGTATAGTTTGTAAGTTTGTTTGTTCATTACTACTCGATACCAAATGTGTGCGATGTTCCACAGATACGGCCTTTTGGGTGCGTCGGGGTGCGGCAAGACCACGCTGCTGTCGTGCATCGTGGGCCGCCGGAAACTGAACAGCGGCGAGATCTGGGTGCTGGGGGGGAAGCCGGGGACAAAAGGTGAACACTATTTGGATACTCTTATTGTTAGAAAAAATATATACACCCCGTAACCTAGTTCGTGACCCTGCCTGCGACGTGAGTGTCCCAGGTTTGTTTTCGGGTGTTGGGTGTTTGAGTCGTTCTATTGTGTTGTAAGTTTTCATGCCACCTGTAGCACAGGTAATTCTAGTGCGAGAGTATGACTATTTATATTTGTATCGGTGAAATAAAACATGATGACGTGCATAAATAAATAACGCTACACCCTCATAGCCCCATTAGGATTCCCTGTGTCGTGGGTGCCATGGATCACGTGCAAGTTAAGAACACATACCTACACCCTTAACTAGAATAGAAATTAAAAACTCAGATTTCCGCTTCGCCGGGAATTGAACCTGCGAACCATACATTTAGTCTAAATAGGTTGTAACTACTCGATCGATGACTTATGGTCGACGTAAACATCACATAATACATCTGAATTATTATGATCATCATCGCAATCAATAACTGTCCCTCTGCTAGGCTCGGATGCAGACCACAGTCCACCACGCTAGCTAAGTGCGAATTGGCAGACTTCACGTTCACACACGTTGGAGAACATTATGAACAATTCGCAGATACAGGTTTCCTAACGATGCTTTCCTTCACCGAATCAAGAGATAACATCTTAGACCTTAATCCATCGGTCGCGTGCCGTCAACGGTCAATGGTGTTCGGTGTGACCGTGAATGTGATCACAACGCCAACCATTCTCGTGAGTCGCTTGTTAGTCACGGCAGACAAAGGTCCGCGATCACAACACTCGTTAGTAGCGTAAACACCGCCATTGTTCGACGTCTGCCGTCCGCGACCACACGCGACCACGCTAAACGAATTTTACGCTTCTCTATCGCCAATAGGGTTGTACAGGACGAAGTTATGGGAAATCATCGTGTGATATGCCGTGATGTAAATAAATAATAAAAGCTCACACTCGAGCTCTGCTACTGTTATTTCATTTAGTTGTGAATGCGGATTTCATTTAGAAGCAAACATCTACGACCCGTTATCAAAAATATTGTCACATAAATATCAGCTCCGCTTGGGAATCACATCGAAGACTGTCTCAATAGCCAGTCTCCTCTAACTAGAATTCCAAGATAGTATCTATTAGTTATCACAATATGGTATTTTGCTATCATCATATGATTATTGTAGTTTGTTCTATCAAAGCATTTTATTTTTATTTTCAAATATCAATTGTCAAATACAATAATTCTCAACAAAATAAACCACAAGAATACTAAATTAACTGGTGACATCCCTTACTAGTACTACAGCCGTAACGGAATGTAGCGAGCCATTTCTTTTGTCCTAACGAACTGACAAACAGCCAATTTACCTGTTGTTACGTGGTTATTGCAGCTCGTAGACTTACAGTGCATCGGACAATGGCGAAATACTATCGATTATGAGCGTACTTTTACAGTATACTGAAATATTATTAGAGTTAGTTCCTTTGCGGGTCAGTAGTAGAATGTTCTATTGTCTCGATAGAGAGAAGTATCTACAGTAATTATGTTCATTGTTACTACTACGACTTTGTTGAAGCAATTGTTTAGTAGTTCAGGTTTAGTCGTAGTTTGGCTTTGAACTGTTTGTAACGACCAACATCGGAAAAAATTACATTTCAAATGTCAGAAACACAGAAATTGATGTCGTGGCCTTAAATAACTCTAGAAATTCAATTAACTAATTAACTACCTTTTAGTAAGGCCTCGATACGGGATGTAAGATGACACGTAAATGACACAAGAATAGTAATAATAATAAAATGTTATCTCCTTGCCGCCCGCGACACACGGAACATAGTGCGGGGGTATAAATAATGTAACTAAACTAACTTAATGTTAATAATATCGATAAATTATATAATTCTTACATAAGCCCTCCAAGAAGGGGGAAGACTTCTGTCGCGTCTTACGACAACTCCTGGTGTGCCAGAATACTGCCTCCCAAGGGCAGTATTCTAGGCGATACGTGGGACCTTAAAGGTTATGATAACGCCGACGATATTGACAGTAATCCCCATGTACCAGGCGCGCATGAAACAGAAGTGTGACGTTACCCGCTATTCCAGGGTCGGGCGTCCCCGGCAAGCGCGTGGGCTACATGCCGCAGGAGATCGCGCTGTACGGCGAGTTCACCATCAAGGAGACCATGATGTACTTCGGCTGGATCTTCGGCATGGAGACCAAGGAGATCAACGACCGTCTGCGCTTCCTGCTCGACTTCCTCGACCTGCCCAGCGAGAACCGGATGGTCAAGAATCTCAGGTTAGTAACCCTGTCACCCGTTGTGGAGTTTCCTGGTGTGGAGTCAATCCGAAGAGTATCCGTCATGCTTATCATAAAATTGCATTGTCATGTAAACTAAAGGAGTATTCCAAATTTTAGCTCAATAGGACACTAAGAGGTGGGTCTTCAGCTTGCAAGATTTGACCCACACTAACTTCAAGACGGCAAGTCTTAGCAGACAGACAGAATAACTTTCGCATTTATAATATCAGTATGGATGACTCACGGATGGCGAACATAAAATATGAGTATGTAATGATGTATGTATGTAAATAAGGAAGATGAGATATTGTCGACACTGCGGCTTCGCAGAGCAAATACTAGTGACATATGCCAGTGTATGACAGTATCCACATTCAAATGATAAAGGTATACATTAAAACCCAAAGTAATATCCTCTTTACAATTTGTATTTAACGCTGCATCCGTGATGACTTGATTTTCTATGTCGCAAATGTTAGATCTTAGAACTTCCTTCTTTCATCTTAGAACATGAGATAAATAATATATTTCGCAGGGTAACGTCTGCCGGGTCAGTTAGTATGTAATAAATACGTCGATTATTGAACCTGGGACAGGACCATTTACATAAGTTGGCTCACAAGGCTACATTATAAAAATATTAAGATTGTAATAAGCGAAGGTATTCGACCTTTGGAGTAACTTTTTACCGCGTTAGAACGTTTCCGTGTAATAATTACTGAGTACCTAATTACAGTGTACTGAACAAAGGAAATTATTATCGTACTCAGCAATATCTGTTCTTGAGGATTTTTAAAAGTATTGAATTGGTAATTCAAATTAAAAATGATAAAACAAAGGTCTACGGGGCATTGACCATCCTTGAGTTAAAACTGACCTCCCCTCCGCATGGTACGCACTGGTCAAACGAGAGAGACAATGACGTGAAACTTCGTAGTATAAAAAATGTTCACACACTTAGATCCACACAATATGAATTCCTGTGGTGCAAACTGTACGCACACCACAGACATCCACAATTCCACAAGCGGATAACAAAGACAAACATTTTATTTGGCACTCACGTGTCTGCCTCGAGAATCCCGGGAATCTGGTAGTCGACTACACTGTATACCGTAGACGTGAATCACTTGGTGTGTGGTTTCACGATACATTACACTTTATACCTGCATGTCACGACTTATTTTAGCACTCGGGTACATACAGTTACCATTTCGAAATTTGTAAAGTTTGGCCAATTATTTATCTGGATATGATAAAAAATCTGCATGTATTTAGAAAGATCCGGACATTTTAATAATTAAATAAATGATTTTGTAATTTTATGTTTTACTTTTTTAAGTATTTCTTCAGATCTGTTTAATATTCAACATTTCATACAAATTCAAAAGCCTCCGAAAATCCGGACAGCAGCCAAAAACCGGACATGTCCGGATAAAGTACATGTAAAGTGTCGTAGCGCTACATTTGGTTGATGTGATTGCGTGTCATTTCATAGAATTGTGTGAAAAGTAACTATTTGTATGACGCGTATTTAACGCGTTTTCCACATTTGGGATAACTTTAAAGAAATATCGTTTATGTACTTAGTTATAATTCTTAAAATCACATGTAGCATGACTTTTTTTATTATGATACGGGTACTCACGATATGTATTTTGAAACGCCGATATTTCGACCCAGTTGCATGGATCGTGGTCACGGCTGAACTGCGGTGGCGCGGAGAAACTTTTGACAGGTGACACTTGACACTAATACATTAGTCTATCTACCTTACGTCTAGTTCGTTTTTGCGTTTTGTTAACCATATTACGACACACTACACTGACCACATCCTGCCGCTCAGCACTTTTAACTTTTTCGGACTTACATAAACTAACCACTGGATTCCATGTTTGCGCTAACTTAAATCCATCCTCCCTATTAAAGTTTTTGGGGTGTTTTTTAATTTCTATTGCCTCTCGTACTAGCCGTGGGATGTAGTGGCGTTCCGTGGCGATTACCTGCGGGCTTCCAAGTTCAATCCAGTGGTTAGTGCCCGAATCGAGTAGATGTTCTGCTACAGCTGATTTCTTGCCTTCATTCTTCCTAATTGCTGCGATGTGTTCTTTTATTCGCTGCGATATCGAGCGTTTCGTCTGTCCAATGTAACAGCTCCCGCAGCTACAGTTGACTTTATACACCCCTGGACACTGGTAAGGTACCCGATCTTTGGGTGAACGCAAAAAGGCGGCAACTTTCTTAAAAGGCGTGAAAACGGTGTTGATGTTAAATTTTCTATTTAATAACCTGCCAATTTTATCTGTTACCCCCTTAACATAGGGAAGAAATGCTGACTGCCGTTCAACCGTGCTGATAGTGGAGTTTTTCTTATGCGGACGTTTCCCTGTCTTTGGTGTGTGGCCGTTCCGACGCAGTACATTATATATGTGTTCCAATTCCTGCGTCACGTGTTCATCATCACATATATCATAGGCTCGATTCGTAAGCGAAGACGCAACCGATGCTAGGTGTCTTGGGTGATGATGTGATGTGCCGTGTAAGTATCTATCAGTGTGAGTTGGTTTCCTATATACAGTGTGACTTAAAGTACCATCCGGGCGCCTACCTACTTGTACATCCAAGAATGCTAAGCCGTTATTATTCTCTATCTCGCACGTGAATTTGATATTTTTGTGTACGGAGTTTAAATATGTCAAATAGGATTCTACCTCCATTCGTCCTCCCTTTAGTATGGCAAAGACGTCATCTACGTATCTTCTCCAAACTATTGTAATATCAGGTCCGCTAGTGATGGCGTTCTCTTCAAAGTATTCCATCCATATGTTTGCAACCACCGGAGCGACGGGACTGCCCATTGCGACGCCGTCCGTTTGAAGAAAATATTGTCCATTATACAGGAAGTAATTGGACCGGAGGCAATGTTCTAATAATTTGACATAAGCCGTAGGGATGTTATTAACTTGAAGAATGTTTACAACTACGTTTAGACATTCAGTAATTGGCACTTTTGTAAACAATGACTCAACATCAAAACTTACCATTGTCTGATTGTCCTCAAGTTTAATTTCTCTTATCAAACGCACGAAATGTCGGGAATCTTTCACGTAGGACCTTGTTTTACCTACCAATGGTTGCAAAATGCCCGCTATATGCTTCGCGAGTTCGTACGTCGGCGAGTCAATTTGACTTACGATAGGTCTTAACGGAACGCCTTGTTTATGAACCTTCGGAAGTCCGTAAAACTTAGGTGGTTGTATTAAATAGAAAATTTAACATCAACACCGTTTTCACGCCTTTTAAGAAAGTTGCCGCCTTTTTGCGTTCACCCAAAGATCGGGTACCTTACCAGTGTCCAGGGGTGTATAAAGTCAACTGTAGCTGCGGGAGCTGTTACATTGGACAGACGAAACGCTCGATATCGCAGCGAATAAAAGAACACATCGCAGCAATTAGGAAGAATGAAGGCAAGAAATCAGCTGTAGCAGAACATCTACTCGATTCGGGCACTAACCACTGGATTGAACTTGGAAGCCCGCAGGTAATCGCCACGGAACGCCACTACATCCCACGGCTAGTAAGAGAGGCAATAGAAATTAAAAAACACCCCAAAAACTTTAATAGGGAGGATGGATTTAAGTTAGCGCAAACATGGAATCCAGTGGTTAGTTTATGTAAGTCCGAAAAAGTTAAAAGTGCTGAGCGGCAGGATGTGGTCAGTGTAGTGTGTCGTAATATGGTTAACAAAACGCAAAAACGAACTAGACGTAAGGTAGATAGACTAATGTATTAGTGTCAAGTGTCACCTGTCAAAAGTTTCTCCGCGCCACCGCAGTTCAGCCGTGACCACGATCCATGCAACTGGGTCGAAATATCGGCGTTTCAAAATACATATCGTGAGTACCCGTATCATAATAAAATGAGTACAATCCGCGATGAGTTAAGTTTAAAATCATATGTAGCATGACGTTATCTCAAACATTCAAGATTCTTATAATTTGACATATTTTGTATGTCGCTTAAAAACTATTTGCCAAAATATGAATGGAACTTTCGCCTGACCATTCGGAAAGCACACCAACAATCTATAAGATGGAAACAGTTGGCAGGGATTCTGCTTATAGATCTCGGGTTTGATTCCCGACTAGGGCAGGCATGTGACAGATGTTTGTTCTAGTGCACGTCACTGCGGTGTTTCTAATGACACAGACAACATACTGAATCCTATCTGATGTATAATTGTTAAACTTCTTAATTAACCGTTTATAACTAAAACCTTGCTTTTTAACTACTTATTAGTTATTTTTTTATTTTTAGTGGTTATGTGTTGTGAGAGTGGATATTGGCCACTATAACACGCATTCTGTGAAAATATGAAATAGAATTAGATTATTTGTATAAATACTTCATTATAACTTTAATTCAAATTTAATTCATCATCTATACCGCCATACCGTTGTGTTCATAGGTTCACACTGCCTGAAGCTTTTAGCATTAAGTCCGCTTTTTTCTGTACAATTTTGCATGGTGCAGAAGTTTTAAATAAATACATATACCTACTTAAAGATTAACAGCTAGGTGTTTCAGCCGTTAAATATTCACAGTAAATGAAGTTATAATTGGAGTTTCAATATTCAGTCAGTTCAAGGTTAAGATGGTTCTCACGCAAATCAAACGGAACTGCCTCAAGTAAAAACTATCAAAGATGATATTCTGTGTCTCGCCATACAATTTTAACTCCTGGCCGTTTTAATGGCCTATTCAGTTATCAAGGTCTCAATTGTTGTAGTTTTTTTTATTATGAGTCGTATTAAAATTAATTTCAATTAAATATTAACAGTTGCTTTTTTATTGATGTTGTTGTTGGTGTAAGTGAACACCAATAAAAAAGCAACTGTTAATATTTAATTGACGATATATTGTGTACAACTGTTGTACACAATATATCGTGTAAAGGTCTGCGTCAATTACGTCAATTCAACTCCAACTCGACTCAAATTGAAATAGGACAGTATTAAAATTGAGTTGTATTTCGTGTCGCTTACGTGCTATCGACAATTATGGCTGCGTCACACATGACGCTAGTGCGGACAACGATATTTGATGTAAAAAAGAACTATTATGTCTACGTGGGAGAGGAATAGTAAAATTTTGCTAATTGTCCTACTTTTCATGTACCTATCTCTTTCTTTCTCATGCGTCCCTTAATTAATCTTTCACATCCAAAGTTCCAGTAATGTTATTGTAGCGCATTTAAAAGTGCAACTTGCGTTGTATAAACGCATCGTATCAATTCGTATCTATAGTTTTAATATGTTTGAGTGCAGAAGTGTGTTTCAATGTTTATACATACATTGTAGTTAGTTTTACCCTAATGGGTACTTCTTGGTACCTTTAACCGAGTGTGTTGAAGAAAAAACTCCATCCACGCATAGCAAAGTGTTTTGACATGGACGAGAAGTGTTGGAAGTCTCCATCATTTTTCTTATAATTCTATCTCATTCTATTTTGCTCAAGGATTTTTTTAAATCATCCACGATAAAGTCAGCTTTACAAAATTTGTTTTAAACATTCATTAGATCAAACTATGAGGAAAAACTCTACAGAAAGTATCGAGTACACTTCGTAGTGTACTTGAAGTGGGTGAAGGTGTCAGCGGTAGTCATCTGTACGTCCACAACCAGTAATTAACATCTGAATAATGACTTGATTACATCTGCGTCACTTTGTATAATTTATTGAGATTTTGTAGTTAACACGATCTGAACCTTCGGATTGTAGTCAAGCATTAACTTATTTTTTTAAAACATATAAAAACAATTTAAAATGTGTGCAATTCACACGTGCTAGAAGTGAAGCTTCATAACAACGAATACTGTCAGTCCAAATATTGATGTCTTGCTTTGCTTACGTCAGCCGCCATTTTGCCGATGCTCCATTCACGTCATTTCCGTTTCAACGAATTCCAAATCACAACGATACTAAAGAAGTATTCACTTCAAAAAACTTACGAGTAGAGGCGAGGATTTTACGAATATACATTCTACTTTACTCTAGGCCTCCTCAGAGATGAGGAGAGACGCGTTCTCAGTAATGGGCTATTAATACATAGGTTGAAGACAAACCCGCCCTCGCTTCTCTTCGGGAAACCTGTCCCTTAGTAGGTACTCACACTCGATAGCTGTTGCATTATGATAATTATAATTATATAATTGGTGGACAGCAGTGGGACAGTTGTTGGTGGCGATGATGATAATAAATACTAGAGTAGTATTGTCCATGTTATATCCATATAAATGTACACCGAAATTATTACGAATTTAATTAAGTTTTATAGTATCGTATGTTCATATTATTTTGTTACGAGGATGTGTTATGAAGGGAATAAGGAAATGCCTGTTTTAATAGCTTTAATAGCCTTTGTACATAATTGACGTAAGCGGAAAATAGCTCGTCGAGATCACTTAGAGTCAATGAAGGGTTTAAAGTTGGAGATCACATGAATGTTATGTTAATTGAATTTAATGTTAATTATGATAATATATTTTATAATTATACGTGTTGCATTCGTGTCTCATGGTCGCCGCTTTGAAACAGTGGTTGAACTAATGTTTCTCACAGGCTGCGTGGTGTGAGGTGCACTTTTTTGTGGGGTTTGATGTACATTTCTATAATATAATAATACCATAGCCGATCCTTCATTTGTCTATCGATATATTAGTTGAAAATCGTTTAATTATGAGTATTATGACAATACATTTACGAATGTCATTTAGTTGTTTTTACCACCGTTCCGAAAAGGTTTATGTATTATATAAGTGTATAATCTATGGTATGTATTATCATTAAGAAGAATCGGCGAATTAAATTCCTCAGCAAGTCAGCACATGGTGCTATGTCCCTACATGCCCCATGTGCTGACTTGGTGTGTAGCGTTATTATTATAAAATAAATCTACACGGAACTGAATGTGGCACTGTTATTTCAAGTTTTAAAAACGTGTAAAATAGTAGTATTGAAAGGGTATTTTGGCGTGGAATAATACAGCAACGACAAGGACGCTTGAAGCAAGTAAACAGCCGCGGCCGGTTTTGTTCAACTTGCTAGGATACTGCGGGTGCAAAATAATTCTGTAATTGGTGTCATATGGTGTAGGCATTGTTTTTTTCACCGGGTTTTAGTGTTCTGTACAATAAAAGAAGGAACGGAAAAGTGGCACCCTATACTGTATACTGGGTACACTAATAAATTTCATCTTTTTAGCATAGGTACCATAGATTTGTATCCAGTGTTATCTGTGTTGGTGTCCTAAATAAAAATAAAAATAACAAATACTAGGTCTCCCCTTGAAGCAGAATCAAACTTCTAAATCAACGCAATCAAAAGATAGGGCACTTTATGCTACGTTTATGAAACACACGTGTATTGAAATAAACGATTTAGAATTTCAATCAAGATTTATATTACGGTTTAGCTAATATCAATAAAAATATACATATTTAATGATAATATGCGATGTTGTTAATATCTAATTTATAAGAATAATTTATTAGAAGCAAACACTATCATACAGCTTCATTTTCATTTCGTAAAAAAATAACATTATAAAAAATCAATATCACATGTTTCGTTTACAATATGATAGGAGACAGGGGTGTGACAATCACGGGTCGTAAACGAATGCACTCTCCCCAGCGGCGGTCAACAGCGGCGCGTGTCGTTCGCGGTGGCGCTGATGCACGACCCGGAGCTGCTGATCCTGGACGAGCCCACGGTGGGCGTGGACCCGCTGCTGCGCCAGTCCATCTGGACGCACCTGGTGCGCATCACGAGCTCGGGAGACAAGACCGTCATCATCACCACGCATTACATCGAGGAGGCGCGGCAGGCGCATTGTGTGAGTACCATATAATTTTATCGCACAATTCGATCCCCTCCCACCCTTAATCTTTAGTGTAAATAGTTAATATGTGATTGATTACATTGGATTTACTAAACAACTTTAATTGTGTACGATTAGCCATACTTCAGTGGACAACAATGTTTTACTTAACCCAGTTTCCTCGCAAAAGTTTGTGCGGAAAAAAATTACCTGATATTTTCCGATACAAAAAATGTTTTCATGATAAGTATTATGCATTTTAAATTGTCTTCAATGCATAAAATGTACACAGCTTCCTCATTTCTTGTTAAACATTGTAATTTTTTAGATGAGATGAGGAAAACGAGATTTTTACTAAAATACCTCGTAGGAATCGTCACTGTATGTATATCTTAGATTTATTACATTCGTCATTCGGTAAACATATGATACGTGCTTCAAGTTAAATCTATTTTTACATTTAACATCTAATGAATTATGTACCAACTTTGTATTTACCTACAGTTAGGGTAACCATCTCAAAATTTGGTAAGCAATTAGCTGGATAGCATAACGTTTTAAACATAAAATAAAGTCTTTTAATTATTTGTTTTAAATTAAATACGATTGAATTACCTAGAAGTATTTGTTTTGTAATGACACTCATTAGGCAATTATTTTTAAAAATCTGAAAGCGTATGGAATTCGTGTCTCATTTTAGAGTTTTTATTCAGTTTCTTTTTGTAATATCACAAGGCCGAACAAATCAAAAGGCCTCAAATTCTAAAGCTGGAAATATCCGGACAAATCTGAACAGTTAGTAACTCTACATTCTCGACTTAATACTATGAAAACGTGCATCGTAAAATATACATATTGATAATCACACATCGACATGTGATCTTGGAAATATAGCTACCATTGATTTATTTTAGTTAAAGCCGTTTTACTTCCGTGACTGTTGATTTTGGTCGCAGAAATGAAAGGTACCGATTTTTGTTAATGTCCAAGCAAGGCCCTTATTCCAATTAGGGATTTATTTAATTTTTTTGACGATCGACTAATGTAACCGATAGATAAAAAAATCTATTATGAATCTGTTACGCTTACAAATGCAGAGAAGGAAAAAGGGATTTATAGAGTTTCGGACGATAGGCGAACGCCGGTTGACGATTAGCTTACAGAATTATTTTAGGGTACATTTTTATTAGTTTTTAAAAATGTGAGCTGCCAAATTGGCATATAAACAGGAACGATCGTTTTTAAAAAGAAAAATGTTTTATAAGTAAGGTGATCTAGATATTAAAGTAATAAATAATGTTATAAACGTCCCCAAGGTCTTTAAATATTTAGATTAGAATTGGCGCTGGCTACTACTGTTTACGTTGAATAACAAAACGGTGTAACCAGGATTTTGGACATAGAGAGAGCATTAAAATTGATAAAATGCTAAAATTCGGTCATGTAGTGTAAAGGGCTCCAACCATATAATGAAGTTCCAACGCCCGGTCCACCTTTTCAGATATCGCTGAATTCTGCACCATCCAGTTTAATCCCGATGGTACTCTACACTTGGTGGAAGCGGTCGTCAACAACTGGTGGTCTTCCGGCCGGGCCCTTGAAAGCCAGTGTTCTTTTCTATTCATTCTTTCTTGGCCGACAACGATCAAAAAATCCAGTAACTTAACTAGAACGAAGACTAGCCCAAGATACAGTCAATAAACCACAATGGACCAGGCAAACTAATTTTTTTTTACACGTCAAATAAATCTATAAAAAATTACAAGAAAAACTGTGTTTTTACTTTTTCCATATCTCAATAAATGGCTGAGATATTAACGATCAAAGTGCGTATTTACGGCCGTTGGTTTTTTTAAAAACGCAGGCGGGCGGTCACTACTCGATGACGTCATCTCTCAGTAGTCGCGCGTAGTTGATAGGGATTTTTGACCGAAATGTTAATTTAAACTCAAGTAAAGCCGCGAGCAAACCTTAGTTATCAATAATAAAATAACATATATAATTCATATACTATCTACTACATCTATGCAAAATTTCAAGTCTGTATCTATAGAAATAAGAAAGTTATAGATTTTTGAACTGCATAGACCCATATTTTCTATAGTTGCGCCGTCGCTCGCCCGCGGCCGAACTAACTCGTGACGTCATAGCGTAAGCGCGGAAATTCAAAAAAGGGCTTGAACTTCTCGTCTTTATAACTTCGGAAATACTGCATGTATTGAAGTGAAATAAAAAGTTATGTAATGTATATGACCTAAGCTCGGATTTTAGGTGTATTTGATAGTAATATTTTGACCCTTTTGCCTTCTCCATTGCGATTTTGTACGACTATTGAACACTTCATTAAACCTGGTTTCTCAAGAATTAGTTGACATTTTCAAAATATTGTGAAATAGGTACGAGTATACGATCGAATCACGACATCGATATTATGTCACACCAATAATCTGACTCAAGTCGGAAATAATAATAAATGTGTCCCCTAAATCAACCGGTGGTCACTGGTAAGGTGACAGGCTGGCAAGGTGGTTTAACATTAGTATTAACATGTCGCAACACACGTAACCAGTCAAGTATATAAAAATCAAGTTTTAACACGTGACTATCTATACCCTGAACATGAACACATTCTGAATGTCCAATCGTTTTATAATCGTATGTATAATATTGTTATTATAATATTCATAAATCTACAACTGGTAAGTGGTCTGTGGGTAAAAACAAGAGGTTATTTCGAACGTCGATTCGAAATATTTGTTTGATTAACTTTAACGCATTAGCAACCTACAGAACACGGCTCTCGTAATTGAGGAGGTCTAGAACGTACTACGACATAGTAATAGATTAACAAATTTTAAATTTGCATGCCTCGATAATGTGTAGCTGAGTACGATACTTGTATGACTGTAAACATCATAATTATGAACTCTATTTATGCAAATAAATGAACACGATAAGTTCACAACAGAGAAAAAAGTTCCTTAGTGGAAATTGCTTTTTAATTTGACTGCCATTTACCCACCTGGCATGCAACATCACATTTCGCGAGACAATCTGGTAGAAGCGGTTTCGACTCATGGTTCCAGTAGTTTGCATATAAATGGGGTCATTAAATTTACTTTAATGATGGCATAGGGACAAAAATATTTCGATAATCACTTTATGTTACCTACCGTACCGTAGTCGGTCTGTTACGTGTGACATTGTACAGTTTAGGTTGTGACAATTGCGCGCAAAATACGACTGTTGATGGTACTTCGTCTTGGCGTTTAGTGTTTGCGAAACATATTTACACGCGGTCTTATCTTTATTTTAATAATTAATCTATGATGTCTTGATCTGTTATTGTTAGATTTAGTCGTGACACAATACTCAGAGGTCTCCGTGTCTCTGTGGAACGTGTTAATGTTGCCAAAGGCTATTAAAAAAAATCTTACTCTATGTGTTTAAAAAAGTACATAATTATATTTATAAAATTACTCAAAACACAAATTTGTTGAAGATTATAATATTCCATCGTATATTCCTAACGACGACAGCTTCACCTCCATGAAGCAGTAGGTATTACATTACCCATAATATTAATGAGTAAACGTCTTTATCGGCCGAGTACCTACGTCTGTGCATAAACGAATACTACAGCATTAAGCAGCATAGCTTACAGCTGTTTTCAATATTCTATCGATAAATCGTCAGAGATGCTGAAATTTGATGGTCGATTTCAGCATCTCTGCCTGTCTCTGTCTCTTTGTCTATCCATATTATAATACTTACTTAATTATATATTTCCAGATCGGTCTAATGAGAAGTGGTAGACTGCTGGCCGAGGAGTCGCCGCAGGCGTTGCTTACCATGTACAGCTGCATATCGTTGGAGGACGTCTTCCTCAAACTATCCAGAAGACAGGGTGAGTATCGTAACTACAACGCCATCTAGTGACGACTTTTGCAACTACAACTACAACTTGTCACATTCACAATTTCACATACAATTAGTACTAGCTTTCCCCCGCGGCTTCGACCGTCATTTTCCAAAAATACTTTCATAGTGCTCACTTGCGTCAATCGAGGAACCTATTAGGTATACAAAGTTTCAAGTGAATCCATTGACAAAATAAACAGTTTTAGTTTATCACCTTTTTTATTTATTATTTATTTACAAAATTTCAAAATTTGATTATTTATCCCCTTGGAGGTGGAATTTCCAAATATCCTCTCGTAGTGCTGCCCTCAGCTTGCGTTCACTAGTTTTGGGTGTGCGTAGTCTGTCAGTCACTCAGTAATGCAAGAGTTTTATATACATATATTCGTATTTGCTAAGTTTTACGATGATTAGAACCAAGTTGAAAGTAATCGTGGGATATTTGCAATGATGTAAGCCGTGTAAGCCGCGCTCCACTAATTACATGTGCTATGGATATAGAAAATGAATCATTAGCCTACATTTATTTGAGATCGGAGCAAGCAATAACGTTGTACCTACTTAGTAGGTGTGTAGGTATACTACTAGTCTACTACGGTACCTACCATAAATACAATATTTTTTACAGATTAAAAACAGGCGCCTCAAGCAATTTATTAACAAAGGGATAAAAGTAACGTAAATTCATTCTCACAACCCACAAAAAAAATGTTTCTGATTCTATTGAATCAAATGGTTAAGAATATGCTGTTGGATTACCTATAGGTATAAATAAATGTAACACTTACGATCATTGGCTTATTATTACTAAACAAGCCTATACCCGCGGCTTCGCCCGCCAAAAATCCCTAAATAATTATATAACAGTTGATAAAATCAGAGAACTTTCGTACTAAGTTTGCGCCCCCCTTTTACCTCCTTAAGGGATGATTTTCGAAAAAAAGTTATGAAACATTTTAAACATGTTTCATAACTTTCAATGAAATACCTTCATACTGATTTTCATTCAAATACCCTCAAAAACGGCAAAGTTTCATACTAACTTTGCACCCCCGTTTTACCCCCTTAGGGGGTGAATTTTCAAAAATCCTTTCTTAGTGCTCCCCTACGTTATAAAAGGAACCCCCGTGCAAAATTTCAAGTTTCTAACCCTTATAATTTAGGCCCTGCGTTGATATGTCAGTCAGTCAGTCAGTCAGTCAGTCAGTCAGTCAGTCAGTCAGTCAGTCAGTCAGTCAGTCAGTCAGTCAGTCAGCTTCTCCTTTTATATATATTTTAGATAAGTCGATGCTTACGATGAAAGAAGTTATATAATGTCATATACGTCATACTCCATAATATGTCCAGGTTTGGTTTACCGATAAGTGACAATTAATTTCTCATACATAATTCGAACAAGTGATTCGAACTCGTCTCGACGACCACTTCAATCTTCAAACCCACATACTTAATATTTAATAAGTTTTTTTATGATTGTAATTCAAAATTTAAATGGCGGGATACACGTGTGGGGATTTTTCTATAAGCAATGTAATTATGCGATGTGATGTCTGCGCCGGGCCGCCAGCACCGGCCGTGGACTGAATATTGATCCAATGTGCCATTGATTAAGTCAACCGTGTTTAATTACGTTCAATATTAAGGCACTGCGCATTGTGAGCACGGGTTTGAATACACGCACCTCGAATTTTCAAAAATTATGTGCGTATTAGAATTTAATTATCGCTTGCTTCGGTGGAGTAAAACATTGTGAGGACACCTGCACACCTCGGAGTTCTCCATTATTCTCAAAAGTATGTGAATTCCACCAATCCAAATTAGCATTAAGCTCGCCATTTGTTCCGTAATATTTTATATTGTGGGCAATAAAGTTTAAATAAATAAATAAAACCGCACTTGGGCAGCGACCACACGGCCACTACGGCCTGTACCCTCACTTTGTGCGAGGTGACCCGAACGCAGCAGTGGGACAGTTATGGGTTGCGATGATTAAGACTCTCATGGCCCGATCAGTCCTATGTTTTCTGTCGATCTAACAATCGACCGAGTGTATCTGACAGGTGCACATGTACAGTTGAACTGTACAGGTAAACTTGAGCTACATACGTTTACATTGCACTACTGTGTATATTATGTATGTATGTCCACTACGTAGCTCAAGCTAACTTGTACAGTTCAACTGTACAGGTTAACTATAGTCTGTGTGGCAACAGCGGGCGCGGTGTAGCTGGATGGTTGACCGGTTAGTTATTGACTTCACATAAACCCGTTTCAATAACGACCTAGCAATTTGAAGTTGATTATCTATTTCTAAAGGAATTCGTATAATAGCAAGTTAATAACATTATCATGGTATAAAAACGATGCAGAATAGTAAATATATTGGATATTCGCCTACTAAAATCTGAGACAAGTTATAAAAATGTGTATGCATATTAATATACCTCATTTAATACTTGGTGGTATTAATCTATTAGCCATAAAAAAGACGTAAATTTGATAAATTATATGAGAATCTAAAGATGCTAAGCCTAATATTCTAATATAATAAACTATTCTATTGAAGTCTTATTTATGTATATATTATCGGTTTATATATTATGTATATATTATCGGTTTTATTACCTAATAAACCCGCCCTTGATTCGCTTCGGGTACCTGGCCCCATAGTATACCCACACTAGAAAATTGTTACACGTGATTATTTAAAGTGACATAACTTTTTTATTTATGAATTTATTGAAATAAAATGAACACTAATTACTACGTATTTTAAGTGAAACCATTTTACATGAGTGAAAACGCACGCAAATTAGTTTACCTAGTCGTATAATTATGAGAATTTCGCGCCCAAACAAACAGACAAAATTCTAAGAATCATTGTTTTGGGTTCTACTTCTAATGCGTTATAAAAGATACCATTTTATATATTAACGATTTTCCATGTACAGACACCGATCAGTCTTTTTATTATAATAATATGTAGGCATAGATGTTTTACAATAAACTCTAATGGTATAATAAACGATGTCCGATCGCCGATACGCCGTCCGATGGGTCACTGATTTTAATCGCACTATTGGTGTATTTAACGTTGAGATAATTATATTTGCAGATTAACTCAACTAAATAACCTTAGTGGAAATAACCTTGAATAATTACATTCTTCAAAAAACGTCGCAAAAAAATCGTACTTAACACACTACATTCCAAACACTCTTGGTAATGCGATAAAAAATACAAACATATAATATGTTGTTTATAACATATTGTCGTATGTCTTTATTAATTCACACGTACAACCTGTCAGCCTGTCACACATACAGCAATATTACCTACAAATTATTTTACAACTGCGTTAGGTACTTTTGCGACTGATAAAATTAGCACATCTATGTGATAGACATAGATACGACATAGTTTATATAATGTCTAAGTGGTAAATTAATATTAAAAAAACATGAAGTACGTAAAAGAACAGATTAATTGTAAATCAAAATCAATTCAACATTTTGTTAGTTTCATTTTGCCATTTGATGTATGTACATTTTAGCATCATTGTTGAGTTTGAGTTTATCATTAGTCTCCGCTCCTTAGAGTAAAAAGTATACATACTCTGAGCTCCGCTCCATCTTTTTATAGTCGCCCATCACACGTGTGACGGACGCACATCGCGTATTGTCACGACTCACGATGGACATTCGGCTGATGAATTCATTAATGTCCGCGTGTTATGTAACCCGTTTATGCAAATCTATGCTGTATTATTTAGTAATCATAAATTATAATAGCACACTTGTGCTAATTGTTTCGTAAACGTGCTAAATTTGGATTGAGTTGGCAGTTATTGTGGTAGTATTAAGGTCGATTCCTTCTTAGAGGAAAGTTTTTGCGAAGGCATTGAGTCGAACGGCTGCAGAGGATAATCTGAAAAATTACCGACATTTTTAAGTTATAACATTATGCTCCAAAGAATATGGAAGTTAATTTTATTGGATCTGGTTTTCCAAATCCGTTTACAAGATTATTTTAAATTAACTTGTCATTATTATTAACCTATATTGGCTTCATTAATGGTCCACTACTTAGCACGGATCTCTCCTTATATCTTACGAGGCCTAGAGCATGCTTCACCACGCTCCAGTGCTCCAGAGCGGATTAATGTTTAATTAATTAATAATAAATATATTTACCTAAAAACAAAACACTATATATTATTTTCCTATTTGCTCCGTAGCAAACTCCGTTAAGCATATTTTTTCCAAGTGAAGCGAGAGTAGATCACTAGTATATTATATTATAATTGATAAACTGACCACTTCTTAGAGTTCGTTCCTAAAATCTCAAATGATAAGTACCTAGTCACTCATAATTACACATCTTCAACGTCATTATATAATTACATTGGCGTCATACAGGTAATGAACCGCTGACTCATAAAAATTTCATGTAATATAATAAAATCTAAAAATAGAAAAAGATCTCAAGTAGGTACTCATAATACTTTAGAAGTTTTGAAGATTATTTAACGACTCTTCCGCAGTCTTTGGTCTGTGTGTGCATCAGTTAACTTTGTACTTATATTGTTTGATAATTTACAATTAAGATCACTAACAAGAAGAGATTCTCTTTATATCATTAATGGATATTTGTTAAACAAAAGTGTATTTTAATACAATTGGTTAATTTTTATAATTATCACACCGGTCCCTAGTTGAATAACATGACCCAATGTACCCAATAGATGGATTGTTATTAACTAACAGGTTGAATCCATTATCTTAATAAGTAATAATGTAAATAATGAGATTAAGCAACACACAATATAAAAACAATATTACCACACATACATAGTTCCATGTAACGCGATCACCCTTGTTGTCACTCTCAGATTTTCTCAAGCGTTAAGAGAATCATTTTACTTGAATAGAGCTAGTACCTACGTATAAAGGTTTGATATGATATACTTTAAATATACATAGCAGATACTCTATAGTTACTTACGTTTTGCTATAAAAACAATTCACTACAGCGTTAATTGAACAAAGAAATGTATAGGTGCTGAGAATTTACCCTGGGGTACTCCACACGTCTAGGATTCTCTCAAAACACAGACAATGAGTACATTAGTAGGTACCAAACGGCGGTCACATCCATTCTCGGTCCATTTAACACCGACTTCAAGGCGGTTCCAACAATTTTCCTGTGCCCATGTCATGCTAACGCGACGTATTTCTCATCGCTAGCCTTGCTTTGTTCGACGCATTTCGTAAGCGCGGAACCGCGGTGTCTAGGCGCAATAAATGTGTTCTTTACGCAAACACGTATATAAAATTATGACTTGCAACAGCTTTGGCAGGGAGAATAGATATTTAATAAGTCACTGGTGTTACACAGACAGCGATATTACGTTACGTGTGTGGTAATTGGTTACCAACGTGAATTAGAATTCAAATTTAACTCTTGGAAGTCGTTATAATAAACGAGGTTATGGCTTATAGATGTCAATGACCGATTCATATAAAGTTATAGACAGTTATGACCGTTTCTTCTACTGCAAGTTAGAGCCCTAATCAAACGGTGGTAGAATTAAAAATATCATGCATAACTTCGAATTAAGACGCGGATATCAAAATAGGTACGCACCTTTTCAGGAGAGCAAAATAACCGTTTTATTTGGCGTCAAACAACTACTTATTAAAGTTGCGTTTATTTAATATAGGAATTAAAATATGTTTAATTCATGTAAACACATCTAATAAAAAAAATTACATATTTCGATCACACGCTTTAAAGCCCCACTCACCACGAGCTTTAAAGCGTCTGACAAAAGTTTTGGCCCATGGAAAGTGTCTGACACTTATGATACTATTTAAGAATAATATTCTACAAAACATAATTAAATAAAAATCAGCTATGTGAAAATAAGTGAAGTATCTCTTTATTTATGCTGCGTTTCTTACCTGGTACCTGCCCAGGTGTCACGAGGTAAGCTTCCAAAAGCACGCAGGTATTCAAAGAACATGGACGCTACTGAGAAATTAAGGTTTCATCCATGTGAAAATAAGTTATGTCAGATCGCTCTGGGCTCTTACTCTACAATGTTGGGGCCACACTAACGAAAACGTCAACGCCAACGTCAATGCCGAACATCGCGATAATTATTGCGATAAAATTAATGCGATAAAGTGAGTGGCTATACCTATACACTTCACAAGTGTGGCCCCAACGTTCGAACTATCGCCCAACGGCAAACGGCAATGTAAATGCCGTTTTAAAATAAGCGCGTTAAGTAGTGGCCACACCAACGTTTAACGTCCGTAATCGCGATAATTGTCGGCGTTTCCCGTTAGTGTGGCCCCAGCTTACAGTATGACAAGAAATATGTCTGAAGGAAATTAGGGTAGGGTGTACACAAAAGAAACCAAAAACATACTTATACAAGTACACACATAAATAAGTTAAGCATTTGTCTCCAGGTCAAGCCAACCAGGTGGTGGAGCTGAACGTGTCGGGCGGCGCGCTCGGGCTGAACAAGATGTCGAAGAAGGAGCAGGCGCCGTACGCGACCGAGGACGCGCAGGTGGTCGGGCTGAACTTCCACCAGAGCAAGGAGGTGCTCATCGTCGACCACGGCGCCGGCTCCAACGGAGACGTGAGTCCGGTGTGGCTTTGTAGGATCCACAGCGACCTGTAGGCTTAGAATAATAACGCTATAGAAAGACAGTCATGATACAAGCGCTCTGTCTAAAGTGAAGCACTAAACCGAAACTTTCCCGAAAGCGGGGAATGATTCGGCTGCGGATAATCATAATTATGTTTTTAGCAATAATACATAAATAGCTTTTAAGATATTTTGTGACACAATTTAACTGGACAAATCGTCATAATTCTTTTTTTCGCGAGACACGTTTGGCGTGCATTGACATTAAACACTACGGAGCTTCAAAACGGCCGCGCGGACTTCGTTTCTATAGTGTAATTATTCTATGCCTGTGGGATTACTAGCCAAGACAAACAAAAGCCAGAACTAGAGAAATAAATAAACACTTAAATCTTAAAGATTCGTGAAGTGTCTGAAAATTTACGTGTAGGTATATCGCGTCTTCGTCGTCGAAGTCGGGCGAATCCGCGAAGTATAATACGTATACGTGAGGTACCTAAGCCGCGATGTATACGTTTAAAAAATAAACACTTCACTGCACAAGTGAGACTCGACATCACAAGCCCGTGACCCGAGAATTTATTTATTATAAATGCCTTACACGGCCGGAAATCGAACGCGGGACAACTCGTTTCGCTGGCAGGGTCATTACATTATTTACGTAACAGATAAATGTTTGTTCTCGCGTCATGAGTGTTAGTGATGTGCTATTTGTGTTTTGAATGCCACCGGCGACACAGGCTATTCTAGTGCCAGGGTATAAGAAAGAAAGAAATAAAGAAAAAATATATATAAGAAAGCCATCAGTTATTGTTGATATAACCGAGTTACTAATGGAATCTGAGGTGTTTGAAGTTGTTGTTATCGTTCCAGCTTCCCGGCAAGATGACCGAAGTGGTGACCACGGAGTGTGAAGACTGCGGGGATTGCTTCAACGTGAGTCCAATCAATAGGATCATATTTTTTATGGATTTAAGATAGCAAACGAGCGTGCGGCAACCTTCCGCTGCTCCCATGACGACTGTTACTGACACATAATGACTCCAATCGGGGATAGGATGGCTGAAGGAGCAGAGGGTGTTATTAACAATGTTAGTCAGTTCGTTAGTACGTTTTATCCCCGTTTCCACTCTTCGCGTGTCGAGTGCGACAATATCGCTTTATGTTCTGTCGGGGCTGATAAAATCGATGCTGGGTATATTTAATGTAGACTCATTTATATAAATGTCTGGCCAATAGAGCAATAGCCAAGGAAATCTAAAAATAAAAAATATAAATGCGATGCATTGGTTCATTAATTTCGTTCCTTCTTGGTAAGTCAGGATGGCCGAGCGGTCTAAGGCGCTGCGTTCAGGTCGCAGTCCACTTCTGTGGGCGTGGGTTCGAATCCCACTTCTGACAATACTTTTTTTCTTTTTAATTTCATTCTATAACGTTTGCAATGTAGTTATTAATATATATTGTGTGCCGTTATATTATTTTCTTTAACATTACTTAATTATTAGTATAATATTTTTTTTTTTGTAAATACATAGGTATGTAAATTCTTTAAATTCATCTTTTTTTTATCTAGCGTAGAAACAAAATAAAAACAACAAAAACAAGACATGGAATTAATTCTGCTTAATTTAGATAACATAATTTTCTGATGTATTGTAAAATAATTGTAATGTATTTATTGTGTTTGAATGTATTTGTATTGTCATGTTCCCAGCTAACGTCCCGCGGCAAGATCAAGGCGCTGATCCAGAAGAACTTCCTGCGCATGTGGCGCAACATCGGCGTGATGCTGTTCATCTTCGCGCTGCCCGTCATGCAGGTCATCCTGTTCTGTCTGGCCATCGGCCGGGATCCCAGTGGCCTTAAGCTTGTGAGTATACACTGAATTAATTTTCACGAAATTGATTTTTTCGCCTAATCCTACAATATTAATACGTGAGGCAAGCGGCGCTATACACTTAAAATGTATTCAGGACATGATTATGTTTGAAGTAATCTACTTTGTAATAACCTTTCGTCAAAAGATACAATAGTTATAAGTATCGTATTCCCATCCCCAGGCGATAGTGAACGACGACGTGCACGTGTACGACAGCTACTGTCCGTACAACTCGTCGTGCTCCATGAAGAACCTGTCGTGCCGCTACCTCGACCACCTCAAGAACCAGTCGATCATCAAGGAGTACTACGCCGACCTCAGCTCGGCTATACAGGCGGTGCGCGACGGCGACGCCTGGGGCGCGATATATTTCAACGAGAATTATACGGACTCGCTTGTTGCTAGGCTGGCTTTGGGTGAGCTGAACTTAACTAAGATTTTTGTTGTTGTCGTTGTCTGTCAGTCACTCGGTAATGCAAGAGTATATACATATTGATTATTGATTAAATACTAATAAACTACCAATTAAACTAAACAGAATGTATATTGAAAAAAAAAGCGGAAACGCTGTAACCGACAAAATGGCGTCAGCCGTCAAACGACTCGTCTTGTTTCGGCTGGGATATTGAGAGATATTACTATCTATCCTTGTTATTTCTTGGCCGCCAACGCACCGGTTTAACCCGTTATGCCTTTTATGTTACGGATTTCCAAAGACGACGGTGTCCACTCCATCATGATCCATCATACCGTCGAGTAGCTCGTCCGCTCGTTTGGCGTCCATTGACATAAAAGGAGATAAATTAACGTGTTGGTTATGTTCGCAGCGGACACGGCGGACAACGAGACGATCGTGTCGTCGGAGGTGCAGGTGTGGCTGGACATGTCCAACCAGCAGATCGGGCTCATGCTCAACCGAGACATACAGTTCTCCTACCGGGACTTCGCCAAGGTATCTACTTAAACTCATAGCCTCACACTTTTTTTACTTTTATTATTTATCTTTTTACACTTGCCTAAAGTGATGTTACGTCTTCATAATTTATTTTTTTCTAATCAATGGTACTTGTGTAAGAATATAATACCAATTCCATGTATCAATGAAGCATGATGTTAGTTAGGACGACAGATGTTAAATTGTATTGCAATTAACCTTGAAACATAACATTGATGTTGAAATGTATTTATACCAGGATCTCCTACAAACGTGCGACTACAACCCGAAGGTGGGCGACATCCCCATCGACTTCAAGGACCCTATCTACGGAGACAACAACCCTTCGTTCACGGACTTCGTAGCGCCCGGTGTGATTCTTACGTGAGTTTATGAACTTCTGTTAAAAAATCTAGTCACGAAAAGTATCATACGTGAAATTAAGTAAGTTAATCCTTGATTAGAAATTGAATTATAATTAAAAATCTTGCAAGGTAAATTTGAACATTGTCATTTTAATGTGCCCTAATACTCCCCAGGATCGTATTCTTCCTGGCGGTGGCGCTGACCTCGTCGGCGCTGATCGTGGAGCGCATGGAGGGGCTGCTGGACCGCTCGTGGGTAGCCGGCGTGTCGCCCGGCGAGATCCTGTTCTCGCACGTGGTCACGCAGTTCGTGGTCATGTGCGGCCAGACCGCGCTCGTGCTCATCTTCATGATCCTCGTCTTCGGCGTCAAGAGCAACGGGAACATCGCTTATGTTATCATGTTGACGCTGCTGCAGGGTAAGTTGGTTTATGTTGTAGTGGACTTGGCTGCAATAGATCAACTGTGGAATCAGGGGTCTTTTGGGAATGTACCCATGCCCAATTTTTAGAAATCAATTATCACTTGTTTCAGTGAAAGGAACCACCGTGAGGAAACCTGCACGCCTGAAAGGTGTGTGTAGTCTGCCAATCCGCACGTGGTCATCGTGGTGGACTGTGGCCTGTGTCTCTCATATTGTGATAGGTGTCCCGAGCCCCGCAGTGAAACAGCATGGATTACGATGATGATATGATATATTTTACAGGTCTCTGTGGAATGTGTTTCGGCTTCGTGATATCCGCCGCGTGCGAGCTGGAGCGGAACGCAATCCAGCTGGCGCTGGGCTCGTTCTACCCCACGCTGCTGCTCAGCGGGGTCATCTGGCCCATCGAGGGCATGCCCTGGATCCTGCGGTACGTGTCCCTGTGCCTGCCGCTCACACTGGCTACTACATCGCTCCGGTCCATCCTGACCCGCGGCTGGCCCATCACCGACCCCGAGGTCTACATGGGATTCGTGTCCACTCTAGCGTGGATCGCACTCTTCTTAGTAGTCACTGTTACCATTCTCAGGTTCAAACGGGGATAAGATAAGAAAAATTTGAACAGATTTGAGATTTGTTACATGATATTGAAATTTTATCAGTGCATAATTTAAAGACTTCTGATATTTGGGTACTTAATTTCTTATAATTTTGGTTTATTTTACTGTACAATAAGAAAAATTCTCACGATGATATTAATTATAAACAGTACATTAAACTTAAGTAACGATTACGTATATCAATGCCAATTATAAATCGTTCGTAGGTATATCTCAAATCTGGCATTTTATGACAAATACTTCATTTCGAAGGACTAGGGAGTACCAATGATTTTAGGCCACTGTATGCTTTTAGCTCTTATACGGTTATTATAGGGGATCGTATATTTTTGTATGGAAGCTGGCACAGGCGCTCTCCCACCGTGTTCATTTTATTTAAGTTTAAACTTTTATAGGTGAGAAGAGGACATAATAATATAAATAATAAACATTTTGACAATATAATACGCTTAACTGTCACGTTATCGAGTCTTTAAATATAATTGCGCAATATCATATTGCTAAAAAATGTTGTTAATTGATCCTTCCCATTTAAACCAACATGGAATAAAAATCAAAATGGCGGGAGAGCACCTATCCCACTGAGGCTCTATCCCCTTTCGTTACATAATGTATTTTGTTCATTTTCTATTGTATTTTTACCTAATTGATGTTGTATTTTGTTTACAAGGTTAATGACGTGTGTAGGGACCACGGAGATGTTATAAAGTGTACAGTAGCCTTTCCGGTACAAACGGTGCGGAACGAGGTCTGTCTAAGCATATCAATTTGTTTGCTCAAACCGATAAGAACAAAGGTGGCATTCCATTGACTGTAATCGCTATTGCTATTAATTACAATTTGTTTGAGAATTTCGATACATTGTTTCATTGTTAGAGTATTTATACCGTTCTCTTGGTATTTGATTTAATGGTTTAATTAAATAGCGGTAGTTAATGTAAGGAACTGTTGTCACATTAGACCAGTGTAATAAGAAAAATTCAATAGGTGCTTAATTCATTTGCAAAAAATAGGTATCGTTTAATGCATTCGCTTTAAATAAAAGTAAATAGCAATAGCAATACAGGGAATATGCCATTTAACATAGTTGTCAATCAAGGTAGCCTTGAAGTGAAACAGCTGTGGATGTAGCTAATGACTGCTAGTGGACGTGTAAATATATTAGGGTTGTATTTATAATGTAAACGTACTGTAGTACTAATTCGGTAGGGGATGTTAGCAATAATGACTGGTCGAGCGCTTTCTAAGGGTGTCTTTTTTCTACTTTATAATTATCACCGGTAGAGGATTAATTTAGGAAACGATGTGGATTCGTGGAGTTTTATTGAAAACGTTAATGTTATTAGTGGGTATTTTTCAGTGAAAATCTATCGAGTGTACGATAAATAGGTTTTGAATTGTATTTTTTGTGGTGTTATGTTGTATTTTTTATTAATTCTCAATTAATTTATCAATACATTTTTGAGAAAGTAAATGTACTTTTTAGTTGTATTACAAAATAAATGTATTTTGTATATTTGACTCCACGAATCCTGAAGGTAGATATTAAAAGCTGAATACCTGATTATTGAGTTACCATAGAATAAGATGGTGCCATAGAAATAAATGGTGATTTTTAAACCTTTCTTGTAACCAATTTATTTCTAATACAAGCTTTGGACCTTTAAAAAATTAACTTATTAATTCCTACACTTGGAACTATTGAAAAGGATTTAAATATTTTTAATTGTTTGGGCAAGAAACTAAAATGTTATTGTATCTAAAACTAACCTTTCATTTAATTTTAAAATATAGCTGTATAATATAATCAATTGTACTGAAAGTATAACGCAGTTATAATTATACTTGCAATGCTATAATTGATCACTGAACACGAACGAACTCGAACCAATTTTGTTAGAGATTACATACCAATTTCAGATATCATTTTTATAGAGATCTGCCTCAATAATAGAAAACGGTAATATTTATAATATTTGCCTCAATAACGGGAAGAGATCATTTTAATAATGATTTACCTCAATTGTGGAACATGGTCATTTTGATAATAATTTGCCTCAATAATGGAAGTGGTCATTTAAATAATGATTTGCCTTAATAATGGAAAGTTGTCATTTAAATAATGATTTGCCTCAGTAATTAAAAGTGGTCATGTTTTGCCTCAAATTGTGGAATGTGGTCATTTTAATAATGATTTGCCTCAATAACGAAAAGGATAATAAAGCGCCATCTTGATTCGATAATCGAATTGTAAACAATTCCATCGAATATATTTATAGCGACGGGCGATTGTAAGTCCGTATGACTTTATATTGAATGTCAGCAATATACATAGTTTTAGATGTACAGTAAGTGTATGGAGTACGAGTAAGTAGCGTAAGGTGTGTATAGCGGCGGCGGAACCGCCGCCAACTATAGTTTTAACGAGTAGTACTTAAAGTGTCAGACTGTGATTGTTTTTGCTAACATTGACATTTTTCTAATGACAATTATACCATAACACTGTACCAAATACTATTTTGTTTTATTTTATGATCCTTATTTCCTATTATGTGCTAATAAATGTTTTTTACACCAAAAACTAAAATAATAATATAAAAATGTTGTATAGTTATAAAGTTGCCAGAGAAATGCTGTATTTAGAAACGAAAGGATATTATGCTGTTGTAAACTCAAAATTCGACCATATGCGACAAGAAATATAGCTCACAATATTTCAATGCTTTCCTATGATTTGAATCTAATTCGAATTGCGAGTTGCGTTGATGAAATGTGCGCAGACCTTTAACAGTACCGCAACATGGAGTCTATTTTTTTAACAAACACACACACACCAAGATGTAGGTACCAATATCGAGAAAAATCAGGACCTGCAATCAGGACCGAAGTCATGACACTTCAGAAAATCAATGAAACTAAATCATGAATTCATAGAGGATACTTCAGTAAAAATGTCGTTGTTAAAACTTAATCATATTTATTAAAACATGTTAAAACAAAAGCTTACAAACGAGTAACCGCCCGTCACGGCCGCTGCTTCGTGAGGATCTCGCTGATCGCCCTCTTCCTCTGCTGGTCCTTGGTCAGTTTACGTTTTTGGAACTGGAAAACATAACACAAAATATTAATCATAATCATAATCATTTATTTGCACATTATGAACGACACTTGTACCTTATAATTGTTACTGCAATCATTTTGAAGTGAAAACTTCTATAGTATCGTTGTGATTTGAAAACGGATGAAACAAAAAATCGATAGTAAAAAGAGACAGACACATTTTAACGTTAAGAGAAAATGAGACAGGAAGCATTATCCGCTTGCGTGCTCCAAGGTCAGGGTCCTAGAGCAATATCTTTTACTTTGCCTCCTATCAACACAACAATGATGAATCAATACTGATCAATACCATCAATCTGTGTAGATCACTATTAAGTAGAAATAACATGCGTCACATAATTTAGTTTGTAACAATCCTAATAACATTCATACCTTTTTCTTGTCAGCGGTGATGCCAACAAATTCCTTCCTTGGTTTCTTCTCCCTATCCGGTTGGTTTAAGTTGCGTCTCTTTTGAGGTGGACCCTCACTATTCTCCTGAAATATTAATAATTTTCAATTAACCTTACATAACAAGATAAACAAAGAAAAAATTGGTGTTATAGATAAAATATAATGTGTAATTCAAATGGCAGGAATGTTAAGTTAGGATAGTGTTTTGTTTTTTATTTTCCTAAGAAAAGAAATCCCGTACAACAGAAGCATGTTTGACTATAAAACATAAATTAAGAATATATTGCTAAGACAATTATAACCATTTAAACTTATTTTGCTGATGTCATACGAATAGGATAACAATGCAAAGTCCAAATAATATGTTTACATACCTGAGGTTTTCTCTTGTTCATAATTCTTCTATACGCGCCTTCCACTTTACCGTCTGTACTCTGATCTTTTCTCTGAAATCTGTCATTGCCAAACTGACTCCTTCCGGATCTATCCATTTGCGGTCTTCCCTGATAGTTTTGCTGTCTTCCTTGATAATTTTTCTGGCGTCCTTGGTAACCCTGCTGTCTGCCTTGATAGCTTTGCTGTCTTCCTTGAATACCCTGCTGTCTTCCCTGATAGGTCTGCGGCCTTCCTTGATTACCCGGCTGTCTTCCCTGATAACTTTGCTGTCTTCCCTGATTATTATGCTGTCTTCCCTGCTGTTTCGTTGTGGGCTGTGTGCATCGCTTGACGCGTAATATTCTGTTTTTTATCGTCAAATCCTCCTCTGTTAACGCCAGTGCCAGTTCGACACCATCCTTTGATTTGAAATTCACGTACCCGAAACCTGACAACAATAATACAAAATTACTGTCAAATGAAGTTTTAATTGATCGTTTAGTGTCATATTTTTATAATTTAGTGTTATAATTGCAAGAATATATCTACGAAACCTATAGCGCAAACAAAACACGATCTTATCACTAAAAATTATCACTTCCCCTGCATCCAATCACTCAAGTTAGGTCTAAACGGACCGATAAATAGCCACCTTCCTACCTACTATCTTCCTGTTCTACATCCACCCAGAGCTGACTGCAGAGAATGCCATTAGGTATTAAGTTTTTGGCCTTGTGTAAACTAGTTAAAGGTGTTACAAAAATATGAAAAAATAAACAAATAACCTTAGTTATTTACAACATGTAAAGATTTCCGCCATAAATAACTGAAATATATGAAATAATAAACAAATAACTACGGCTGGGAATCAAACCTGGCCTGGACCAAAAGGAAGGTTCCGTTTAGTAGACAGAGACAATAGATTGTACGAATCAATTCAAAACAAACCGACCTTTCCCCGCATTAGTCTTCCGATCTCTAACGATCCTGACGGACTCGATGTCCCCGCACCTGTCGAAGGTGGCGCGCAACGCGTCGTCCTCGAGCGCGAAGGGGATGTTCCCCACGAACACGGAGCAGCGCGGGTCGTGCTCGCTGCCGGTCACGTCGCTGCGCGCCACTCGCAAGTGGTGCTCGTTTAGAACAGTGTTGTTCTCTACTAGTGCCTGGAACATTGGTTTTATATCACTTGATGTATGAATATTTAAAATGTTCACTGCATTTGGCTAAGTTTATCAAAAAATCATGTTTATCATGACCGACTACCTACCGACAGAAATAAAAAGTTAAAACTTTAGAAAATAAAGAATAAGTCAGTAAATTTAAGTATGTGTTGCAGGTGCCAAAATAGATTTATGCTTAATAACAATCCTACTTGATGGTACGTAGTGACAATATTAAGCTATTGAATGCACCAACTTATAAAAAGCTATTCCACAGTTCACTCTCAGTTAAGACTCCCACATCACACATACACTACTAATTAATAGTTGTTTTTATTTACAAGGAAATAAATATTATTCCTGTAAAATTTAAAGAACCATGTTCTATGTGAATCTGACTGAACTTCACCAGTCTAGTACAATGTACCCGATAGGCCCCATAGCTATACAATATTCTTACATCATTAACAGATGATGGGTGCACATATTTAATGTACACATTGATGGTGGACCTGTCGGGATGTAGCTCATTCTTGATCACCGCCAGTTTAGGAGTCACCCTCCCATCCTTCACAGGGACTGTTCTGATTCTGAAAACAAAGTTTGCCTTCAACACATTAATGGCCCACTACTGAGCTTGGATCTCTCCTCATACTTGAGGAGGCCTAAAGTACTATACCACGTTGCTCCAGTGCAGATTGGTGCAGGAGTTAGTGGCCAACCCAAGTATTCGAATTTCTTACACACAGGAGTTAACAGGAGAATCAATGCGCAATGTGGTGTTGCAAACTGACATGCGGACCGCATTAAATGATTTTGAATTTGAGTTTAATTTTGCTAACAAGGTAAAATGTAAGTTAAATAGGATTCAATTTCTATTTACCTGACAGTCTCTATTTCTCCATATTTACCAAATATCCTCTTGATTTCCTTCTTACATTTACTACTGAATGGGACATTGCCCACAAACAAGGTTCTCTTTACTTCTTCCGTGTCAACGTGGTGTTTGTCAACATTCTCTTTATTACTCTTGCTCTTTGTCTGTTTATTTTCTGTCTCCTCTTCATCATCAGAACTTTCTTGTGGACCTGTATCGAGTACTGCTTTATTGCTTTCTTCATTCTCTGATTGAATATCATCATCCGACTCGTGTTCAGAATCTGTATCCTGATTCGTTATTGCATTTGGGTTAATATAGTCTGTGTTGTTTTCATTTACATTTTCCGTTGTATCTATACTCTCATCAGGTGTGTTTTGTTTTTTTAAATTTGTCTGTACATTTTTAGATGCCTTTATCCTACGTTTCTTATTTTTCTTTGTTTCAATTTGATTGTCATTTTCTTTATTTACAGATGTACTTTCATCTACTTCCAAATGACTATCAATATTTTTGATATCTATGTTATTTAATTTGTTTCTCTTTTTTTTTACCTTTTTGTCGAACTTGTCTATTTCAATATTTTTTGATGATTCTTTCACCGTTTTTGTTGTTTGTGCATCTCCACTGTCAATTATTTCTACAGTAAATGTATTTGATTTTCTCATTTTCTTAGGAGTACTTTTCTCATTGGCATTATTCTCATTTAATTTATCATCCATAATTGATTCAGAAACTAAACCGAGCTTTTTCTTCTTTCTAGACGTAATCTCATTATTAAATTGAATGTCTTCTGGAACTGGATTGTCTGCAGAGATATTCAACTTCGACTTCTTTGACGGAGATGGCACTGACTTATTTTTTGTATTCTTCGGTGATTTAGGACTTAAAATAGATCTAACGGTATCTTTATCGGCATCTAATTTATTTTCGAGATGCTTCTTGACCTTCTCTGCATTGGGGCTGCATACTGACGTATGTCCATCATTTTCACTGGTAAGGTCCAAGTCAGGGTTTTGAAATATTCTCTTTGGAGACTTTTTCATGATGGCTTTCTTCTTCTGCATTGTAGGAGACAAGAATATAGAACGATCGGTCACCGATTCACTTTTAGGTGTGACGTTTGGCGATGGTTGATGTTTCATCGGAGTTAAAGCCCGTTTTAAGATTTTCGGTCTGTTTGGGGTCACGTTTCCAGATATCAAAGCTGCCACGCTACCTACAACATAATCCATCGCTAACCAATTATTTCACCTGTCTTTTTTTTGGTAAATCACACCTACTTATTGCTTGTGCTTTGTGCTTGACTGCTTGCAATATGCAAAATGCAAAACTGCAAAAACTGCAAAATTAGTCGCACACTCGCTCAAGTCGCACATGCATTTGCATGGCAATGGCACATGGTAATTTTCATGACAGACAGTTTGACACAAGAACTTGACATCAAACAGCTGACACGTGACGCTGACAGGAACTATTGACTTGACAGGACGCCGTCGTCATTGTCAATGTCATATAATCGAGTGATGGACATAGAGGTTATAATATCTCTCTGGTGCCGGAGCGGCGGAGCCAGAACGCCAGGAAATGGCCTGAACCCTGATGGCCGTAAAAACTTTTTTTTGTCTCTATAATAGTGATAGATTTTTTAAAAAAAACCACATCAGAGATCATCATAACTGTGTCCCATCAGCAATTAAAATCTTTATATTGTTTTAAACTCCATAGATGACACAAATATGACATCACAAACACTTAAAACGACCTGAGAATACATTATTATTATAATTATAAAAAAACAATCTGTCTTCGACAGGATAACCAGATTGCTTTTTATAGTATCGACTAATTTAGCACCAAAGAGTATAATACTTAATTATTATTCACAAATCGGAAAATCACTTGATTCACGATTGCTCAATCTGTCATTTTTGTCAAGCTCAATTGCTCAAACGGCAACACTTGCGTCTTGTTATTTTGTTATTGTCTTGTCGACTTGTCTGTGGTTATTGTAATCGCGCCGCCAGGCCATGACGTTCGTCAGCGACGCGTTCACGTTATTTATTTGATATTTGTTTGGTAAATTATAACAATTTGGTGTGATTGTAAATTCAGTGTTATTGAAAACAGTGTGTGAATTAAATATTCTTCTGTTTTACGTGAGTAGATTATGAATTTTTATCAGAATTTGTTAATTGCCGCCCTGCGCCATATTTTAATAAGCCGCCCGCCATTCCATAAATTTGTTTTCTTTTGTGGTCCTTATTTGAATATTTTCTGTACATAAAAGTTCTAACAGTTATTTACTGTGATGATTCGTATTCAATGAAGAATTGAAGATGTTCAGTTTAGTATATATTTGTACCTCAGAACAGTAGGTATGGTCGGAATTGATCAGAATAGGTTATGAACATTTGAAATACTAATTACGCGCCGAATCTCCAATTACACGCTACAAAGCATACTGTGATTTACGATACATTTATTTAAAATATCGTCTTATATCGATTCCGTATAGTTTTTCGCACAACTTTTTACCGATACAACGCAAAAAAGATAACGCGCGGCTAGCTCTAATACTCTTGTCGCAAAAAATTAGGAAGCGAATATCAATTTTATCATTCGCTTTGCATATTTTATAGTTCCTGTGACCTTTTTGTACTTACCAGTTTCGTGGTATGAGATCTCGCATCTTTTAACCTACTTAGACAGTCTCATGAAGATGTTTTACCAGATATAGTAAATCTATCTTTATATAAATTAAAAATAATAGAAGTGGAACTGATCGCTGTATGTACATGGAATATGAAATAAACTATGAAAAAAACTATTATTTAGAAGATAATGGAACAAAATAATGATACTTAAAATTTTCTTCTTGTGTTTGTGCGCGTTTCTCAGAAATGGCTAAACCGATTTCGGTGCGGTTTTCACTGTGTTGTGATTGGACTCGACCGCGCCTGTTTAGTGCACCGAGTGCCGAGTCCGAACAGGCCGAAACTAGAAGGTGGAAGTGGCTCGTTAAAGAGTGACTTCTCTTCCCTATTTTCTTTTCGGCTTAGCCTTCCCAAGCTCGTCACTCTATTCGCGAGAAGCTGTAACCCGCTAGGGCCAAACAGCAACTAAGCAACTATCCACTAACAATTATGATTAATATTATATAAAAATCTTGTTTTAATTAGAATTATTTTATGAAAAACACATCAATAAATTGTAACACTTAATAGTGAAAGATGCAGAATAATATCTGAAAATTCCATGAAAATTTGTAATGCTCTCTTAAGGTCTCAAATACAATAAATACATCAGATCATGTAAAATATAATAAAGTCATTGTTGGAAGGAAGTAAGCCCTTCGAATATTGGCGAGTGATGCGTGAAACCCACCCAACTGTGACTGTGTAACATGAGATATATTGACTGTGGCATACTGCCAGTACAAAAAGTAGTAAAGCGACAAGTTTTGAAAAATCAGTAGCCGTTCGAGAATGTTGCCAGACTGTTTTTTATTCAATGAACTTTATTATAGTATCTAAGGGGTATGCACTATAAAAGTTGAATTGGATTTATTTAGTTGACTGTTAGGGAAATTTACGGTATACGCTTACAAATTTCGGTATTGATTAAAAAATGAGGAAACGAGATACATATTTATGCTCGAAAAATAGTAGCCTATGTCATTCTTTCTTCTAGCCTTGTGCTTCTGATCTGCTGATCTGTTTTGATGTGAATGAAGAACAAACACACAAACTCGCATTTATAACATTAATATTATGGACCTAACTTTGCCCTAAATATCTTACAAATAATCTGACATTATCACACAACTGATTATTATAAATGCTGTCAGTTGTCACTTTTGTATTTACAATACAATTCAGGTTAAACTGAATAGATTTATTATTATAAACTTTATAATGCAATGTACTAACATAAAGTACATTTATATTAGGAAGCGAGTTGATAAGCTAATTCTGTTAATTTGAATGTAAAGGTGTGATTAGTACTAGATACATGTAGGTCTGATAGGTTAATTAGGTTTGATTGTGTTAGGTTTGGATTTTTAGGGATCTGTAATCAAATGGTGATGGAACCCTATTAACATTTTCACAGAATAAATAGTTCACAGTGCTCAGTGGTACAGAACCATGTATGTATGTGCAAGTATTATTCGCATTTGACCGGTTTTATCTCTTAATGCTACAGTTAACCATTATATTTTTTTTTTTATAAACTTACATCCTTACATATTTTCTATCTTTCTTTGATAAATGGTAGAACCTTTAGAACCTGTAAGCTCTGATGAGACCTATGAGGTTCATACAGATACTTAGTTTAAATGCCAAATGTTAAAATTACTGTAGTGTGGTCTCTTATTAGCAGGAAGAGATAGATAGGGTAAAGAAACCGGCCATTAACCAACTTTTACAGATAATATTTCTTCACAGAAAGATACTTTGTGTTAGACCATAATTATATAAAAATAAACACTAAGTTGAACTGTACTTAATCTAAAAACAGACTATTCCTTTTCCACATTGTTTGGTAAAATCTATTTGCAAGTAGAACAAGTCTCAGGTAGGTTAAACATCTTTACATTGCAATTTAACATGCAAATCTTAGCCGTTAGCTGTAAGCTGTTATATCCTTTGACGCTACTCTCAAAAGCATATTTGTTATTATGGTAAATATGTTCAGTAGTGTACACAGTGGACTAAAGCTAGTACAGTTGTCAGCAAATTTGTATTGGACACTTGTCCTTTTACAGAGTAGTGAAATGGTCAACCTGATGATTGAAATGGTAATTTTTATGGATGGCTGGCTTCAACCCATTAATGGCCACCTACTGAGCACGGGTCTCTGCTCATACCTGAGGTGGCCTAGACTTCCACCACACTGCTCCAGTGCGGATTGATGGAGGAGCCCAACCAAAGTGTTGTTCGTAATCATTAATTTTGTGAACTAATCCTATTGGCCAGTAAACGGATGAATGCTTTGGGATGTCTCGAAAATACATTTAGAACATATTAGGTCTTCATTACTTTACTAGCCCCATCACCTTCAACAGCAAACAAATGATTCAAAAATACTCAACTCACACCATTTTGCTTGCTTAGTAATAATAACTTTCACTATGATTGTACGAATTTTAAAGTTTTTGATGCATGATTCAAGGAATTCACACAGTTCATTGCACCTAAAGCGTCTTGCAGCGTCATTAAAATAACGTTATCAATAAATACCTTTATATTATTTATGTATGTATCTCGTTAATGTATCAGCAATGTAAATTGACCCTGATAAGTTAATGTTCAGTTCATTTTCATACTATGATCTATTGGATACAAATTACAGAACCAGCATAATTAATAAATTAATTACCGCGAAACGGATTGTATTCCGGCTGGGGGCTTAAGAGCCAATAGATTCTTACTTTTCTCTTCTTTCGTGAACGACGATGCATCGGTGATGCATTCGGTATCACTGATTGAATGAATTTATAGGTGATTATATCGCATTGATGATCGATTCTCCGCGGTTTGTTCACCGACGTACCTCCGTGGCGTGATAACTAATATGATAGGTCGCGCCGCTCCGGATAATATTACTGGTTGGTCCCCGCACATGCGGCTTCCTAAGGCTGCCTGTGGTTGGATTTTTCCTTGTTCGTGTGGATTTACTCCAGGATGTGTGTATATAAGTGTAGAGGTTTCGGCGATTCAGAAAAACGATAAAGGTAAGAAGGTTATTGAAGTTGGATCGAAATGAACGAAGATCGAAAAAGGCGCGGGGAATGTTGTGAACTAGTTAATAAAGTTTAATTTGCTATGCACTAGGAGGCGAGCGCACAGTCGCCGCGCGAAAGCTATCGTGGCATATAAACGCGCCCTTATCGCAATAGAACCCAAAACAATGATTTTTAGAATTTCTGTCTGTTTGTCTGTGGTTTCAGAAATATATTGTGGTTAGCTTCACTTAACATTTATTGTTTTTTTTCAATCGGTTGAGAAAAAAAAGTTATGTCAGTTTAAAGAATTTCCGACCTTGCCTACTATGGGACATGTCTCCCGACGCGAAGCGAGGGCGGGTTAACTAGTTCATAATAAACATAGCGTTTGCGAATCGGATTGTCGGTAGTTTAAATGCTAATATAGATCTTACAATTATTGCTTATGATCTGCACTAGCCTTCAGTCAACAACCGCTTCCTATCGCTATGTATCAAGCTCCGGATATAATTTCCCAATGTTGATATTTAAATTAAACGTGGGAGTTAGCACGGCCCCGTGGTATGACCACTCATACATTCGCTCAACTTTTTATTCATTCATGATTACCACCTACATACTGGAGAACGTTTTTCAAGTCAATTTCATTTTTTAACTTAAATTATTGGGCTACAATAAGATAAGTGGGGGATCACAAAATGTTTTGAGATGTCCCACTAAGTCACTGCATCCTAATTGGTGCAACTTTTGACAAGAGCAAGCGGTCACTTGGTTGTTCTTGGAGGTCGTTAAACCCTGGTGGTGTTTGATAGGCACAACGATACTTTTAAAATGGTTTCTTGTTTTCTTCATTTCGTATCTATTTATTTACATAATAATTATGTTTATTGAAAATCAGAGCAACGGCTCGAAAGCTACATACCAACTCTGCCTACACACTAATGTTCAACGTTTACATACGAGTACGCTTGTTCAATTATTCAATTGTCGTCTCACTGTACACACAGTCGGACACCAAGTCTAGATAAGCTAGCCTAGATTTTACTGTATCTAGTTTACCCGATCGGGGGCTTGGCTTCGGATCGTACATGTTCTAAATGACCTTTCAAAGTTACGTGCCAATTAGAAATTATTTGTCGTATGCTACTGGTAAAGGAAGATATCGTGAGGAAACCTGCACATTCGAGAGTTCTCCACAATATTCACAAAGGATGATAGTTATATATGTAAAGGATGATAGGATGATAGTTGGATAGTTGGTATACTATGCATAGCATAGTATACCAACCCAAACTTATGTAGTATAGTGAGCTGGAGTGCCCATTTTAAAAAAAAGACGACGTGAACCCAGCTGTGGGACAGTAGTATTGTAATGCAACCCGCAGAGGTAATTTGCTAAATTGGATCCAAATATCGCATAAACCGTGTATTATCTCGCAAAACTAGTATCACTTACAAGCGCAAAAATACATTTACGTAATTCTCTGTTAGTTTGGCAAACTTAGTTCTGTGAAGCAAATATTATTTGTACGAAAATAATGTTATCCCAATATAATTCAGAACGCGCGTATATTAACATAGTAATCTAATTTTGGGTCACTTTGGTTCGGCCAAGAAGTCATGACTGTATTTTACTGTGACAAAGTGCTTGCTTTAAGGTATCCTGTTGCTATGAGAGTTTTTAACAGACTTCAAAAATGTGCGATTTGACAGTATCTATAAAAAAATATTTGAGGATTTTGGATGTCCAGTTTATATTTACTATGTAATTAAGCTAGTATTTATAGCGGGACCCGTTCTTTATTATACATACGATTGCTACAGTAAATAACATAATACATTAAATGTTTACCGCTAACTCATGACAGTCATGGCATCCAACTTCTCTCCAATAATAATGTATAATGTTTGAGTGTCTGGCATTTGGTTTTTGTGATATTTCTTATTGTTTCGTTTCAGTTTCCGGGTTTCAAACGGATTCAGACCGTCTCCTGTTTTTGTAGCCATGTTATTCCCGTCTGCTGAATGTTTTAAGCGCGTTGCTACTTGCTACCTGCAATAATTCTAGTCTGTAATAATCTCGCTACCGGACGTTTGCCTCTTGAGAGGGGTTTAAGACTGTACGTGTAGGGGTGTTTATCATGTGGGCACAGTGAAGATTTACAAGAGTTTATGTACCTACCGAGCATATTGGAAAACACTGCGTATCTGATGAATTTATTTTTAGTGATAATTAAATTGAGACATAGATAGGAGTGCGTATACGATTTGGAGCCAGGAACAAAGAGTGGAATAGTGATAAAACCATTGAACTATGATTACAATATGTGTTAGGAGAAATATCTCAACGCATGCTTCTAAAAATGCGTACCCATTCTTCACTTGACCTGCAATAAACCTGCGGTCAGACAGCGATCAGCACGATGAGCAGAACCGGTCGGCAACCGTTGTTTCCGTTTGAAGGTCAAGGGCGCTGGTGTTGCGAAGGACGGCGCGTTTGAAATTACACACCTCGACGCCTCCCGGTCTAGTGAGGACTGGTGATGGTGACTTGAGACTGCAACATTAAAATTTATCGTACGGAGCTGGCTAAAGTGAACTACATTACTCAACTTTGAAAGTAGTTGTCAGTTGGTGAATGATTGATACTTGTTGCAGCTTCCCGCTCAATTTTGTGCGATTCCAAAATTTAAAAATATCGTAAAACAGTAGCGGTCAGTTGTAATCAAAATCATGTCACCAATCACAAGCAAGAAATAACGTACAGGTATTTTTTGTATGTCTGTTCCGTGTTTAACGGAAATTGACCAAAGCAGCTTATAAACATCTGCAAGACCATACGAGGAAACCGCTCAGTAACGCATTGGCTTTCCGACATTGCAATCGAAACAGGCAAATTCATTTTATGATTGTTTTCAAAGCAGGGTATTACCTGAACCCTATCGCCATGCACGAGTACGGTATGGATTAAAGATGGTGTATCGTGAACAAGGAAGGTGGAATGAAGAAGGAACCTTTTACACCCATTATTCATTATTTCTTTCGCAATAAACTTACGTCCATATAATCTGTTAACCCTTGGTGACATCCTTGGTGGCACATACATAATTATATCCCGGCCATGCCACCCGCAACACCGGGACAGGTAATGAGGACAAGTTTCTAACACAATTGTATTTAGTTAAAATGATTCGGTGTAGAGAGATTTTAATAGTCGGGACATCGATGGGTAAATGAGTTGTACTTGTGACGCAACGCAACACAATACCTGCGCGTACGCAGTGTCGATTGTGTTGGGAATTGTTTCCTGTTCGCGTTTCTGTATACATACTGATATAGTCATACTCGCTTTTGATTGTATTGTCTCTTAGATGGCATATGAGCCGGTACTCAATTATTCATTTAGACATCTGCGGCTATGCACACCTTCCCTTCCCTTCCATCCCCTGGACGGGGGAGAGAATATACCAGTATTCTGATTTAAAATGAGGAGTTCTGTTTGTTTTAATGTAATTTAAGGTACTTATGTATTTATAAACTTTGGAGTCCTTAATTTGAAAGCCGAATCAAAATCTAAGGATAAGTTCAGCCTAGTGCCTAGCCATAACGGTAGCATTATGATGTTATGGTAAGAGAGTATGAGAAGGTAACAAATTGTAATTTAGTTAAATTAACATTGAAATGTTTTTGTATCGACAAAGCGCATGTAATGGAACTGGTTTATCAATAAATTGTTATTGATAAACCAGTAATGGCGTGTATTGTTGGAAATTTTTGTGCACGATTAGGTGGCCTGGTAGAGGTTCTGCATTTATTTAAATATAGTATTTCAGTAAAAAAAATACAATTCGACCTCAACGCCACCTTATTTATCTATCTTAAAATAGCTATGAACAATTAGCCAAACATTTTTTTTTTAACATAAATAGCTTACAATCGAACAGACGAGCCATCCGATAGTAAATAATAAATAATCATCCCCACACAATCACAGCCCCACACTAGAATGTAGTCAGCGTCGCTCATGGATATCCGCAATGACATTATAAGTAAAAAGGGCGCCACCAGCACATTCCCGGTCAAAAAAGAAGAAAGAAGAAAAAAAATACTAGATCATATAAGCTCCCAGCCGGACACATGACAAATTGCTATCTGAATTTGCACGATCACTAACACACTGAACTAGTACTTGAAGTAGCTCCGTATTATTTTGTGTCTTGATTCAAATTTTATTTAACTTGATCACGTTTAACATTTTTTGTTTGACTCGTCAAACAAGAATGGTATATAGATTGCTTTATAGGAGTATAGAGCCTATTGTATCTTACGTCCTTGGTTTTAATCAAAGAACTCCTGGCCTAGTCACTTTTGTTACGTTGCCGTTGCCCTGTTATTTTATCATGTCTTTGTGTGTTATAAATGACATTACTGTCGATTAATTTATTTGGTGTCTAATATAACTAATTGTAAGCCATAACGCTTACCAAAGCATTAATGAATCAACTTTTTGGTATAGTAGAATTAGCAGGTAACGAAGATTAAAGATCTAAGGAATATCTGCAAAAAAAATCTGGTCAGTCGATAATCTTACTAGAGGATCCTCTCGGTACAAATAACAAGGTGTCAAATTTGATCATAAGTGTACTCTCTAGTCTAGATGTAATTTTACGCTGTCAGCCACATCGACACAAGTAAAATGTCCTAACTTTTATCTAATAGAAGCTTATGCACAAGCTTTGATTATATTTGATGGCGTCTTTGTCTTACGGTCGCTTTACTCCATTTAGAGACTAACAGTTAGTGACTATTTTTTGTACGCTTTTTGTAACTCTACTGTACTGTCATTAACAATTATAGTACGAATGTACTATAGAGTAAGTATGTAAGAGTATAGAGCTGAATTTAATTCTGTTAAGGTAAAAGTGCCCCCTTTTTCCCTATGTCATAAATGTATTGACACCAGTCGCATAATTATCCTTGTCGACGATGACAGTAAACATGTGTACACCACCTTGTTCCACTGTCATCCACTTGTTATTGCGCGCTGTTTTTGTGGACGATTCTTGATGGCTTGATTACGATGTAACAAATTACATTCTAATATTTTAATTAAGATTTGGAAGTTAATTCGATTTTGTGTTATTGTTAGGCAGTTGTAACTCGGGTCTTAATAGTACAGCGACAGTATTCTATTTAACTTATCTTATCAAAGCTATCGATGCTCGGAGTGGCTGCTCATTTCATGTAATTTAGGTCTAACTCATGCATTTGTTAGTGGGTCAATACATATGTACAGAAAGCCAATAACGATTACGACCATGTGTGCAATTTTTAGTTTAATAAAAAAAGGTTGTTGAATTGTCGCTCAGAAATATGACGCGCGCAATTGGTAAAATTTAAACGCAATGAGCTTGAACACAGTAGCGTAATTAAATCTTATACATTACAAGTTGTCCCGGCGTACTTCGTACCGCTTTATAATTAAAAAATGTTTTGGTGATATATCGACAGCAACGCCACCTATCGGGTCCAATTGTGAATCTAAACCATTCCCAGATCCCCTTGAACACACACAAAAAATTTCATCCAAATCGGTCCAGTCGTTAAAAAATGTTTTGGTGATATATCGACAGCAACGCCACCTACCGGGTCCAATTGTTAATCTAAACCATTCCCAGATCCCCTTGAACACACACAAAAAATTTCAACCAAATCGGTCAAGCCGTTTAGGAGGAGTTCACTCTCATACACACTCACACTCGAATTATATATATTAAGATAGTTAAACTTAACCAAGTGTAAATATAGTATTGGGTTGTACCTGTAATGATAGTGGAGTGATTTTTATATAGTTGACAGAAAATACTCATAATGTGTGTGTCGGTGGAGTCCAACCAGTCTTAGGTGACCAACCTATATATTGGCTTGGTCATGTTCAGGAGTGTATTTACAAGACAGGTCACGATAGTTTTGCCAGTTCAAGCTATGTCGCGATGCCTTTCGTATCGTGATACATCATAACAATATGTGGTGGTAATCGGAACGGTTCGATGCAGTCCACGCACAATGCACCTTCGTATTGAAAGAGGTTAGCACAACGGTTCAAGGGCAGACGGAAGTGAACTGCTATCGGACGTCAAATTGATATGTCCCAGTGGCTCTGTTGAAAAATCCAGTGGGATTTTTGTTTAGATACTTTTATAGTATTGTCTACTTTACACCTTCCACTGAAAATTATGCTTCTATACGATTTTAATGGAGGTCCGTATTAGGCAGTTGCTTGGCGTAAGCTGAAATTTCTTCTTGTATTTTGGCTGGCAACGCATCGGCGATGCCTTTCGAATTATTGATGTCTGTGAGCGACGGTAACTACTCTTACTGTTACTAACTACTAACTGGACTGGACTATTACTAACAATAACTAACAGGACTAACTTCCACTAACAGTCCCTGTCCCAGTCCTCATACTTATTAACAAACTAACCAGCTAATGTTCTAGCACCGTCTGCTAACCGGACTAACTATCCCAGACCCCATTTGAGTCTTGTTCTGAATCGGTCACAGTTGAAGTTGTTTCTGCATACATTCATATGTTTTCTACCTTAATTCCATAAAAAAACAGATGGATTAGTCTTTAAAGTGAACGATTTGTCATACACATGCAACAAAGTATAGAAATGAATAGGTTATTATCGGATCTGTTCAGCGGCATCGGTTATTGGTTGTTGACCAGAAACTAATCAGTTATCTCATCCTTTCTATTTAGTTTTTACCACTGACGCCGTTTTTATGTGATGTTTTGCAGTTTCCATAAATTTTGGACGCTTTTTCGTTTATTTTTTGCAACTGTTGCAGTTAATGCACTGTCTGATTAACGAGTTGTCTTTTAAATGCAGTCCACTGAGTAATGCTTTTGAAGAGTTTTTCAACGTCTGGTCGGTTTTATAGTCTGAGAAAAGTCATTGACATTTCGTTCCGATTTTCTAAAATAACAATTTGGATTGCAGAAATTGTACATTTGAGGATGCGATTATGGAGAAAATTAAATTCATACTGTGCCAGTTTCGCTATTTGCTGCTTTGGTATTATTTGACTGTCTAAGATTTTAGGATTCTGATTGGGTGATCTATTCAATCACCTATCCGATAACAATATTACCTAGTAAGAGCAAGGTATATAGGATCTCTGTAGGTGCTACAAAATCTGATGTAAACATGAAATCTGACTGATTTGATTCAAGTAACGTCAATATTAGATGGCATTCCTAATACATTGGGTTCACTGAAAATAATTAAATTTCGTAAGTAGGTAAGTATTATTTTGGGTATGTTAAATATATCTCACAATTTGGTTTGTGTGGTGATATGTGGAAGGTATAACATATCAATATATGTTTTAAACGATTCCCTCGTACTTAAGTGTCGGTTATGTAATGTTGTACCTAAGTTATTATAGTTGTCTGTACACTAAAGGTTTTTTAAATCAATTTTTAAGATATGTTATGTATGCTGAGAAGAGTTCGCTCCCAATTCGATATCAATCTCCGTCCTGCGTCGTATGCATTCTCATAATGAGCTTGTATAAACCAAACAAAAAGTCTATGAACTGTACTGTTGTTTTCTCACTCGCACAGCAAGTAAAACCAATTTCGGTCTCATTCTCGCAAGCGTAACCCGCATCCATTAAGGCACGGCCCCTTAATGAACTCGTTGCGAGAAAAAAACGATACGAGCCGCTTATATGAGACGATTTTTGTTCGTTGAAGCCGTCTAATATGGAAAGAAATTTAAAGTGCTCGAAGTTTTAAGAGGTTTTCGTTTATTATTTCCTTTCCTGTTTGTAGTGCACCCAGCTGAATCACCAACGAGGCTACGGTACTATGTAGACCATAGGAGTAGAGGTCGCAGGCTCCTACTTACCCTAACCACACCCTAACTTCAAATTGCTCTTTAGACCGCACGATCCAGGAGCACAGCTACGATTGATCGTTACGTGTATGTACATTATAATTATTGTGTGTGGAGTAGCCAGCTGTCCGATGGTTCCCCTTTTGTTTAAACTCAACATCAACAGTCAAACAATAAGCTTCACCCTACGTTTTAATGTTTCCACGGGAAGCGGGGATGTTTCTAACTAACGGCTCGATGCTACATTCCGTTAGTGACTAAAAGTAAGTGGTTAATTGTTTTGGACCTTCGCGATTGCTTTGTACGTTCCTAGAACCAAAATAACTCTCTTATTCTGTAAGTCTCATTAAAATTTTAATTTGTTGATCCTGATGTCGCAATGGTTATCATACCGGACTGCCGTTCTCAGGGCCTTCGGTTCAATCCCAGCGAGACGGAGATTTGAATGAGTTTAAAGTTCTGTTCTCAATCTGGGTGTGTATTGTTCATGGCATCCACGACACGGAATCCTAATGTGAGGCTACGAGGGTGTAGCGTTATTTCTTTTTTGTTAAATACATAATACATATAAAAAAGTTATCACATCGTGAATGGCAAATATTGTGGTAAATTTGACCATAATAAATGGTTAGTTTAGCTCTCATGTGTGACCGCTAGTGGCAAAAATTTCTTGAGCGCTTCCGTGCTTCGGAGGGCACGTAAAGCCGTCGGTCCCGGTTGTTATCATTTGGTAGCAGTCGTTAAGCCATGTCGGATACCTTCGGGCGGCTTAAAATTTCCGACACTTGGGTTGGCCACTAACCCCTCCACCAATCCGCACTGGAGCAGCGTGGTGGAGTATGCTCTAGGCCTCCTCAGGTACGAGGAGAGACCCGTGCTCAGTAGTGGGCCATTAATGGGTTGTAGCCAAGCCAATTTTAATGATATCGTCGAAGTCTGAGCTGTGGACTTGAGTTGTAGAGTACAGAATTAGCGCGCAGCTTGCATACTAATCGAGAGAAATGATGAATGACAGCTTAAAAGATGAATGCATTGGCGCTGGATATATTACAGAATAGTAGGTACCTCATGTGAGTGAGTGCGAGTCTTCCATTCGCCATCGCACTTTTGCGTAGCGTGGCGAAGGGGTCTTCGGGTCTTAAGCGTCACCTTTTTACCAAGTGTGAGGTAGGGAAAACTAGTTATGTGTGTCTCGGTGGTTGGTGGACCCCAGGCACTCTGCTTACTTATTTGACTTTGTGAAATTTGTGACTTTGTGACCAAGTTTTTGTATAGTCCCATCAACAGCAGCGTTTTATATCCTTGATAAAGGAGAAAAGTCAAAACACGAAAGTCTGGATCTACGATTCCGATTTGCGAGCTATACAAACACAAATCGTTCAATCGTCGCTGTGATCTCGTTCGGGTTTGTTTACCTCGCTCCCTCGCCAAGTCGCCACCTAAACTATGTTATGATCTGTTGATGAAAACATTAAAATTCACATATTTTTACTTAAGTCTATCGTGACATATCTGGATCGCGTTAGCTTCATTTGTTGTGGGAAATATATAAATATCGTTACACAGTCAAATAATAGAATTTAATAAAATCATACTATCGTGTTCCGTACTATCGTGGTTCCCATGGCCAACCCATGGAGACAATAAATCAAACCCAGGACCCTTCCACGGCGATCCAGCATGGCAACCTTTGCTACATACGGGTCATAAAAGTAAAAAAATCTAATATAAGTACATAATTTAGCTATCTTATACGGCTTGAAATACCCCGCTGCACTTTACTTTGTTTACCTTAATTTTAGAAGAAAATAGTTGGCATTCGAAAAATCTATAAATAATATCAAGATACTCTCACATCTGGCCGTAAAGCTAAAACCCAAGCCCTTGGCGTTAGAAGGCACCTTTTAATGGCGGACTTGTAAAGTGTCCGGGTTTGAGGAGCAAGCCATCACGTGTAGCGAGTTAATTTGATTTAATTCAGTTACTTCATTGTTTACACAGATATTGTTTTAACAGCTCACTACAAATGATTACACTGGAATCCCGACCCCTAAACTAAATAAGCCCGAGTTTTAAGTTTATTACCAAAATTAATGCTAGCCAGCTACACTGTTAATGGCAGCTTAATGTTAAAGAAGTACCTAGTAATCGAATGCTAGAACCTTCGTAATGAGGTGCTTATTTTGAATTTGTTGTTGTTCCATATAAATTACACAATAAGTTTTTATTGGATGAAATAATAGATAAATAATATTTATCTAGGATATTTAACCTACACGCCGCGCTTTCACAAGTCTCTTATCAGCAGATGAATATCTTATCAAATTTGGGATTTCGTTGTAAAATCGAACGCAAAGCCCCTTAAAAGATCGTTCTTGTACATACTTCTACGACGTGTATATAATCAAAGCTTCTACGTAAGCAAAACACAGGCTTTTTTCTTGTCAGTCAAGTATGTGTGTTCACTATTCTGATTATACATACCTACTTATATTATCTTGTATGACGGCCCCATAAGATTCACTCGATATTAATTTAAATTGCTCTAATTGCCCTTTGTGCAGCAGAATAACACACCATTATATAGATGAGTGTGATTTTGCGTTATTAATTAAAATCGCTGACTCTCGTAGTTTCCACCAGTCCACCACACACCAATATGGTTACTCAGTTGTGTGCGTGCGCGAGTTCATTCACCCCTTGCCTCTATTCGATTTTGATAGAGACCTATAAATGTCTAGATATTACTGTTGTAAAATATGTATTAAGTTTTTATACACTTCTGTGCAATAGATACAATAGACGTGTAATGTGTGTATACAGAAAGTTTGTTGATCATAATTAGCTGTTTACGAAGATCTTTCGTCCTTATTTTCAGGAGAAGTATTACTCGTGTACGTGAACTTGACCTTATCCCCATAACCCAAGCTGTCCCACTGCTGAGATCGTTTCGCCTTTCACGATTTCCGCCACGCTGGCCAGCGTTGAAGTAGAATGCACATCTTTGACAACTTTATGAAAATCTTTCAGATTATGAAGATTTGCTGTACCAAGTCATACATTAATGTATAGTACTGATATTTTTAAAATAAATGGTGATTGATGTATTTAAATTCGGATTTTACATGTGACCCCATGCTGCAATATATGTGTTGGTGATATTATATCAGTGCTCCTAAAATTTTTTCATTGTCCATTGTTCATGAGCTTCGGTGTCCACTTGGCACCAGTTGAATGTCAGATATCTATCATATGAATGAGTAAACGTATTTAAAATTACTGATTATGATCCGATATTGTGGTATGGTACATACCACATCTATCTTCCATGATTTAACCGCGATATTACCTGATATTGTACTATTTTCCTTCCGCTAAGTAGTTCTTAATTAATTTTAAGTAAGTTATAATTAATTTTAGACAAATTTTAGGTGAGTGCAGGATTCTGACATCCATTCGATTCGTACATAATATGCGATATTGTGATAGACGGACAATCAATCCTCTAAGTTGTGTTTATAATAGATACTTATTCTAGTAGTAATTGAAGAGGTCCAAGTGTAGTAGTATACTCTACTATTCCATTTGTTACGTTTGCCGTCCACGTTGCTTCGTTATAATGAACCGTAATATCCCTATAATATACTTAAAGTGAGACGATTTAGTAAAACCACTTGTGTTTGACGTCACGCTGATAAGAATTTAGTAACAGTACTTCTGGGCCTTCCAGAGAGAGATGTTCAAATAGACAGACGAGAAAGTGGATAAATGTCGTCCAGTTGCTATAAGTTAGTTAGCTATTCTTACTGCTAATAAAGATAACGTATTCTACTAATTGGTAGGTACTGCATTTTTGGGTTTCACTAATAAATAGGGTACATCATTGTACATACATATATATATATATATATATATAGAAGCCAAAGCATTTTTTTGATATTTTAGCAGTCTATCAGATTACACAATTAGTAGAGTCCATTCTGGTTGTTATTACTGATTGAGTCTACGCCGGAGCCGGTGCCAAGGGTATCGCACGTACATACGTAACTGACAGTCGAAATGTTTTTTGTCCAAATGTTTATTTTTAGTCGATGTAATTTCGGCGTACAGGTGGCCAGTGTCTCTTGTCGGGAGATAATGCTGTGACAGGCATCGAAAATTGGTTAAAAACTTATTAGGGAATATTTTTTGTGGTGCGTTCAGAATTAAATTGGTAGTCGGTTTTTTTTTTATTTCTTATAACCATGATCCAATATAAGTGCTTTGAAATTATTTAAATGATGTAATTAACATAGCTTTGGGGTGTTGGAGGCTCTTTCCATGTTGAGTTTAAGCCAACCTTGCTCGAGGGACGCACTGCTAAACCACGTTCGAGGCAATGGCGAACGGTCTCTAAGGTTGATGATGGTTCTGAACCAGCCGCTTTAATAGGTACACTCATGGTGGTTTTCATCCCCTAACATGCTAGGTACCACCCTCCTTCTGAAATCGACCGTGAAATATTTTTACGTGGTTCTGTCGCAGTTTCGCAGACCCGGGAATTATCTGGATGCGATTGCGATTTTTGTTCGATAACGCGGCAGTGGTGAAGCCTTTGGTGTTACCAATGTTCATGGGCGACAGTGCCCTCTTACCATCAGGTGACTCGTCTAATATTTATCTAAAGACGTCGCCAAGGCGGTCTTTTAAAGTCCTTTATGATTTTTATACACTATTCACGCTTCTCACAATAAAATCGCAATACATGCGGTGATTCAGTCAATCGAGCGAGCTTTATCACTCAATTAGATTCGCGCCGCTTATTGCCAATTGAAATTACATTATCACTACTGCATTACACTAGCACTAGTATTGTGGTAGGTGGTATACTGAACCTTTGATGAAGATTCATTAACAAGGCCCATTAATGTATTGAAGCCACGCTACGAATAATTGCCTTAGTAACAGCATCAGTACCACTACAATGTTTGCTGTATGCAAATTGTGTTTACACAATTGTGCTTCGGTACGTAGTACTATTATTTATTCTGTGGCCCCGGTCTGTTGTACAGTTTGTGTTGACACTACCATCTTAATACGCCGCGAGTGTCGTGACCCGTGTCTGTTCATTCAAGGATTCCGGCGCATCCTTGAATCAACTTTTATCAACTTATTAAGACTATGTTGACGACTGCCTACAGAGTCCGGGTTCTATTTCCGGCCGGGGCAGACGTTTAAGGGGCATTCGTTTTATGCCGATTGAAGGCCTACATGGCTTAATTGTTATCTATCGATAAGAAGAACCGGGACCGTCCGGCTTTACTTGCCTTTCAAAGCACCTTAGCTCTCAAATTTTTTTTTGCCACTAGCAGTTACCCATCCACCTACTGACCTCACCCGATGCTGCTTTTACGCAAGCCGCTAAAATCTATCAGCTAAAAGAACTTCTAATGATATGGGTGTCCAGGTTTTCCAAGTAAAAAAAACAATACTACTTTTGTACTTTGTCGGCCCATTTACTTTCGTTGTTACGAATGTTACGATCGGTGTTTCTGAAGCTGAACTCAAGAACCGTTTTTTGCTCCATGACCAAAGTTGGAACTCTTACACTATGCGAATCGTACAATAGTTCTAACCTACGATTATCAGTATCGATTACAAGTTTTTACACTAGGAGTTACAACCTCTTTTAAAGATTGCGGTGACTGATATCTATGTATGTATATTGAGGCCGCGGTTGGGGTGACGTGACGGTTTGTCCTTATAAAGACCCCTACGTATTCTCGTCGGAAAATTGTGAATATTATATTCGCGCTTTGATTCTCCAAACGAACATTTTACAGCTATACTCTATAGACGATACTCGTGCCCGGTGGTGTGGATCTTACCCTGTCAAGCCATTAACCTACTATTGATAAATGAACGGGTTCACTACGGTACAGATGTCCATTACTTGACAAATACCACTTACCACGAGGTATACCGAAAATAATATTCCCCATCGGTACGTTTGCTATGCTTTAACAATATGTATGTCGTTCTTGCCCAACGGGACGTTTCAGTTACTATCATTTGTCAGTATACGTAGCGGGTATGTAGCATGAACAATCGCGAACATTCACATATTGTCTCACAAATAGGAGTTCGCGGCGTGATTCTAGAGCCGACGTTCACGTAGCAGTTTGAATTTTTACCTTCTTATGATGTCACGGTCGCGTTTGTTTTTCTTGGTGGAGAGAATAATTGAATAATATTGCACGATGTTATGTGAATTTTTTTCTCAAGATCGAAAATAAAAATATTCGAGAAAAATATTGGGCTTCCAGCGCATGTTCTTCCGTTCAGAAATGACGCAGGCTAACCGTTCAAATGTGAATACTGTCCCTGCTGTCCTTAGATTTGATAACACAATTGTAATTACAAAATGATTAGGATTTGTGATCTATTTAATGGCGTGATTTAATGAACATCTTTCCTTCTTTTCCAGGTAGAGGATGAGTCAAATAGTAACGCGTAAAGGTCCGGTGGGGGAGGATAAGGAGAAGGTATGTATTGCTTTATTGGTTCAGCATTAGTCGAGTACTTATAGGCGAAGACGGTTATCCCTAAGAAACTGAGAGGAATGAGTCCCTTGCTCCACAGGGATAGAATTCCATAAGTTTCGTGAAACATTTTACGGGTACTCACGATTTAGATTTGTTTTACCGATATTTCGACCCAGTTGCATGGATGTCTCGCCGTGACCATGATCCATGCAACTATTAAAATGTTTGGTGTTTGCGATGAAAAGTTTGCCATTATACTCGTATGTAACACCTACCTACCTAGACCTAGGTGTTTGTGTGGTCTTTACTAGTAAATACTTCTTACACTACTTGTGTAATATTGTAGATGAGGTCCCTACCTTACTGTTACCCAGTTGGTCACTGCCAACTGGGTAACCTGGGTAGCCTGCCCTTCGAGTAGGAGCTTCAGGGTTCGAATCCCGACGGGGCAAACGTTTATTTGACGATGATTTAGATGTTTGTGATGTATCTTTATGAAAGTCTATGCAGCGACACAGGAAATGCGTGTGAGAGTATAGGTGTGTGTGCGTGAGAGAGAGAGCATTTATCATTATCCATTTATTTCAATCATCTACAGCAGTATTCGATAAGTCATTAAGAATAAGAGTGATTTCTATTGGTTTGTACTTGTACTGTCAGAACGTACAAACAGACTCGTGGATTGTAGTGGAACATAATAGGTGGTTACGGTAATGAGGTATAATGTTTCATTATTCTTTCTGTATGAATTGAGATTTGAGACTCCGATATAAAATTACAGGCGCCGGCAACAGACACGCCCGTGAAAGAAATGAAGAAGAAAATGGCGGCCAACGCGGAAAAAGAGAAGCAAGCCGCGGAGAGACACACAGAAAAAGAAAAGGAGAAAGACAAACCCGCTGAGACAAAGCCGTCTGAGAAGGGTGAGAAAAATGTAGAGAAGAATTCTGAGAAGAAGGAGAAACCTGAGAAGAGCTCGGAGAAGAAAGAAAAGCCAGCGGAAAAGGATAAGGTGGATAAGAGTGCGGAAAAGAAGAGCGAAGCGCCGACGCCTGCCGACAAACCCAAAGAAGATAAGAATGCTAAGGTTTGTTAACAATAATAATATGTATAGTACATCAGTTTTAATAAATTATAACAATATTTACGACCTGTCCCTGCAGCAGCAAGTCGTTGTTGCATGTCCGAACTAATTGTCATGTTATCGATCGGTCGAATGGACGGACGACAGACGACAAATGGCAATCCACCAGGATTTTTTGTATTTATTTTAAATATATATAGTACTCTCAGTTTAATCTAATACTTTATCATTATGTTCTTTATTTGGATGCAGCAAATACTCATGCAGTCTAGTCAATGCGTGATGCATTGCTAGCCCTAAACGGGAGTTCTTTTACGTTTTTTTTTATAGAATCCTATCTCAAATAATACGCCAATTTTGTACCATATGACGAGACTATTCTCCGCAGCCGGAGAAGTCAAACGACAAGGACAAAGACGCAAAGGAGAAAGAGAGAAAGCCGGCGGAGTCGCCGAAGCCGAAAACGAACGGCGTCGCGCCCCCGCCGCACGCGCCGGCGGCCGCGGCGAACGGCTCGCCCAGCGACGGCACGGTGAGTTCCGACGAGGAGGACGTGTTCCCGGAGCTCGCGTACGAGGACTCGGACGGGGAGTTCGAGCCGCCCACGCCGGAGGGGCTGCCCAGCCGGAGCTACACCAGGCGGTCGCAGGTGAGAGCCAGATCTGTGTGGGTGGTGACCCCGGTGACCCCGGGGACGCCTGCATGTTGAGCGGGTGTTTGAAGTTAGGATGAGGTGTCAGCTTAGGTTAAGGTGGACAGCGAGAATAACGAGGTCGGTTGTGAAAAAAGGGTGTGCAAAGAAATGGTGCACCGGGTGTTATTATTGGGGGGGGGGGTATTAATTTATGGATTCGGTGAGGGTTACGAGAGTCAACGGCGAAAAGAATCTAAGTAATATACTTGTTGTTAAGAGGCGTCCAATGTCAAACTGGACTTGAGCAATAATAAGCTCGGTCACAAGGCGGTCACAGTGTGTGGTCATTGTTATCAACTTGCTGGTCACAACCTGTCGACTGCTGCCTAAGAACTGTATAAAATTTGTGTCGTTTGCAGTTGTGTCGTTTGCAATGTCTTTGTTGTGCTAGTGTTGTGTTGTGATAATGTTCGGTTATTGGTTGTTGGGTTTAAATGTGGTTAATGTATGGCGTGGTGGTGTGATGGTTGGGTGTTGGGTGTTGGTGTAGCCCGTGCAATCTTCCCTTTGTTATTAGTTTATAGTTGTTTTTTTTTTGTTTTTTGTGTGTGAATTGTCTTACGTATGTCATTATGTCAGATATTTTATTTGAGGGTGCCTTGTGGTTGTGCGCAACGATGGAGTAGTATTCCCTACTATATAATAAGTAGGTACGTAGTATGTCCTTTGCTGTTTTTAATAGGTTTTTGTATTTTTTTTGTACGGTTTTTGCCCTTTTCGTTTTTTTTTCGTTTCAGTTATTAATATATTTGTCTTATTAGTTTTCAGATTGCAGTTGTCTTTATTACATTAATTTAGTCTAAAGTATCGTAAATACTTTATATCCAACGTAGATAATATTATTTCTCAAACACCACTGAACAGTAGTGGGATAGAAATGCATTTCAAATAATTATGTAAGATAATTAATTTAATTAATATGAATTTAATTGCAAATAAAATTCGCTATCGGTTTAGTTCTTATACCCCATTTGATATCTTAATAGCCCACATATTGATGAATTGGTCATTCAGTATTTGTCTGTCTGTGTGTCAATTTAAGCGATGAATTAGCTTTTAGATTACCAATTATGGTAAGTATTAAAATTTTACTCAGAACAATTTTTCTAACAAAACATAATTAAATTAACCAAAATGATCTTCAAATAATAATGCACCATTACTTTGTAAAATTCTTGTTTTTGATCACAACTGTTTTTGTGGTATATTTTTTTATTGGTTACGGCTATGTAATACTTAACAAAGTGTTTTATTTTTATTTTGAATTATTTAAAATAATTAATATTTGATTGTTTTTTTTGTAAATGTTCTCTATAAGTGATCGTGTGGACTATTGTAGATTTTAAATGAAATTATTAAACATTTAGTATTTGAAACAATAGTTTGCACGGTCATTGTCAACCGTAACAAACTACTTAACAGTGCTAATTATGTTTCTTACGTTACGTGACATCTTGTGAAAGGTCTGATGTTGAGTGGTCAGTGTCAACTTATGGGATTTTCGATGGCTACCCTTTTCATTCTATAGTAGTGGACCACCCAGATTACTAGTTTTTATTTTTTTTATTGAGTTAAGGTAGCAAAAGCACACAGCATCAACCATTCCGCTACCGCCCGTGACAACTGTGACCGACATAGACCAAGACTCGAATCGGGACTAGGATGGTTAGTCCAGTTAGGAGATGGAATCGTGAAAAGTTGGTAGGGTCCTTGACTCGAATCCCGATTGGGGCAGACAGAATATGCTCTGATATCTTGGTTACGGTGGTTTGTAATGTCTTATTTGTGTTGCTCATACCACACGTTACAATGCAGGCCTGGTTCCCCCACCAGGACTGAATTGTATGAGTGTCTAAAAATTTTTAGCATCCCAAGCTAACACACATTCAATTCTCAACCGGGAAAGACATTTACGTGAGAGACATAATCCCGGTTGTTAGTTCCACGTATGTGGTTGGGAGAAACATTGTTAGCACTGTTGAGCGAGGTGGTCCGTACTAACCCGGTGTGTGTCCGAAGGCGAAGGCCGCGCGCACGCCCGAGACGCCGCGCCCCGCCTCCGACAGGCGCGCCGACAGGGACGCGGACGATGTGAGTGTGTGTGTGTGTGTGTGCGTGTGTGCGTGTCATGGTACTGATGTACTCGCTACGATACCCAAATAACCTGGTACTGATGATGACCAGTACCAAATCACTACATCACTATCACTACATAGTATAAAACAAAGTCGCTTTCTCTATGTATGCTAAGATCTTTAAAACTACGCAACGGATTTTGATGGGGTTTTTTTTAATACATATAATGATTCAAGAGGAAAGTTTATATGTATAATATATTAAAGATTTTCGCAAAATTAAAAATAACGCGCGTGAAAATAAATTCGTGCGCTGGTTACGTTTAACAATTTTGGACTTGGTTACTAAGGGACAGGTTTCCCAAAGCGAAGCGAGGGCGGGTTTACTAGTATAATATTTACTTATAATGTTTACTTAATTTAAAAAAGTACGGTTATCTTCAAATAAAGTTACTTGCGACTTGCGATTTTGAATACCATAATGAATACTAGCGAGTGCAACTGTATTATGGTACCAGTTAATTACTTTGGAGTAAATTAGTATTATGGTACCAATGAATTAGTTTTAGTACAGTAGTGTTATGGTAACAATTATGGAATACATAAAACATACATAAAATATTAATTCCGCGATCGGACGTGATACTATATATATAACTAACACTTACATTATTTCATTGTCATCTAATAATTTAAAACCGTCGTCCAGTACATAAATTATGTAGGTGGTTTGTAGTGTGGTGTAATATAGCTTGCATGTTAGTCTAACGTTACTTACATAACTAAATATTAGTCAAATAATATCTTGAAAGTTTAACTGGATTTGGAAAAATTTCATCTGATTTACAAAGTTTTATGTATGCATTTGAATTACCCTTGACTTATTTGTATAAAATTTAGCTTATTATTGATATGAGCAGTTGAATAGGGTGTAGAATTGTTTTATTTCATTCAGCTAATAACAAAAACAACTGCTGCTATTTGATTAATTTAGCTTACTTAGCATTAGCGTGATACTTGTCTCGTCTTCTGACTGGAGCTTCTACTTTGTTTCTATCTTCTCTTCTCTTATCTCCCTTGGCCGACATAGAGTCGGTGGTGCCTTTGGTCACACTGATATCGGTGGGCGACGCGGACCGACCATAAGGTCCACGTTACACCAACTCGACTCCCACCCGACACCAACTCAACTCCCACCCGACACCGACTCGACTCAAGCGAAAGCATTTAATTATGAGCTCTATAGCTTTAAGCTTATTGTTTACGGTTGATTCAAACGTGTACACGAAAGATGATTCCTTTGGGCCGACTCGGTGGGAGTTTTGTTTTAATGTGCGTAGGCTATTAGGTGGCTTGTCTTCTCCTTGCGCAGCCATTGACATAAAGATATTAGTGGCCTTAGCTAGACTAGAGCTCGTGTAGGCTAGGCAACAAAGATTCTCTTCTCCGCTTGCAGTAACATGGTACATTCGTTGTCACTATCTGTGTGAACTAACACCTGTATTAACAAGCAATCGCCTTCCTTGGCCCAGTAAAGCTTCTAACATACAAATGTTGACCTCGTTCAGTTTGACAGTGCGCAATTTATCGCAATTACAACAATATAAAACATATTATCATATAAAGGCATTCGCGAAGATTTGCACATGCACGCACGCATGCAAACATTTATTCAGCTGTTTTTATTTTTATTATACAATTACTCTGAAAGTTTGTAACCTCGAGTATTTATTATTAATTAAATATTCTTAACCATTAATAAATTAGGTTGATAATTTTTTTTTTAATTCTATTAATGATTAAGTTGTAATTCAGTGTAAGGACCGAAACTGTCTCCCAATTCACACGTGTCCATAATATAATATATTATTGAGTAATTTATTATTCTCGACATCATTCGAGACATCAAATTGGGTTAATTAATGTTTGAATCAATTTTAATTAAAAATTTAGTTTAAGGGAACACTAAATTTAAACGTAAAACACACAGCATGAACAAACTACTATTGTCAGCAAGCACGAGATCTGTTGCAAATCTAGACTTTTCTACCAGTTCCTTTCGCTTTCCAAATTTTCATTTGAAACATGTACCTTAAAATACAATTTTCAGTCAAAGGAGTCGAAGGTGTTAAAACTGCGTGAGGACACGCCGTCCACGGACAGGAAGCTGAGGTCGTCGGACTCGCCCAAGCCGGAGGGAAAGAGAGAGAAAAAGGCGGGCGAGAAAGAGAGGGAAGTAGCCAAGGAGGCGGACACGACAAAGACGGACAAACCGTCGCCGTCGCCCAAGAAGAAAGACCTGGAGGTGCCCGAAGTGAACGATGACGGTAAAGATAGTTCGACGGTGGTGGAGGTCACCATCGACGTTGACATGGACGGTGAGTGATGGTCAACTTTGAATGTCAAAAGAACCATCTGAATAAACGTTTTTTTTTCTTAATTAGTGGCAGGTCAGGTACACTACTAGTCGAAACTGCGCGACAAAACGGGTCGTACTGAAAACCAAAACCAGCGGCCTTGGTTTTGCTATACCACGGCCAATGTTGAGTGCGATACCATTTTCGTCAAGTTATTGTACTTTGGCAATCTGCTTTTATTTTAATTTTATTTATTTTTCTTTTTTTTGTTATTTATAGCAGATAAGTATACAGTTATGTAGGTATAGTTGATATGATAAGTGTACAATACTTGACTTAATAAAGGTTTATTGTACGGCCGGTGGTTCTAGGCCGCTCTGAAGTTAGGCTTTCGGATATAGTGCGCAGGTACTGTACTTTAGAGAGAGATAGCGACACGAACACTTGAGCGCGTGACTGAAACAAACAATGCTCAAAGTGACACCCCGCGCTTCTTGCCACCATTTCAACCCTAAAATTGACTTCTGCGCAGCGATCCGAACAAAGTTCAGAGCGGCCTGGAACCGCCGGCCGTACTATACTTTGTTTGTTTGTTATTGTTATAATCGTGTGTATGTTTGTATGACGAAAGGTTATGACTAACTTGATGATTATTTTAAAGATAAAAATGCTTGGACATGAGTTTGATATTCTAGCTAGTAAGTAGTAGTAAGTGCTATCTTTAATGTGAGTAGCAAAAAAAGCTTCTTGGAAGTTTCTTGCCGCTTCTTCTTCCAAGACTACTCACGGTAGGGATTTGTCGAAGCGATGGCGTAGATTGACTTTCGAAAAGTGTTTGTAAATAACCAACTTCGAATAAATTTCATTTCATTTCATTTGCAGAGGGCGCGGCGCGCAAGGACGGCACCAACTACAGCCGGTCGCGGGTGAAGGTGTCGCCGTACCGGCGCGCCGACCACACCGCCAGCTCCGTCGCCGCCAACTACACCGGTACGATCACCCTCCGTCATTAATAATAATAATTATAACCTATGACCATGTTCTTTCATGTCAAGTATAGCAAGTGAATTAAAAATCATTTATATCATGTACGCTTATGAACGTTATTTTTTTGCATTCACCACCGTTACGAAAAGGTGCTTTTGCATGGCAACTTTTCGTTAAATTTCAAATCTCAGAGGAGAAGAAACGGCGAAGGAAACTTCTCAACACATCATTTTAACAACACCAAACGTTACAGGCAACAACACGACGATGGAGATGGACATAACGGAGTCGTCGTCGTTCGCGGAGGAGTCGCCGGCGGGTGCTGCGGGGGCTCCGGGCGCGGACAGCCCGTACCTGAGCGGGCTGCGCGCGATCCGCGGCCGCCGCTCGTACAAGCCGCTGCGCGAGATGGCCGTCAGGAACATCGCCGTCACCAGGAGCGCGCGGGCCGCGGCCGGGGGCGGGGGCGGGGGCGCCGGTGAGTGCGCTGACGTTGGTTACATGAACAGGTGATGAGTCTATAGGCTATACGATGGTGGGTGGTCAACGGCGGTAATGGACGTCGGTAGCGAAGGAAAAAAGATAATAAGGCTTCCAAGTCGCCAGCCGGCAAACGAATCGTTGACGGTTGGCTCCAGCGAGTTAGTAGCCGACCAGACGGACCTCGTGATATGTTAGTAACACCAGTTTGACGACATCGCCCGCACGTTGATCCCGAATCACGCTATCAAAGTTTTCTACATCGCTCGAATACATTCAAGAACCGATCGTGAACAGTCGATGCTCGGTTACTCCAAGCTGACGCCTAACCTGGCAGGACACCACCGCCACCAAATGCCTTCGTCGCCGCTTATGATGCCCTGGTCTGCCGATGTGGGATTGAATTCAGTATTCCATGTCGCTAATTGTTTTTATATAGCGTATACCTAAGACAAGTGTTTGTTTTGCAGTAGCGGAGCCACCGCACCGGCCCACGGCGCCGGTGGTCGGCCGCAAGCGGAGGCCCGAGGGCGAAGGGCCCGCGGAGCCGGCGGGCGGGGCGGGCGACGCCGGGGCGCGGGGCAAGCGCGCGCGGCTGCTGGACAAGCTGGCGCGCCCCTTCCGCACCGCCGCCTCCACGCCGCTGCCCGTCAGGAGGAACGCCGAGGTGGGTCATCGTCACACGTCGCACTCACGATATAAAAGGAACTACTACGAAAAAGGAAAGGACACGAAAAAAACGAGACAGAATGATAGTATGTTTTGTCTCGCTTTGCGTGCCGGTTTTTTAAGGAAAGCACTGTTGCTTACAAGCAAATTTGACAGCTGCACACAATTGTACTTTCTCGTGCTGTCTCATGTTGTCCACGCTCATGTCTATATCATCTGTCTACGTATCCCACTGCTAGGCTCGAGGATCGCCGATTGTACACATTTTATTGTGTTACGGGTACTTTGTGCGCCGGTATTTCGACCCAGTTGCATGGAGCCTGGTCACGGCTGAACATCATTCAAATCACTTGGCTGTCACAGCTTTTGCAGAGTAAATGTTGAACTCGTAAGTTTATATTGTCGTCGTATTGCAGATCGTAGGCATCAACACGGACCTGCCGCTGACGGCGCCGGTGGCCGCCCCGGACACTTTCGACCCGGAGAGCCTCAAGACCGCCCCGGCGCCGACCACAGCCCCGGCCTCCGCCCCCGCCCCGCCGGGCCTCGCGCCGGGCGCGCTCCACCACCGCGACAACAAGCGCTGCTCCGTCATGTGAGTTGCGAGTACACTTTCGAGTGCACAGTGGACGACTTGTGTGGACTTGTGTACACCGTTGTTGGTAATGGACAACGTTGTCAAGGTTATTTTAAAGTTATCGTATTAATGTAACGGGTACTCACGATTTTTGTGGCTCGCTTTGGTCGTTGGCACGGTGTTCCTCAAATGTCGGTGCGAAATATAATAATCGTGAGTACCTGATAATCGTAAACAGATTCGTATCTTTAGTGTTGTATTGCCTTTTATATTTTTCCACGTGTGCGGTTCGTTCGATGTTAAAATCGCAATAATATTTTTACCCTCCCATATTCTAGAAATAGGTCGTAATATATCCGAAATGTGTAATGTGACTGATGTTATTTGAACAGTGGTTTGAGAAACTGATGAACGCTTCCAATTATGATATTTCGGAATAGCAACAATATAGAATACAACTAGCACTGAATTAAATGACAACGACAGCCACACCGATCCAAGTGCTACAGACTGACCCGAGTGACATTTTTTATATGTAGACGCAAAAGAATAACAATGTAACTATGCCTTTCCCACTATATATATTACTATGTCAATGACTGCAGGTTTTATTTTTGGAACATGTATAAAACAACATAGTATAAAACAAATCACTACATAGTATAAAACAAAGTCGCTTTCTCTGTCCCTATGTCCCTTTGTATGCTTAGATGTTTAAAACTACGCAACGGATTTTGATGCGTTTTTTTAATAGATATAATGATTCAAGAGGAAAGTTTATATGTATAATATATTAAAGATTTGTGAAAATTGGTTTTCCCGAAACGAAGCGAGGGCGGGTTTACTAGTATAGAATAATTATCTGAGGATATAATTATATACACTGATACACAGTTCAGTAAATTTTGACTGTGTTGTCTAACAAATCTTAATTGGGAAAATTTACCATAATTATATTTCTTGGTCATCAGTAGATGTTGTATTATAATATGTAGCGATGTGTGGGTTTTTAGGTATGTTTGGGATGTTTGATTACGTCAATTGAACCCCAACATGGCTCTGACATGACTTATAGGAAAACATTGAAATATGAGTTTTATCGTATGCCACTTACGCTGCATATTACGCCCGGATCGAAGGGCGTTGTAGGTATATAATGCTTCGATCACGCGTGGATTCTTTCAAGTGGATGTTGAAAATTCAACCTTAAGGTACAAGATATAGGGTTACATTTCAACGGTTTCCTATTAGGTGGATCAGCGTCGAGTCGGTGTTGAGTGGATGTAAAGTGCGCAGACCTTGATGCTTGAGTTTTTAAAAGGATTTTATAAATAAAATAGGTTAGTAATGTAGTTTTTGCTGATTTCACAATATTTTAAACATTTGAACCGTTAATGCACCAACATAGTAACATAGTGTTCATACAGATTTCTTAGGGAATTATGAAAATGATAAGATATTATTGATTCTGTGAGGGAATGGAGTGTTTTATGAGTTTCATACGACAAACATTGATCCGTGTCCAGTTTGTGAGAGCGAAACTTGTAAGATATGAATATCCTAATGATTATATCAGTACCACAGGATGGTATTTGATGGTCGGACCACCATCGCAATTACTTTGGTATGAAGGGATGGTGTCAATATACATGTCTCTAACAGAATTAAACTGATCTTTTCTATCTGAAATGTGCAACAGATTAACAATCATAAAAGAAAAAAGTAAGTTGTTAAAGAGAAAATATCTTTATTTTCTTTATTAAACTATATTACACTCCATTCTGATTTAATGTAGTGTTACATTAATTAACGCATTGTAAAATCTAGCGCACGTAGGAATTTAAATGTTTTGAGATATGCAATCGAGATATATTTTATTATTTATAGATTACGTATCAACCAAACATTGTTACTGACGAATAACTAGCGATCGAGATTTATTTGTATGTTAAAATTGTGTTTCTATAATATATTTTCAATCTTAGGTTTTATTGCAGGTCTTAATATGCAATAAATGAATGTCATAATTGGATACCGGGCGTGAATAAGTTGATAAGTCGATTTGCATATATTTTTTTTACATCGTACTTGGCATTAGAATTGTTTGCTTTATAGGGTAAATTCGCAAGACTGGTGTGTGCTATTATAAAAGACCTATCGACTTACTGATTTATTCACCCTATAAAGCAAACAATTCTAATGCCAAGTACGATGAAAACAAAATATATGCAAGTCGACTTATCAACTTATTCACGCTTGGTATCCAATTATATTGTATGTGTTATTATACAGGGTGTCCCGTAAGTAGTGGACCAACGGGTTATGGGGAGTAGTGGGACTTATTATCTAACGAAAATACTAAATTTTACAGTCCTAGAGGCTAGAGAATTTTACCACATTCGTTTTTTTTTTTAATTTAATATTTAGCTTACGTGGATGATATTTTCATCACAATTTGGAAAAAGCATAACTCAAGAACTACAAGGTCTAGGACAATAAAATTTAGTATTTTTGGTAGATAATAAGTACCACTACCCCCCATAACCCGTTGTGGACCAACGGGTTATGGGGGGTAGTGACTTACGGGACAGCCTGTATATGTATGCTTGTTGCTTAGTAATGATTTGCTACATAATTGAAGTAATAATCAAGTTTAATGATATTTACAACGGGGTGAACTTTTAACATTGGCTCGACATCTTCTATGTGTTCAAATAGTATTACTATTGATACAGTTCATATGAGGAGGGTAGGATGTAATTTGAATAGCGATATCTCTGAAGGACTTGATGCATCGTTGTAAATGTTTGTGGTTGACCGCCCAAATGGGACTGTATGTTTGTTCGTTTGTGGTTCGTGTAGTAGTGTGAACAAATTACTGCCATTTATTGATGTTATAATGACCTTAGCAATATGTTTGTTGTGTCCACTGTCCATGTGTGTAGTAGTGAATGTTGTTGAAGTTGTAACATTTTGTATATGTGTGTACAGCGCAGTTATTCTGTAATCTCATACCACTTACATCAAGTTGTGTGGGGAAATCATTATGGTAACAAGGAATAGCCAGTAGCGATCGGCTTCGCTTGCTTCGCGAACGAGATATATGTTTAAAAATATTAAAAGTATGTTCAGTTGTATGTACAGTTTATTTACTCTGGAGGACGACATATAGAATTTAGTGTGAGCTCACATAACCTATATATATAACACATACACATATCACATAGCTGATGATTCAGGGGCTACCGATGATACCTCATTTATCGAATAACGGAAGTTCTGCAGAACGGATGGACGTACATACATACATATATACACTGGTATTATTGTACTGAAGTTCTTGAAAATGTACCTGATGTCGGATATTCATCCGAGCTATCGATATATCTTTTAATCTTCCAGTACAAATTCAGCATTTTTTTTTATTTTCACATTAAAAAAATGCTGGATTTGTATTGGTGTATATGAACAAGGAAGTTGTTACACTAGAATAATCTATACTACAAATGAATAAAACTGGAGTGTCTGTTTGTAATATTAAACTTTTTACTAAATGCATATGGATGTATACATGGTACATTAATCAAAATAATATTTTTTACAATTTTTGTCTGTCGGTCTGTTTGTTTTAGTTAATCTCTGGAACGGCTGGACCGATTTTGCCATAAAGGGATAACATTATAAGGATAAGATTCATAGAGATGTACTTTTTTAATGACATTGCCATGAAATGACCCGTGGGTTTGATTGAGATGAGGGAATGACTGCGCTGTTCATGTATTGTTTATGGCACTGGTACCTATATGAAGGCCTCCTGTTGAAGATGCCCATTTATATAAAACTATAATTATAGTTATCAGCGTTGATATGTGCTTATGTACTGTACTACGGTGTACTGTCAGTTAGTGTATTGGTTATTATTACCGTACAAGGCGAGAATACTTTTATCAGTCGACATGTATAAAATTAAAATTCACCAAAAATGGATTGCCTTAATTTGTGTTTAAATAAGGATGTTTTAAATAAACAATATATGTATTTAATGAACACAAAATGCAAACGATGAATTTACAAATGTAATGCAAACTTAAAAATGGTTGTTTTGAAAAGTTTGCATTTTCGATTTGTCAAGGTATTAACGTCATGTACGGTACTCAACAATAATTTGTAAACTGCCATCTTCACTTGAAGATAATGAAATGTTTAATGAATAAGTTCTTGATCGCTCATCGCAGATAGGGCGGTGATACCACAGTTGGCTTTGACCACAGGCCAGGTGCTTGCAATACAATGAATTACAACGGTGAGATACGACAATCTTGTTACAAGCTGTATAGTATTATATTTATAAATGATCTAAAAGGTCTAATTGGTCAGGTACAACCCAATAGGTTAACAGAATTAGTTTGCAATTGTAGTCAATTAAATCGCTAAATAATAGTACCACTAGTTCAGGAGGCCCGAGTAATAAATACAATGATTGTAACTCAAACATTAGTTATTGTTGGAGTGTATGTAGTACCTTAGGTACGGATTTTAGATTTGGACGAAATTTTCGTATTAGCGTAAGTAAGGGGTTTTATTGAATGACGTGTTGCGAGTGACGTCACCGTTCGGGCATTCGGTGGTGACCTTATGACGTCATTCCGATCCAAGCGGTATCGGAGAAGTTACCACCGATCTCTATTATGAATACACCTTAACCTAATGTTATAAATAGTTAAAAAAAAATACTATTTCAACACTATGCCAAGTATGTAATAGATTCATATTTAGTACCACCGAAAACCGCACGATGGCGCTGTGTTTAATAGAACATGTCAAATAATAATGATGTATTCGTAGTGATTGGTGGTCACGACTGTGACGGTGGTGACGTCACCGGGTGGTAGGCTAAGGTTACGTGTAGTTGAAATTGTATTTTGATTGTAACGATGGAGGTTTAATGATATATTTTTATTATAAAGTAAAATATTTGGCGAAGTTTTGTTCTAGAAAAGTAATGTTAGAGTTAAGCCATATTGAATTGTTTTGTTCGTGAGGCAATATTTTACGTTGTTTTATAAATTGGTAATTAAAATTGTACTTGGTACTTACGATGTATGTGTCTCAGCTTTGACTATATCTTGATCATTTTGTAACACTTTGTTTGGTCGTGAGTACCTGATTACAATAGAATTATTGGATTATTAAAATTCCATCTTAAGTTTTGATATTAGAAATGGTGAATAGTTTCAAATCGATAGGTGTATCATCCCAAGGTGATGATGATGATGTACAAAAGGAATTTACAAACTGTGCATTTTACGTTAGAATAAATAGTTAACGATCCATTATGTTTCATTTTAATTGTATCATCCACTAACAAGTCGAATGTTACATTTATATTATTATAAACGCTACACACTCATAGCCCCACACTACATAATGAAATATGACCGAATATATAGAAATATGATTTAAGTACCGTTCGCAGAGTTGATTTGTTCGCATTTACATTATTTAGTTACAAAATAATAGCCACAAGTCTTCTCGAATTTGCATCACACTGTTGGAGAATAGAACACAAAAATATTTAGATACAATCTTCCTTCTTTTAGTCGTAGTGTTTATATGTTCTTTGCTTTTAGTAATACAGTGAAACCTGGTTAAGTGAGACATCAAGGGACCTGCAATGTCGTTTCACTTATAGAGGTATTCCACTTACCCAGTGTCTCAGATATACAGGTATAAATAAATATCTGTCTCATTTACAGAGGGTTCCATTAATAGAGGTGAGAATACAGGTTATTTCAGTTATACAGTCGCGATCATTAAATAAAATAAAAAATAAGTTTTAGTTTTCCTTGTCCTTCAGAACATTGTGATTCAATTTTATGTTTACTCTGAATTATTCTACAAAGAGTAGATTTTGGCACATTAAATTCGGCACAAACTTCTTCGCGTGTCTTCCCACTTTCATAAACGGATACATATTAACTTCAGTTTTTCACGTAATGATAACGATTGTAGCTTTCGTTTTGACATTTTTCAAATAAACATCTGTATGATAGTAAAGCGAAACTAAAACTGAAGGCAATTGAAGCTCAAAATTTGTACTTACGTACTTGGAATTACGTGTGGAATTTGTGGGTAGAATAAGAATGAGTAAACAAACAATGTTATCTCAGTTACAGAGGTTTATGCATATAAAATTTACTCGCTGTCTCAGTTATAGAGGTAACTATGATGATAAATCGAAAGAACAAATCCCAGATATAGAGGTTTACCTCGTCCCACTAACAGAGGTAATTCAGTGCCAAAGTGTTGGGACCTCAGCATGAGTTCCAGTTATGGAGGTTTCTCACTTATCCAGGTCCCACTTAACCAAGTTTCACTGTAAATCAAAAACTTTGTATACTTAACCATTTATATATTTAGATTTGAATCCCAGCGATTACAGATCCAATTTGACGAATCAATTTGTTCGAAGTAATTGCACAGTGCAAGAAGGGGCATGGAAGGTTTACGTATGTAGACAGTGAAGAGTATAGACCTACGGATGTCATCTATCTCACTCACACAAGAAAAGGAACAACTTACGCCAATGACACGAAAAAACGATACAGAATTATACTGTTTTGTCTCACTCTGCTTGCCGGTTTTTTAAAGGGCTTTCCTTTAAAAAACAGTTCCATAAAATGCTTAAAAGTAAAGACAGCTGACCGTCAAATCTTTCTTGTGCCACATACAATGGTACTTTCTCGTGCTATCTCATGTTGGAATCACCAGATGTCTATATCCTTCTCTGTCTACGTTTGCACTTTGCGCACATTGCATCAACCTACTCCGACTCGACTCAAAAGTGGATGTTATGTGCGCATACCTCTACCCTGTAATTTCAGGTTATCACTCGAATCAATAAATGACTATAATTGTACGCACTTTAACATAATTTTAAGTACGAAATCCAATGACAAATGCGATTGCTTTAATATTTGACGTTCATCGATGACAATAGTCACAGTTTTGTCATCGCCGTAGCTGACGCCATCTTTATCATAATTTTTTTAATCTGCTTTAAAAATACTGCATTGAATTGCTCATTTTCATATTAAAGTTATTTGCGAGTTTGACTTAGCTTAGCGATTAATATAAGGAATTTTATTTATGGAGTAAACATGTTCTATGTTATAAAATTTAAGATTGTGTCTCGGAGCGTTTAATTATTTTATTTTAAAAGTATTATGTTTAGAACTTCCATAAAATTCTGGAATTGGTTTGTCGACAAATATTTCATTGTTAGTTATGTAGCAATGGATATAAACATAATTAATATTTTTTGTTAATAAATCATCGGAATCAATTAAGTTTTTCATTTCTAATTCGTGGTGTTCTATATCTCAACCCTTGTAAGGGCACTGTAGGGCACGGACCGGTTATGATGAAGTGCTGCACAAACGAGAGACGGATCTCGGGATGACGGCATACCTCTACTTTTTGTCTCAAAATATGTAGGTACGTCGCTTACAACAATAACAACTGTACTGACTAACGCGTACGAAGGACTAATAGAATTAAATAATAACAAGTGCGCGGTGTATGCGAGGATTGCGATGACTTCAACAGACTAGACCGGACAAAAATACTTGAAAAATCATTTCAAGGGCATCCAAACGGCGATTTTAAACCACGTTGAACGCTCGAAAGCGAAAGACCCATAAACGAGGCAAATAGATTGGTCATGGGCATAACCATAGGCGCAGGGAGGTGTGCAGGTGCCTGCTACCTGGACCTTGGATGAAGTACCCTACGGTTGGTGCATGGTTTGAATATCTGCCTATAAAATCTATTTGTCACCCTTCTCTGGATCAGAAGCTTTGCTCAGCTCAAAATCTACGTCTCGGTATAGTACGGGCGGCGGTTCTTGGCCGCCCTGAACTTTGTTCGGATCGCTGCGCAGAAGTCAATTTTAGGGTCGAAATCGAAATGGTGGCAAGACGCGCGGGGTGTCACTATGAGCATTGTTTGTTTCAGTCACACGTTCAGTGTTCGTGTCGCTATCTCTCTCTAAAGTACAATACCTGCGCACTATATCCGAAGCCTAACTTCAGAGCGGCCTAGAACCGTCGGCAGTACTATACACCTATTCACACCTCTTTCTTCCAAAAATCCTTTACTGCTACTGCTGTCCGTCTATGGAATTCCCTACCTCTATCTACACGAAGCTCTGAATCACTGTTTTTTTTTTTAAAGCGAGTTATTCGATACTATTTAGAACTGTAACTCGTCCAGCGGTTTTAGGCATTTAGTTTCTATGTACCTGTGTATATGTAATATATTTTATCATAGGTACCTATCATATATTCCAAATCATAAATTGTATAGGTGCGCCCCTCCATTTTTTCTTTCTTTAAACCTGTCCTCTGCCCAAAGTTTGTCTGGAAGAAATCGCTGTCTAGCTATAAGACCGCCTTTTGTACTGTGCCTAAAACACCTGATGTGAATGGTTTCTTGTGTGTGCAATAAAGAACGGAGAGATGAGAAGCCAAAACAATAGTTTCTTATCTGATAGGTTAGAATTAATCGGAAGTGGTGTCGTGTCGTATCCCCGTATCGTGTCGCGTATTGTTAATAGTTTCCTATCAATTATAATGCTTCGTTCGGATTTCGGATATTACATAAAGTTCGCGCCACGGTAATAGTACAGTCGGTGCTTGACCGCCGTCGGTAAACGACGTGTAATGGGTGAGTACAGTGTTGTTTACCTCGCGTGACATATTGTGTTTACGTAAAATATTGTTTCTCGCGTTTATTTTACTGACCACTTAGGTATATGTTTTTTTTACATGAGATAAGTTAATGCTTGACAATTATCCCACCTGATGGTAAGTGGCGATGAAGTCGAAGATGTTGGACGCACTAACTTATGTTTCTATAAGTGTGTTCACCAAAAAATAATAACAATAATTAAATATGCTAAAATATTTTGTGAAGGTACCTTAAATGTTAAATTTAATTGTTTTGTACACTATGTACGCTATTTATTTTACATGAAATGCAGGTAACCTACTTACTACTTACTAGGATATTTTTTAGTCGTAGTTGAACCAAAACTTTGTTTCATCGAAATTGGTTTAGTGTTTGTACTTTGTAGTACCCACTACTACAACTACAGGGAGTTTTGTGTTTCGTACCCTCAAGCTGAAGTTGGGTTGCCAGATGACAGGAATTTTCCTGACATGTCCGGAAATTTAGGTCGTTGTAGGGAAATACGGAAGTGATGAAATTGTTACAATTTAAAATAAAGAATATTATTAAGTAGATTGATATGTACTTAAAACAAATAAAAATATCAGTTATTTATTTAACAGTTGACAGTGAAAATTAATACGTATCTACAGTACGTCACTTATAAAATTCTCGTGTCACAATGTTAGTTACCATACGCCTCCGAAGCGGCTTGCCCGATTTTTATGAAATTTCATATGCATATTCAGTAGGTCTGAGAATCGGCTTCTATCTATTTTTCATACCCCCAAAGTGATAAGGGTTGTCCACCCTACAATTTTCTTTTTAATTTTTTTGACAAACTTTTTTGTTAATTTTTTATGGTGTAGCATAAAAAAAATTCACTTCCCTACCCTACCCTTAATTTTAATCGCGCTTTAATCATTCACTACAAGTAATCTATATGGCGGAACGACCTTCGCTGGGTCAGCAAGTTAAAATATAAAAAAAAAGCCCAGTCTGACATAATATATAAACACTTTATTTAATACAAGCAAATTAAGTAAAGGGCAACAATTGAACATAAATTAAATTTTAAAGTAACTTGCGCGCAGATAAAATAATAACTATAGAACTACAAGCTACACCTCTGTAAAATACCTCAGAGTTCATCTAATCCCTGTTATAGCATTCTTCATCGGTACCTTCGCGCCCTGGAGTCTTCTCGGAACTAGTGAACGACACAAAGTTCTCCACTCATAATGTACCGTGGTCTTGAAAAAGTTTAGCGAAATCTGTGACAGCCCTAATGACCACAGCGCGGGCAGTCTTCCTTAAAAGTGGAGTCTGAGGATATGGAGGTGCCTCTTTGCCTTATTGAGAGCTCTTGACTTTTGACTTAAGCTTCTGACTCCCTCATTCGAAACTGCTTCATCCTCATCTCTTTCGCAACCCCCTTTTTCATTAAGGTCTTTATCCGCTGCTTCACTCGGTTCTTAGAGATCCTCGTCAGCCTCGCGCGGGGACATACCTATTTGAATTACTTAAAGTTTGTAAACAGTATCTTGAGAGCTTCCGAAGAAGAGCGAACGCTGCGTGAATAGTGAAAGTTGTCCAAAAATTATGTGTGGATGAATTATAAAATAAAATAAATTATTTTTCATAAAACAAAATAATTAATTAGTTATGATTATTCATTGAACTTTCTTCCAAAAGTTTATCACTATAAATTTTATACGGGGACGTCTAATCTTATTCTACTTAGGTACTGTTACGTATAAATGAATAAATAAAATTAGGATTCACTAGGATTTCCTAGGATTCCCTAGATAAGAAAAACACTAGGATTCCCTGTATCCTGTATCGTAGGTGCCGTTGTCAACACATTCACATCACTTAAATTTCCGCCTCTAGGACCGGCTAGGACCTAGGGACTTTTCGAACGGCAGTCCGGCCTGGTAATCCTTTTGCTATACGGGTAAATAAAAATGAATTTACCCCGCTAACTTTTATTTTCTATTTTTCTTAGTTTGTTTCTTCTTCCTTCTTGACTTGTAACGTATGTAATGTCGTGGTACTTATGTTTGTGGTAATGCCTCAGGTATTGCAGTAGTCAATAGGCGACGGTGATTACTTATCATCGGTTTATCGGGTATTTATCAAAAAAAAAAACTATTCAATCTAAGATTACGTGGATGTTTTTTTTTATGCAATTACGGTAGCAAACGAGCATGCAACATCACCTTCCGCTACCGCCCATGACAACTGTGACCGACTTAGAACAAGACTCATATGGGGACTGGGGTAGTTAGTCCGGTTAGGTGACGGTGTTAGAAGTGTTAGAATATTAGCTGGATAGTTGATGATTGACGTAATCGTCATTTTAAGTTCGGTTACCTAACAGTCAAAGAATTAATCTGGCCACATTCGAAAGCTCTTTGAACTTGGCCACAGACCCACAGCAAACACGGCTAACCCGTTGCTTATTCAATCGATCTGTGAACTGGTTCATACCAGTTACCAGTTACGTGGATTCAGACATAATTATTTTTCCAAGGCACAAGGAACTGTTGCTCAGTGTAAAAGCTGTAATAGACGCTCGGACTTGGTCCGGCGGACCAAATCCGTTCTCGCTACAGACGACTGGATTGGACAGTTGCTTCACGTAGGTACAGTGCACACGATTGTAATCATGTCGTTGGACACAAAAATTGTGGTGGTCGCGGCAACACTAGCAGCAACGTTACCACCACCAGCCACCACGTAAAAAGCGTAGAAAAGAAGAAAATGGGCGATAAATAATAATGATTATTAAAGATATTATATATTACTAGCTGACCCAGCGAACGTTGTTCCGCCATATAGATTACTTCTAGTAAGTGATTAAAGCGCGATTTAAATTTGAGGGTAGCATTATTTTCATGCTAAATAAAAAATAAAACTAAAAAATTTTGTTCAAAAAATAAAATATTAAATTTGGGGGGGGGGGACCCTTATCACTTAAGGTATGGTATGGTATGGTATGGTAACTAACATTGTGACACGAGAATCACTACATAGTATAAAACAAAGTCGCTTTCTCTGTCCCTATGTATGCTTAGATATTTAAAACAACGGATTTTGATGCGGTTTTTTTATTAGATGTAATGATTCAAGAGGAAAGTTTATATGTGTAATAAATTAAAGTTTTGTGTAAATTGGTTTTCCCGAAGCGAAGCGAGGGCGGGTTTACTAGTTTTATATATAAGAAGATATTCGTCATATCTTATATCGCGGTCGTCCTTCTTGGCCTTCCGAACACAACTAGTCGTCGTAGTTTGTTCGGCCGTTCGGCCCAACCGTCCACACGTTCGGATTTCGGATTCGGTACGGAGCAAACCATATCCGATGCGCAAACAAGTGCACCACGGCGGACTCAATTAATAATAAATATGTTCGCCGGACTACTGACGGTCAGATTTGGTTCGGAAGCGTACCAAATTCGTGGTCCGTCCGTATTAAATCCGAGCGTGTGTTACATGCAGCTTTAATTTTGTGAAGTGATATTATATTACAGTAGCTGACACATGGGAATATTAGGTACGGTTAATCGCAACGACAAATCAGTCATGTTAGTTGTTGGTTGCCCAGAAGGTATATTCCTAATAGAATTGTAGTGTGGGGCTATGAGTGTGTAGCGTTATTATTTTTTATAAGATAGTGCCTTATTATCTTTTCACATAAGTGTTAATAAATGTTGGATTACATCGGCGCGAGAATAGTTATTCGTCTCACTCTCGCCACCCTCTGATATGTTTTCCCAAACGAGCCAAGCAAAAAACTTTCAAGCAATACGCGGGTGATTGTGTAGTCGCCATACACGAAAACGTCGGGGATGGTGCACTAAACGTAGACCGTATTGTAATTACTTAATTAAAGTAGCAATAAATAATAATAAAAATTTCGTTTAGCATAGCTATGTTAATCGTAGTCGTATATTGACTATTACCACATTTCGTTTAACTACTCATGTGCTATTACTAAGTATACATATATTGACATAATATTATGATTTTATTGACTATTTCAAGTATGTTCAAGTACTTACGAGCTGTGCTGCCATTTGCCCACGCTGGACAAAAACAAAATCCCGGACGTGCAATGGAGACAATAAATAAATAATACATTGACTTAGTAATAATAAGTCAACGAAATAATACTATAGTTTTAAACGTTTATTTCGTTTTTTGTGTAAATTTTGTGTCACACTATGATGTGAGTTTTAGGCACAAGCCTTGTCATTAGTAAAATCCGGATAATTATCTGGATATTATAAAAAAAATCAGCCATCTAAAACAGTCCGCACATTAACAATAATCCAGATTACTTATGTGTTACCAAGAAAACGTCAGGAAACTGTGTTGTAAGTAGTAACTGATGCATTCTAAATCCTCGAACAAAACACTTCACTTCACAGTTCATAACCGACGAGTTACTCAAAAAGAGAAAGTTTCTGTAACAGTAGGTAGGTAGGTAGGTACTAGCGCCAGGCGTCCGTACTTTGCAGTCTAGTGTTGCCGATGAATCTGTTCTCTAGATTTTTACATTGGTTATCTGCTCACCGTGGTCACGGTATATGATACTATTACCGTGCCCTGGTAAAGCGATGTAAAATTTTGCATGTTCGTACCCTCTTTGTATCATTACGTGCGTGTCAAGTTGTTGTTTCTTGACAAGTGAATATTGTTATTCTTTTGAGAAATTCTAATAACATATAGGTATTCTTAAACCATTGTAAACACAACCAAAAGTAATCGATTATTTTTTTTTGTTTACCACTTTATTTTATAATTTTGTGTTATGGACTTTGGTGGACACACATGTCAGTAGGCCGAATTATCACCTCGAAGATCTGCACTGAAAACCAGCGCTGCTGGATCTAGAACTTTTTGTATTGTGGTTAAACAACATTTTATTTCAAGGTTAATTTTTTACCGCTATTTTTTTTTATTGTTGTAGTACTTACCTACACACCCTACAAATAAATATATAGCTTTCTTTTATTTAATGCCATAAATCGATATGAAGATGCCATTGGCGACTATTATTGTCGACATTAACCTATCGATTCTAGAATAGAATCTGTAATATCAATAGATTATCGATATTATCGACGGTATCGATGCTCCTATCGATGGTACGGATGATAATTTAGTAGGCAAACTATCGATACGGCAACACTATGCACCCTAGTTGCGGCTAGCGGCGTCGCTTGCTGTACTCTCTACTGATTGATATTACGTAAACTTCACAACAATGCTGGAGCTATAAATAAATTCAAGTCAGTCTGTGATTCATAACCAGCTTACGCCAAATTGCTAAAGCCGGTTTATCAACGCTACTTGTAATTGACTCTTAGCAATAACATAACTAACTACTAAACTTAAAGTAGATACACTACTACTTTTTTTTGTACTACTTCTATTAAAGCACAGGCGAGCATGCAGCACCACCTTTCCGCTTTCCACCTTTAGGTCAGGGACTGTTAGTTCGATTCGAAGAGTCTCGTTCTAAAACGGTTACAGATGTGTTGTTATCCTTGAAGATTAGATAGTCGCCTCTAAAAAGTTTACTCGGATTACCTTTCAAGGAACACAATTGCTGTTAAAACAATTACACGGTAGAAATGGTAAGTAACAGCTCTCAGCTCTACCAACTTTAAAATTATTTAGTCTGTGCTTTATACTTTCACTGAATATATAACGGATACACTCGGTTATGTAATGATTAGGACCTTATTATCGTTTATGAGTCATAAACGAGCTCCGTAAACAACAGATGTGTAAGTTGTATCAGTCATTGTGTGTTGTGAGTTTATCAGGCGGAGGAGGGACACGTTGGTGTGTTCCAATCACGAAACCTTCCCATTTGTGGTATGGTTACTGTACGGACAACGAACTGTAGAAGATGAAGGAGAAGAAACGGTTATTTCGTCATGATTCTCCACAACATTATGACTGATAAGTGATCAAAGTATAGGTACATGAATTAAATATGCGTTCGATGTTGTAGACGTTGCAGTTGCGAAAAAGTAGCATAAATTATTCCTTATTATATCTACTATCTTCCAGTGAAAGTCCCGTCAAAATCGGTCCAGTGGAACAAACAAACAGACATACAGACAAAAATTGTATAAAATGTCATTTTGGTATTATTATACAGCGTGTAGGTATACATCCCTAAACATACTTACATTTAGTAAAAAGCGGTTATTTACAAAAAGACACTCAAATTTTATTTATTTGTATAGATTAAGTTTAAGTATTAAAATGTAAATTCCAAATCTAAAAATAAGTATGAAATAAAAAAAACATACTCATCTAAAATTATTGTTTACAAACTGTTCATTGTTTATCGTTTCCTTTTTGCTTCGCCGTTGTCGGTTGTCAAACAGTAAAGCCGGGACAAAATGCACAATCGGGGAATTCCCCGGATTCCTAGCCATCTGGCATGGGTATGTTTCAAAATCACCTGATACTATTCCTCTGTGACAAAAAAGGAATGTGACGTTTCATCTGGGATCCCTAAGGCCAAAGTTAATAAGTATTTTATCTTAAGTTATGTTAAGTCGGTTAGTCCGTCAAAAGTCTGGCCAGTTGGGTAAAAGGAAGAACGATGACCCTATTTTTCCATATTAAAAAATCTATAAATATGACTTACCTTTATAATTCCAAACACAGTTATTGTCATTCTTTAATGTTAACCCTTAATTAGGCGCATGGGGTCAGGACAGTTTGAAGTTGAAAAAAAATTATGTTAAAGTGATTGGAAAGCGAACGCGCTCTTTCTAGCTTCCTAACTCCCCACGGGGTATGCAAATCAGTCTGGGTCGGAAACCCAACGCGTACACATTTGTCGTTGCTCTCTTAGGTGCTGACCCCATGCGACCAATTACGTAACAATTTTTGGCAAAAGGTAAGTTCTCATTTTTATGTTTTTACATATATCCATTTTAAATAAATGGATATATCTTAACTTGTATTCGTGTAATATTTAATTTATATACTCTTGTCTTTATTTTTGTAATGTTTTCTTTTTTCTTTTAATTTAAATTTCAATATGAATAAAGAAAATCAGTTACAGAAATAGCTGGAAGATTTATCCGATGATGAGGAAGACGTCGCTGGTTCTACTTAGGATAGTGAAATTGCGGAAGATAATAATACTCCTATACTTAGTGCTCATGACTCGGAAAGTGTATTTGAAGAGTCCGAAGATGTAAAAATGTCCCTGAATCATCGGAGGGTACTATTTTTTATCTAGAAAATCTATGTGACAATAAAGAGAAAAACGACAACAAACGAACGAAAAAAAAGTGCCAAATAAATGCCATAAGTGTGGTAAATTTGTTTGTCAGCAACACTTCAGGACTTACAGCATTTAATGCAGAATAGAAGAATCTGTTGATGAATATGAATTACATATATTTTTTAATTGATCTCGGCTATATCAAAAATAAGTAGTTTAAGAGATGTTAGAAGTTGATTTTGTTTAAAGTCAAAGTTATTATTTTATGCATATATTTAATGCTTTATTATAATTATAATAAAGCATTTAAGTATTTTTAATAACACATACTTTGTTTTATTAATTTCTTCCACTCCATTTTTATATATTTGTTTGGGGTCAGTAGTGACCCCATGCGACTATTTGTGTGATTTTCTTAATGCGCCTAATTAAGGGTTAAGGTCAGTGACCCTCGCAGCAGGATTCAAATTTCGTACGGTGATAATTTAAGACGAAAATAAATTTATGCAAACTTATTCATGCAGTTCACTGGTTCTCAAAGTCACATCGACCATTGCCCCCTTTAAGAATCAACTTTAAAGAAGAAATTCAAAATCTTGATCTGTTAAGCAAATTAGGCTAAAAAAAATAATTGACTAGTATAAACTAAAAACGAACTAACTAAACTAAGCACTATTTCGTACTTATGTATGTATTTAATAAGGTATTTAATAAGGTAGTTATTGGAACGAAGTTCCTTACGGCAGGCTTGGAGGGGATAGGTTTTGCTGCGGCGACCGAACTGAAAAATATGTGAAAGTAAAACCGTAAGAAAAAATGCGTGGAATAAAAGCGTTAAATGAGACGTGCGCAGGCGCGACAGTAGCCGAAAGAACTTCGTTCCTACCTGGTGTCCCACGACACCAAATCATTTATTACTTTAAGAGAAATTTACTTAGTCTAACTATAAACTAAAACTACTATAAACTTATCGAAAAATTTTAACGACTTAATTAATAGGTGTTTAGTTTTCGTTTCAATATTAGTAAAATATAATGCTTTTCTTTTTTAATTATCAACAACAACAAAACTATTTATTGTACACCAATATACATTATGTACTTATATGTATGTATAGTAGAATAATAAAAACAAAGTATTCCGTAAATAACACAAACGGCGGCCTTATTGTCTCATACCGTCCCGGACACCCCCTGATTAGTGTCCAGAAGGGGGCGTGGGGCGTTACCGTCCACTTTGAGAAACACTGATCGGATGTAGCATATCGAATACTAAGATTTGAATGCACTCAGTGCGTCTCGGTATTTTGCATCTTAATATTATCATCATCAAATGAGAAAATGTAAAGTGATCAATTTTGAAAACGAATTTGTATAACTGGAAGAAACATAAATATTGTCAGCATATCATTTACATTAAATTTAGGTGACCGTTATGGTTTGCGGAATTATTCGGTGTATTTACAGATGACTTAGTGAGGCCAGGTACAGTCTGTCTTTCGGGACGGAAATAAAATGATTGGGCATATTCAAATCAAAGATTGTCGTCAAGGATTAACATACGAATCTTACGATGCTAAGTAAATAAATCGGGACCGCTACAAAAATAAATAGGATTTTTAATCGACTGCATAGAAACGAGGAGGTTCCCAATTCGACTAATTTTTTTTATGTTTGTTAAGTCATAACTTTTTACTGGGTATAGGTACCATTTTTGGTGATAATTTTACATTCGAAAGCTGATATTAATCGAGATCTGACGAGTACGTTTGAGTTATTTGAAGTCGGTTATTATATTTGTCTAATTATGCCATATAAAATGGCAATACAATTGTGGAATAAATAATAACACAGATTTCAATTAATTTGTCTGTCTGTCATGTACGAAGTAGGGAATATTGTGCAATTAGGTGACATTCAGTGTCCACAGAGCCTCAACAATCGGAACAATCCGCGTAACTCGGACCAACTGGCCACTCGCATCATAAATACATTGGTCCTGTAAACTATTCAAATTAGTTGACAACGACGACATTAGTCGTAAAAACCGAACGGGTTTCCAGGTACAGTTAAAGCTAAAACACAGCTAAAACAACTGGGTCAGCTTTTTAATGATCATCGTCATCTATGTAAATATAGTAGAATATAGACCTAAAAAAAGTTGCCATAATCTCGCCAGCCCACGCTAATCTCAAGAAGAGCCTTGTTATGCTTTTTTTAGAATTATTTTTGCAGCTCGGTGGAAATTCTTTTGGCTGTAGCAACATCGTCTGCTCTCAGTACACCCTGATGAACATCGGACTAGACTATATCCACGATATGGTAGCAAACGAGCATGCAGCACCACCATTTCACTGCCGCCCAGGACAACTATGATTGACCTAGAACGAGACTCAAATGGGGACTAGGATGTTTAGTACTGTTAGCAGACGGTCTTACATTAGTTGGTTAGTTTGTTTGAGAACTGGGACAGGGACTGTTAGTGATAGTTAGCCTTGTTAGTTATTTTTAGGAATAGTTCAGTTCGTTGTTGTTAGTAAGAGTCTTGTTCTAATTCGGTCACAGATGTGTTGCTAACCTTGAGGACTGAGATGGTCGCTTCTAAAAAGTGTAACCGACTACACTCTCCGTTATAACGTCTGTTATGATCGAGATTGAAAACTTTCGCACGAACCCGTATAATTAAACGATCATAGTATTAAGTAATTCCATAATTCGCACAGACACAACAGAAACGATCATGGAAATCTGTCGGAGGATCGTCCCGAACCCAGGCGATATGGATGAGAGCTAACATCCGACGATGACATAGTATGCGAAACTGGCTTGTTGGTTTTTGTCCACGTGCCTACAAATGTAACGGGCTCCGAGACATGTTAGGTACTGTCAGGGACTAGCTAGCGACGGAGCTAATACCTATACATAGAATAATAGAATAGACAGATGGCCAGACTAAAATCTAAATGACTGTGTGGTGATTACGGTGAAGGGTGACCACGATCCGCAGAGGTTGGAGGTCGCTAGATCCGCAGGTGAATAGGTATAAAACTAAAGAGTAAGATACGTTTAATTTGTTTGTTGTTGAAATAACAATAACAATGCCCTTGACCCGCTACCAACATTTATTTATCATGGTAATATCTGTTGCGAATCGAACCTGACTCTTATTTAAGCTGATATAAGAGATTAGATGGTTCTATTATAAACTAGCGACCCGCCCTCGCTTCGCTTCGGGAAACTTATTATCAAGTGCTTAAATATAAAGTTTCATGGTTCTTTAAGAGATGGCGCTAGGCGTTCTTATTCTTTAAGTTAGGAAGGTTCACCCCTAGATGGCGCTGTGCTTAAAACCCGAAGAAATCCCATACAAACTTTCAACCTCTATTTCAACCTCTTCATCCCTTTTTGTCGCAATAAAAGGTAGCCTATGTCCTTTCTCAGGGTCTAAAGATTGTCTGTGTCAAATTTCATCAAAATCGGTTGAGAGGTTTAAGCGGGAAAGCGACAAAGACAGACAGACAGACAGAGTTACTTTCGCATTTATAATATTAGTAGGGATTTATAGCAGACACATTTTAACCAATAACCAAAACTAACCAACACATAAAGTATCTACCCATTATAGTTAGGTAATTGCCTCAATATCGGTCATCATGTAATTACTTTGCATCGGCCTCAAGCGTTATTACCCAATGCGAATGTGGGAGGCTGACCAGCGCCCGACTCGGATGAGTGTCAAGGGTCCTTGAGAGGCCTCCGCTAAGGCTGGTGCGGTAGAAGACCGTGGTCATGCGTCATGCACTACTGGACGATGCTTCGTTCGTCGTCGGCAACATTTACATTTTGTTTGTTTACATCGAAATCAGTCGTTTTTATGTTTGATGAACTGATGTGTGTGAAGTTGTTTATTTGAAGTTAGTTTGTCACCAACACTGTTCGAAAGTCTGCCTACCGAGAGTGGTCTTGGTAGAAGAAGCAGCAAGCAACTCCCAAGGAGTTATTTTTTTCTATTTACTGTTAAGATTGCACTGATATCTACTCCCACGTGGAGTTTGCTCAGCGGGACCAACACTAACGAGGTTACAAAGTCCTCCTTATTACAGAACTACTCCACTATCACATTATGACCGCTGTCACACGTGATGTCATCAGCGAAAAAATGCATTCATTGATAGGAAAAAGTACAAAACGATGCCATGAAAATTTTTGTAACTAAACACATATTTGATTATTGATAAACAAATTCAAATAATTTATTTAAAGACATCGCTGATACACTTTCGTACTTCATTTTTTTAGGGTTGATCAAACACAAACATCCCTTACAACCTTAAACTCTTTCATATTTATATTTTTATTATATCTGTATTATCTGATTGACGATGATAATCTGTAGGCCCTGTGATCTGTGTGCGTGACATATCTGGACGACCAACGTGATTGTGAATTTGTTATCATAATTATATCAGATAGAATTATACTGATAATCTCAATTTTATTAATTTGTTGTTAGAAAATCATGGATAAAAAGAAAACTATACCAATTCTTGTGGTAGTGCTGTAGAGGTGAGAATATAACACCATTAAGTTGTCTGATTGAAAAACTGGAAGGTTGTTTCTAAACTGGCGAATTGCGAGTTCATTCCGAGGTAGGGCTCCGTACGCATACACAAACCACGCACATATTAATGTAGGTATATGAAATAAAATAACGCCAGACATTATTATTAATTCACTTACGAAATTTCGTCTCGCCGCGTTAACGATGCGTGTGAGTGAATTGAGTTTTGCATGGAGATTATTTAATTCTTTAATATACGTGTGTATCGTACGAAACTTGTGCATTGAACGTCTGTTAAGTACTTATATCTCGATGTCTGTTACCAATATTGTTCGTTACTTTCTCGTGCGTTACGTTTGAGACGTATAAGTGTATCGTATCTATATATCGTAGAATAAAAGTTTATAAATGACTGCTTTTTGCTGGCTTCAGCGGCTTACGTGAAGCCGTTACGTTACGTGAACGTAAGGCGTAACATAACTTATAAGGATAATTTTTTAAATATTTCGTATTTTACAGGTAAAGATATGAGTGTTTTGAATTAATTAGGTAAGTACATCAATTTCCTTCACCGATGCAAGTGATAATTAATTTATATTACGCGCATAATTATTGAAAATTAGAGATGCGTGCAGAACGAACCCAGACTGTCTATAACTTGGCTGGCTTGGCACTTGGCTATAACTATATCTCTGCTGTCACATTGTTTACATATAATAGCTATCGACTAGTATTTACTGCACACGTAGTAGAAGTGTAACTAACTGTACTGTGTAGGTACACTGTTAAAATTACATACTCGTAACTGGAAATTAGTTTATCAAGTGCAATAAATCGTTTATTCTCCAACGACTACCGCAGTAGCAGGTTCCATTTGCAGTGTCGCGTGAATCGACAAAAACGACCGCTGATCGCGCGACCGGCGGGCTGCAGGCCAGTGGAGCAATGCGGTCACCTGATTGATGCCAGTTAGGCTACGACGCACTGGCCGGCTTTGAACTCGTTGAATCGCTCATTGGATTACAATACAAATTATTACATACTATAAAACAAAGTCGCTCTCTCTGTCCCTATGTATGCTTAGATCTTTAAAACTACGCAACGGATTTTGATGGGTTTTTTTAATAGAAAGAATGATTAGAGAGGAAACTTTATAATGTATAATATCTTAAAGTTTTTCGCAAAATGAAAAATAACGCGCGTGAAAATAAATTCTTGCGCTGGTTATGTTTAACAATTTTGGACTTGGGTACTAAGGGACAGGTTTCCTGAAGCGAAGCGAGGGCGGGTTTACTAGTTCACTATATTTGTACCTACACCAAAATTACGTAAAAAAAGGAATCATTAAAATAATATGGATGTACAAAAAGCGGCCTTATCGCTAAAGAGCGGTTACTAGTAGTAGATATTCGCCGGTTCTAACTCACTTGTAGGGCGAAAATAGGGCGAAAAACTCGTTTCGACCGGTTTCACCGGCTACTAGTCGCGAATGAACTTTATATTAAGTGATATGAACTTTATATTAAGTGATTCGCGGGGTAATTAACCGCGGATTAACTTAATCCGCGCGCCGATTAAGTAATTCGCGGTTTAATTAGGCGCGAATTACCTTTATCCGCGGATCAATTAATCAATTCGCGGTTCGATAAACCAATTCGCGGCCGCGAATTAACTTGATTCGCGCTTCAATTAAACGATTCGCGGTTTTATTACGTGTCAATCAATAAAACCGCGGATTCATTAATTAAAGCGCGCATAAAGTTAATTCGCGACTAGTAGCCGGTGAATCCCAAACAATCGAGTTTCGCGGTATATGCCGGTTCTGGCTCTGCAGTAGTAGGGATATGCCGGTTCTGGCTCACGAAAACTCGATTCTTCGGGATACACCGGCTACTAGCCGCGAATCAACTTTATTCACGCTTCAATTAAGTAATCCGCGGTTTTATTATGCGCGAATTTTCTTTATTCACGGTTCGATTAATCAATTCGCGGGTCGCTTAACGGTGAATTAATTTTATTTCTGGCTTTATTATCTCATTCGCGATTTTATTGACTTATTCACGTAATTCTTCACTTTACTTAGAAAGCACTCAACGGTATCTCTACATTCTTTTTTTATCGCTTGCCTTAATGGTCGATGCATCCGTTCCTTTATCCACAATACAGATAAGGATATCTGCTAATGTTTCCGCCCACATTCCGCTCCTTCCATATAAATTTAGCTAGCATGGCTCAAAGGACATCATTGTGACAGTGAAAGTGAGCCGAGTCTACTATATAATGGATGTGAGTATTTTCTTAATTTCTTAATTATCTGTTGAAAACTTTTAATTTCCTGTGTGCACACGTTCTAGACATGTATGTACATATTCATGCCCGCGATATCTGTAGGTGTTTCGGTATTTTTTTTTTTCATAGTATTGTTGTTCTCATTTTTATGATTTGCTAATTATCTAGTGAAATCTTTTCATTTCCTATGTGATATCTGTAGGTATTTCCATATTTTTTGCATTAATTGTCCATGTATAATGAACCAGCTCTCGATAACCTAATAATAAAGTGTCGTAGTATAAAATTAACCTGTATTATGTTCTCTTTCAGCAAGACACATTCAAAAGCTACTATTTTCCGGACACGCCCGAGGAACCTGACGATTCATTAGTTGTTAATATGAAGAAAAACAATAATATCAAAAGAATAAATGACATAGACATGTTCTTTGAGAAGCCCAAAAAGAAGAAAAAACTCGGAGTACAATCTTCATATGTATCAGCAGCACGTGACGACGGAGTCTCTTATATTTCCTCCAAGGAAGATGACGCTCTCACCGCTACTCATCTCATAAAAATCGATGTCTATGATATGAATAAAATACGCAACATCGAACCTATTAATTATTGGAAATACTCCGATGCTCGAGTAAAATATTATGTGCAATCAGAAGATGATAAGCGTTATCAAAGTACGCGGGACATCATTTACAACATTACAAAGACACTCGCCGGGAAGCACAATTGTTCAAAATATTTTATCGAGGACAAACTCCAAGGAATGTAACGCTCTCACCGTGACTCATCTTATAAAAATGTATATAAGTAAAAGCAAAAGAAGAAATAACATTAACTAGAAGTATCGCGCCCCCACCCACAGCATTGGGCATATAAATAACTAGAAGCTAACAACCAGAAACTATTTCATAAGATATATACCTAACGAATGTGTTCCAAGTTAGCCGTAATGGATTCCAACGATCAAATTGAGTCTGAACTTTATAAGTTATGTGGTGATATAGAGTCAAGCATTATGTTTAATGATGACAATGATGAAGAACTAGTGAAAATTTGTTGTGAGATTGAAACAAATATCATGTAAGTATAAACAAACTTTACATATAATTTTTGTGGTCTTTAGAAAAGAAGTATAACGTAAAATAAATATGATGTGGTTTTATATATTTTTATAGCTCTTAAATTGTATTGTTACAGTCAGTTAGGTGGAGGATCCCGAAAAAGAACCAACAACATCGAAAATAATACCCACAAAACTAAAAGAGTAAAACATGAAGCTTCTACTTCGTCTCATCCTTCTGCTGCACAATCTGATAAGGTACATTGTGATGTATGTGAAATTTTAGTATGTAAGAAGTATTTTACAAATCATTTAAAAAGTAATCGGCATAAAACTAAAGCATCAAAATTACACGATAATTTGCAAAACGTTCATGTTGTTGAATCAGCGTTCGGACACAGAATAATATCGTATAAAATAAATAGTAAAAGTGATGGATCTTTTGAAACACCAGAGATATTTTTAAATTCAATTCATAATGACATTCAATCATTAATTGAAGAATCTATTCTAAAACATACCGTATTCAAAGTAAATTTTGTATTGCATGCTGATTTTATTCAACAAACAAAAAATATTTCCAATTCCTTCGATTTTCAAACAAGCAATTACATTATATTTCAAGGCGATGATTTAAATATTTTTTTTTCGTCTTTACGTGACACTTTTATTAATAAAATTAATACATTTGAAAAAAAAGATAGCGGTTGGACTCTGAATTTTATTAAGTCATTAGACATGAATGTTAACAAATTTAATCCCCTACGAGGTTCGTCATATATTGATTTACCCAGAGACATTATGGTAAAAAGAGCAATTATTAATGTTAAAAACGTAGATGTTTTATGTTTAAAATGGGCTTTGCTTTCTGCTTTGTATCCAGTAAATAAAAATCCTGATCGCGTTTCATCTTATAGCATGCATTGTAATAAACTGAAGTTTGACGGTGTCTCTTTTCCAGTTAAATTATCCGATATCTCAAAAGTGGAAAAGTTAAATAATATTAGTATCAACGTTTTCGGTTTAGAATTTGATAAAATCAATAAAACTCATTCTGTTGTAGGCCCTTTATATTTTACAAAATGTCGTAAGGGTATCCATGTTAATTTATTATTGCTTTCAAACGGAAGAAATAATCATTATTGTTATATAAAAAATATGTCGCGTTTAGTCAGTAATCAAATTTCAAGTCATGAACATGCTATTTATATTTGTGATGGATGTTTATTACATTTTCCTAGTCAAGTAAAGTTGACAGAACATCAACAGCATGATTGCTTTCATATTAAAACAGAACTACCTAATTCTCAAAAAACATCAAAAAATTGGTTTGGACAGTCAGTTTCTAATGATAAGTTAAAATTTGACAAGTTTAACAAAAAACTTAAAACACCATTTGTTGTATATGCAGATTTTGAAGCTTTTCTAACACCAATCGAATCATGTTCTAACGATCCATTAAAATCTTACACAAGTAATGTCCAAAAACATGAAGTGTATAGTTTCGGTTACTACATAAAATGCTCCTATGATGATAACTTGTCAAAGTATGAAACATATTGTGGCCCAAACAGTACACAAGAATTTATGATTCGTTTGCATAAAGACTTAAAATTTATATGTACCAAAAACAGTACTGAGGTAGCTCCTAAAGCATTATCAAACGATGATTATATTAAGGTTTCAACATCGGATACTTGTTTCATATGTGAAACTCATTTAAACGGTGAACGTGAATTTAATTACAATCCACAAACCGGACATTTTAGAGGCGTTGTACATAATATATGTAACTCGAAGTTTCGTATACCGAATTATATTCCTGTAATTTTACATAATCTTAGCCATTATGATTCTCATTTTATTGTTCATGCTCTTAATTTTGTTGATGGTGATATCGAAGTTATACCGCAGACGAAAGAAAAATATATTTCATTTTCGAAAACATTACAAATAAATAATAAAATTGTTCAATTGAGGTTTATAGATTCTATAAAATTTTTACCATGTGGCCTTAGTCAATTAGCTAATAATTTGATTGATAAAGAATTTATTTCTTTAAAACGTAACTTTCCTATTAATGAAGACTTCAATCTTGTGAGAAAGAAGGGTATTTATCCTTACGAATTTATGACATCTTTTGAGTGCTTAAACCTAACATCACTTCCAGACAAAAATCAGTTTTACAGTTCGCTGTCAGATTCTCATATATCAGATAATGATTACAACCACGCTAAAAATGTTTGGCAAAACTTTAACTGCAAAAATATGTTCGATTATTCCAACTTGTATCTTAAAACTGATGTATTACTTCTAACTGACATATTTGAAAACTTTAGAATGTTATGCTTACAAACCTATGGTTTAGATCCAACTCATTATTATACTGCTCCAGGATTAAGTTGGGATGCAATGCTAAAAATTACAAAAATAGAACTTGAATTGCTTACAGATATAGAAAAAATATCATTTATTACAAGGGGTATAAGGGGTGGGATATCTCAATGCAGCAAACGGCATGCAAAGGCTAACAATCCATTTATGGAAGATTTTGATAAAAATGTATCTACTTCATATCTTATGTACTTCGATGCTAATAATCTATACGGGTGGGCAATGTCTCAATATTTACCATCAGGGGAGTTTGAGTGGGTTGATATAAAAACAGATTATAGTGCATCGAACAATACAGAATATGGTTTTATTCTAGAAGTAGATTTAGAGTACCCCATAGATATTCATGACTTACATTCTGACTTACCCTTATGTCCTGAAAAAATATCTGTTGGGGATTCCAAAGACGTTAAACTTGTCCCAAATTTATACAATAAAACTAAATATATCATTCACTATAAAAATTTACAACAATGTATTAATCTAGGTATGAAGTTGAAAAAAATTCATAGAATATTGAAGTTCAATCAAAGTTTATGGTTAAAAAAATATATAGATTTAAATACAAATTTACGTACGCAAGCTAAAACAGATTTTGAAAAAGATTTTTATAAATTAATGAACAATTCTGTATTTGGAAAAACAATGGAGAATGTCGAGAAACGAGTTAATGTAAAATTATTAACTCACTGGGAAAATGTAGGTAAAAGTCTTGGTGCTCAGGATTTAATTGCAAAACCAGAGTTTCATAGTTTGTCTATATTTTCGGAAAATCTAGTTGCGATTCAACTTAAAAGAACAAAGGCCCTTCATAACAAACCCATCTACTTAGGTTTTTGTATATTAGATATTTCTAAAACACTTATGTACGATTTCCATTATAACTACATGCTACCCAAGTTTCCAAACAAAATTAAATTACTATACACTGATACGGATAGTTTAGTTTATGAAATTATTACCAACAACTTTTATGAAGATATCAAGCCTGATTTGCCTGAATGGTTTGATACATCTGATTATCCCTTAAATAACATATACGAATATCAAAATATAAATAAAAAAAAATTAGGTATGTTTAAAGATGAAAATGCTGGCAAAATATTAAGAGAGTTTGTAGGGTTGAGATCTAAAATGTATGCATTGGATATTGACAATACGTTTTTGGCAAAAGCAAAAGGTGTTAATAAAAGTGTTACGAAAAGTTTTAAAATGGAAGATTATAAATCTTGTTTATTTAATGAAAATGTTCAATACCGTACTATGTTAAGATTTAGGTCTATAAAACATAATATTTTTACACAACAAATTAATAAGAAGTGTCTCTCACACAATGATACCAAGCGATATATTGTATCGAATAATGTTAATACGCTTGCTTGGGGTCACTATAAAATACCCATAGATTAGTTTAGTTGTAAATGTCTGATTTATAAAAAAAAAGTCACGTAAATATCTAATGTTAAGTTATTTTTGATTATTGTATAACTACTTCTAATATTGTACTTAAGATGTCTAGCTATTAGTAACATTGTTTTATTTTTATTCTTTTTATTATTATTATTATTATTATTAATATGTGAATGATTGTATATTGTATTTCTATTTTGTATTTGAAATATAGTTTTATTCTTGCACAAAATGTTTTAGTTTATTCCAACACCTTTAACCAAACACACGTGAGCTTAAAATGTTTCATTTTATTCATCCTTTTACTGCTATAGTTGCAGGTCCTACTGGATGTGGAAAATCAATTTTTGTCACAAACTTTATTAAATATATGGAGGATATATGTGACACCCATTTCAAACAAATAACTTGGTGCTATGATGAAATGCAACCTTTGTATAATTTAAAAACTGTTAATTTCTATCAAGGAATACCAAACCTTAGCAGTTTTGATGGATGTGAACCACATCTGATAATTATTGATGATTTAATGAGAGAGTCAGATGGTCGCGTTGTTGATATATTTACGAAAGGAAGTCATCACAGAAATTTAAGTGTATTCTATATAACACAAAATTTATTTCACCAAGGCAAAGGCCAAAGAGACATATCTTTAAATTCCGGTTACATAGTTTATTTCAAAAATCCTCGCGATAAAACACAAATTAAATACTTAGCACGACAAGTATCGCCAGATAATTCGAAATTTATGGAAGATTCCTACAAAGATGCAACAAATGAACCACATGGATATTTATTAATAGATTTGAAACAGGACACAAATGATATGTGTCGTTTAAAATCTAAAATATTTCCATCAGATGGGCATTGCATCGTTTACATTCCTACAAAAGGCTTTAAGTATGGTAAAAATCAACAAATTACTATCATTCACAAATGATGCATCGACGACTAAAGACGCATAAAAGTTTACTAGCAGCTTTGCATACACTTAAACCCAAATATCAAAGAGCTCTTTTAAAATCGTGTAATGAAAAAGAAATTAATTGTATTTGCGAGTGTATTCATAACGTACTCCAGGGCAAAATTGATCTCAAGGATAAGGAAAAGAATAAGTTAAGCAAATACAAAAATATACTTCGGAAATTGGTTCGCAAAGGTGCTACGAATTTGTTTCGGAAAAATCTCATAATCCAAAAAGGTGGTGCTTTTCTCCCTATTATATTAGGTTCAGTTCTCAGTGGATTAGTAAGTTCCCTCATTTAAAATGGAGAATGCTAAAAGAATGTTGCTTGTTGAGCCAAGTGTGATAGAAAAACTAAAACAACCAAGCGCAGGTGATACTAACTTGTCCCGATTGGATGCTGATATGAATAATATTTTAAAAAGAAATATCGATGACCGTGAAAAGTGTATTTTATATTTACAAACACTCCGAAGATATCTTAACTTTACCAAGGAAGATCGCCAACCTTATCATATACCAATTATTTCTGAGGATACGAATACATTTGATGATTTAATATTGAGCTACAAAAATAAAAACTTGGATAGTAAACGTGTAGTCTCAATTGACACACCAGACAAAGAACTACTTCATAAACAAAATATTCCAGAGAAAAATAGTTATACGACTACTGAAATTCTCGATCTCATTCCAAAAACATATGCAAAAAAGGCCGTCTTGTTAATGAATTTGCTATCTTCCAATGAAAATAAAATTAAGTGGGATAATGACGGAACTGTGATTATAGATAACAAAAAGATTGATGGAAGTAATATTATAGATTTAGTGAACGACTCATTGAGACCGTTAAAAAAAAGTGATCCTATAGGATGGGAAACCTTTGCTAAAGCTTTAAAAGATATTCGAGTTCCTCTTACTTATATTGGTAATCCCAAACGGTGTGAGTTTATAAGTGGCATGCAGTCACAGTTAAACTTTTCAACGCCTGAAGAAGAATCATTCTCTACACCAACGAGTGACAAACAGAACAAAAGAAAGTTAAAGAACAAGCTGGAGTGGGAAAAATGGGAACCTTATTAGAAATACATAATCTCTATTATGATCCATCAAATCCCGCAGGTTATAGTAGTATCGACAAACTAACGAAAGCTATGAAAGGAAAAATGAAAAGAGAAGATGTAAAGAAATGGCTGCAATCACAAGAAACCTACACTGTGCACAAACCTGTACAGAGAAAGTTTCCTAGGAATAAATATATCTTATCAAATCTAAATGAACTTTGGCAAGCTGACTTGAGTGATATGAGGACTTATTCCAGGTACAATGATGGATATAATTATATTTTATGCGTCATTGATGCATTCAGCAAATATGCATATGTCAGACCCATGAAAAGAAAAAATTCAATAACTATTAAGGAATGTTTAGAGAGTATATTTACTGAGGCTAACATAACACCAACACACATACAATCTGACAAAGGAACAGAATTTATATCAAAAGATGTACAAAGATACATAAAATTGAAAAATATAAATTATTATACAACAAATAATCCAGATATTAAAGCTAGTATTGTTGAAAGATTTCAGAGAACTCTTAAGACGAAAATGTGGCGTTACTTTACGTATAAAAATACATATAAATATATCGATGTTTTACAAGATTTAGTTTATTCTTATAACCATAGTTTTCACTCTAGCATTAAGATGTCTCCTTGTGATGTAAATTCAAATAATATTATGACAGTATGGAGAAACTTGTATGATACTAAAAATAATAATTTCTCGTCAGGCAGTGTATTACCAAAGTTGCATGTAGGTGATTACGTTAGAATAACTAAAAGCAAACACATTTTTCAGAAAGGATACGAATCTAACTGGAGTGATGAAATATTTATTATATCTTCCATAATAGATAGAAACCCTTGGCCTGTATACACCATAAAAGATCTGAAAGGTGAAAATATAGAAGGTACGTTTTATGAAAAAGAATTACAGAAAGTATATTATGACCCCACTCTACATTATAAAATAGATAAAATAATACGCTCTCGCTATTCCGGTAACAGAAAGGAAGTGTTAGTGAAGTGGAAAGGTTATCCTCACAAATTTAATAGTTGGATTACATTTTCCCAATTGAAAGAAATATGAACAACCAAAGTTTTTATTTAACTTTACTTAGTAATAGTTCCATGGAATATTTTCCAGATAACAAAACTACATATTTTTCAACTAAATTACCTAAACCCATCATTTTGGAAGGAGAATGGTCCGTTGGAGTAGTTGAATTTCAATATCCTTGCACTATGTTTACCGTTCAAGAACATGAGAACGTTATATATATTACAAAATGGATGCAAATGCCTGGTGAAACAAAACCATACCTTACATACTATAAGACACATATTCCTGCAACAAACTACGATAACATCAATCATATTCTAAAGGCATTAAACAACATCAAGGAAAAAGTAAGATTTCGTTACGATGAAATTTCAAAGTTTGTGACAGTTACAATACTAGATGAGGCGATTAAATCAGTAACACTATCACCTAAGTTATCTTTACAGTTGGGATTTGAACCCAATATAAACCTCAGAGATAAGAATATTGGTAAATGTCCTGCTAATTTGCATTTAGGTTTACCTTCACAGTTATTTGTTTACTCTGACATTGTAGAACCCCAAATCGTAGGGGATGTGATGACCCCTCTTCTGAGAATCATACCATTAGATCCTTCAAAATACATATATGGTGCTAATAAAATGCATGTTTTCTCTCCACCTCACTATATATCTGTTATGCGAAGGGAATTCGATACTATTGAAATAGATATAAGAACAAGCACAGGTCAAAAAATACCATTCCAGTTCGGAACAGTGTGCTTAAAACTACACTTCAAGAAAATATATGTATAATGTATTTGAAACATAATTATAATATGAAATGCCCATATGAAGATTATTATTCTCATCAAGCGGGATCTGGTATTGGAGTAATTTACAAAGGAACACCGTATCAAAGAGGCCATGGAATCGGGAGTTTTCTAGGAGGGTTGTTTAGATCTGTTTTACCATTGTTATCTAGTGGTGCAAGAGCTATTGGTAAAGAAGCATTAAGCACCGGAGTAGGAGTTTTGTCTGACATGTTTAATGCACAACCCATAGACGATTCAATTAAAACACGTTTAAAAGAAGCTACTACTAATTTAAAACGAAAAGTAGATAGTAAAATTGAAAGAATCAATATGTCTGGTTCGGGGTATAAAATCAAACGAAAACGTTTATCTCCTTCCATTCCAGCATTGGCCACGAAAGTGAACACTACAACAAAGGCAAAAAAGAAATTCAGAAATATTAATGATATATTTTCTAATTAATTATGTCTTTTCTACATAGTCATTCTTGTGAGTGTATTAAATCAGAGTTAGATTTGTTTGCGCTACCGTCCACACAGACGAGCATTGAGAGTGGAGTATGGATACATTACAAACCTATTTCATCGCTGGCTGATGATGGACCCCTAGAATTTCAAGTTCCTGGTGCAGGAGATGACTATGTAGATTTGTCTCATACCTTGATTCATATAAAAGCGAAGATACTTAATCAAGACAACTCCAAGTTAGCAGCTGCTACAGTCGTAGCTCCAGTTAATAATTGGTTGCATTCAATATTCAGTCAACTTGATGTATACTTAAATCAAAAACTTGTGTCACCGCCAAATAACACATATGCATATCGTGCCTATATTGAAAACTTGTTGAACTATGGCCCAGCAGCCAAAAAATCCCATCTTACTTGTGGTCTTTGGTATGGAGATACAGCAGGAAAAATGAATGAGACTGACGTAAAAAATGAAGGGTTTATTAAGCGAGAGTTCATGTCAAGAGAGAGTAAAGAGATTGAAATGATTGGGCATCTACATGGCGATTTATTTAATCAAGATAAATTTTTAATTAACGGCGTTGACATGTGTGTTAAATTAGTTCGATCAAGAGAAAATTTCAACCTAATGGCAGGGTCAGTAGATTTAAAGTTTAAAGTATGTATTACAGATGCAACGTTGATTGTTCGTAGAGCTCGGATTAATCCAAGCGTATTACTTGCACATCAAAAAGTATTAGCGTCTACCACTGCTAAATATCCCATTACGCGAGCTGAAGTAAAAGTTTTAACAATACCATCAGGTGTTCAAGGTAAAACCCTTGATAATATATTCCTTGGACAAGTACCGAAAAGGTGTATAGTGGGATTTGTGAATAATGCTGCATTTAACGGAACTCTCAATAAGAATCCATTCAATTTTGCAAATTATGGTATCAATACATTTTGTTTATATGTCGATGGAAATCAGATCCCCTCAAAGGCATTGCAACCATCGTTTGGTAGTAATGTCTTTACTAGCGCATATCATACATTGTTCTCAGGAACAGGTGTACATTTTCATAATGAAGGCAATGGGATATCCAGAGATGAATATGCTAATGGTTATTGTTTGCTTGCATTTGATTTAACTCCTGATTTATCAGCTAACTCTATGAGTCATTGGAATCTTATCAAACATGGTAGCGTAAGATTAGAAGTTCGATTTGAGTCGGCTCTAACTCAAACTATTAATTGTATTGTTTATGCAGAATTTGATAATGTAATAGAAATAGATAAGCATCGTAATATATCAGTAGATTATAGTAGTTAGGTTTATTATTTTTGTATTGCTTCAATAAATAAAAATATTCAATATATGATATTTCAATGTTTTATTTGCTACACCCTCTTTAATCTTCCTATTTAAAATAAATATCATTAATAAAATTGACATTGTTGTTGGGACTGCAGAGCTGAAAAGCTGTGTTATCTACTTATACCATGGATACCGTGGAAATAAAACAGTACTTAAGTAAAATTGATATGAGCATTGAATCTAACGTATACGCAGCTAATCGTTTACCGATACATGTTCATACTCCTATGTATATCATAAGTAACTTAGATGTTGATACCAAACCTGGATCGCATTGGGTAGCCATACATATAGATGGGAATGGATTTGGGGAATACTTTGATTCATTTGGTCGAGCACCTCAAACATATCATAGATCTTTTTTGAAAACGAATGCAAGGATGTGGAATTACAACACTAATCGTATCCAAAACGATTTCACAACCGTATGTGGAGAGTATTGCATCATGTACATATATTATAAGTATCATGGTAAATCAATGTATGATTTTCTGAAATTGTTTGATGACAACACAATTTGTAATGATATAACAATTGATGAATTTTTTAATAGAATTTTTTAATAAATAACGTGAACAAATTTACTGTGGATTTTACAATGATAAATACCTCTCATTTAGTTTACATATTGTATAAATTGGTTTATCTCTCTAATAACTTCTATTTTCTCTAAAACAATCATTATCATTTTTGTAGAATGACATAGTAGGTATATGAAATAATACAAGAAAATTGCTTAAAAATAGTTTATTTTTAATTTAGATACAAAATCATTTACAGAATTGTAGGGGAATATGAGATAGGTCGCAAATTTTCTAATGCAAGTATTTGTTGGGATTCTTCTTCTTCTTCTTTTGCCCAATCGTATGATAGAGGGTGTATATATTGCGGTTGTAGGACACTTCCAATGCACGGTGAGTACACGTTATTAGACATAGATTGCGAGTCGCGAGCAATTCCTTCCTGAGTACATATTGTACAAAAAGCCATCATAATTTCGACTCCGTCCATTACGTCTTCACCATCGTTGGACGTTACTGAAAAACGATGCGTTGGACACGGTGTAAAGTATGGCTTGATGTCACAATCTTCTATCATGTTCTCGGGTAACTCACCGGTGATATACCAGAATCTGATATATTTAGAGTATTTTTTCAATATAGTTGATTTTCCCCACATTTCTATAACTTGTTTTAAAAATGACATATTTCAGCTACTAGTTGAAGTTTTTGAATGAATGGTACTGTATCAATGCCTGTAGAAACATTTATATACCCAATGCCGTGGGTGGGGGCGCGATACTTCTAGTTAATGTTATCTCTTCTTTTGCTTTTACTTGTATAAATTTTTATTAGATGAGTCACGGTGAGAGCGTTACATTCCTTGGAGTTTGTCCTCGATAAAATATTTTGAACAATTGTGCTTCCCGGCGAGTGTCTTTGTAATGTTGTAAATGATGTCTCGCGTACTTTGATAACGTTTATCATCTTCTGATTGCACATAATATTTTACTCGAGCATCGGAGTATTTTATTCATATCATAGACATCGATTTTTATGAGATGAGTAGCGGTGAGAGCATCATCTTCCTTGGAGGAAATATAAGAGACTCCGTCGTCACGTGCTGCTGATACATATGAAGATTGTACTCCGAGTTTTTTCTTCTTTTTGGGCTTCTCAAAGAACATGTCTATGTCATTTATTCTTTTGATATTATTGTTTTTCTTCATATTAACAACTAATGAATCGTCAGGTTCCTCGCTGGTTGTTAGCTTCTAGTTATTTATATGCCCAATGCTGTGGGTGGGGGCGCGATACTTCTAGTTAATGTTATTTCTTCTTTTGCTTTTACTTATATACATTTTTATAAGATGAGTCACGGTGAGAGCGTTACATTCCTTGGAGTTTGTCCTCGATAAAATATTTTGAACAATTGTGCTTCCCGGCGAGTGTCTTTGTAATGTTGTAAATGATGTCCCGCGTACTTTGATAACGCTTATCATCTTCTGATTGCACATAATATTTTACTCGAGCATCGGAGTATTTCCAATAATTAATAGGTTCGATGTTGCGTATTTTATTCATATCATAGACATCGATTTTTATGAGATGAGTAGCGGTGAGAGCGTCATCTTCCTTGGAGGAAATATAAGAGACTCCGTCGTCACGTGCTGCTGATACATATGAAGATTGTACTCCGAGTTTTTTCTTCTTTTTGGGCTTCTCAAAGAACATGTCTATGTCATTTATTCTTTTGATATTATTGTTTTTCTTCATATTAACAACTAATGAATCGTCAGGTTCCTCGGGCGTGTCCGGAAAATAGTAGCTTTTGAATGTGTCTTGCTGAAAGAGAACATAATACAGGTTAATTTTATACTACGACACTTTATTATTAGGTTATCGAGAGCTGGTTCATTATACATGGACAATTAATGCAAAAAATATGGAAATACCTACAGATATCACATAGGAAATGAAAAGATTTCACTAGATAATTAGCAAATCATAAAAATGAGAACAACAATACTATGAAAAAAAAAAATACCGAAACACCTACAGATATCGCGGGCATGAATATGTACATACATGTCTAGAACGTGTGCACACAGGAAATTAAAAGTTTTCAACAGATAATTAAGAAATTAAGAAAATACTCACATCCATTATATAGTAGACTCGGCTCACTTTCACTGTCACAATGATGTCCTTTGAGCCATGCTAGCTAAATTTATATGGAAGGAGCGGAATGTGGGCGGAAACATTAGCAGATATCCTTATCTGTATTGTGGATAAAGGAACGGATGCATCGACCATTAAGGCAAGCGATAAAAAAAGAATGTAGAGATACCGTTGAGTGCTTTCTAAGTAAAGTGAAGAATTACGTGAATAAGTCAATAAAATCGCGAATGAGATAATAAAGCCAGAAATAAAATTAATTCACCGTTAAGCGACCCGCGAATTGATTAATCGAACCGTGAATAAAGAAAATTCGCGCATAATAAAACCGCGGATTACTTAATTGAAGCGTGAATAAAGTTGATTCGCGGCTAGTAGCCGGTGTATCCCGAAGAATCGAGTTTTCGTGAGCCAGAACCGGCATATCCCTACTACTGCAGAGCCAGAACCGGCATATACCGCGAAACTCGATTGTTTGGGATTCACCGGCTACTAGTCGCGAATTAACTTTATGCGCGCTTTAATTAATGAATCCGCGGTTTTATTGATTGACACGTAATAAAACCGCGAATCGTTTAATTGAAGCGCGAATCAAGTTAATTCGCGGCCGCGAATTGGTTTATCGAACCGCGAATTGATTAATTGATCCGCGGATAAAGGTAATTCGCGCCTAATTAAACCGCGAATTACTTAATCGGCGCGCGGATTAAGTTAATCCGCGGTTAATTACCCCGCGAATCACTTAATATAAAGTTCATATCACTTAATATAAAGTTCATTCGCGACTAGTAGCCGGTGAAACCGGTCGAAACGAGTTTTTCGCCCTATTTTCGCCCTACAAGTGAGTTAGAACCGGCGAATATCTACTACTGTTACTTCCAGGCATCCCCACCTTGGACGAAAGGAAAAAAACCAAGGTATTGTGTCAGGTTTTTGATGTTACGTGAGGGCCCCGTACATTTATGTGGTCGTTATTATTCGAAATTTAAAATGAAATTTTACCTTTTTTTTGCAACTAAAATGTCCAGACTTTTTTTAGAAAATACCTTTTTCGCATTTTTTTCGGCAAAAAAGTAGACCGAATATTCGGCCGATTATCTAAATGAGGAGTCAAACTTTCATTATATAATTAAAAATGTACGACCACGATACCACCGCTGCGCACGCTGTGCACGGCGCATTTTAACTGCGTAATTTGTTTGACAACGTCATTTCGTGCGTAAAGTATTATTTTGTGGACGTTAACACATACATTTTCTGTCAAACCGAAGCTAGTCACACGTGTATAGCTTCTTACGTTAACCAACTGCAACGCACGTGCAGTTGGTTAACGTAAGTCGAATTCTGCCGTAAATCCCACGCGATGTGACCGTGGCTTAAGTCATCGTTTTCACGCGACTAGTTTTCCTTGCCGTGTCATTTAGCAGTTTTAGCACACTACACATTCGAAATGCGTCGCGTTAACTACAAACATTAAAATAATGAAGTCACATACATATGTTCTTATATGTACTAGTAAATGAGTTAGAACGATATTGCTTGACCGTGTGCATAACTTTAAACAAAACGAAAACTTAAATTTTTTATTTTGAAGGTAAAATGTCCGGATTATTATAATGTCCAGCTAATTAAAATGTTAACACACTCAAACCCCCGCACTAGGATTCCCTGTGTCGCGGGTGTCGTGGACAACACAAATTACACATCACTAGCTAAAGCTAACACCCATGACCCGAGAACTATCACATAAATATCTGCCCCGGCCGGAATTCAAACCCGGGACCCCTAGCTGTGCAGGTAGGGTCACTACCAACTAGGCTACGGGGTCGTCAATACTTCGGACTTTTTAAATTTTGTTGGTAACCCTATTACCCCACAGCGTGACCTGAGTCCAGATATGGAACACTTTTCCTCAAGATGTTTATACAATACACCTACGTTATATGTAAACATAATCATATAATCATATGTTAATGTATGCGGGTAGTTATGAATCCATAATTTAAGCTTATTACGAGCAATCTGGGTTAATAGTGCTAGATAACTCTGTCCTTATACCCTAGATAGAGGCTTTATGACACAGTTGTGAACACACCGTGTTCCAAGTCGGGGGTCAGGACTTGAGGCAAACACCTTTTGAGGTCTGTTTATATTTTAATACCTACTAGTCCTAACTTAGACGTCGCGTCGTCGCCGCGTCGGTCCCGGTTGTGGTTAGGTAATAATCGTTGGGCCATGTCAGAAGCCTTCCGGCAGCATAAAGACTTAAGACACGCGTTGGCCACTAACCTCACCACCAATTGACACTGAAGCAGCGTGGATGAGTATAGGCCTAGGCCTCAGTTATGAGGAGACACCTGTGCTCCATGGTGGGCCATTAGTGGGTTCAGGCTAGGATACAACAGGGGATCAATAACTCTTCTCATATTCTGCCGTCTAGCGACTGTTAAAAAGTCACATTTTATAGCGTTAGTTGTTATTAGAGTATCTCGTACTAACTTTTCCTGGGATGATTCACAAAAACTGTTAGGTGCAAAGAGCTGGTATTGTTTTTCCCTGGTTTGGTGTATGTAACTAATTTGCAAATTTGTCCAGACGTACTACTTATTAACATTTAAAGATTCAGATGAATGAAAAGTGTCAGTGTTAGGGCTATAAATGACAATAAATAAATGGTTCAATTGAACAATAAAATGACGATTATGGTATTTCGTTAAATTTTTATGCCAATCATACGAGTAGTACTACTAAATAAGTAGTACTAACTAATCTCCTTTACGTTACGAGCCCAGCAGAATTATTATTACGAACAGGCGGTAAAGCTAACCCATGTAATGGTAAGTGACCTGTGGACCAGAATAACCAATGCAACGCAGGCCATTTCTTGACAGAAGAGCTTTTTTACGCTTGTCGAACGTTGCCAAGTTGCCATGTCGTGTCGTAGAGTTCTGAAAAGATTTCAGAAGGATGTTTGTTCCTGACGGAAACCAGATTATGGCGATTGCAGCGATACTAACCGATGTTTGCTTCTTCCACAGATAGTATGATGCGTTGGTGGTGGTCACTGTGCGCGGTGGTGGCTGCCGTGCGGCTGGCGGCCGGGGGGTCGGCCGATGGGACCGCGGGGTCCGCGGACTACCTGCTGCCGGGGGATCTGGCCCCCGCGCACTACGACCTCAAGTACACCTTCGACTTGGACCCCAAGACCAACTTCAGCTACTACGGAGTCGTTGATATCCTGGTAAGTCTCTTAAACCTTATCATAATCATTAGAAATTCACAAACTTCTATTTGCAAATTAAAAGACGCTCAAACACTTGCTGCGGCTGTAATTAGAGGCAGACACCGCCACTGCCTCTAATAACAGCCCTTTTAAATCAATTCCATCGATACGATGACTCGTGCAATCAACTTATGAATAATATGACAATAATTGTCGAGTGCGCCGGTCGCGGCCGGCAGAGGCCGGTAACCTGATTAATATGCGGAGCGCGTGTATCGGACGTGGGTGGTAGGTGGTAGGTACCACCGCGTACTAGACGAAGGTTTTCCTTTACATTATATTTCATCTAGTGTATTTGTCGCGGAAAGCGGAACGGGTTTGGTAGCGGGTGGCGAAGGATTTTTACTAAACTCTTCCGAGTGTTATTTTGAGCTGACCAATATGTTGGCTTTGTTGCATGGATCACAGCCGCAGAGTGTTATTGCATTTAAATGTTTTGTGTCCATGATAATAAGTATAAGTTTTAAATAACACTATCTAGGCAAATAAAATATTACTAATATTATACTTATATTATGCAGATAATAAATATTCTCATTCCAGAAATCTGAAATAGAAAAGAAGTTTAGTATAGATGTTTCATGACTGCGTTTGGGTATATCTGTTGGATGATGATTGATCAACGTAGCGTAGAATGGTATCTATAAATGACTCGAAATTACCACCACAGGATATGTCATTACGATACATAATCTTCATTTTACTTTTTATTTTATCTTTTTAACCGACTTCAAAATAGGAGGAGGTTCTCAATTCGACTGTAATTTTTTCATGTTTGTTACGTCAGAACTTTCGACTGGTTGAACCGATTTTGATGATTCTCTTTTTATTTGAAAGCTGGTGCTGATTATGTACCTTATGACTATTACTTTAGACATTGTACCTAAGACAGTACGATATTGAGTCGTGCGGTAGCTGGAGGTCAGTGAGTGGCCGTTCGTTTACATAGAAAAGGACATAATACCTACTTGTTTGTATTTCGTAAGTACATACCGAAGGCATTATCCTTTTAATTTTTTCCTTAAGACGAAGCGGTTATTTTCCGTTGTGACTAAAGAAAACAACTAATGTAATGATGTCAATTTGAATTGTGGCAAATATTAATCTCGAGTCTGTGTCACCAGCGATTTCTGGTTAAGGAAAACTTGTTTTTAAATTAAGTACACAATTGTTAAATGTAAGACTAAATAGTCTTTTTAATGAAGTGAAAGTAGGAAGAACACGCAGCACCACCGATCCTTCCACTGCCGTCCATGACAACTGCAACCGACCCAGGACAAGGCTCAAATCGGTGTTAGAACGTTAGTTGATTACTGTGGCAGTTAGAATGGGGCAGGGACTTAAACGACTTCTGTTCTGTCGTCTCTCACGACACCCTGATCTGGTACCGTCGGATTCGGGATTGGGGATAAAATACTTTAAATACTGCCAGTATTCTAGGGCGCCCCAATATTGCCGATTGGGCCGACGCGAAATGTACTTAATTCACAAGATTCAAAATTAAAACAGTGTTCCAATACGTATTATAAAATCAATCTTTAACAAGCAGTGATCGAAACCTGATTACGAAATGATGAAAAAGTGACGAATGTATTTCAATTTGCTTGTGTCGAAAGACTTGAAAAAGCCTTGCGAATTAATGTTTTATTATTCGCCGCACCTCGCATACAATACAATTTAACATTACAAATTTAAATGTCGGACATTTTCAGCTTTAAATATAGGTGCCTACAATAAATCGTTCGATCAAACTGACTTGCAGCCTTGCTTCAAACAATTTAGCGGTTTTTGTGACAAAAACTGACGACAATGGCCGCGTTCGGTGGTCGTTTGTGGCTATACGATGGGCGCCAGTGGGTGTTGCCAAAGATTATTTATTATTATATTTAAATAAATAAATAATAAAGCTACACACCTATAGTTCACACTACGGTCCCCTGTGTTATTATTAATAATTAAGTGGAATTATTTAAATTGCAAAATACATAATTACTAGCTGACCCCGCGAACGTTGTTCCGCCACATAGATTACGTACTTGAAGTGAATGAATACGAAAAGCGCGATTTAAATTTGAGGGGTGGGGGTAGGGAAGTGATAATTTGGGATTGAGTATATGTTTTTATGCCACACCATAATAAAATAAACAAAACAAAACATGTCAAAAAATGTAAAAATAAACTTTTCGTGCAGTCTCTAAATGTTATACCGGATTGCCTGGAAGATATCGCTTTAAAACGTTATCGTTTTATCGTCCGCCCATTGTTTTGTAGTCCTTATGTACCTATGCTTTTATATGTATTTTTATTTAGTGGCGCCAAAACAATGTGTGAAATATAATTTTAAAGTGATATTATCGCGGACACTAAACATTATAATGTATACGGGTATTCACGATTTCGAATTTTTTTACCGATATTTTGACCCAGTTGCATGGATCATGGTCACGGCGAGACTGAAATAGAAAATACTGAGACTGAATAGTGTGAAAATAAAATAAAATAGATAAAAAAGTCTGTTTACTTTTTTCCGAGTCATATTCAAAAAGATATTTTACAGAGATGTAACTTTTTTGTCGCTATACCTATAGCTTATCAACATTAAAATTTCCAAAAAAATGGTATAGATTTGAGTCCGGTACAGTTTTATTTATAGTAAAGGTATTATACATACATTAAGTATATCAACTTATTCGATCATGATTGGCCTGTGCTCGAGGCCAAGGTCAGATGTTGTTAGTGTTCTTACGCTGCGACGGCCACATCATTGCATTCTGTAAGTACCTAAGTACATCTAGGTTATAAACATTTTACAATGTAAAGTTTTAATATATGGGGGATATTATTATATGGGCGAACGGTTATAAAACTTATAAAGTATGTAATATTAAAAGGTATTAAATTATGTTCAGTAAGGTTGAATTAGGTTCAATTAGGTTTAGGTAATGGTTAGGCCTTGGTTTACTTGCGAAACGAGGGGTTATATCCCGTCTGAGGTATAAACTCAGGTCATGGGTGTCATTTGTGTTGTCCATGCCACCCTCGACACAGGGAATCCTAGTGCGGGCCTGCGGGGGCAATAGTCATAGTTAACAATCTTAAAAAATTGCAAAAAATTGACGTTCATAAGTGTATGTATCAAACTTACATGAAATAAATGATTTGAGTTTGGGTTTAACATATTGTAATACAAAGTGCCCTGCCGCCGCGTCTGTCTGTTCGCGATGAACTCAACACTGAACGGATTTTCATGCGTTTTCACCAATAGACAGACGGATTCGTGAGAGATGTTTGTACTCGTAATTTATTCAAGTTTTGTGTAAATTGGTTGTTATAATTATGACGATAACGTTGAGAAAGTCGGAAAAAATCAGGCCGCCTGGGAGCTTTCAGGGAAAACGCTGCTCTTTGAGATATAACAAAACAATGTATGGGTGGAATATTCCTCTTTTATAGGTCCACAATAAACTCCGCGTAAGCATAATTATGTCTATATTTTAAGGATAGTTTAGTTACTACACCCATTTTAATTTAAAAAATGGTCACGTACAATGCGGTAGGTAACTGGAAAGCTATTAAGAGGGATACAGTATTCCTTATCGACTTAAATATGTTACTTTTAGTCACCTTAATCATTTCAGGCACATTATGATAAAAGCCTTCATACAATATAATTTAAACGAATATCTTAGTAGTTATCGCAAAATAAAACGAAAACTAACGCGCGTGAAAATAAATCGTGCGCGTGTTATTTGGAGTGAGAGTACTAAAGGACTGGTTTCCAGAAGCGAAGCGAGGATATGTTTACTAGTTTAACATATTTTGTCACCAAGTAGAAATTCTGTGTTGAGACGCGGCGAAGCGCGGCGCGGCGGCGCGGCGTGGCAGGTGAAAATTACCAAATGGTCTTTCTGACCCTGTGTTCTCTGTGACGCGGGCCATTAGAATACAATACAAATCAGAAAGTGGGCCGCGAATGTTATGTTTGGAATAATTGGCTAGTATTGTATGTACCTATTTAGATGTGTGATGTAATGGAGAGTGTCTTTAACTTTCCTATCGTTGTCAACGCTACTAGATACTCTATTGGAAACCGGTCACAGGTCGGTTGAGGAGTTTGATGGAGCGATGGCTTTGCATGGTGTTTTATTTTTCTATGTAGTACTAAATTCAAAATAAAACATGATTGAAAAATTGTTTAAAAGGCTACCACTTTGACCACCTACCATCAGGTGGCTTGTCTGTTTTTACGTCAGCCCTTCAGGCTATAAAAAAAATTTAAACGTACTATACCAGCATTCGAAACCACGAAGGCCTGCCTGACGGGTCCCTGCCACCTAAATCGCGCGTCGCAAGACATCTACAATTTCTGTAATTAACATAATATGGAACTCTGTTTGACGACCCGGATGGCGCAATGGTTAACACGCCGGAGCGCCGTTCCGAGGGTCCTGGGTTCGATTCCCAGTGAATGATGAATTTAAAGGAGATCGCCAAAATTGGGCCAAATATTTTTGGTTCGTTACAGAAACAATATTACCACCAAAAAAAACTAGATTTTTTTCTGATTAAATATTCCGTAAAAGATTGTTAAGTTTCTATGGGAATGTGATTATAAACTTACTTTACTTTAATGGACAATTTCAAGTATCGAGTTAAATCGATTATCCATTCATTGTAACTAAAAACAAGTTTTTGTAAAACGGTCATTCAATGCACAATCGAAATATTTCATGGACAAAATGTAATTGTAGGCATGTACAAAAATAATAAAACAAAGGAGAAGTTATTAAGTAACATCTATTTGTCGGAGATGGTAAATCGATGGTACAGATTAGTCTGTGATGCGCGTGAATCGATGGTATTGGTTATCTATGGTTCGTGAAGATCGCGAGGTCTGTAAAGTTATAATCTGTTGTGGAACGTCAAGCTGACAGTAGTCCTCTGCAGCAGCAGTAGCAGTCTGTAGCAGTCCTCTGATGCCCGATATGGAATTCTTATAAAATAATGATAAAATCTTGATATTTATAAAATAAAGAACAATTTCTTATTTCAAAAAGAAATCAAAAAAATAAAATAGCATACCCTACATAGATTATTTATATTATCCAAACGTATTTTTGGATCATATACCTTACCACAGAGTACTCTGTGGTAAGTACTCTGTGGTAAAGTACTATAATAACCTATGTCATTAATTTTGATTTTTCTCATTAACCCCATAGAAATTTTGAAAAATTGTTTGAAATAATAAAATGTTATATTTTTGTCTATTTAATAACATAACAATCATTGATGTAACGTTTCATACGTGTACTTGGCCCAAGGATGTATGGGATTCTGGCGGTCTCCTTTCCGTTCTTGGTCTGGGTGTGTGTGTTCTTGTCGTGTGTGTTGTCCATGGCACCCACGACACCGGGAATCCTAGTGCGGGGCTGTGAGTGTGTAGCGTTATTTATTTATTTATTTATTTGTTTCCAGCTGAAAGTTAAGAAGAACACCGCGAAGATAGTCCTCCACGCCCAAGACTTCACAGTGGCCGAGGATAAGGTCACCGTCGAGGGTCAGGACAAGCCGTCAGTCCTGGGTGTGCAGCTCAATAACACTTACAACTTCCTCACACTGACCCTGGACAAGGAGCTGGTGGAAGGCCAGAACTACACCCTCACGATCCCCTTCCACGGCAACCTGCAGCAGGGACTCGATGGGGTCTATATCAGCTCCTATGTCAACAAGAAGACCAAGAATAAGGAGTGAGTACAGAATTGCCACATTTTTTTTTAAGTGAAACTTCAATATTACCGAACGTAGTCAAGAGAAATTTTTTAGGGGGACAAAAAATTTCGTCGCGTGTTTTTAACCGGAAAGTGACATTTTCGTTACGTTGGCCCGCGGATAAAAGCTTGTAGGTACCTATAAAGGTATATTTTTATTGTTATTTTAACTTTTGTTTAACAAGACAAGTGTTAATAAACTCCCTAGCAGGAGGTAATAATTAATAATCATCTTAAGTAGATTAACAATCAAATTCTGAAGCCGGTCGTAGTAATCACATACCTATGTGCATTGTTTTGTTATAATACCTATTCGTAGGTGTTTCGTTCGGCGTGTATATAATTTTATCGTGACTAAACATTGACACTGTTAGAAAAAAATAATGTTCTTGAACTCAAACTGACAAAAAATTGACTATTTGATTTGACTAAGTATTGACTGACAATACTATTGATCTAAGTTTATACCTAGATAAACGCTGGCACTTCATTGTTTGCTGCAAACTAAAATGTATTACCTAATTACTTTTAAATCTTTTTAGGTGATTCTATCGGCCAATTTATCATGATTGTTGCAGTGTTGCTGGGAATATTATTTATTACTTGAACAGTAATAATTAATATTGTCGCGTAACGCGTAGATAGATTCATCTGTTAACGGGTTTCGACGCGTGCCAGAGCCGTCATAGCAAGCAATGTGGAAAATGTGCGAGCAGGATAAAATAAATAAAATTGAAAATGGATTTTTTAGAAAGTTTTAGAATTTTTAGAAATAGAAAAGAAAGTACAGTAAAGAAATTTCTAGAATGTTCTCGGCGAAATAAGAACAGCAATTTAAAAAGATGTTTAAATTTGGAATGTTGGTGTTCGAAATTAGGTAGGATCTTAGAATAATTACACTATTCTAAGGGTAGGATATACTTACATTCCATTACAATGGCTCACGTTCCCCCGCCACAGTAGCGTTAAACGTTAAACGCATCTTACGCATCCATCTCGGAAGTCCACTAAGAAATTTCAGTACTGAACGATTCGTGAGTGTCTGAATACATTTTACGAGTAGGTATATCACGGCTTACCTCACGTTTTAATTGTCGGATTCGCCCGACTAGTTTCGGACCATTCCGAGGTCCTTCATCAAGAGCCGTCGCCGACGAGACCGCGGTTCAGCGAAACTAGTCGGGCGAAAACGTGAGGTAAGCCGTGATTTACTCGTAAGAAATTTCACTTTAAAAATGAGTTATCTTTAATTTGGAAGTTAATAATGTGTTGTTTAATAGGTACCTGGTGACGACGCAGTTCGAAGCGATATCGGCCCGCAAGGGGTTCCCTTGCTTCGATGAACCCATGTACAAAGCCACCTTCAGGCTGACCATCGGACACCACAAGGATTACTCCGCCGTCTCCAACATGCCGGTCGCTGTCTCTACCACCGACAAGTGAGTTCTATACCTATAACTGGCCCACTACTGAGCAAGGTGTCCTCATCGTTGAGGAAGCCTAGAGCATACCACCTCGCTGCTCCAGGGCGGATTGGTGGAGGGGTTAGTGGTCTACCTGAGTATTGGAAGTTTTTAAGCTGCCCAAAGGCTTCCTGGCTTAACGATTGCCATCTAACGATCAGAGATTGTAATCTGTTATCACGATTACATATCGCCCATCTCTGCTAACGATAAAAACCGAGACCGACAGCTTTATGTGCCCTCCAAAGCACGGAAACGCTCAAGAGTTTTTGTCACTAGCGGTCACCCATCCAACTACCGACCGCGCCCGCTGTTCGAAGTTTGTTCCTCCGATTTATTTTCTATCTTTTTAACGCATTTTTTTTCAGCGCGATGGATTCATTCTGGTCGTGGCCGATCATTGCGGAAACTTTCAAGTAATTTCTTTTATTTAGCTTTTTTTTCGTTACTGTAAAATTCTTCTAATAATACGTATATTTTTTTAAACTTTATTTTATAAACAGTTATAAAATGCGATCTTAAATGCCTAAAGGCATACCGAACAATTAATATCTGCTTTCTTATCATATTTAATAATCTAAGCATATCTTTCTCTTTCTTTTTAATCTGTAAGCAATAGCTTTGTTTGGTAGGAGAACGTGAAAAATCACTAAGTTACTGAGTAATGTCTCCTGTGGTTCCAGGAAGGAGAGCAGTGAGTTCGTGTGGGACCAGTTCGAGAACTCGGTGCCGATGTCCACGTACCTGGTGGCGTTCGTGGTGTCCACCTTCTCGCACGTGACCAGCCCGCCGGACCTCTCCACCACCACCTTCCGGATATGGGCGCGGAGTGACGCTATCGACCAGGTATTTGGACATTGCCCTCTATCATGTGCCGTCACTACGCCACGTACACTACATAAGGTGATAATACAGTCACGGTAATAGTATCATACAGTATACACACAATAGACATATACACGATAATAGTATCATATTCCATCTCCATACAAACGGTCGGAACGCGAATCGTACCTACGCGCCTCGGAGTTCGGTACATACTCGGTACGCAACGTGGGTTTGTAATCGGAAAGCGTGCCATTTACCTACCTACTTACGTTCACTACAACTAGAAAGAGGCAGTCCTAGCGTGCGCGGCTGTAGGCATTTATTTCAAGGACAGGGCCGAGTCACAATACTGTATGATACCATTACCGTGGTACAGGTACATTCGCGTCCAACGCGCCTCACGTGTTTCGCAAGATCCCCCCCTCAAATTGTAGATTGTGCTCGTCTTGGCAAACGCAACCATAGACCATAAAATAATATTCTTTGTCATGCGTTCCTTCGCATCCGGTCCTGGCTTCTGCTCCATGTAATAAACCGTTAAACTCCTTGAACTCTTATTCCCCAGACATCGTACGCAGCGACGGTGGGCCCGAAAGTGCTGAGCCACTTCGAGAAGTTCTTCAACGTGTCGTTCCCGCTGCCCAAGCAGGACATGTTCGCCATCCCGGACTTCTCCGCCGGCGCCATGGAGAACTGGGGGCTCATCACCTACCGGGAGACCGCGCTACTGTACGACAAGGACCAGAGCTCCTTCACGTACAAGGAGCGGGTCGCTGAGGTGAGAGAGAGTTTCCTTCGTCCAGGGTGTTTTTCATGTGAAAGAAAGATACAACGCAGAAAGTCCACCACGTAGCGAGTTGGTAGTGACCCTGCCTGCGAAACAAGGGGTGTCGGGTTCGATTCCCGGCCGGGGCACATGTTTATCTGACAGATAAATGTTTGTTCTCGGGTCATGGTGTTAGTGACGTGTAATTTGTGTTGTGCATGACACCCGCGACACGGATTTCTAGTGCGGAGGTATGAGTGTGTTAGCGTTTATTATGTATTTATTAATAAAGACAGCGTTTATTTTGTCACTCAATGCAATGGAGAAGGCAAAAGGGTCAAAATATTACTATCAAATACACCTAAAATCCGAGCTTAGGTCATATACATTACATAACTTTTTATTTCACTTCAATACATGCAGTATTTCCGAAGTTATAAAGACGAGACGTTCAAGCCCTTTTTTGAATTTCCGCGCTTACGCTATGACGTCACGAGTAAGTTCGGCCGCGAGCACGATACGGCGGAAGTATAGAAAATATGGGTCTATGCAGTTCAAAAATCTATAACTTTCTTATTTCTATAGATACAGACTTGAAATTTTGCATAGATGTAGTAGATAGTATGTGAATTATATATGTTATTTTATTATTGATAACTAAGGTTTGCTCGCGGCTTTACTTGAGTTTAAATTAACATTTCGGTCAAAAATCCCTATCAACTACGCGCGACTACTGAGAGATGACGTCATCGAGTAGTGACCGCCCGCCTGCGTTTTTAAAAAAACCAACGTCCGTAAATACGCACTTTGATCGTTAATATCTCAGCCATTTATTGAGATATGGAAAAAGTAAAAACACAGTTTTTCTTGTAATTTTTTATAGATTTATTTGACGTGTAAAAAAAAATTCGTTTGCCTGGTCCATTCAGTATACCTATTCGGAGAAGAGAGCAGTGGAAGATAATGGGGGCCTATATTATGGGACAACCGGAGCAACAAACTGGCTACTGATACACATAATGTATATATAAAAAAATCAAATAACTATTATTGTAATTTTATATGTAGAATGCAAGGCGACTCGGAAAGTTTCATGAATGGTATATGATGGTCCGGTTGTAAACACCTCCGTCCCCAGGTGATAGCGCACGAGCTGGCGCACCAGTGGTTCGGCAACCTGGTGACCATGCGGTGGTGGTCGGACCTGTGGCTCAACGAGGGGTTCGCCACGTACGCGGCGTCGCTGGGCGTCGCGGCGGCCGAGCCCGCCTGGCGCGCCGAGAGCCTCTACGCCGTCGACAACATCCTCGCCGTGCTCACGCTCGACGCCTTGGAGTCCTCGCATCCGGTCAGTTACACCAGCTCGTCAACTTGTGGCAACAGCGCACTCACGTGACAAGCCTGAATCACGCTGTCCAAGTTTTACACAAGAACATTATCAGATCAGCTCGGCCGCTCCCCAGGCAGGCCTCGCCTCCTGGTGGGACATCTCTCTTTGACAAAAACTAACTGCACTATATTAAGATTCCCTATGGTCCGGCTTTCTTACACAATCCTCAAAAAATCTTTCGTAAATTTATTAATGTCAATACCTTATCGAAGAGTAGAATAGTAGTAGAATTGTAGACTTACGCTAATGACTAACTGAATATTGGACCAATAATATATTGGGCCATAACTGTCCCAGCAGTGGGCTCGGGTTTCCTCACACAATATCAGGGGCACAGCCATAATCCACCACGCTGGACAAGTACGGATTACCAGACACACATCTTTGACAACATTTTATGGACACGCTTCCCTGTTTGGAAGTCCCAACATTCTCAAACGACTTGGTTGTTACTGCCGTTACAAGGGACCTTAGTTATGTTTGGAATTAAGTGTGGATTTTACATGTTCTAACTAAGTGTACCCTTGCAGGTATCAGTCCCGATAGAGGACCCGAAACGGATATCGGAGATCTTCGACACGATATCGTACCGCAAGGGCTCCACGCTCATCCGGATGATGTTCATGTTCCTCGGGGAGGACGTCTGCAGGGCGGCCTTGACTAGGTAACACCGGCTTTTTGTTATTGCTATTGTTAAGGTACGATTCCGAAGCTAATTTTCAAGCAATGGCAAGGCAAGCCGGTCTCACAAACATTTATACTACAAAGTAAAAGACTGCACACAAATTACCTATATCAACTCAAGTCGGTTCCATTTCCACTTATAAGGACATAAGAAAGCATTGAGGTGTGAGCTTTGTTTCAAGTTCTTTACGGTTGAATTGTCGGTCGGATCGGACTTGGCCTTAGGTACATACGACGCCTCACGCGTTTGAATCAGTTCTCACACGATATGAAACTAATATTTTAATGGTTTCCAATTGGAGTAAAGTCGGAGTTGTGTGGATGTAATGGCGCAGACCTCAATGCAATGTGCCTATCGTGTGTCGGGTCTAGGCGCCAAATAATAACCCTAAAGTTATCATTGACACCTGACCGGGGAAAAGTAGACCTGGAAGCCATCCATGAAATCTTCTCTAATTACGACGATTTTAGACGACAGCCTTTTGCATTGTAAAATTTAATCCAACTGTACACCGGGCACCACAACAGCTACCTGACGAAGTACTCGTACGCGAACGCGGCGCAGGACGACCTGTGGGCGGAGCTGACGGCGGCGAGCGCGGCGCGCGGCGCGCTGGCGCGGAACGTCACCGTCAAGCAGGTCATGGACACGTGGACCACGCAGACCGGCTACCCGCTGCTCACCGTCACCCGCGAGTACGGCGACCGCTCGCTCACCGTCAGCCAGGTGGGTGACGCTTTGATTTGATAGCAAACGACCATGCAGCACGTGACTTATATCCAAACGGGTACCTAAGATTTTGAATTGTTTTCACGTAACCTTTCACGTTAAACTAACCTCCGAGACGGGACACAGTCTCACCTGATTTGCCGTTCTTATAAAGCTACTCAATTATGGAGTCGTTTCACGGTCAACTATCTTCTTCGTATCCCTTAACTGTCCCACTGCTGGGCTTGTGTCTTCGCTCACAGTGTGGTGAGTACAGGCCATAGTGCGGATTGGTAGACTTCACACAACTCTAAACGATTACGGCTTCGGTTCTCAACACATCTTACCTGTTTTTTTCTAGAGCCGAATGTATGGGGAAAGAGTGAATAGGATTTTACAAAGTTAATGCGTTTACTATCTTTAGACGACATCGCCACATCAGGTGCAATTGTTGTCAAGTTTTAACTTAGTATCGTGTATAAAAAGTTCCTCGTTTTTTTCCAGAAACGCTACCTATCCCTGGACGCGCGCTCGCCGACGTCGGCGTCGTGGTGGGTGCCGCTGAGCGTGCTGTGCGAGGGCGAAGCCCCGGCCGCCGGGGACAAGGTGCAGTGGCTGGCCGACAGCGAGGGCCTGGCCACGCAGCACCGGTTCGAGCACGGCGCGGGCAGCGACGAGTGGGTGCTCTTCAACTATGATATGATTGGTGAGTGTTAAGAGATACTATAGCTACTTGTAACTTTTTTACTTAAAGAAGTTCAAGTATTGTTTTAAAAGGGGCAGTGACCTCAGCGTAGACTAATGATCATTGATCTCTGGGTCATACATTGGTAACGTTATAACCTATCTACTGCAGCAAAGACAACTTAACACCCGCGATCTCTATAATGTTGATTACTAGTGTTCTCCGACCTCCCCACCCAATAACTCTCCCCACCGTCCCGAGCTCACCGTACACCGGCACCGAGCCACGGTAATAGTATCATACAGTATTCCACGGTTATAGTATCTTCATACACACGCGAATCATACCTACGCGCCTCGTAGTTTACTGCACACTAAGTACACAACAGCCACAGAAGCGCGATAGGGACGATCCAACGTGTTTGTTTGTAATCAGGAAGCGTGCGTATTACCTACCCACTTACATTCACTACAACTAGAATGAGGCAGCTCTAGCGCGCGCGGCTGCATTTATGTCAAGGACAGGAGGCCTACTACGAAAAACAAAAGTCGACGTTTCGGACGACGGATCGTACTTTTTCCTACCAGTTACGGTCGCCAAATTATCTTTCGTGTGAACATATGACATTTTTTTTAAAGAAAACTCAATGCGATTTTCGTATATAAATTTATTTCAATAGGAAAAGAAACATGTAACAGCAAGAAAAAGTTCGATCCGTCGTCCGAAACGTCGACTTTCGTTTTTCGTAGTAGGCCTCCAGGGCCGAGTCACAATACTATTGTATGACACTATTACCGTGACCGAAGTCACAATACTGTATGACACTATTACCGTGACCGAGCGCGGGGCGCAACTGACGCCCCCCCCCCTCCCCCCGCAGCGCCGTACCGCGTGAACTACGACGCGCGCAACTGGCAGCTGCTGGCGCGCGCGCTGGCCGGCCCGCAGTACGCGGCGGTGCCGGCGCTCGCGCGCGTGCAACTGCTGTCCGACGCGTTCGCGCTCGCCTGGACCAGCCACCTCGACTACGGGGTCGCGCTCAAGTATGACCTTGTGTTCTTGGCCCAGTGTCACTGCATAGTATAAAACAAAGTCGCTTTCTCTGTCCCTATGTATGCTTAGATCTTTAAAACTACGCAACGGATTTTGATGCGGTTTTTTTAATAGATAAGTATAACGATTCAAGAGGAAAGTTTATATGTATAATATATCAAACTTTGTGTAAATTGGTTTTCCCGAAGCGAAGCGAGGGCGGGTTTACTAGTTGTGTATATGTGTTTGTGATAAACAAATAAATAACGCTACACACTCATAGCCCCACACTTGGATTCCCGGTGTCGTGGGTGCCATGGACAACACACAAGGCAAGAACACACACACCCAGACCGAGAACGGAAATTTAAATTCCTCATTCAAGTTTCCGCCTCGCTGGTAATCGAACCCAGGACCCTCGGAACGGCGATCCGGCGTGTTAACCATTGCGCCATCCGGGTCGTCAAATTGATGTGATATTTTAATATTCAGTCCAACTTTTGTATCCTGTACGTTTGTAAGGTGCGATAAAGTTTAAATAAATAATATGCAGTGATTTAAGAGTTAGACTTTGGAGTCTCGAAAGGGGCCAAATTGAATTTTGCACACATGTGATTAGAAATTATAATTTAAGAATTAGAAGTTATAATTTTCACTTGCTTCGGTGAAGGAAACCATTGTGAGGAAATCTACACGCTTGTGGAACGCTCCTATTGTGTAATGTCATGTCGGAATGTAACAATTAGTGTGTTTGTGTGGGCAGGCTGGTGACCTACCTGCAGCGGGAGACGGAGTACTTGCCGCTGTCGACGGGGCTGGCGGCGCTGTCCAAGATCGAGACGGTGCTGAAGCGCTCGCCGGACTACGGCGCCTACCAGAAGTTCGTCCGCCGGCTCATAGGGGACGCGTACCGGCGCGCCGGCGGACTTGCTGTCAAGACTATACTCAACGGGGACGATCTGAACAGCGTTAAGATGCAGGTGACGTAAATTAAGTGAAAGAAGGACACACACCCAAACCGAGAATAGATACATAAGTAATTAAACTCATAATTCAAATTTCCGGCTCTGGGATTCGAACCCAAGACAGTTTCGGCAGGCAGGCAGTTCGGCATGGTGACCATTGCGCCATGCGATTATCTGTTACATAAATGTCTGCCCGGGAATCGAACCCGGGACCATTCGCTACCGACTCGGCTACGAGGTAGGTAATATAAAGTGCTGAACGACTTCCAGACGATGACCAGCAGCTGGGCGTGCCGCATGAAGGTGCCGGGCTGCGAGGAGAACGCCATCGAGATGTACCAGCAGTGGATGGAGACCGAGGACCCCGACCGGAACAACCCGTGAGTACCCGCGGGGAGGTGCTGGGTGCTGCCAGAGATGGGCGAAATGTAATCATGATTACAGATTACAATTGCATCTGGAGGCCCTGAATTGACCCTGCCAAAAAAGCTCTATCTACCTTTTCTCCCTGCCAAAAAAGCTCTATCTACCTTTTCTCCCTGCCAAAAAAGCTCTATCTACCTTTTCTCGCGGGAGATATTCTGCAACTGTAGTTGCAGTAATGGCATCGGAACGGATTTAACAGTGCAACTCGTGTTTTGTAAACGAAACCTTACGTACTGTAACGTAACGTAGCGTAAGCATAATAAATAAATAAAAAACTTGAGAGGTGTCAAGGGACACCCGGATGGAACGAAGTTTCTTTCGATTAATTAGTGAAGAAATTGTAAAAAAAAATATAATATTTAGATCATGTATATAAATACACATACATATATATATAACTATTATATATGTTATAATATATAATAGTTATATATATGATCATATTATATTATAGCGAGATAGTTGAACGGCAATAAGGTAATAAACCACAGATCTATAAATAATAACACCTGTAATTTAAGGTAACGTTTACATTAATAGAACACAACAAAAAACAAAACGAATTAAGAAAATTTTGATTGAATAGAAAAATTGAATTATATTTGTGCAATTGCGATACTCGTAAAGAAAATCCAAATTCAGTGCTAGTGAAACTTTGATACTGAAAATTAATTATTGAAATTATTATTATCAAACGTTTTCATATTATATTCTGATAATAAAGTCGAGCTAATCCTTGCCCACCCGTGGGGCGACGTGCTTTAAAAGGGGCAGTAATATTGTTCCCGCATTCGGCAGAAGCAACGCGCGTGACATTTTGTACCATCGTAATATTCCATCTATACCGTTTCACGACTAACTTCAGATACGAGTTCTTCAGTTTAACTAACTTAACCAACATTGTATTATATTTCTATCGTACTGGGGCAATCTTGTAAAGTCTTACTCTCGATAAAAGACGATATTATAAAACTAACGTGGGAATAATAAAGTTATGTGTCGGCATAATAATTATAAACGTTTGAACACGTTCGCTGCGGAGCACGTATACGTCATGTTTTTATCCATAGAAAATTACGATTGCCGCATCGAACGTGTTAAATTACTGCATAGTCTTTATCTATATATATATCTTTATCTATGTGTATATAGTCTATATGTAATTACTGCATAGTTATAATATAAATAAAACATGCGCACGCCGCACGGCTTACAATAGCTTACTATAGCAAAAAGTGTCGTGACAACTTTTCGTAAGAATTTTTTCCGTCTAGCCCCCATTCACAACGCGCGATAAGGAACTTCGTTCCAAAAAACAAAATGTGTGCAATTCACACGTGCTAGAAGAAACTTAACTTTTTTTGAAAAAACGAATAATGTCAGTCCAAATCAAATTGATGTTTTGCTTTGATTACGTAAGCCGTCATTTTGCGGATGCTTCATAATTATCTCATTTTCTCCCACGTTAAAATGTGTCTGACTCTTTTTCGTTTCCGTTTCATTTCATATGAAATGAAATGCGCATATGCGCGTCATTTCCGTTTCATCGAATTCCAAATCACAACGATACTGTAGAAGTTTTCACTTCAATAATTAAAAGAAAGTACTGGTTCTTAAGTAGACTGTTATCCCTAGCATCCCCCTGGACCTGCGGCGCACGGTATACTGCGTGGCGGTGGCGCGGGGCTCCGTGGCGCATTGGCGCTTCGCCCTCGCGCGCCGCCGGGCGACCAACGTGGCCGGCGCCGCCGACATGCTGCTGGGCGCGATGGCCTGCTCCAAGGATGTCTGGATACTGTCGCAGTCAGTCTATTATTTTTTTGTTTTATAATAAGTAGCTGAGCCTTCGATATTGTGGGAGTTTTGCCCACGTAAACCCGGAACCCGTGGAAAATCCGGGATAAAAAGCCTATACGTTGCCCTATAACCTCCTCTACGTTCCAGTAAAAGTCCCTTTAAAATCGGTTCATTATGTCTAGAGATTAGCCCGGAAAAACAATAACAGACAGATTATATTTTTTTTTTGTTTTAGTATCATGTTAATGACGGTTGAGCACTTGAGAAAATCAGCTGTTTCTGTGTTTGTATAATATTGTTATCTCCGCTGAATACTCGTAATTTTGGGACGCGTTCAACTACCGTTCCCTTCGGCGTTGTAAGTACCTTGCGAGCAGGCTGCGACCAGAAAAATGGGCTCATTTATGTCTTAGTAGGGTTAGTAATACAGAGTGAAGAAAGACAACAAAGTTATGAATGAAAGACAAAATAGGTTGGTCGGTGAAGCTCCCCCTGAGCTGAATACTTTCCCGGCAGGTACCTGGAGTGGGCGATCACGGAGGGGTCGGAGGTGCGGCGCCAGGACTCGGCCGCCGTCATCACGGCCGTCACGCGCTCCACCGTCGGCTACTACGTCGCCAGGGACTTCATATACGACCGGATCGACGATATATACAACGCGTGAGGATTACAAACTTGTCTTAGCACTTACTAGTAATACTGTTTATTGTACAGCAGAAGGAGAAGATTACAACCAATGGAAAGAAGACAAAAAATTATACAAAAGGCAGTCTTATCGTTAGAGAGCGATTTCTTTCAGACAACCTGCGGCTGAGAAGTTATGAGGGAATTAGAAAAATATTCATATATTTAAGTAAATAATAAACATCAAGCAGAGTACTTAGGATAAACAGCCTGTCCCAAAAGTTGTACGACAAACTGATATGGGAAGTAGCTTGATGATAGACCTATCCGATGTCAAAAAATCACTTGAGTAAAAGTGTCACCGTTTTCGAGATATGCTATTAAAATTCGATCATAAAGTACCCTCAATACCTCTCGTATATTTCAGGTTCAAAGGCCAGAAGCGTCGGTTGGGCTACATCGTGGCTACCCTGCTCAACCAGTTCACCACGCAGAAAGAACTGGACCAGGTAATGGACACGGATACACGTATATACCTATACTATACCACTACAGAGTTTTCATTAATCTATCCAGATGTAATCTTTCCTTCTTTCATCTACCTTTTTTCCCGTACATCACATTGTTTGATGTTACCGGTGTCTCTGGGCGTCGGTGACCACTCACCGCCAGGTTATCAATATACTTCTGAACACAGTTTTACATGCCACCGTTTCAACTACATTAGTAATCCGTTTCTCCCCCAGTTCTTGAAGTGGCGCGATGAGAACTCGAATTACTTCGATGAGTCCCGCAACGCGGTGCAGCAGGGCGTGGAGAAGGCGCGCGTCAACATCGACTGGATCGCGCGCAACCGGCAACTGGTGGTTGACAAGCTGAGGGAGTTCAGCGTGTAAGGATCTCACGTTACGACCGACGGACGGTTAACGCGTCGCAGCGCATTACAAAACCGGTTTAGTTTTACTGGTATTAATAACCGGTAACCAATCTCGGAGCCATTAGGGAAGAAATTTTTTTTTCTACTTAGGTAATGAATATACCGTACGAATTTATTGTTGTAATTATGCAAAATGTAATGCGCTGCGATAAAACCGTATTTGGCGAGGGTTTTGGTATATTCAATTTAAGTACCCTTAGCTATATTATTATCGGATATCAAGTCTGTGGTATTTTGAATGTCACTATATCGTTGGATTGGTAACAAACCAGGTTAGTAACAAACTCAACAGAGGCGAGGAAAAACTTGCACCCGTTACCTTTTACCCACTGGACAGTGGGTTGAATGTACTAATTATTGAATGATCTGAACCTTGGACTTGAGAACTGATCTTAATATTGACGTTAAGGTTAAGCCCGCATTAGCGCTTCGCTGAGGGTTACCGCACTGCTGCTTTGGCATTTAATATAAAACCTACTAATGACACTCGAGCTTTTTAAACAAAGTGATAACCGGTATTGTTAAGATACCGGTATTATATTGGTGCATTACCGATGTCTCCCTGTTCAAAGAATACTGACAGCAGTGCTGATGTGGGTGGGCCTTAATGTTTTGTTGTAGTTATAGTATCAGCACAAAATGAAGGCCCATTTGACGTTTACTTGACGTCTGTCTGATCATCAAGTTTCTTAAAAATTATTACATAAATTTGAAGGAAAAAATTGCTGTTCTTCATTGTCAATAGTGATGTGCAAAAAGTCATAAAATTTGTCGAATGTATAACTTAGGACAAGTTAATTAATTACATGGATATTGAAACAATATAATTATATATATTTAAATATTATGGACTAATGCGGGACCATATAAACAGAGTATACCATATACTTTGTGTACTATCTATATTACTGCGAACAAATTCCTTCACGTTTTTACTAACAAAATACAGTGCCACCTTTAATAAATTAAGTAAGTCAATTACTTATATGAATATACTATAAATCATCTCAACCCAACAAGGCCCACTACTGAGCTCAAAGCCGAGGAGACCTTAAATATAAGGTGATTCGTAAGACTCTTCTGATATTAATAGGGGGTATTCAGTATTCGATTCTCATTCCAAATATGTAATTAAAAAGGGTGCTTAAATTTTTTATTCCAAAAATGTATCGATGCCACTCGCACTTGACCATATTTTTTAGATACTAAATTAACATTTTTCACGTCACTATTTTAATGTGTCAAAGGGGCCTTAATTTTGTGCCGCTACTGTAGATAATATGACGGTAGATAAAACATTTGTGACTTATCGTCAACTGAATGGACATTAAGCGATTGCTCACATATTTTTATGGACTTAATTTTTTAATGACATTAAAAAGTATATTGGCTTATTTCATTCACTTGGCTATAAATTAATACTTAGTTTTGTTATAAAATAAAATATCATAATATTTATACAAAGTAGGTACTTACAAGATTTAAATTGATACCTATTGACAGTATTTTAATTACACAATCGATGGCTCAAATAGTGTACTTAAATTTTGAGTATTAATTAAATATTTTCAGATTTAGAGGTTGTGAAGTACTTAGTAATATTTTAAATGTACGTAGTATAAGGAATAAGTAAATGGCTAGAAAATGAAAGTTGAAAACGGGACCAAGAAAAAAAAATTACATCACAGTACAATTAAGTCAGCATTATAATAATTACATTAACAGGCTGCGTAGCTTGATACTTTGGTAGCGCTTTTTGTTGTTAGAGCTTTTTTTTAGGCTTGAATTTATTACACAACTTTATAGCACAGTACTTTTTGTTCTATACAGCACTTTTTTTTTATTAAAAAGAGGAATATTTTTTTAAGCTATTGCATAGCTTTTATCGCGGGCCTTGAGCGTGGGGACCGAATCCAGAAATTCCGTAACGAAAAAAACCTAACACCCCAATCAGCGCCGTCTAGTACCTTATGGTATGGTACGTATGTTTTCTACAAACTAGATGGCGCTGTTCTGATATAACTATATAACTTCTAATAATTATAATTGCATAAGTTGATAAAAAATGCTATGCAATAGCTTTACCGCGGCAGTCTCCGAGTGCCATTTTAATTTTTTTTCTTTTTTGCTGGCCTGGTTAGTTCTCGGCCCGTCCCGTGGGAAGGAAGACCAGTGTTCATGTACTCTATATTCGCTATCCACAACATATCCAGTGTTAGAATGCAGCCGTTCCAATTTACTGAAAGAAGATGATAGTAATTTAGTGAAATATTAATTATCTGTGACAGAACTTCCATAGTAAACTTGTTTGACGATTTAAATTCAAATTTGGAACACAGTTCAATGTTCGACCATGGTTGTTCATTGAGTTTGTTCTTACATTTTCTCTAAAAAAATTACTTGTTTATCAGAACTAATACAAGTTCTATGATCTAACTTTGAATTTGTTCTTGAATTGTCAAACTCAAATGCAATGTGTTTTTATATTTTTATGTTCATTATTTTTAATTATTATTTATATCGTGTTGTTATAATCTATAGCACATATTTTAGCCTGTGACGATAGAACTATAATATTTAAAACAACAAAAATGGCTTGTTGATACGTAATAGGTAGTTTAAAATTTATCCAAATCCGTCCATTAAGCATTTAATTTTGTCCTTCTAGATCAGTTAAAGTTTTAAAAATGTATCCTGTTGTTTTTTCATGTTTTATTTTATAAAATTTAAGTTCAGTGAAGCACTTGTTACGATGTCATGGAATAAATTATTTAAATATTTTATTTTTATTTTTTTACTTCCCGTTGTGAGTATGAACCACAGAGTATTTTGTATTATACGGAAAGTATGAGCCTTACCACCAGGAGCTCGTCTGCTAGTTGTTGGCTGTTTGTATAAAAAGCAAAATGTTTGAAATGCACACAAGTTATCACTTTTTCAAGGCATGCCCATATTGCCCATACCTAGGTAGTAACAAATTTTAAATTACGTCATCGCTTGCAGTTGCATATAAGTACTAAAAATCGCTCTAGCCAAAAGCTCCAACAAAACGCTCCTTAAAAACAAAAATTACGAGTAAAAAAATATATTTTTATTATTTTTAACACTACACACAGTTCGGTCGCCGCAGCAAAACCTATCCCCTCCAGGCCTGCCGTAAGGAACTTCGTTCCAACAAATACTGACCACTGAATCATGATAGCAAATAGACCACGTCACGGGTGGCCATCTTTGGCGATGCACAATGCACATCACAAAATGTACCAGATGAAATTATAATGTTATCATGAGAATATTTTGACAATCTCTTTTCTGCAGTAGCCCAGGGGCCTCCAACAATAGCCACCTGACACCATAACCTCGGCCGTAGTTCAGCGGGGCACTACGTGCAGACGAATGGAACGGACTTATGATGGAGTTTTGCACACCATTATGAAATATGTACTAAATGAATTGTATAATTCCTTTTCAGAGGTGATGAGAAGTTAGTATTAGTTAAAAGCAAGAGCGAGGCCAATGACCCTAATAGAATGTTACTATCTGTCGCCGTGTACATCGTTCTAACAAAATCAAGATTCACTGTTCTAAACATATATTTATAGCAATGTATAGTTAAAATGCGTCTGTGTAATAAACAATAATATCGAATAAACTAATATTGTTATTTTGAACCTCGATTCGTCTTCCAATTTTTTTATGTAATGCCGACGAACGGACAAACAAGTTAATTATACGTTGGAATTATTTTCGTCGTTAACAATCCATGGTGGCGCCATCTAGCGACCAGAGACAAACGCTACGAAATACTCATTAATCTTTTTCGGTAGACAACGCATAGGTGATGGTGATGTCTCGTCTGCTCGTTCGAAGAAACGAAACCAAAATAGCAGGATACCACACACGTTGACCACACTACCGACATCAACAAATTTATAATATTCCTGGTAATGGTAGGGGAGCCCAAGAGGGGATTTCGGGATTTACAGAAGCGCGGCAGATTAATATACAGGGCGATACCCTGTACCCGGTTAAGTAACTCCACCAAAAATGAGCCTCATATATAAGGCCGCCCGTGAAGGATACAGGATCAGATTAGTAAAAAAAAATTGATCATCAGACATTCTCGAGCGCGTCAGATTAAGGTAGGGTGAGTTAATTACCTCCTAAAAAGTGTATATTCCACTAATCTGACAATTTGAGAGTGACGTAAAGAAAGGGGAGGGCAGCAAAGTTGTAAAAAAAAAACGTCATCTTGACATTCTCGAGCGTAGTTAATTTTTTTTTATTTTGAAGGAAATAATTCAAGAATAACGAAAAATATATAATCTGACGATTTCCGCAAGCCGAAATAACAAAAAAATCGTCTATAAAGTTAAATGCGTGCAGCTGCGTGATGCCTATATTTCCTTCTCCGCGTTTCTATTCCTCTCTCACTCTTTCTCTATCTATTACTCTCTCACTCCGTCCCCACTCCAGTTTCTACTGTCATGACGCCATCACCATATTCCAGCAAAAATTTTTTTGAAAGTGGTTTTTTTGGAATAACTTTTAAACGGCTTTATCGATCAACTTCAAAAACTAATCCGCCCTTGAGCTTGAAAAACCACGTCGATCGCCACCAAGTTGGTCAAAATCGGTTGATTCATTCGAGAGATATCGTGAACGAAAGAAACCCGAAAAAGTGTTTTTTCGGGATTACTCCGAAATTTTTGGTTCGATTAATTAAAACTTTTAAATTACTTATGAGGATGATAAAACTGCGTCGAATGCCGCCAACCGCGTGAAAATTGGTTGATCCATTCAAAAGTTATTGCAGTTTGAAAATTCCAAAAATAGTGTTTTATGAAACTTCTATCAGACTTTTGAGCTGGGAGAGCTCAAATGCATAGAAATATTATTTCTTTGAACTCCGCGAGCTCAAAATAAATGTCATAAGTACAATTTTAAGCGCCCAGGAATGGAATTAGCGGGAAATTGCAGGGATGGCCTTTAGGGTGAACCGTTTTTTTGTCAGATTAGGCGAATCCCTCTAGATAATCGTCAGATTATGAGACAGTACGTTTAGAACATAAAGATGAACCATATATATCTTAATCTGACGCGCTTGAGTATGTCAAAATGGCGAATTTTTTTTGCATATTATGAGAATGGCCACGAGTTTGCGTCCCATCGAAATCGTCAGATTAGTGAATGAGAGCTTATTATTGGTGCACTTAACACTCCCTTAGAAAATCTGACGCGCTCGATTAAATTTTTTTTTTTTTCATTTTCAACCCTTACATACAATCACACCCACCATGCAAACGGTCAGATTAACATACGTACATTATTAAAAATACGTAGGGCATTGATGCTATCAATATCTGACGCGCTCGAGGATGTCCATGCATCAGTTTTTTTTTACATATTTAAAAATCTATAGCCGCTTCCCCCACCGATGAAAAGGTATATATCATATAACATTTTTTTCTTCTTATCATCTAAGCTTTGCAACCCAATAGGTCTCTGTGACGCTCGAGTAAATCCCCATTTAGCACCACGGGCTCCCCTACCATAACAATTAAAATCAAATGTCTATTGGGTTACGAAAACCCGATGCTGAACTAGTACCCTAATTATAGAGTAATCTAAAATAAACAATTTGATAATATAATATCTAGTCATTTGTGTGTGATTTTTTATATTTATTATTTAAGTGTGAAAAGAAGTCGATACTGATGTCGGGGATAATAAAACAGACAAAATAAGTCAGAACAATATATTTCACTTCAATATAATAATACTTTACAAAATATCTTAAAATTAAGTCATCCAAGCAACTCAACAATGGCACCACGAGGTAACTTTCACTCATCCAATCTCTCTGGAAATTTTCGTTAAATATAATCAATTGAAACATCGGGATATAGGTCTGTCCTTGTCTAACGCCCGCTAATGGACACGTGCGAAAGAAACGGTACTATATTGGCAATCTTAGCCGAGTTTACCCGAACAGTTCCTCTCTCCCGATGCTTAATTTAATATAATAGTTATTCTTAACTTGTAAGTATATTTTCGTAAAACACAATAAACTCTAAAAATATTCTTAAAATAACTTAATTAAACACATGTGATATGATAGTACAACAATATTATATATGTAAATACTATAATTATTTATAATAAAATGTAATAATAAGAGTATTCAGATCAATTAACGATGTATACATTACATGGTAATCATTATTCTACTTGTAAAAATAAAAATGTCAAACTTTTAATAAAATTGAGAGTAAATTTCCTTACATAATATATTTTGTAACCACCAAATCCTTAATACTCTATGCATTTCAATAAAATTGTATAATAATGAACGCACCACATACAACTCGGCTTCCAATAACAATTAAGAATTTCTTGTAAATGGCAATTTTTTTTTATTTTTCTTATACTTAGTTTTAACATGGCAACACCTTATTATTTACTTAATATAATGGCATTCAATTTACTAACCAGTAACAGTCTTAGCGTAATATTTAATACATTTTAAGCTCGTTTTATTTGTAAAAATAAATTTTGTAAGAATATCCAAACACCAAAAAATACTTTAATTCCAAAATGTTAGTGATATGTCCTAATTAAATACATAATTATTGTGAAATTCTGTACGCACCTTATGGATGTAAAATTGTCTATATTATCAGGAATAATATATTAGTACACATATTATAATAAAATTTAGAGAAATTGATGGAATTCAAAAATATATTATAGTGTGAATAATGACGTAATTCTCGTAACCGATAATATAATTAATCCGAGAGTCAAAATGATCCGCGCAAGTTCACACACGGCTAATAGTATAGCCAGACATAGACAAACATACAGACAGTTTCATTTATTTATTTATATTAACTTTCATGTATGCACCAAACAATTTACTGAAACACTAATTCAAATACAATCAATGTGTTATGAGCATTTTAAAAATTGTTACGTTTTTTCATCATAACTAGTACAGTTAAAACTGCGACTTGATGATAAAACACAAGTATTTATGAACATACATACAATGCTTTACAATAATTTATTGTTAACGGACCTATTCAAAAATGTATTTATAGATTTTTGTCCTTGTCACACATGGTCACGATGTGTGTGTGACCCGTCCCCTAGTGGACATCAATATTTTGCAATTATAATACAATATTATAATTGCAATACAATATTACAATATTTTGCAATTATAATTGTGTAATATTTTCAAGTTCTCCGGTAAAATCTTACCTTTAGCTCCAAAGCTAAAGGTAAGATTGTTAACGTTTGAGATTTATACGAGTAACGCTTACTAATAGCACATATTTACCGACGTTTGGTGGTCGGTGGTCAGTGACCGTCAACCACCCACCCCTTCACACTTTATTATCTGTGACGTGACGCGTAATTTATACGCCCCTAGCATCTAGCACGTATATATCGACGGTCGGTAGTCGACGATCAGTAGTGGTCAGTGACTGTCCTCGTGTAATTTATTGGCAGATAACATTCGTACAGCACATTTTTGTCAGCCGATGACGATTGTTGATCAGCGGAGGGTGGTGACTGACGGTCAGTGACCATGGCCGTCAGGTAACGAGTGCTAGTAATTAATCAGCTACACCATCACAAATATACCGTTGGTCGTCGCATGGTCGGTGGTGGTCAGTGACCATCGTCATCAGACGGCGAGTGCTAGTAATCTAACCAGCTAAGCTAACCATCACAAATTTACCGACGGCCGGTTGACGGCGGCGGTGGTCAGTGACCATCGTCGTCAGGTAACGAGTGCTAGTACCTACATAACTTAACAGCCGCTACCACACGTCGCGTCCACCGTCGGCCGGTCGGGGTGGTCGGCGGTGGTCAGTGACCGTCGTCGTCGGGCAGCGAGTGCGAGTGCCCGCGGCGCTTGCGCAGCGTGCCGAGGATCTGCAGCATCTCCTTGACGGCCTCGGGCGGCTCGTCGGGGCGGCGCCGCTCCGCGTGGCTCTGCTCGCGCGGCCGCAGCTGGAACTTGCCGCCCTTGATCTGGTCCACGATGGCGTCGATCGCGCCGCCTGCGGACATTGCCCGAGGCTTACAATAATAACGCTATAGAAAGACAGTCTTCGTACAAGCGCTCTGTCTAAAGTGAGCACTAAACCGAAACTTTCCCGAAAGCGGGGAATGATTCGGCTGCGGATAATCATATGTTTTTAGCAATAATACATAAATAGCTTTTCAGATATTTTGTGACACAATTTAACTGGACAAATCGTCATAATTCTTTTTTTTTCGCGAGACACGTTTGGCGTGCGTTGACATTGAACACTACGGAGCTGCCCGGTGTTTGGAGTAATTTCTGACTCCAATTTAGGTGCTTCAAAGTGGCCGCGCGGAATTGGTTTCTATAGTAATTATTCTAACGCCCAAGGTCACATTTTAATCGACTTCAAAAAAAGGAGGTTCTCAATTCGACTATTTGAAGTGAATGCTTCTATAGTAACGTTGTGATTCGGAATTCGATGGAACGGAAATGACGCGCAAAAACGAAACGGAAACGAAAAAGAGTCAAAATGGCGGCGTACGTAAGCAAAGCAAAACATCAATATTTGGACTGACAGTATTCGTTTTCACTTCTGGCACATGTGAATTGCACACATTTTGATTTATAATTATTATTTTTATGTTTGTTACCTCAGAACTATCAACTGGGTGAACCTACTTTGATATTTCTTTTTTTATTTTAAAGCTGGTTCTTCCCGTGCGGTCCCTTTTCAATTTGATCCAGTTCTGTCAATGGCATCCAGGAGAAAACCATATAAGTCTTAAACTAACTGTTACAATTGCTAATGCAAAAATGACGTTCATAAGTGTATGTGCTCGTACATGAAATAAATTATTTGAGTTTGAGTTAGCGATAAATGTTTCGGTGTCGAGATATTGTGACCGAGGTGTTGCTCGGCGAGTGTATAATACAACTACATATTCATTCAGTTTGTCTGCAACAGGCTACAGTCACTGACCATCGTTCTGCTTGCTCTTCTTCAGCGTCCCCCCCTTGTTGGCCAGCATCTTGGCCATGTCGTCCACGCCGCCCGCCGGCAGGAACACCGCGGGGGGCGGCGGCGGGGGCGGGGGAGGGGGCGGCGGGGGCGCCACCGGGGGCGCGGGGGGTGCTGGGGGCGCGGGGGCGGCCGGTGGCGGCGGCGGGGGTGGGCACTGCGCCGGGGCCGCCGGTGGTTCTGGAATATAACAAGTCGGTAAATTATAATAAACTAGCTTTTCCCCGCGGCTTCGTCCACCAATTTCCAAAAATACTTTCTTAGTGCTCACTTGCGTCACTTGAGGAACTTATATATAAAGTTACAAATGAATCCATCAATAAAATATAAAGTTTTAGTTTATCCTCTTAGGGGGACAATTTTCAAAAATCCTCTCTCCTACACTCCCCAAGCAACATACAAAACCACAGACAAACATGCCAAAAATTTCAAAAACAATTGTTTTGGATTCTGTTACGTTTCTTTTCATACATCTTCCGAGTACAGACAACGATCAGATTTATAGTGTCCCTGTATTACCTTGTACAACTTTCGCCTGCACCTCCGGCTGGACCTCCGGCACGACCTCCGGGCCCTCCGCACTCCGCACCCTGTCGACCCTCGCCAGCACCCTCCTCTCGCCCCCCCCACTCCCCCCGTTCTCGAAGTAGCTGATCCTGGCGCCGAGCGCGGCGCGCCGCCCCCCGCCCCGCTCCAGCTCGGCCAGCCGCCGCTCGGCGCGCTCGGCGCGCTCCACCGCCTTCTGCGCGTCCTCCTCCGCCAGACGGATCTTCTCCTCCCACACCAGGATGTCCGTCTCCTCGTGTTTCTCCACCAGTTTCAGCTGCAATGTGTTTTGATGCGAGGTCAAATGACAAAATTATAATAATAACGTTATGAGATGGACTGAGGGGTCATTCAAGTATTACGTAAGCACAACAGGGGGGTGGGGGGGTCTATGCTTTGCTTATTTTTGATGACATGGGGGGTGGGGGAATCTATATGGTGATTACGTCAGCAGATTTCTACGTCCTCATCTACGTCATCTACGTCCATTAGACAAAAATCTTTGTGTACGCCCAAGCGTACATACAAAGCGGCACACACGCACAAGCCTAATCACAAACTTTGTCGAACACGACCGTCGTCCCCGCGAGGGGGGTCCCGTCGATCTCCACCCACCTGCAGGTCGTCGAGCTGGTCGCGGTGGCGCGCGGCCTGCTGCTCCAGCGCGTCGCGCAGGCTGTCCACCTCGGCCAGCAGCAGCCCCAGCCGCTCGTCGGGGCCCAGCTCGCCCATCAGCAGCGCGCTCTGGTGGGTCAGCACCTTAACCCGCTTCTTGGCGTCGCGCGCTTGGTGCTTGTACCTGGGGGTGACGGCGTTTGGGTGTTTCGTAGGAAATTATTAGTTATATAATAGGGTGTTTGACAGATTTTAGAAAAATATCTCAAATTGTTCAATATTGTTATATTGAACAATTATTATAATACATATACTTATACAGTTTGCTTAATTCTTTAACTCTATTTTCTATGAAATTCACCATCAAAGTTTAAATGAACAAATAGCCGCCAAAACGCTAATATGCCATTTTAAGCAGGTCATGACGTCACCTGCTTATATAAACAAAGCTGTCAATGCTGTCATTGCGTATAGTGTTCCTGTTCTGTGGTCATTGCTGTCAAACCGTACAATACTTCATTGTCTATAAGCAGGTGACGCCATTCACCAAAACGCGTGTTTTCGATCACGTGATCAAACATGAAAATTTAATTATTTTACTATCGATTTTAATAAAAATCCAAATCTTTTTTAAATAATATGTTGGCTAAAAAGCTAACAACAGTTTGATCTATATTTTCATTGTAGTCAAATACCCTATTGCATAAATACCCTCATGAACAGAGTGTCTCAAATATCTTCCTCCATACATCGCCCAGTTAGTTCTATTGGATGTCTGATCGTCGAATGCCGTATCACTACATTCATTTCCTTCGCACTTACGTCTCGGCCATCTCCCTGTCCTTGTCTGCGTTGTCCTTGAGCGACGTAACCTCGTCCATGAGCAGCTTGGACACCCGGTTGTGGCGGTCCACTTGATTGCGAAGGTCCTGCAGCTCCTTCTCCTGGGCTGCCACTTTCTCTCGCTCCGTCTCCAGCTCCTGAAGGGTTGGACAAGATTGAGTTAGATGAGACTGAAAATATATTTATTTATTTATTTATTTATAACAAACGAAACAGTTACAATCTGTTATGTACTAATATAGTAACTAAACCTACAACGTGTTACAAACATGATGTTATTATTCTCTTTGTTACGTACCTACATTGTATTCGTAGAAAGATAACAACTGTGCAAGAATCGAGTCTCACTACCCTCCGTACTAGTTATAAACTGTATGACGGTCGAATAGTATTCCTCGCTTACGCAGAACTACCTTACATTCTATTGTACATTGCATAGTATACGTTCAAAAGTAACATGCGATTGAGCATAATATTATATTGCAAGCAAATATTAAAATTACACTTTGTATCACACTAACTAGTTAAATCAAGAAACAGAAAAGGTTTTAAAGTAAGTTTAAGGTAATACATTATTTTAATTTATTTAGATATTAGACTAGTAGTAAGATTATAAAGAAAAAAAAAATACAAAATAACGAAGATTAATTTTACAGAGCCGGTTAATTTGCAGGAGTGTGTATGTATGTGTGTGTATGCTTAGTGTGCGTGCGTGCGTGTGTGTGTGTGTGTGTGTGTGTGTGTGTGTGTGTGTGTGCGTACGTAGTTTTAAATTATTTTTAGTATAATATCTATGTACCTACTAAAGTCCAGAAGTTATAGTGAATCCCATAATTAAGATATTGCGTAAGTAGAATACAAATGATTATGTTACGTGTTTCAATAAATTTTCGGTGTCTTCATACGAAAGTAATTTTAAATATTTATGTAAAACTCTCTTTAGCTTGCATGATGTCTCACTATTTAGACTTATACTTTTAGACAATTTATTATACAAGTATGGCCCTAGGTAAGAAGAAAATGATTGGGCAAATGCGGTTTTACACGCGGGTACTTGACAAATTCTATCCTTCCGCCGCTTATCATTGTCAACTGTCCCCAGGTTAACGTGTTGTTTGTATATAATGTTTGTATAGTATATTATATATATAATCTTGTCGTTGTCAAAAATCTAAAAACTACTAATCAGATCTCGCTCAATTTAAATAGGACTTTTAATAGGACCACTTGACAAACACCAGCTTTCGAATATAAAAGTAATACAAAAGCGGTATCCAGTAAAAAGTTATGACACAAAAAAACAGCCAAATTGAGCCTACTCTATTTTTTGAAGTTGATTAAAAATATACTCTGGCCTGTCCAACTTGTCTCAAGTGAGATTGATGATTGAGAGAGAGCTTGATCTTTATTAGGATAAAGCACCGACCGCACAGCCAATAGACACTTAATGTTTGATTTTCCGTGTTGAATACATTCTGGCAACTAGCTGAGGTAACACGAAGCGGGGCGACTGGCCAATTCAACGCTGTGATTGGCTAATTCAAGGCCACACGAAACGTTGGAAAGAAATAGATTAATTTAAGCAACGGGAAAGAATGAGACGGCACGAATTTATATCGGTACTATAAGCCAGATGTGTTGACAGAAGCCATTCGCCTGTTATTACGAGTCTATTGTGAGACGGTGTGTGTGTGTGTGTGTGAAATTTTTTAAAATTTTTATTTAAATTATTAGTGGAATAAAATGATACCGTTATAATCCTCTAAATATTTGCATGCTTGGAGAAGCTAAATGTGTGAAACTATATTGTTTTTTAAAAGCACCATTGTACTACCACATTTATAGCAAATAAATGATTATGAATATGAATATGTGTGTGTGTGTATGTGCGGTGTGTGTGTGTGTGTATGTGCGGTGTGTGTGTGTGTGTGTGTGTGTGTGTGTGTGCGGTGTGTGTGTGTATGTGCGGTGTGTGTGTGTGCGTTCACCTGCGCGAGCGCGATGTTGTGCTCGTGCACCTCGAACTCGTGCAGGCGCGCGACGCCGGCCTCCGTCTGCAGCGCGGCCACGCGCGCGCTCAGCTCCGCGACGGTGCGCTTCAGGAACTCCACCTCCTCGTTGCTGCTCGCGTCCGACGCTGGGGGTCGCCGGGTGGAGGGTTAATATTGAATGCACTATGACTAACATGTCAATTTCTAGATTTAAGCGGCGCACTGTACCGTAGCTATTAGTTAGTGTGCAATTGCAAAATTTTTATTACCCTCGCTCCATCAAACGCCTCATAATTCTCAACTAAATGACTAAACAAAAACAAATGGCTGACTAACCAAAAAAAAATCTAAATGTGTGCAATTCACACGTGCTAGAAGTGAAACTTCATAACAACGAATACTGTCAGTTCAAATATTGATGTTTTGCCTTGCGTACGTCAGCCGCCGTTTTGCCGATGCTTTTTGACGTCATTTCCGTTTCAACGAATTCCAAATCACAACGATACTAAAGAAGTATTCACTTCAAAAAAAAAACCAAAAAAATCAATAGAACGGATTGACAGGATTTCCTGTAGCGAGGGCTTTACTACTTGACATAAGTGTACGTTGAACAGAGACAGTCAGCGGAACAGCGCTACAGTGTGCAGTGTGTGTTTACCTGCGTCCGTGGCGTCCAGGTCGATGTCGACGGCGGTGGGGATCACCTGCAGCAGCACCGAGCTCTGCCGCTTCAGCTGCTTGTTCTGCTTGTACCACTCGCCCGCCTGCTGCATCACCCTGGAACATTACGCCGCACGTTAGCGCCCGTCCATTAATTACGTCATACCAATTTTAGGGCTTTTTAGTGAAGTCACAAAGTTTTCCACCTCCCCAGCACTTTGTCACACAATGATAAGTGATAACGTTGACGTCAGGTATGTGGGGATACTCGCGAGAAACGCAGCAGAGATTTCAAGGGTCCTCGTGTAACAATCTAGTGTAATCGACTATCGTTCGATGATTTGTTGTCAACATAATAAGTGATATTCTTAGAATAATAACACTATAGAAAGACAGTCTTCATACAAGCGCTCTGTCTAAAGTGAAGCACTAAACCGAAACTTTCCCGAACTTCGGCTGCGGATAATCATAATACATAAATAGCTTTTCAGATATTTTGTGGCACAATTTAACTGGACAAATCGTCATAATTCTTTTTTTTTCGCGAGACACGTTTGGCGTGCGTTGACATGAGCTACCCGGTGTTTGGAGCCATTTTTGGCTCCAATTAATGTGCTTCAAAACGGCCGCGCGGACTTCGTTTCTATAGTGTAATTATTCTAAGGTAATACTATTTTCTAATTTGCGGACATACCACCCCTCTCAACAACAACGAACAACAACCGACAATCCTCTTAAATCAAGGTAACCCATTTTTTTATGAATATAATACTAAAATGACAATAAATAATAATAATTTAATTCGCTGCGTCGCCACACAAACACACAACATACAACACACAACACATTCATCCACAAAACCAATCGGGAATCGAACCCGGGACAGTGTCGATCAGCACAAACTGGTCTACAACGTCATGTATATTATTAGCCAACCTTGAATCTCCCGGTAGCCGTTTGTATGTGCAGTATATAGATACATAGGATAGGTTGGCTCGGTCTGTGGTATGGACGTGTTACGTAAGCGGGGGGACTCCACGTGACTAACCGCGACACACGATGCTGTTATACAACCAATCAAATATAACATCGAATCTCTTGGTCTTCGAATGGTCTTCGAATGACCCTCGAATGTTACTGGCGTGACAGTGAAAGATGTTGAACAATATCTGAGTTCACCGTAGTATTTCTAAGCGGATCCAATATTTAAAACGCTAATATTCGACCATACATTTTGTCCCACAACGTGGGATTGACACGGAAAAATGCTCCCCATTTGACGTTTAGGGAAGGTACCTAATTTTTTTACTTTACTAGGTGTACTTCATTGGCGTTATTAATGTGAACCCTTTTCAAACAGCTTTAACACGTTCGCTGCGGATCACGTATACGTTGTGTTTTTTTTCCATAGAAAATTACGATCGTCGCAGCGAATGTGTTACAAGGCTCGGAGGTGACCCGCGAATGTACGGATGGATGGACGTTAAGACAGACAGACGGACGGACATGGCGAAACTAGAAGGGAAACCTTATTGATTACTAAACCCTTAAATGAGTAGAAAGTATTCTCTCAATATACTAATACAAAGATAAAAGTATAAAATGTTAAACGAAGGTCGTTTCCACGCGCACTATCTACGGATATTTCGTCACCGACATTGATCACATATTTGGTAATTACTCCTCAAACAGCACGTCCACAGTATTGACCAATGCTCACGGCCAACAGATAGACACAAACCGACACCGGACATTGGTAATCCGGGTTTGAATCCCGCTCCAACCAATTCTACGAATGTATCATCACCAAGTTTCACAAATGGAGTGACGAAAACTATTATTGGTAAATCGTCGTTGGGGAATCTGTCACATTGACGAAGGAAGCACACAGAGGCGCTGAAATGTAATATTGTAATGTTAATAAATAAACGCTTGCACACTCATACCCCCGCACTAGGATTTCCTGTGCCGCAGTTGGCAATGTTGGCATGGAGAACCCACAACATATCCATGGACCGAAATCAAACATTTATCTGTCCCCATATATCCGGGACCTCTTGCTTCACAGGTAAGAAGGAAAGAAAAAGGTAGGGTCATACCAACAAGCAATGGTCAATAAAATCATCGTGACAGCCCGTAATCATCCCATTGCTGGGCTGGGGACTACTCTCACAAAGATTCAGTCTATCACTGGCAAAGTTCTGCTTGATTGGGTCATACGATGTAATAATAGGTTGCAATATTTTTCTAAAAAATATTTGCACCAGATTTGCACCAATAACGTCACTTAAAAAGTAAAAGAAAAATTAATTAAATGAAATTAAAAGAATAATTACATTTTGCCGCTTTTTTCTCTGTTGCTTTGCCCGTTTCGAAGAAACTTGAACAGCATTGGAGTCCAATATATTTTGCGCACAATCACACAGCCACATATATGAGATTTAATCACAAAATCTATAATGTGGTATATTTGGTATTAAACCAAATAATAAACATCGAAAAGCTAGGCACAATACTGGTACTGGTAGGTACATTACAACGGGAAAACAAAAGAAATAATTACGCGGCACTTTTTCCCGCGCACAGCAATTTCAAACTGTAGCACAGATTAATAACAAATTTCCAATTACGAAACTTACGACACCTTCTATTGAAAGTAAGGCAAAGAATTAACCTTTCAAAGGTCTTATCACGTCTTATAAACAAGACAAATGCTTACGTTAAATAAATACGTCAGCAAACGTTCACAGAAGTATCTTTAATCAATATTAATTGACTTCGTGTTTAAATGCGTGAAGGCAATTTTTAATTAGTTGAGAAACTACATTTAAAGCGAATCGCAGATGCAAATGTAAAGGAAGTACGGTATAGGGTAGGGTCTAAAAAAATTTCACTGCTGCCACGTACCCGGCCCACACGTCATAACTCCCTAGGATTCCCTGTGTCGCGGGTGGCATGGACAACACAAATAACAGATCACTATTACTCATGACCCGAGACCCTTTATCTGTCATAAATATCTGCCCCGGCCGGGAATCGAACCCAGGACCCCTCGCTTCGCAGGCATGCATTGTGCTGTCATCGTGCTATTTCCTGTTAGCCTCACCAGATGTCTATGTCTATCCTCCTCTGTGTACGCACGTCCGGTCCACTCACTTGTGCATGACGCCGGCGTCCACCTCATGCTGGTTGCGCAGCTGCTGGTACTCGCGGAACAGCTTCTCGGAGACGGTGCGCAGCTTGCCCAGCTCGCGCTCGCGGTCGCCCAGCTCGCTCTCGAGGTGGTTCCGCTCCTCGGCCAGGATGTTGTACCGCCGCTGCAGGTCATCGTACTCGCGTTTTGCTGTGGACGCATCGCGCAATCGTCATATTTCAACCAATTTACACAAGACTTTAATATATTATACATATAAACCTTCCTCTTAAATCATTCTATCTCTTTAAAAAACCCATCAAAATCCGTTGCGAAGTTTTAAGGATCTAAGCACACAAAGGGATATAGGGACAGAGAAAGCGACTTTGTTTTACACTATGTAGTGATGATGGATAGATAGACCAGGTTGAGAGGGGTCACATTGTGAGAGGAGAACCATGACCAGCAGTGGGACAGTTATGGGTTGCGTTGCGATGGATGACCAGGGTTAATATATAAAATTCTTGCGTTACCTACTAAGTGACTGACAGACAACGCACAGCCGAAACTACTGAAAGCTGAAATTTGGCATGTATGTTCCTTGGGGAGTTTAAAGACGCTCTAAAAGAGAATTCTTCGGAATTCCCCCCTAAAGGGATAAAAAAGGGGATAAACTGAAACTTACTCTTTATTTTTTCAATGGATTAATAATAACTAATAATATAGTTTATTCACTTGGAACTTTGTATATAGGTTCCTCAAGTGACACAAGTACCTAAGCATTAAAAAAGCATGAGGTGAAAGCTCGTCTATGTATATTACACCATCCCTCAAGCATACTAATATGTACAAACTAGCAGATATTGCGGTTCACCAGGTTTAAATTAAACAGATTCAAAGATGCTAAAGATTACATAAGCACACATTAATCAACATACATGGAAATCTAGATAGGTAAAGATAAGCGGTGCATCACAATGTGCCCATCACTGATAAGGTTTTCCTACACATGTATGTAACTGTTCACGCATTCTCAGTACAAAATGATATATAACTTAAAAACACCAGGAAAATAACGAGAATACTGCTTGCACACACCAAATTTCTTGCACAAACCTGACTGATTGGATTCTGATTGAAGACGAAATTATAGTTATTCCAATTAAATTATTTCCATTACAGGCTTTTCTTATCAGAAAATCGCTTAGATAATTATTTCAAAATAAACTTTTTTTTAATTATACAGAAATAATACTTGAGTATGGCTTTAAACTAAAAAACTTTTTTTTTAAACTAAAATTTGTACAATCCGAAAATTTTACAACGGATGATATTATGATACAGGTACTTACTCGTACGATAAGTATTTTGTACGCCTTATTTATTTAGTATTAAGTATGGCTTGAACGCAATCTTTGTAATTTTCAACAATAAATGTCCAAGCAAAAATGGCTTTTATTTGTTAATTGTTTTTGGTAATTTACTACTTATCTTCTACTTATATTATATTGCAACTAACATTAATAACTGTTAGTAATAACATGTTACCATTGTTTTTATTTTGGACATTTTATTGCAAGCACCAGGTGCAGAGATATTGTTACGAGTGAGTAATATATTGACTATCAAAATAAACATACATATAATTAAGTAGCAGTGATAATAAGGGCATTATTTAAGATAAGCTATTATATAAAATAATGCTAATCTGTTTATCACCAGACTGTTTTCAATTCATATGAATTTGTTGATAAATAACTATATACAATTAAACATTAAGCATCCAATAATCTTTTTGGAGGCTTCCAATAATCTGCACTGAAGCAATATGACAGAATATACTCCAATATAGACAGGCTGATACTCTACAGGAAATGCTAACCTAAGTGATAAATATAAGTATTAATACTTAGCGGGCAACAAAAATTTGTAATGTAATGAATATTGCATTGATAACTAATTAATTTTAAAATATAAATCACTTTCTTTGTAAATAAAGAACAAATTTTTTTAGCAACAATTACAATTTAAATTTTTTAATGTAATTAAAAACAAAAACGCAAACAAAAACAAACTAGCATATAGCATAAGCCGCATGATGCTACATGGTGTAGCCGATGTCCATAGATGATGGAATGAGCATAAGCATTAGCCATGCACTGTATACTTAAAGAGATGTAGAAGACCCACTTTAGTTTTTGTACCACAACTTGAAATGACAATGATACCTATTATTATTCGTAGAATGTGAGTTAAGTTTCTAAAAGCCACTGCGACTAAATTTGATTGATTGTAATTAATATAGACCATGTCATGGACAAATTTTCCTGTTAGTCAACTCAGTATGAAGCATTACTTTATATAAGTCATGTTTATATACAACAGGCACAAAAATAGCATCAACACAAATGTCTAGACACATTTACAAAGTTATGATTAAATTGTTTCAAGATTCAAACATTAGTTGTCATTGCCTTCTAGTGGTAAAATAATTTTTACCGAAGGTATTGGCCGGAGATAGCTACAACCCAGTAATAGCCCTCTACTAAGCGCGACACTCCTCATTGAGAAGGCCACCTCACTCCACCACACTCTTACAGGCACACACCCCAGGCATACTCCATCACACTACACCCATGCATATTGATAGAAGGTTCCCATGGATGGAGTCGAAGGCTTCCGATTTGGCATACTAACTGCTATTTAAGGATAACAACTAAGACCTATGACATTATGTGCCCTTGGAGAGCATGGAAACAAAGAAATATAGTGCGTCCACTGCATGAGTTCATGTGATTTTCCTTTGCAATATCTTGTTTGGTGAAGACCAAAAGACCAGGGCAATAATAAAAATATATCAGTAGTTAATAGGAAGTAAATGCAGACTACTTATATAGGTATCACTTGCATGTATCAAAGCAACTTAGTGTTGAGAAAAAAAAGAAAACGCAGGCAGCAGATATTGGAATATCTGTGTAGCAGGGCAGCAGGGCAGCAGGGTCCCGCTTTTTATGTGTGTTTCAATATTTTTTGGCATTTTAAGCGCTATTTAACTCTGGGACTTTATTCATTTTTAAACACTTTTCGTAAAATTTCGGAAATGTGAAAAGAAAATAATAACTTAGATCATTAAACCGAATATACATCATCAATTTAATTTATTAATAAAAATTTTGGACACAATACTCAAATAATAAATTATTTGATAAATACCTAAGTTATTAAATGCAACGTAATTTTAGCAAAATACACTGTACGCAGTACGTACCCTTTTACACGAAATCAGCATCTTTAAGGACTTAAAAATATTCGTCATGTAAGTTTAACTTTTTTGCCAAATCCATAATTCCAAAATCCCAAAACTTAATTTTAATTATTGTAGGTACTCGGTGCAGGATGCAGTCGGTGCGTGCTAAAATTTTGTTTTGTTTGATACACTTCTGTCAATTTTAGTAATTTGACGTTTGTCATAAAATAGTGTTGCGAATTAGAAAAAAATATGACATCGAAAAGTTACATTACAATTAATTTTGTAAATCCTCGTTAACTTATAAGAAGTGATATTTATCAACACTTGAAAACATATTTGGTCACCAACTTTATTGTGTCGTAACTAAATTTAAAAAGGCTTTATCACGTAATTTAACAAAATAAGAACTTAAATGGCGTTTCGATATAGTCTAATATGAGAACATTAATGTCCAGATTGTCCAGCCCTCTGCAAAGAAGTATTCATAACTTTTATCACGCCCCCATGTGTACCGCAAAGTTTAAGAATACATTAAACGCAAGCAACAGGTTATCCTCTCATAATCCGACAAATGCGAGACTAGGATTTACATTCCCACTACCATTTGCATACGGCCCAGCTGGGCTGGAGCATGCGCAGTTGCGAAAACAAAAAGTGGGAAAACTAAAGATTTCCGGGAGAAAATTGTTAGTACCAACCTTTTTCCGTCTTGAGGAGGTAGGTTTTGTGCCTCCTCTCGGCATCCTCGTATCTATTTTTCCATTTCTCGACGTAAGTTGATATCGCGATGTTTGCCTCTTTGGTGTTTTGGTGAGCGTCGGGTGGCGTCATCCTGGCGGCAGTGGCTCGCGGGATCCTCGTGCCCGCACCGGGGCAGAGCGAGACAGAACTCCGGCCGCCTTGACACTGATTGTTGCTCGACGCGATCGCAAACACATTATCACCGTTCCTTTTAATCATTTTTGCATTCGTTTTTTTTACACGCGCGCGAAGTTCACTCGCATCGTCTCGTTTTCACAAATGCACCGTTCACGTGTATAGATCAACAGGCTGGCGCGTCGATCGTTGAAAAGTGTTAAATGAATTCAGATATAAAAGCCTCTTTGTTCTGGTCGTTAAGGAAAATATGTGCGATATTATGAACGCGGCATCTGAACCATGTCACTCGCGTTCACAAGCAACCTTCGATGCGATCGAGAATGAGAACGCAAATTACTTACAAAGCGTATAAAAACTATTAAAATTGTTAAAAACACGACAAATAACGGCGAGTGTCAGATTGCAACTAAAAGTATGGTCGCGGTTGTGATATGATAATGAATACTTCGTCATTGTGAGTCATTCGACTAAATGTTTACGCTTTTTGTTTACGTTTCAACTCGCCTCAATATCGTATGTCATGGGTTATTTCGTAGAAGTTAGTTAGTATTTAGTTGGAATTAGTCACGCATGCTCAAAGTAGTCGATAACTTATCAATGTGTTTGATTGTCTGACCCATTAAAACATCGGATAACCAATAACTTGATGTTAATTTTATCTTGGTATTGTAGTGTCATCATCATTATTTTGTCATTGTTACGATGTTTGAAGATATTTAACGTGTTGTTTTATTTTCGTTTATACTCCACATAAACCATTTTAAGAACGCTGAAAATCTCAATAACCTACGTCTTTGCCATATTATGTTTAATTAATATTTCCGCAACTTTTATGATTTTAAACTTGATAAATTGATAATAAATAATACACATTTAATCCTACCGCATAGAAAACAATTAAGTTCAGTAACACAATAATATAATTTTTAACACTAATTGAACAACACATATATTACACACACTATAATTAATTAATGTCGTCATCAAACCGAAACCACAATAATTCAAGAAAAACAACGCAAATCCGTCGCTCATCGGTCGCACGTCAAAAGTAAAATGCATTTCATCCAAGAACTACTGAACGGAAATTCTAATTTTAACATGATTCCAGTGAAACGGCCTACTCGGGAACGACTTGTCTTTAAAGTAAGCTGCAGGCCACAGGACCAAACTGTGTGGGCAGTGACGACTTTACGAGTCTCGAATGATGCATCTTAAAGTGATTTAATTTGTCTCGACGACCAGGCGGTCTGTTTTAATTTGGTATTTGTTATGTCGTCCTGCCTAGGCCACCCAGAAATATGGACATAGTCGTATAATGTCTGCAAGATGCAGCACATAATAATATGCGTGAATAGGGAATAACAAGCTTTGTAATTTAAATCCACCCACTTTACGTGACATACTTAACAGGAAGTGGGTACTCTAAGTACATTACTCATTGAAGAAGCCATAATAGATAAAGGAAATACAAAGACAGCTTGGAAGCTGAGTGCCATTCGTAATAGTATTTTCATTTAAATTGCACTAAGCACTGCGTTAAAAATATTTTAAAAATATTGTCTTAGTTGTACGATTTATCAAAATAGCCAATGATGAACCTGGTCTGTAATTTGATCGATAGTAGTTAATTAAAATATGCAATAACAATAAATTACGATGTATGTAGGTGAAGCAATAATTTTATTATACACATTATATAACCAAGCTGCAGGCAAGTCTGTCAAGTCAAGACCGAAGTAACTACGAATGCAAATGAAAAATAATTTTCAAGTGTTTAAAAATTAAAAAAAGATTTACAGACCGGATGGCCTTACAAAACTTTTCCATATTTAGGAAATGAGGTCAGCCTGGGGCTTACCTTTATAAAGGGCGCTCTACTGCAACCAACAAGGCAATCCGATTACCTCACGATAGCCAAGTTAGTGCGACGACAATGTATTCATTAAACTTCAGCTGCAGCACAAAGCCAGCTTTTACATTGTATTTTGGAAGTGAATTTAATAACGTTAAATTAAAGACGCAACAGGGCTACAGTATTAACCTTAAGTATTTCAGGCATCACAGCAGAGTAAGACAGCAGAAAAGAATATATTATTTTTCTTTTTGCTGAATTTCCTTTGCTTCGTGACCTGTGTGCAAAACGTATTATTTTATGCTAACGTTTTTTTAATATATAAAGAAGACATCTTTTCTCATTACACTTAGTTTATTTGTCTCAAAGTATGCCAACAATAAATTCTTTACTTCTGATTTACTGGCTTAGGTATCTCAATACTGCCGTCCTTACATCTGCGAACATCTTTACGTAAAATATTTCAACAAATCACAACAGTAAATCTGTTGTGATTTTTCCTAAAATTGAACAAACATTCAACATCACGTTTCAAGTTTAATTAAATTTGAATTGCAATAGGTAGTTAAAAAAGTAAAAAACATGCTTTTATAATAAATCAAAATAAAAAATAATTCTTAATAAAAGCGTGGGGCGCTTTTGGCCATCTTTCGTAATATTTTTTTTAACTATAGTACGAAAGATATGACCCCACGCTTTTATCAAGATTTTTTTTAATTTATTTTTTCAATTTATTATAAAAGCGTGTTTTTTAGTTTTTTAACTTCATTTTATTTTTATTTTTTAGACTGCGAACACACTAAAATACTGTAATAACGTATGAAGCAAATAAAAGCGTACATATTAAAAAGAATGATGTTAAAAAAATAATTAAATTAGTACCCTTTCTCCAAATTGACAAACAAGTTGAAATGAAATTAGTGCAAAACTAATTAACTCAATTAAAATATCGATAGAATTTGTAGTTATGTTGAACATCATTATTTCTTTGTTTTTTTTTGATATTCACAATCACAAATCAGAATTTTATCTAACTAATCTGGTCTATCATGTTTGCCATTTTGTATTGTAAGTATGTACGTTTCTACCTAAAATTGTCTGTATGTATGTAAAATTGTATGTTGTATGGACCATTGTTACATACCATAATAAAAAGTTTATGCAAGGATCTGCACCACGTGTGAGTCGTTTATTGCTTCCTGCAACATTTGAATCACTAATTCGACCTTATTATTTTTACGAGTGTCCCGGGATCGTTCACCCCGCGAACTATTTTTGAAACGTGTTGTCCTGCCGCGCCGTCGTAAAGTCTTGAAGCAGAACAAGTTGGGATAACGAATGTTTGTGCGTGATGTGCGTTCCTTCCTACACATTCTGACTTGTAACAATGAAAACAGCTAAAATCAAATAACAATAATTATAGGATATAAGTATTGAGTTGATTACAGATTGGGTTGATTAGTAGATAGATTTACGAAAGTACGTTTGACTTAGGAGTGTTTCAGCTTCCAAAACGGATTGGTATCATTGCAACGTAATGCAACATTTGAACATTGCTTGTGTTAAATGGGGTTACATTAGAAAAATTACGCGAACCCTCACTAAACCTCAGCTTCTTCATAGTAAAGTCAAGTAATTTCGCTAATGCAATTAACTGCTTAATAGTATCCCTACCTTAGAATAATGACATAATCCCTACATAATTATTTGTTGACAATTTTTAAACCATTTAAGTATTGACAATACTTACATAAATGGTTTAAAAATTGTATCTTTTACAGTTTATAGCCGTTCTGCAATTATTGCAAACTAGTTTTTATCGCGGCTTCGCCCGCGTGGGAGTTGTGAAACGACAAAACACTTGTAAATGTTAATCCAAAGAGAACGTCTCGTCGTCGTCGGGATAAAAGTATCCTACGTTCTTTCCAGGGTTCCAACGTTTCTTCATAACAAATATCATCTAAATTGTTAAAAGGTAGCCCACAGGTTAACAAAGAGGTAGCCAGATATACAAGTACTTCCCCATTTGTAATATTTTGTACTAGTGTCCCTGTCCCGCCCTCGTTTTGCTTCGGGAAACTTATTCCCAGCGTTTGCAAAGATTTAGTTATATATTTTGGATAATTCACACTATATCTTTATAAATTATAGCCTAAATATTATTCTGATGTGTTAGCTATATTATTGTAATGTTTCATCAACATTCATTCGGTAGTTTTTGCGTGAAAGAGTAACAAACATACATCCTTAGTTCCTCCCAAACTTTCGCATTTAAAATATTAGTAGGATATTTAAGTAGGACTAGTTGGATGAAAGGTTCAACTCATTGCATACGAGGATAGTTGACAATTAGAGTGAGATGTTATTACCCACCATTAACACGTTCTCATGTCATTACTTTGAGAATAATTTTAATGACCCATTTATGTAGGTACCTAGTTAATTAATGTAACACATAAGTCCTGAAGCCATAAGAATCTAACAATTACATATATTATGTACGGTTAACTGGCGCCGGCCGTAACAAACTATAAACAGTTATAGAGGTTAACTTTCAGGGTCAATCTCCTATTTGGTACGACGATGGCCCATTTGGTACAATTATTTAATTCCCAGTAATTTTTGCAGTGCTCTTAATTATGACCGTTGTTACTCTGTGGGCATAAATAGTCAGGGTTGTCACTGGCAACTTGCAATTTCGATACATTGCGTATAAATAAACTGTCTCCTATTTTTAATATTTTCTTTTTCTCTTTCATTTTGTTGGTATTATAATTATTTATATTGGTATAAGACGATACAAGTTGCGCTTTGCCCTTCACCTTCGGAAACAATTATTACCAGTATCTTAGAATAATGACATAGTATAGAATTTGGTCTTATTTGTTAATGAAGTAAATAACACGTTCTAACACCGTCTGCTAACAGGACTAACAATCAGTCCTAATCTATTTGAGTCTTGTTCTAAGTTGGTCACAGTTATAATGGGCGGCAGCGGAAGGGTGGTGCTGCATGCTCGTTTGCTACCTTAATACCATAAAAAAATAGTAAATGACATGAAAACAACAATAGTTTTTGAAACAAGGTATTCAGGTTCATATACAGCGCGCGATACACGCGTACAGACAGACATAGGCTCTGTAGTTTGTGTATGTTTGTGACTGTTTGTGTTATGCAGCGATGAATGCTTTTATTTAAAAATATATAATGATGTATCTGATACATTCCAGTTTTAATCTCAATTTTTAACAGAGTATCAAATTAAAAAGTATTTAATATATAACTATTGTATAAATACATATTTGTATCCTCAATTTAAGGCCGAGTAACATAAATACAGCGGCTATACCTTTTGTGTCACGTTTTACCACCGCTGCCATCCACAAACATTTTAGTTCTGGTCTTAACACATAGGTACTCAAATCAAAGTTTCAGATACATTATTATGTTAATATTAAGTAGCAACTGCTCGTGCCTCGATTACATTTACAATGTGTGGCAATCTAATTACAGAAATAAGGCAATGCAAAAGCGCTCATAGCCTGGTTGCTTGTGTCGATCCTAAGTGATCGACCACGTTAGGCAACGGCGAACGCGGTCAGTAGATGGATGGGTGACCCATAGTCTCAAAGTTTTCTTTAGTGTTTCCTTGCTTCGGAGGGCACGTGAAGCCGTCGGTCCTGGTAGATAAGCAGTCGTTAAGCAATGCCTGTGGCTTTCTGGCCACTAATTCCTCTACTACTACTACTAAGCGTGATGGGGTATGCTCTATGCCTCCTCCGTGGTGAGTAGAGATCAGTGCAAAGTAGTGAGCTATATGAAAGAGGCAACCCTAACGCAGCGTCCCACACGCGCGCCAGAGTAGGCGTACGGCAATCTACAGATTGCCTCACTTACACAAGACAGAGATGGATATAGACATGAGAGTGGCCAACATGAGATAGCACGAGAAAGTACTATTGTATGTGGCACAAGAAAAGTTCGACGTCAGCTGTCAAATTTGCTTTTAATGTTCAAGGAAAGCACAGTTAGTGCTTTCCTTGAAAAAGTTGTCACGCAATGTGTTTTTTTTTCGTGTCATCGGCGTAAGTTGTTCCTTTTCTTGTGTGAGTGAGATAGATGGCATCCATCATAGAGGTCTATACTCTTCTCTGTCTACGACCACAACTCTACAAGTTTCTAATCACATTATTTGACCGCTCAGTGGTACTCAACTTCCGGGAACAGTACGTATATTACGAGTATATTGGCTAACATTTGCTATTGTTTAATGCACTTGGTGTGCCCGGTCCAGTCAGAACGGAAGGAAAATTATCAGGAGTTCAGTTTTCAAATCGGGATTGCTACAACAATAGTATTCAGTGCCTTCAGTGGGGTCAAATGTAAACATTATTAGAAAAATAAAGTCTTTTCTCCTGTACCTCTGTGTATGGATTGAATTGAACCAGTCAGCAGGTCTAAATGGTTTTTGGCCTTAACCACAATCTCAAGTGGTTATAGTTATTTGTACGATACTTACACACTAACACGTTCTCTTTCTATTTTCCGGGCTAATCTCTAGAACGGCTGAATCGATTTTAATAGGACTTTAACTGGAAGGTAGAGGAGGTTGTAGTAAGTTATTCGGTAATTTCCACAGGACCGGGATTTATGCTGGTAAAACTCCCACCAAAATGAACATGACACAAGTAAAATATAAAAATAGAGACAATAATTGGGGGTATACGTTGTAGCGTTATCGTTATCGCTGTAATGATTCCGCCATTACTAACACATTAAAATGTTTCTAGCAACCACTTAGTGGAGAAACGTGCTACAGACTACAGATAACGTACCTAATAGTCTTGTGTAGGGGGGCACATGCTGCCTGAGTTTACGAGGATAAACGCATCAAATATACTATCTTTTTTGGAATTAAAATGGCAAACGCATGCAGCGCCACCCTTCCGCTGCCGCCCATGACAACTGTGACCGACGCAGAAATCGTGCCTTAGCTCAGACTTTACTTACATTTATAGACATGTCACGCTAAGATTGTGCTCAGTGCTCAGTGCTCATAATACCACTATTGGTTTCATTACATGCAATACTCCTGCAAAGTTTTTCGTAAGTAAAGTCTGAGCTAAGGCTAAGTATCATCTATAAATCTCAGCGTGTCCGTTTGTTCTGTTAGCAATTACTTGTAATAGTCCAGTTACTAGTTAATAATAATCTTCGTGTTGCTACTCATGAGGACTAAGATGTCCGCCCGATCATGTCTCGATCATGTCCCGTAACGTAAAGTGGGGTCGAACAGGTTAACCTACGTGGTATGATATGAAACCTGGTTAACATCTAGAATCTAGTTTATCAAAGACATTACGTCCACGCTATTATTTCACGACGACACATTAATTTTACATTGTCTGTGTGATCGTGGGCGGGATGATATTAAATTTAATTAGATCTGTTTCTGTGATATTTATTTTATCAAATGAATGATAATATTATTATTGTTATTAATATTAATGATACTAATTTTATTAATATAATACCCAAGCCGCAAACAATGAGGAGATGAGCTACGAAGTAGCCACCTACCAAGTGTGACGGTGCGTCGTCTATGGGTATCCGTAACAGCATAAGCAACGCATTGCTGACTAAGAAGGAAATGGGTCCCTATCAATTCCTTTATATTAAGCTTGTACTTACCGTCAAATCTAGCAGACTGAAGTAAATACAACAACCAATACTGCCTTTTATCATACGGCTTTGTAATTTTGCGTATTGGTTTTATTCCGATGACAATGTATTATGAGCAGAAACCAAGACAAGCGAACTCCAGCACAGTCACTAAAATTGATTTTCATTTATAATTCACAGTAAGTAAGTAAGTAAACATAAGTAATTCATCATAATTAATTAATGTTAAGTTTGACCTGCGGTATCAGGTCACGACCTGAAATAAGACCTCCTCCTCCTCAAAAGGAGGGCCGAGTCCAAACTCGGTCATAGTCGCGTAAAAATTACCTCTTCATTTGTCCCTTATGTACCTACATAGTAGATTTTATTGGATCGTCGTCTGTTCATCACTGTTTTCAAGATAGAAATAACGCATTCTGGCTCACTTCTAGCTAACTCATTGAGACATTATGACGCTATTATTAGCAGTAATAGTTGCGGTTATGATATAACAATGAAACAATACAGTACTGATGAATTCTAAACCACGCCAGTTGACCGTTGACTGAATGAAACCATGACCGAGTATTTTCGATGACTCAAATGCTAAATCGTAGCTTCGTACAATTTTTTCTCGGAACGCGTGTTGTGAAAAATGTGTGATTCAACTGAAGAATCTTCAAAATATTTCTCAAAAGGAGGAGGTTATATATTATGTTCGACGACCATACATATATTTTTATGTCCGATTTTTCCGTCATTTGTAAACCGTCATTTGTAAATTTGTATTTTTGATACTTGTTTATTTTATATTATAATAGCCATGATCAGTACAATATCATTTATTAATCATGTATTTTATCAATACAAATACACACAGGAAGGTACAGTTCGAAAAGGTGCTTGATCGTAGAAAAAAAACTGCGAAACAAACCCCTCAGCACATTTTAGTAAACGGGTACTCACGATTTTGAATTGTATTACCGCCATCCATGCAACTGGGTCGAAATACTGGTATAACAATTCAAAATCGTGAGTACCCATTTGCATTTAAATGTTTAGTGTCCGCAGTGAATCATATCCACGGAGCATCTTTGAAAGACGGTTAGTTAATTTTTATTGTGACATAATTATTGACATGTCAGAAGTCTGCTAGCGGGCCGGCTGTTGATTTAACGGCAGGAATTTAACGGTACAACGGTACCCAAAGGAAGCGGACGCGCAGTATTTAAATTACAAATAACAAAGGATCGGTCGTAACTCGTAGCGCGATAACCGGCCGTCGAGCAATTAACTAGAGTTAATTATATTGCGTAGTCTGACTCGCTGTGATCTGTGACTCATAGCATAGCGCACAGTGTCTTTGTCGCTTCTGTTATAAAGACAATGGGTTACCAGATACCAGACTTACCAACGACGCCATACATACAAACTATGCTAGTGATACTATTATTTCAAAGTAGATTATTAAAATAAAACAAAAAAGAACGTGTGTGTTTTTATATACCCACGTAAGGAGTATAGTTTCAAATGGTGTGCAGTGTTAACGCCCGCGGCTCTAATTATCATTAATTAAGTGCGTATTAAAAATAAATTATCACTTGCTTCGGTGAAGGAAAACGTCGTAATGAAAGCTGCACACCTTAGTAAAAACTTTTGAGATTCCGAAGTTTTAATACTACCTTGGTTGACTTTGAACAGTAAACGAACTTCCGATACTTACTAGGGTTAAATCATGTGTCATTCATTATACATTTTTATACGTAATGTATGTCCTAGCCTAGTATCCTTCTGATGTGAAACCCTACAGTTACCTACCATTGACCGTAGTTATGACACGGCAATAGTATCAAATTCTATAAAAAAGTTTTACAGCTCTCTTACTCTTTCTCTCTGCTTTTTAAATAACTACGGCAAACGGCACAGATTAAGTAATAGTACTCCGTAACTAAGGATTGTTATTTTACTTTACCTTTACTTTCAGCGCACGCAACGCGAAACTTTTTATCAGTAAGTAATTAATTATTGCATGCATGTGATGCATGTATTGTACGGGTAAGTATTTCTAAAGAATGTGACCTTTTGGATCGTACGGTTTATTTATTGGATTGCTTACTTGAGCGAATGTATATACTTAATACTGTCTCATTAGACATAAGTAGTCAATAAAACCGATTGTAAATATCATAATAAATCCTGTCGAATTCATTTTATTTCTATTCTTTGCGTAGAATCGTAAAGAATGAGTAATTATATGTGCTGCCATCTGTTGACAGTTTTGATTGCATATTATACTTTAATACTTGATCCTGCCATCTGTGGTCTATTTTGCTAACTAAATAATTAGCTTAACTACCACGACTGTTACAATAATACTGTCTCAACGTTTAATAGATGGAGCCGTAGGACTCGATGTTGTTCAATGTGAAACTGGAAAAAAATCTTTTTCAATCTTTATTTATTTCTTAGGCTGGTAATAAATGTTTCCATTGTTTATTTAGTACATTAATATAGGCATTTAAGGTTACCTATTTTAACAAAAAAGTATCACATACCTAACGAAATAAAGTAAATTGGCATGGTACCTATTGAAGCTAAGTAAGTACCTCGCAAAGAGCCAATCCCTAAGTCTGCAATGTCTGACTCGCCAAGCCTTTGCTTCACAAATCCCACGTCTTGAGCAAAAGTAACGAAGTAATCCGCCCTTTGTGTCTGCTACGTACTTACACCCTCCACGAACGTTGTTTTGTTACTTTTATGTTTATTTATTTATTTATTTATTTAGGTCTGCCAGCGGTTACAACACTTTACCATACAAATTTAAACGTATAACTAATCCTAAAAACTAAGTGTTGAACCCTTTAAGGCAAACACAGCATGCATTAATTAATATAAGTAACAAACACAGAAAAGATTTAAATTGTGCAAATATGGTTTTGTTTATGCTGGCCTAAAGTGATACTTCTTTTGAATACAGGAAGCGACATTTTATTTATATCAAATGACCCATGGCATCCATTTAATACTTTGCAAAGACGAGGAACTACGGAATTGGCGCCGAGCACTGTTTTACGGATTGGGACTCGAAGAGGTGTAATATTCCTTCTACAATTTTTTCGGGGTACATTATAACTGAATTTGCTTAACAAGTCAGGACAGTCTATTTGATTCCTTAGGAGTTTGTACAAAAAAGTTAAATCTAATTGCTCGCGTCGATTCTCTAGCGTATGCATATTAAAGAGAGTTAAACGGTCGTTGTAGGATGTAATTTTTTTCGATTTGCCGACGGAAAAAGTCAAATGCCATAAAAATCTTTTTTGTACTCGTTCCATTCTGAGAATGTGCGAAGCGTAGTGGGGGCGCCATACCACCGAGTTAAATTCTAATAGACTGCGAACTAATGAATTATAAAGTAGGATCTTAGTTTTGGGATTATTGAAAATCTTAGCATTTCTAATAACAAAACCTAGCATTTTTGTTGCCTTGCATACAACACTATCCATATGATCGGAGAACGTCAACTTACTGTCTAGCGTAATTCCTAAGTCTTTTATTTTATGTAATTCATGTAATTTTATACCATTAACAAAGTATGAAGTAGGGGTAACGCGCAACTTACGTGTAAATTTAATATGTACACATTTAGAGGTATTCAAGTTAACACTATTGGCGTGACACCAACTGATTAATCTATTTAAATCACTCTGTAACATCTCTTGGTCTCTAGCAGACTTTACAATACGAGTGAATTTTAAGTCATCGGCATAAAGATAAGGTGTTGAGTGTTCAAAACAGATAGATACGTCATTGATGAATATATTGAACAGCAAGGGACCTAGATGAGATCCCTGCGGGACACCAGAGGTGACTGAATGCAGGTGTGACTTGAAACCATTAATGACAACATAAAAATAACGCTCTTTTAAATACGAATGCAGCCATTGTAATACGGAGCCATTAAAACCATACATCCGAAGCTTTTGCACTAGTACATTGTGTGGGACCCGATCAAATGCCTTTGAAAAATCAGTGTATATTGCATCAACTTGAAGGTGAGAATCTATTGCCTCCGTCAAAAATTCTGTAAATATTGCCATATTTGAAGTAGTAGACCTGCCCTTCACAAATCCATGTTGGTGATCGATAAGATATTTTTTAAAATGATTTAAAATGTAAGGATAAACTAATGATTCAAATATCTTAGCTAAGGCGGACAAAATAGATATTGGTCTGTAATTATCCACTAAACATTCATCTCCTGATTTATAAATTGGGACAATCTTAGCGCATTTCCATGTAGAAGGAAAATATCCCTTTTTTAGCGACTCATTGAAGATCATATGTAAAGGTTTAGATAAACTTTCCGCGCAGGCGACGATAAAACTAGGTGGAATTTCATCTGGTCCCTTGCCTTTATTTATATCAAGACTTTTAAGCTTTTTTAATATTTCGTCCTGAGCCAATGATAGGTGTGAGAAGTTGTCGCTGTAATCTAATGCGTGAGAAAGAAATTTAGTAACGTAATTTTGGTCAAGAAGTGATGTAGTATTTATGCTGTAGACAGAAGCAAAGTGATTTCCAAACATATTACAAATATCCGGTCCTTCGGATGCTGATGTATTACTGTCACTCATAACTGCGGGATAGGTACTCTTATTTTTACGCCTAGTTTTCACAAATGACCAAAAATGCTTCGGGTTCTGAGTGATAGTTTTTTCAGTATAGTTGACATAATTATTATAACTATTTTGAACTACTCTCTTGCATCGTTCACTAATTATGTTTAAAGAAATGCCATCCATAGGGTTTTTGTATTTTTCATATCTTTTATGAAGTCTATGTTTTTCGCGCAAACGTCTGCGCACGGCGCCATTGATCCACGGTGGATGAGTATTATTTTTGGGCAATGAAATGGGAACAAATTTAGATATGGCGGTTTGGACTATCTCGTAAAATTTTGATACCATACCATCTATATCATTATTGTTTATTGAATCAGCAAATTCAGCATTCCAGTCTCTGCAAAAATAATTATTAATCAAGACGTAATCCGCCTTAGCAAAATTAAACCGGCCATTTGAATTGTTTGGCTTTAATTTAGTTTCCATGCTGGAAAAAATTGAGAACAATAGCGGGGGATGCAATAGATCAATTTTACAAAGATGATCGACAGCCTCAGTGACTCGGATAGAGGGTATGTCTGTTAATACTAGATCAAGAACTTTATTTAATTTATTTACTATAAAATTACACTGTGAGAGATTATTTACACGTAAGAAATCTAGTAACATTTGAGCTATACTATTTTTACAGTTGTTTTCTAAACTACTTGCAGCACACCAGTTTATACAACTAATATTAAAGTCGCCAATAATACATGTACTCATGTTATGTAGCTCTGATACTCTATTACAATTTGACAAAAATGAATCCAACATCCGTTTGTCCACTGGTGGGGGCAGGTAGACGGCACAAAACGCTATTTGACGAATATCGTCGTTAAAAGGGATATCAATCACTAACCACAAATCTTCATATTCACTTTCCCAATCTGTCATCCGCCGTGATACAATTTTTCTATCAACTGCTACCAATACCCCACCACCGTCCGATTTTGTACAGAATTTGGAATATTTTCTATCTCTCCGGTAGACTTTATACTTATTATTAAACAATTCAGAACTTAGAACACTATCATTCAACCAAGTTTCGCAAAAGAAAATTAAATCAAAGTTACATAATGACGTATTACAGTAGGTTTCGTGGGTCTTTGTTCTCAGACCACGCACGTTCTGGTAGTATATATTTAAGGATGAGAATTTTGCCATTATATACACTAACACATGCACTTTACAATAGTTAAGAACTTATTTTTTCTAGAGCACTAGAGTCCCTTATAAATTTGAAATCTGACAAGTCATCCCTGCGCATGAAAATCTTTCCATTTCGTACCCAGACATACTTATATCCGAGCTCTTTTGCTTTAACCCTAGCAGCAGCGTGTAGAGCTTTGTTAACAGGAGATAAATGCTCTGATACGAAGATTGGCTTCTTTTCGCCGGAAAATCCGATATGTGTCGTGTTTAATTTGTCCTGTTGATTGTGCTTATTAAACTTTATAGCGGAGGCCAAAAACGTGTCGCGTATATTTTGAGAGGTAAATTGGACCACTATATTACGCGGTCTTTTTGTATTGGGGTTAGATTTTGCCACACGTGTACAGTTATTAATGTTTTCCTTCACAATTTTTGCTCCTACGACTTCACTTAATCGCAAAATTATGGATATTATATTTTCCCCACTGTTTTCCGGCACGCATTGAATCTCTAGGTTATTAGCCCGAGCCCTTTGTTCTAAAGAATTTATCTGTAAACCAAGCTCATCAATAGTGCGCTGCATGTTATTGTTTTTTTGCTGGAGTTCAAAGATTTGTTCCTTGTTAGATTCATGTTCCTTTAAGAAATCCTCATATTGACTATTCATAAAGTTCAGTGACTCCTTCATCTCTTTAATTTCGGAATTAATTTCCTTCAATTCAGTGCTCAATACGTTGGTAATAGAGTTTTTTATGGTAGTAGTAATTTGGCGTAATTCATCGTGGATAACGTCCTTGATAATGTTTTGTATCTCGTCCCGCGTTATACATGATGTTGTTTGGGGAGGGCTATTATCAGGAGGCGATGAAAGTGCCATTCTTTTAGTATTTCTTTTCGTGACATTATTATCGCCTAATGCGTTATGGACGTGGCGTACTGGTGTGTTGTCACTGTTGTTGGTTTTAGTTTTTATCATCTTACACTCAGGACACTTCCAGTCAGTAGTAAAGTTTAAGTCCTGATAGTTGGACGATATTAAGCATTCTTTATGAAGAGTTGTACTACATAATGAACAGCACACACATTCTCCTCTATCTCCTTTATTATTGCAGCAACCCAAGGTAGTGGATCTTGATGACATATTAATAAGGCTTAGGTAACAGTGAATAATCAAAATCTTAAAAAAAAAAAAAAATTTTGCTAAAAAAAAAAAAAAAAATTTTTTTTCTGCAGTCTTAGCTTATTTTATTTAAGATGTATTTCATCAAAAATTATTAAAATGAAAAATTTGTTTCGAAAAAATAATGCCTGCGGTGAGATTTGAACTTGGGTCCTTGCGATCACTGCAAGCAAAAGTTTACGTCCAGTGCCACTGTGGAACTTCTTCTATCGTTAAAATAGTGAGACACTATCTGCTAAAGTCTGTTGTTATTTAGTCCAAGTGGGTATAATAGAAATTGTTTCATATCAGAAGTGGTCGCACCCGCAAAATCACAAAATGTTTTTAATAATAATCCTTGGATTGTGACAAAATTCGAAGATATTCACTAAATGCAATTCTGTAACTTTAAAGAGCTTTCTTTACCAGACATGAGAGTATAACTTTCATTTCAATCACTGCACAAATTACCACTTTAAACAATTTAAATCGAGATAAGTGCAAACAGCGCGTCTTGCTACAACGAACGATTTAAGTAGAAGTTATCCCTATACTATCGCCTTAGAGGTCAGTTTGCTTTACTATAAGAATAACAAATATCAATGGGACATATTCATGGAACAAAAAAACAGTAAAAACACTTAGAGTTCCTTCTCGGCTCTCGGATCTATTTTAACGGCGGGTCTATCTACTGGAATAAAAATTATAGGTGAGATCTCTCCAAGGCGTACAGATTCGAATGCTTGTCTTCTGGTTCGGTTCAGGCCTTTTATACTTTTGAAGTTCATAGCTTCTTCATAGCTCATTTCGATTCACTTCTAGCACGTGTGAATTGTACACATTTTGATTTTGATTTAAATACCAACTAAGTAACTGTAATCGCAGATTACCTGGAAACTGTAAGTGAAATCGTTCGGAACAGTAAACATTAAGATAATCAACATTAACAGGATAACGAGTATCCTAATCGTCCCGTTAAATTATTACACCATGGGGTGCAGTTGGAGCCCGCCCTCGTCTCGACATTTTAATAAATATTTTATAAAACGACTTTAAGCGCTTGAAGCCCGGCGGCTTGCGTCGATCTTAACAGCGGGCGCGGTCGGTAGTTGGATGGGTGACCGCACGTGGCAAACATTTTTTGGGCGCTTCCGTGCTTCGGAGAGCACGTGTAGCCGTCGCGTCGGTCCCGGTTGTTACCATTTGGTAGCAGTCGTTAAGCCATGTTAGCAGCCTTCGGGCGGTATAAAGAATTCTGACACTTAGTTTGGTTCCAATCTGCAACGGAGCAGCGTGGTGGAGTATATGACGAGGAGAGACCCGTACTCAGTAGTGGGTTGAAGCCAACTGACTTAAAAAAAGAAGGAGATTCTCGACTTGACTGTTTTTTTGCTCTTTATTTAACCAGAGACTATAAGTGTTGCCTTTGGCGCTACAGTAACTGTTGAATATTAGGTAGCTCTCCAGCACGTTGCCGCGTTTGAGATTTGAACCTTAACTGGTTAGGCATCCGTTTATGGCATGGGTGTGATGAGTCTCAACCCCGGTTAGTTATCTAGCTGAAAACACGGCTAAAACGTCGCTTTATTCGTGTTTTCCGGCAATGAAAATCAAAAAAATAATAGGTATACATTTTATCATAGTTTTTTTAAGCTATTGCATAGCTTTTATCGCGGGCCTTGAGCGTGGGGACCGAATCCAGAAATTCTGTAACGAAAAAAACCTAACACCCCCAATCAGCGCCATCTAGTACCTTAATACTAAGGTATGGTACGTATGTTTTCTACAAACTAGATGGCGCTGTTCTGATATAACTATATAACTTCTAATAATTATAATTGCATAAGTTGATAAAAAATGCTATGCAATAGCTTTACCGCGGCAGTCTCCAAGTGCCACATTTAATTTTTTATTGTGATGATGTCGGTAAGATCGAAAAATATTATTAATATTTCCATCCATCCATCCATCAGCCTTTTGTCGTCCACTGTTGGACATAGGCCTCCCCTAACTTTCGCCACTCTGACCGGTCCTGAGCCTTCTGAATCCAACGGTTGCCCGCTGTCTTTTTCAGGTCGTCAGTCAACCTGGTCGGGGGGCGTCCTTTACTCCTTTTTCCGAGACGTGGCCTCCACTCGAGGACCTTCATTAATATTTCATCAGTAGGTAATTCGTATCTAAATGTAATTTCCAAAAACCACGATTTACAAAAAAAGGGAACAAAGCTCGGTCTTCCAGGTACTTATAATTATCTGGTCATGATGTCCATGACACAGTCCCCACTAAGATGATAAATGCGGTGCACTCTACTCGGAACACATACACAAACACACGCACACACAAGTGGCAAATCACCATCAGACATCACTTCAACAACCAGCAAAATGTTAAATCCAAATAATTCCAAAAACTCCACTTTCAAAACAAAATCGCAAAATATAAAAAATCAGCATCAAGTTAAAAAAAGCTGCAATTTCCTGAAGGAAATACCGGCATCAAATAAAGCGTCGGAGCAAGGCGTAATCCTCGTGAGTGTTGCGACTTCCCTCGCGGCGCCCTACGGCGCCCTCGCAGCCCCCTCGCCCTGCGCCCTGCCGCGCCGTGCACCCTCCCACGTCGTTAAGGGCCGAACCCCTTCAGCCGGCCGCGTGCTCGCGAGGGGACCGTAATCTCCTATTAGACGTTTCTTCATATTTTCGCGATTGAAATAACTATTAATGCGTTATTAAAACACTTTCTAGGAGTTTGGTTTTTCGGGATTTTGAAGGGATTTAATTTGAAGATTTATTCATAGACATGGACAGCGAATTCAAGGACATAAATACTACGTGAATAAATGTTTTATGGACTTGGTTATGCGTTTATAGTTTAGTTAAACGTAATTGGAGACTTTCGGAACTTAACTTTGCTTTGACCACTCCACTTCGACTGGAATTGGTATTCCTTAGTTTGGTGACGCCCGACACCAGCGGGAATACCGCTAGCGGAATCAGGGTTGTTGCTGCCGGGCAAAAAAGCGTCACAATTCATATAAATTAGGTTTTGACATCCCTTATTAAATATTTCTTGAAAGTCACTTATAATACAATAATAATTATATATTATACATTCCTATTTATAATAACAAAATCTCAAAATTCTCCTTATCTCGAATGGGGTATTTGACTACAATGAAAATATAATTTTGAATTTCACCGATTTTCTTCTCTCTCTGCTTCTTTCTCTGTAAAAATCATCGTGAGGACCCGTTGACGCGATGGCGTAGTTTTAGTATCGAAGAAAGTTTTATTTTATATCATTTACAATTCTCACGACCCGAGTACAATAGGGTTTTTTTTACTACATAGGTTATCACAGTCGGGAATTAATGTTTGTCAAGATAACCCAGGTTTAAAATTACGAAAAATTAATACTCGCGATGTCGATGCCATTCACGGGCAGAGACGAATTGCGCGTATAGAAGTGAAGAATTCTTATAATTACAATAATATTACTAATTGTTCCAAAATGACCTAAAATTTTTTTTTTGTGCTTAACAAGATCTTTGTTTTGTCTGTCAAAGCGACCCGGCCCCGGGTGGCAACCAGGTGCTACTAAGGTGTCAATGTGGAGCAATTAATAATTTCCGTGAACGTCATCGGCGCGAATACTGATTTTTCGTTTTTTCGTTAAAAATAATTATAATTAATAATATTATTAATTATATTATTATATTTAATAATTATTATTAATTTTATTATATTTTTTTTTATCTGTGATTTCCTGTAAAGCATATTTTAACGACATTAAATTTTCACCGTGACTTATTTAAATACGTAAATAAAAAATTAATATTAAAATGATGGCAATAATTACAAAGCAGAGAATGGGTTATAAAAAGTTGCGCTACAGCGACCGGTGGCTGTAGCGGCAGCGGAAGGGTGGTGATGCATGCTCGTTAGCAAACTAATTAATTTCTATAAAAAAGGGCCTATAACGGGTTGAAGCCATATCTATCTATATAATATAAAAGGAGAAGCTGACTGACTGACTGACTGACATATCAACGCAGGGCCTCAACTATAAGGGTTAGAAACTTGAAATTTTGCGCAGGGGTTCCTTTTACAACGTAGGGGAGCACTAAGAAGGGATTTTTGAAAATTCACCCCCTAAAGGGGTAAAACGGGAGTGCAAAATTAGTATGGAACTTTGCCGTTTTTGAAGTTATTCGAATGAAATTCAGTATAAAGGTTTTTCATTGAAAGTCATGAAACAGGTATAAAATATTTTTTTCAAAAATCACCCCTTAAACGGGTAAAAGGGGGGCGAAAAGTTAGTATGAAAGTTCTGGTTTTATCAACTTTCATATAATTTAGGGATTTTTGGCGGGCGAAGCCGCGGGTGTAGGCTTGTTAGTAATATAGATTGGCGAGCCACAGAGTTCGGCAGCCGAATACAGGGTAATTGTTTTGCTAGCGGCTGGTTCTGGCGGGTGTTTGACAACACGTTGTTGTGCAAAACCACCCGCTCATACGGCGCTGATTGCTGCGCTAACTTTGTAACTAAGAACGCTACCACGTAACTTTGTTATGAAGTATGTGTCGCGGGATTATCAATACGAGATATGTTTCTAAATGTAGGTCGTTCACTTGAATAAGTTTTGTTTCTTATTGGGTAGTGTTCCGTACTAGTTAAGTAACTACCTTTGCGTCGCTTCGGGAGACCTATGCAAGGATATTTTAGCTATAGATGCGTTACTTTCAGTCGCAATTTTGGACCCGACACTTCCGCTTCGATGACATTACTGTAGCTACTTATTGTATATTAACCATAGACCATATAATATCGGAATAGGTAGTGCGAATTTGGAGGATTATGGGATGGACAACGTCTTCCAGAATAGCTAGTTCGTTGAAATGGAAACTTGTATGGGCGCGTTACATGATTCGTAGGGGAAAATCTTATGGCTTGGCGTCAGCAACATGCTGCTGCGTAGGGCGCTGGACCGGCGACGCGCAACGGTCTGCTTACATACGATTAAGTTATTTTCTAATTTTCTATGTTTTCCCTTCTACTTAAAGTCTACGATTTGATTTTTATAATTTTTAAATGGACTTATTCAGAGTTGGGAAAATGTAATCACAATTAGGTCACAAACCACGTGTTTAGTTTTAGGTATATTTTGCCAATCTCTGGACTTTATTCGGGTAACATTTGGGAGACGACCGCGGCCCACGCTAGTATATTTACGTCAACAGCTCCGAGTGGGCGTTACGTATTCTTCAGAACAATCAACGCGGAGACGCAAATACTATAATCAGCTTTTACTCCCACTACGGTTAGTTCATTGATATCGACAGCCAACGACAAGGTGTTTTAATTATTACATACAATACAAAATACATAATTATATGTACCTATACAAGGGTGTAAAAAATACATATCGTGCGAACCCGTACCGTTTTTCCACTTGTCCGTTGAAGTTTCAATTCTACTGTGTTCCAGGATTGCCCAGCATACATTTCGGTTTTTCGTACTATATTTATTCGAGTACTAGTAAACCCGATCCCGCTTCGCTTCGGGAAACCTGTCCCTTAGTACCATCACTCCAAAATTGTAAACGTAACCCCAGCACGAATTTATTTTCACGCGCGGTAATTTTCATCTGGCGATGGATCCTATGTTATGACATTTAAATTACTCGTATATGGTGTAAAGGCTTATCATCCTGCCGTGCCTGAAATGCTTAGGGTGGCTGACATATTTAAGTCGATAAGAATTAATATTGTATCCCTCTAAATAGCTTCCAATGACCGCATTGTATGTAAACATTTTTTATACAACGTACAATTTTTAAATAAATAGACATATATATGCCATCGTGGACTTTATGTAGACCTATAAAAGAGGAATATTTAACCCAAACATTATTTAGTTATATCTCAAAGGTATTAGGCAGCGTTTTCGCTGAAAGCTCCAAAGCGGCCTGATGATGATTTTTTTCCGACTTTATTAGGAGTTCTCTTCATATTTGAATTAATTTACACAAAACTTTAATATTGTCACAGCCGTGGGTAGGGGATGGGAAGAAATAAGGCCGGCTTCAATAGATGTTTTATTTTCACTGTAAAAGGGTAACACACGAAAAACGGTACTATACACTTTACTGTACACTTTACTTTCCTTCACACTTCACTTCACACTCGCGACACTGTATTGTGAAACGGCACTTCACTTCACTCGCGACACTGTACTGTGAAACGGCACTTCACTATTCCTACTTCTTCTTCCCACTGGCGCGCTTCCCGACTCGCTACCAAGACTCGACTGACTCTGCCTTGGCCGGAATCGCCTTATATACCACCAATTTCAATCATTCCAAATTCAAAGGTTTTCTTTTAATTTAGCGTCGAAAACATTTTATAAATTCTATTTTCAAATTTTCTTTTTCTTTTATTTTATTTTATTTTTAATTTACGCGACACTGCCCCCTCTCAAGACATGATCGTCCCGATCATCGTTGCTTCCGTGATATCGTGCCAACCGATCCACATGTACGATCTTTGGAGGACTGCGAGGAGTACGCTGAATTCGGAGAGTGACGTCGTTGATCTTAGTCACAACTCTATAAGGCCCTTCCCAACTCGGTTGAAGCTTCGGAGACTTCCCTTTTCGTCTAACGGGGTTATGTAACCAGACCAGGGTTCCTTCTTCAAAGCTAGGCCCGTTGGCCCGTCGGTCGTAGCGGGTTTTCATTCGTTCGCTGGCCTTATATCCTGCTTCTCTGATTTGCTCATACACGTCAACCATCTTGTTGCGTAGATCGCTTGCGTAGTCAGTTATTTCTTTTGGTGTATCCGGTGGAGCACTCGAGAGCAAATCGGCTGGCAGTCGCAGTTCTCTTCCAAAATTAGCATACGCCGGAGTGACTGTTGTGGTCTCATGAACCGCAGTCCTATAGGACATGAGAAACAGTGGAATATACTCGTCCCAGTTCTTCTGATGATTATCCACCACTTTTGCCAGATGCCGTTCCAACGTTTGATTAAATCTCTCAACCATTCCATCAGATTGCGGGTGATAAGGCGTCGTCCGAGTTTTATGTATTCCCATCACTTTACAAACTTCTTGAAAAACTTGCGACTCAAAGTTCCGTCCTTGATCACTATGCATCTCCAGTGGTACGCCAAATCTGCAGAACACTTCAGTAACAAGCTTCGTTGCCACGGTGATAGCCTCCTGGTTGGGTAGTGCGAACGCTTCTGGCCATTTCGTGAAATAGTCCATCACTACCAAAATGTATCGATTTCCAGCATTCGTGACTGGAAACGGTCCAGCTATATCAAGAGCCACTCTTTCCCAAGGAACCCCAACATTATACAGCTTCATTGCACCCCTGCTTCTAGTCTGCGGTCCCTTAACGGCTGCACAACTCTGACACCGCCGACACCAGTCTTCCACATCGTCACGGCAATGCAACCAGTAGAATCGTTCTTTGATTTTGGTGAGAGTTCTTCTTATTCCCAGGTGTCCTCCCGAAGAACCATCGTGGTAAGTCTTCAATACCTCGTTCACTTTTGCTCTTGGAACCACCATCTGAAGATGACAATCTTTGCCTTTAGGAGTCTCCCACTTGCGGCAGAGCAATCCATTGTGGAGTACCAGGCTTTCCCACTGTGCCCAGAGACTCTTCGTGGCCGTACTGTACTTGGCCACTTCTGACCATTTCGGCTTAGGGGTTCCACTTTCCAGCCAGTCCAGGAGCGGTTGAAGATCCTTATCATCCTTTTGGGCTCTTCTCATAGTGTCATTGCTCCAGTTTGGATCGATAGAATCCGTTCGGATAAGTTGAATTTTTATTTCCTCTTTCTCCTCTTGCCGATTACAATGCCTGCAGTCTTCAGAGCATGGTCTTCTGGACAGGGCGTCTGCGTTGCCATGAGTTCTTCCACCACGATGTTCAATCTCAAACTCATACTCCTGCAATTGCTCCAACCATCTGGCCACTTGTCCTTCGGGATTCCTGAATTCCAGCAACCATTTTAATGCGGCGTGATCCGTTCTTACTAAGAATTTACGACCGAGCAAATATTTCTTAAAATGTTGCAAGGTCTTTACGACAGCCAACAATTCCCTGCGAGTTACGCAGTAATTCCTTTCCGGCCTTGATAAAGATTTGCTGAAGTAGGCAATCACAACTTCCTGATCTCCTCTCTGTTGGGAAAGAACACCTCCAATTCCAGTGTTACTTGCATCAGTGTCCACGATAAATCTTCCCTCTGTGTCAGGATATCCGAGAATAGGTGATTCACATAGACACATTTTGAGATTCTGGAAAGCTTGCTTGCAGTCTTCGTCCCAAGAAAATGCTCGTTTCTCTTCTGTTAGGCGATGTAATGGCTTAGCTATGTCAGAAAAACCTTTGACAAAGCGTCGGTAGTATGAGCACAGACCCAGGAAGGCTCTCACTTGCGACTTATCCGTCGGCGTCGGCCAATCTTTAACAGCACTTATCTTGGATGGGTCAGTTGCAACACCTCGCTCCGATATAACATGTCCCAAGTAATCCACTTGACGTTGAAAGAATGAACACTTCTTCGGACTCAGCTTCAAATTTGCGCCCCGTAGCTTTGTGAACACACTTTCAAGTTTCTTGAGATGATCTTCAAAATCGCGCCCCATTATGATGATATCGTCTAAATAGACTAAGCAGGTTTCTCCCAGCAAACCTGCCAGCACATGTTCCATCAATCTCTCAAATGTAGCAGGTGCGTTGCATAATCCAAATGGCATGGTTTTGAACTGCCATAAGCCTTTTCCAGTCGAAAACGCAGTTTTTTCCTTGTCTTTGGAGTCCATTTCAACTTGCCAATATCCACTTTTCAGATCAAGGGTGGAAAACCACGTCATTCCACAAAGTGAATCCAGGGTGTCATTGATTCTGGGCAATGGATAACTGTCCTTTTTCGTTACATCATTCACTCGCCGATAGTCCACACAAAATCTGGTCGATCCATCTTTCTTCTTCACTAATACAATCGGTGAACACCATGGACTTGACGAAGGTTCTATAACGCCGTTCTTCCTCATCTCCAGAATCATGTCTTCAACTTCTTGCTCACGAGCAAACGGAACAGGTCGTGGTCTCTGTCGTATGGGTGCTATATTACCCGTATCAATTTTGTGTTTCACCAAATCAGTTCTGCCAATGTCTTGGTCGTTTTTCGAGAAAAGATCGGTATAACGGAATAGAAAATTTCTTGCTTTTATTAATTGCAGCTTAGTAAGATTATTTTTACATTCTTCCAAAAGCTTTGCCACATTTTGTTCTTGACTCGGAACTCTTCGCTGTTGTCCTTCTTCGCACTTCCTTAGCCAGGCCACCTCATCACAGGTTCCGACAACCGTTCCCTTTTCCACTGTTTGTTCATCGTCATCAGGATTGAATACAGGCACCATCGTAACACAGCCGCTTCCCACTAAAGTCCTGGCCGGTATCCATGGTGAGCCCACGACTCCTCTCTCTATGATGGCACATCTTCGCTGTATTCCTCCTTCGTTCTGCGGTAGTCTAACAGGAACTAATGTCTGAGATCTTGGTTTTAGGATGGTGTCCTTCAAACATAGCACTTTTCCGAAATTGCCCCCCTTCATTGGAATTTCATCATTTCCATGTTTTAGAACGCCTTGTTTCAAGTCGATGTTGCACTGATGATTTTGTAAAAAGTCCAAGCCAATAATGCAGTCATCGGATATGTTCGCTACGATGACTTTTTGCCAATAAAGTGTGTCACCAATCTTGATAGCCACAACTTTTTCACCTTGGGTTGAGATACGCTGACCGGTAGCAGTCGTTAACGTGAGGCTTCCTTTCGTTCGAATGTACCGCCCTCCGATGTCCTTAAATCTGAGGCTACTGATAACTGTACGCGAGGCACCCGTGTCCAACGTTAATTGGCAAGGTCGTCCGTTGATTGTTCCGTCTATCACAAGAGTGTTTCCATCATTCGTCTGTTTTACAACGATCTCCGGGGCTTTACTGCTAGCGGCCAGCGCACACCCCACTGCTCTGGCCTTCTCTAGTTTTCCTCCGGCTGTTCCGACGTCGAAACCGCCGCATCCACCTGACGTCGGAAATTGGTACGCTCACGCCTAGGGCAAGTGCTACGTATATGACCCCGTTCTCCGCATTCATAACATATGGGATTGTACGGTCGCCGTCTATTGTCATCCGCTGCTATAACCTCCCGCAGCCTCAGAGAACGCAAGTCATGTCGCACAGCTTCCACCTCAAGAGCATGAGCTACTGCCTCCTTCAAGGTGGCGTGGTGTTCAAGTCGTACGGCGGCCCTGACCTCAGAATCCCGTATTCCGTCGATGAATACTTGCAGAAGCATATCCTCAACCACGGACGGCGACGACTGATACGCCTTGCGTACCAGTCTCTCCACTTCAACGGACCATTGTTGTATAGTCTCGTTAACCCGTTGAATGCGATCCTTAAGCTGCGCTCGATATACATGCTCCAGGTGACTGTCGCCATATCTGGCCTCCAGCGCGTTCACTAGCTCGTCGTAAGAGACCTCTTTTTTTCCACCAGCGAGTGCTTCCAACACGGAGAGAGCCTCGTCCCGTAGCGCTAGGATCAGCGCTGACTGCGACTCCTGGTCACTCCAGCAGCAGGTCCTTTTGACTGTCTCCAGTTGAAGTTTGAAGGCAGCCCAAGAGGATTTTCCGTCATATGGAGGAACCTTCAGATTTCTACCGGAAGTTACTACGGACGTAGTTACGGGACCCCCGACCTCCAGAAGCTTCACTCGTTGATTTAGCTGTTGAAGCGTTCCCTTGACTTCCGTAACTTCTCCCTTGACTTCCGTAACTTCTCCCTTGACTTCCGTAACTTCCTCTTTCACAACTTCTATCCTAGAGGCGTTGGCCCGGATCCCGGCCACCAGATCCTTGCTAAGGCCGTCCTGGAGCTCTTGTAAACGCTCTTCTTGGCGGCGTGCTTGCTCTTCCTGCATTGTACGCAGCTGCTCCTCCTGGCGGCGCGCTTGGTCCTCCTGGCGGCGAGCTTCTTCCTCCTGGCGGCGTGCTTGCTCTTCCTGCATTGTACGCAGCTGCTCCTCCTGGCGGCGAGCTTGCTCTTCCTGCATTGTACGCAGCTGCTCTTCCTGGCGGCGCGCTTGGTCCTCCTGGCGGCGAGCTTCTTCCTCCCGGTGGCGCGCTTGCTCCTCCTGCATTGCACGCAGCTGCTCCTCCTGGCGACGAGCTTGATCCTCCTGCAGTGCACGTACCTGCTCCTCTTGGCGGCGAGCTTGCTCCTGCATCATGGCAGTCATTTGCTGCAGGAGCGCACTCATGTCCATTGACGCAGACGGTGAAACGGCCGGAGTCGCCATGGCGCCATCTCCGGTGCTAGGACCCTCTTCCGACTGTTCTTCTGCCGCTGCAGCTCCCGCTCTGGTGGTTACCCCTCTCTCGTTCCTTGGCACGATCGGCATCTTTCCCATCCCACTTCTGACACCAGTTGTCACAGCCGTGGGTAGGGGATGGGAAGAAATAAGGCCGGCTTCAATAGATGTTTTATTTTCACTGTAAAAGGGTAACACACGAAAAACGGTACTATACACTTTACTGTACACTTTACTTTCCTTCACACTTCACTTCACACTCGCGACACTGTATTGTGAAACGGCACTTCACTTCACTCGCGACACTGTACTGTGAAACGGCACTTCACTATTCCTACTTCTTCTTCCCACTGGCGCGCTTCCCGACTCGCTACCAAGACTCGACTGACTCTGCCTTGGCCGGAATCGCCTTATATACCACCAATTTCAATCATTCCAAATTCAAAGGTTTTCTTTTAATTTAGCGTCGAAAACATTTTATAAATTCTATTTTCAAATTTTCTTTTTCTTTTATTTTATTTTATTTTTAATTTACGCGACAATATATTATATACCTTCATCTTCCTAACGAATACCTCTGTCTATTGGTGAAAACCGCATGAAAATCCGTTCAGTAGTTTTTGAATTTATCGCCAACAAAGCGGGCATAACGCGTTTTTGTGACAGAAAAATCCTAATAACCCCCCCCCCCCCCGTCTATTAGAAGTTTCACTTCAAAAATTTACGTGGTTATGTTACAATAACGGACAGTCAGTGGTAAGTAGATTCTCCGCTTCTTTGTTAAATGCTGTTCATTGTCACTGTCGGTTATTAAAATAGACAACATCAGTTCTAAGCGATTAAGACCCCTATCGTATATAGGATTCGTCTAAACAATAGCACAACATCGTTAAAAACATATTAAAAATTTAAAATACGCTACAAACTTCGTAATAATCTGGATACGTCACTCCTCCCTGGTTATAATTATGATAAAAACATTTGTACGCCTGCAATAAAGCCGCTACGCCGTAGCGGGCGGGGTCTACGGCGCTACGGCTTTGGTGCTGTGTTGCTAGGTAGAAACCTAAAATTCCCCAACTAAAGTTTGGGGATTATTACTTAGGAATACTGCAATTTGAGTGTTGCTATCATAGTTTATGTTATCGTTTATGTTATAGAATTGAGTACTCTCCTTTTGATTTTTTTTGTTCGCGGCTCACATACAGTAAAAATGATCCCATGGGAAAGCATTACCTATTACATGGAATGCAGCCCTATGTTCCTGTACACAGGTATATCCGTGTGGCAAATTTTATCGCAGTCTGATAAGTATTTATGAAGTGCTATAATACATGTTTCAATCTCCATAGAAACTCGCACCCCAGTTTTCACCCCCTATACAGTTGTTGTTTACCGCTTCAAATAGTGCTTTTTAAATTTTATTGATAAGATTTAATTTCTGTTTCCGGTTTGATTATAATTATACAAAAATAGCTCGTTTAAAGGTATTGTCACAGCAGTGGGTAAGGGATGGGAAGAAATAAGGCCGGTTTCAATAGATGATGTTTTATTTCACTGGAAAGGGTAACACACGCGACACGGTACTGTACACTTTACTTCACTTCACACTCGCGACACTGTACTGTGAAACGACACTTCACTGCTCTTCTCTCCCCGCTGGCGCGCTTCCCGACTCGCTACCAAGACTCGACTGACTCTGCCTTTTTTTTTTTTTTTTTTTTTTTTCGTCCAAGAAAAAGACACCCTCAGGAGAGGGAGGCGGAGAATGCTCATAGCATACCAACGCAGAAAGTCTGCGTTGGTTATGTGGGACTTCTACCCACTAAACTCCGCCTTGGGGGATGGCTTTGGCCTTATGGCCTCTAAGCCTTCATCGAAAGCGACCTCGCTTGGAGAAACGAGGCGCAAAAGACTCTGCCTTGGCCGGGATCGCCTTATATACCACCAATTTCAAACATTCCAAAATCAAACGTAATTTTTTAATTTATCATCGAAAACATTTCTACTTTCAAATTTTCTATTCTATTTTCAAATTTTCTTTTTCTTTTATTTTATTTTATTTTTTAATTTACGCGACAGTATTATTAAATATGTACTTACGTCTCGGCCGTAGCTCGACTATAATCTATTCTCGGAATAAAAAATTCCGTTATCTTGTCTGCTCTACATTATTAAAAATATTTTTGTAGGCGCTGTTCCCAGTGGCTTAAGTTCCCAGAAATCGGGGAGAGTTAAAATATGGTCTGATCCATTGAGATACCCCAGTACATCCCAGGCCGCGGGGCGGCTAGCGCGCGTCGCGTCTCGCTCGCACACTTCAACACAAAGTATTATCCAAAAATAAACCTGTAAAACACTTCAATTAAACAACAACCTTATAAATGTAAAAAAAATTAACTAATCACGCGAGGGATTCTCAGTTGAATCCTTTTTGAATTGTGTAACGAATGTGCTACAAATCGAATCGAAGATTGATTTTTTCTGGACCGATTTTAGGCAGGTCGATGTGGTCTGGATTTTTCAGTGTTCGGGTTTTAAATCTCAGATTACAGAGATTATCTGTTGGGTTATAAAATTTTCTCTCGATAACATTCTCGGCCATATTAGAGACGTTTTTAATAACATTGATTTTTCGGTTGCTTGCGGTTAAAGGGAAAGGGTGCAGTCTTATAAGATTTATCCGTAGCTATAAAACGAGCAGTTTGTCATACTTACATTCGTTTCGTATTAAAACATACGTAATATGGAGCGACCTGATTAAGAGATCGTGAATAGAGCCTGCAGTGAAGTTAGCTTTGAATGTATATCTGTGCTGGTTATACTAACCTAAATTAAAACGATTTTTTAGCTTTACATGTAACATTTATCTCGTAAATTCAGGCTTATCTAACACCGTATTGTCATTAATTCATTAAATTACGAGCAGACATGATAGTGAGAGTGATCAACACCATCATATGCACTCTCCGTGTCCACGAAGGATGTAGTAAATCCATTTATTGACTTGCTGGAACATAGCAAACGAAAGATATCTAAAATGTCTAAAGGTTTATTTTGGAAGTGAAGATAGCCAGATATGATCCTTACCAATATTGATTCATTTTAGCCTTCAATAAAAGGAGGAGATTCTCAATTCGACTGTATTTTTTTGTTGCCTCACAATTTTATACCGGGTTTACCAATGTTGATGATTTTTTTTAAATTCGAAAGCTTGTTACGTGGTCCCATTTAAATTTGAGCGCGATTTGACGAATAGTTTTAGAGTCGTCTAATAACGCGTATTTATTCTACTTCGACTATGTTGATGGTGTCCTCATTTTATTTCTGATCGATGTAAAATGAACAATTTTATTTATAAATATTCGTAGTTAGATTTTTTTTGAAGATCATTTTTATTACTTTTATATTCTTAATCTTCTTGGTCGTGATCTTCATTGCTGAAAGTCGCACACGTGCCATGTCAGGCTTCGGAAGACCATGGTCAATATAATTCACTAACGATCGGCACCCCGTCTAGGCACCCTGTCTATACAAAAGGTTATTACGAACTCTAAACGACTATAACCGCAATTTCGCTCGTAAATGTCACAAAAATACGGAATAATTAACCTATTAAAGCAATTAGATGAGTCTTCATTTCATTCAAAATAGACTTAAAATGGCTTTTAATAACTCAAAGTTCAGCGCGTGGGTCTTTGTGAGCTGTGACGTTCGACTTTGGTGCCGTTCACTACGTATTCTGGCTAAATAAAGACACTGATTTTTATTAAATTAAACAATTAAACAACGATTACTTTCCATGGAGAAAAATGAAATATAAATGAAAAATAAATCTTTAAATAGGCTTCTACTAAGTTAGTGCGCTCTACCACCCAACACCAGCACACTTAGGTACTATCAGTATCAGGTGAGATTGCAGGAAAGCATTAAATTGCAGATAAATTACTAACAAACGAGTGGACTACCCGTAAAACATTTCGAAATCGACTTTAGAAGCAGGGTAGGTATTTAGGTAGCCGTCAATTAAATAACTCTTCCACCTGCCCCTAGATGTATTAGGGCGTCCTAGAATACTGACCCTAATTATATGTAGACCAGGGCGTCGTAAGAAGCGACCGAAGCCCTCGCTTGATGGTAGAACGTGCCCAGCTTGCAAACCAGGCTTCAGTCGGCATCCAAACGACTTGTCGTGTTCCAGCGGAGCTTCAGAATCAGAAGCCGCGTAGTGGGGTATGCTCTAGGCCTCCTCAGGTATAAGGAGAGCTGTGTTTGCGGATTAGCAATGTTGAATATTGACGTAAAAGAATCTTGCAAGCATGATTCCAGCATATCGCTCTTTTTTGTGTACGTGTTTTAATTGAAAGTAATTGTTAGTATTTGTTTCTGTTGTACAAATAAATAATTAACTAAAAAAGTCCCGTTCATTTTGAAAAACAACCTTTTTGAGTTGGTTCGGGTTATGTTTCCAAATCCCTCTGTGGTATCCATATGACGTCAATCGTTCTAGTCTTGTAGCTCCTAGATAGCAACACTGGGCAGATAAGTATATAACTTTCACAATATTAAATTAAAGTTTGGAACAGTCTCTATACCCCAATCGAACGAACGCGTGTTCTCATGACAGTGAGTTAAGCTCCGCGCATGCGCGGGGAGGGATGGTTCTACTCAGCCTCATCATGAAGTAAGGTATAATAGCCGCCCATTGACCACCCCGTAGTATAGTTGGTCAGACCCTACGTGAGCGAGGGATACATTCCCAGGTTCGATTCCCGGCCGCGACAGATATTGATGTGACAGATAGGTAAACGTTTGTTTTCGGGTCGTGGGTGTTAGTGTATTATTTTTATTTGTGTTGTCCATGCCACCCGCGACAGAGGGAATCCCAATGACGCCCACATTTGTGAGTGTGTTAGAAACTATAATTAAGACCATCTGTCGCCTAGACATGAGGATATACATACAGATATTGAGTGAACTATTATGATAATTTAAATGTGCTGAGGAATTTCTTTCGCTATTTCTTCTTCTCGATATAGCACCTTCCCCGAACGTAAAGACTCAAAATAGACATGCATCAGTAAATTGGAGACTCATTTAGGAGACTCACAACTTACGAGAACCATACCACACCATACTGTCCGTCATGGGATATATGGGATTTGGTATACAAAATATAGGGGAATTTGATGAAAGTTCTTTGTGACATTACCAACATGACCGACGATTTTTATTCTTAAAAATTTTTACTATTATTTCATAAAGATAGTGGTAAAAATAATAAAGTGCTTAAGTTAAGTACTTAAAACGATGACTGAAAAAATTATTTTCTTTCCACCTTTTCATCGAAAATGAACGTTCGTGGTATAACCTTCGCCTACTCGCGCGGTGACAGGCTCACTCAAAAAAAGGATAAGAAAAATTTATCAATTGTCATTTTATTGACTGGTTTTTCTAAGATGTTTACTTGATTTTTTAATTTAATTATCATGGAACCTACAGAACCCTCGGAAGTCAAATCTGATGGCCAGAAATCGCCTCGTGATAGTACATCTGGGAACAAGGAAGGAAATAAGAACAAAAAACCAGACGAAATGTACAAGGAGGCGGCGGTGATGACTGTCCACAGTAATGACAACTACAGTGGCAGTATATCGAGCGAGGAGCCCGCTCGGGAGGCCAGGTCGAGGAGACCGCGACCGAGAGGACGGTACACGAGGCCCCGCGCGAGGCTGGCCAGGATATCGAAGAACAGAGCGAAGCAGCGGATGAGAAAGAGCGTTCCGAAAGAGCTAAGGAATACGCTTCGAATGAGAAGAGATTCAGCGCAGTCGATAGTCTCGGTCCAAAGAGTTACCTCCATGTCCTCGAATTCCTTTATATTTAAACAAGGCTGCCCGCACTGTGGGCATTTGAGCTGTCATAGATTTAGCTGAGTCATCGATATTTCAAATCATTGTAAATTATAGATGTGGATAAATTTGTGCCATTAAAAATTCTGGAAAGACTCCAAACCATGAAGATTCTGGTGAACATTACAATAACGGATATATAATAATCAGGGATCTGCAGGTCTCGGTTAATTTTTTTATCTACATATGTAATTCATAGGGCTTTATTAATATTTTGAAGATTGTAAACTTTTTATTGCATTTTCATTTGAATAAACGACGTACCTTATTACTAAGTTACTTGGTTTCTGTCAAGTTATATTGTGAAGTAAGTAGTGGAAGAATTGTATACCTAAACAAAAAATGTTTCAGTTCCGTTATTTCCGTAACAGATACTACAATCAAGTAAAGAGTATACCTACAACTACAATCAGTAAGAACTGATTTCAGGATATTTTTAGCGGAATAGAGAATAAACAGAATAAACGGAATTCGTTCACTACGGAAGCTATACAGGCACTGCCAGTAAACTGAAAAAGATTATTTTCTCCCCAACGAAGCTGTAACTAAAACTGTAAACTGTAACAACGAAGGACTGTCACTAAATTACTATAAGTATCATTGACTTATTAAGTGAATGTTATGTAGGTACCTACACAAAGCCCTTTGCGTTGTTTAGTTAAAAAAGACAATATGTAAACGCAGACCACATCCGAACTGACCTTTATGTAATTATCGCTACGGAAATTGAAGACATGCTCTAAATGTTATGGAGAAAGTTTTTTTTATTTATCTGTGGCCGTCGACCACAGTCATCGACTGTTTTGCATGTTAAATAGTTTTGTAAACGACAATAGTAGTATTAAATTTGTTTTTTATTGTTTTATTTTACAAGTAGCGTTCTTATAATTTTTATATCGTAATTTTATGTTGACACGGAATGATTCACAATGATTCGGTATAACAATTTTAATGGTAATAGCATGTTTTGAAGGAAATAAAATAGACCTAAGTTTTTCTCACGTTTGTAGATTTTTTAAGGATATACGGGGTATACCTACTCCTACGTCTACTCGATTCTTTAATTACATAAATTTATATTGTAACAAGATAAGTTTTGGAGCATTCTCGATGAAAAAGATTTAAAAGTTATTGATAATTATAAACTTAGTGTCCTATATTAGTCAATATATAATGCGATATAGATACAAATAAAGAAAACTAAGAGTGTAAAATGTTAAATAATACTTTAATAATCGTCTTTACATGAATACATTTCACATAATACCAAATTTTAGAAAACCATGGCTCAATTATACTCAAACGGAAATATTTAAAATAAAAGTAACGGCGACAATAACGTAGTGATAAGAATTAGTGAATCAAGAAAAATAAACCGGTGATAAGTGAAAGGTATCCGTGATGTAAGTGGCATGAGATCATATCGTAACCTGAAGTGAAAGTGTTTGTGACGTGACCTGTCAGTGTGCTGCCGGCCGAGGCTGAATGCGCTCGTCCGTTGCAATTTAAAAAGTTAGTGAGAAAACGCGCCAAAACCGCTGTCAAGTGGAGTGCAGGTGCACGCAGGATCGGTATAGTGTTCGGTGTTGTAGGTATATTTATTATATCGCAGCGACCTCAGTCTCGTCCAATGGGGGCCCGGGAGACGCCCCCGCGCGGGACTCCGCTCTGCGCCTTGGCGCTTCTACTAATACTGAACGCTGGTAAGTCTATTTTATTTTGTCTATGCTTTGTAATGCGATGAGAGCAGACCCTGTGGTCAATTTGTGTTCTGTAATTTTTTTTTAATTATTGTAATTTAAGAAAGGAATAAACGAGCCGGATGGTGAACGGTCACCGTCGATCAGATTCATTAGTAACGCCTAAGGCATCCCGATGCGTTGTCGGCCGAGGAGGGAAGTGGAAAAAAATAAGAAAATACTGGCTCCCGAGTCCCCAGCCGTGGCTGACCCTAGCGGGAGGGTGGTGGCGGACCAGCCGGGCGGCGGGTCTACCACCGTGCGAAGGCAGTTGGACAGCTCTACCCGCGCCCTGCCACAGCTTACATTCGGATGTTGTAATGTACGCTTAGTCTAAGCTATCTGCAGCAGCTAGTAGCCAAAGTGGATGTTATGTAAATATGTAACGCCACACACCGAGCCCCACACTAGGATTCCCTGTGTCGTGGATGCCGTGGACAAGGACACACCCGGACCGGGAACAGAAATTTAAAGTCATCATTCCAATTTGCGACTCGCTGGGAATCGAACCCAGGACTCTTGGAACATTGTAGATAGACCACTAAATACAATATTTTAAAGGTAATAATAAGTAAAAGTTGTATGTAAGTAAATGTCATTGTCTATGTCTAGTAATAGATCACAGGTGGTCGGCCTTAGGTCTTGTAGTAAATTAGTGCTTAGATGATCTTGACACCAATATGGGCACGATTCAGTCATCTACGTATCATATCATACATATTATAATAAAATTGTTACTGAATGATGGCTGTACATAGAAGATATACCTAGATATTTAGATGTTAGTGGGGGGGGGGGATGTATTAACGCAATAGATCCCAAGACAATGATTAAGTACCTAGTACATTTTTTAGTATCAACTGTGTCCCTAATATTTACGCTCACCTCGGAGTACAACGTTACAAGTTGCTTACTAAATTAAAACTTTTAGTACCTTACATAATTATATACCTAATTTAAAACGTTACATTTAGTACATTATACGCGTGTTTACGTGTGTGTCAGTGCGAATGTGTGAGAATTAAACGACAATTCACACGTATTAGAAGTGAAACTTAAAAAGAACGAATACCGTCTGTCCAAATATTGCTATTTTGCTTTGCTTACGAAAGCCACTATTTTTCCGATGCTTCCTATCTCATTTTCTCCCACGTTTAAATGTGTCTGTCTCTTTTTCGTTTCAGTTTCGTTTCATTTGCGCGTCATTTCCGTTTCATCGACTTTCAAATCACAACGATGCTAAAGAAGTTTTCACTTCAAATTACTACCTCTCAAGCCACCAGCCGAAACACGACAAGTTGTTTAGCGGCTGAGTTGAGCAAGAGTGGTGGCTAGCCAGCCGGGCATCAACCTACCACCAAGCCGAGAGTACCCCTGGACTTAACCAGGTGGTATAAAGTCCAGCGAAATCTGTCCCTTGATCAGCAGGCTGCACCACGAGCAGTGGAGATGGATAGGAAACTGTCTTAGTTAATATTTCATGGTTAACATCTCGGAGCTCCTATTTTTTATTATCCGTTGTAGGAAAATTTCCTGAATTTTTCCTATAAAAATGTTGGAATGTTTACTAAACTTGATTAAAGCGTAGGAAGATAAAGATGCTTCAACAAGGATTCCTAGTAATTTGTAACAAATTACATAACATCGTAAACGGTTCCGGTTAGAAAAATGTGGATCCAGTTTCACTTTTTGAAGGCGACCAATTTAGGGTGGGTTGCATATCACGTGGTTAAAGTAAGGTTATAGGTACATGTCGGTTAAAGTAAAATTTAACCGCCGAAAGAAACAAAACTGGGTTGCATCAACTAACCCTCGTTAAATTTTGACTAAAATTTAACCCTAACCGTAACCGTCCGAATGTCATCGGTCAACGTCAAAGTTAACCTTAAAATTGACTTTGTTTGACATATGTCTGTATACATTTCCGTTAATATTTTGATATTAATTGATAAATTATTGTTTTTACGTAATTGAAAATCGGTTGCAATGTTTCAAAGCAGTGGATTGAGTCGTACGACATTTTAGCATAATGTTGCTAGTACAAAATATCTTACACACAAAACAAACTCAAAAAACCGGGAAGGGTGTCATAATTGTCATGGCAGCCCCATTGACCGGCGTTACTTTTGACGAGGGTTAAAAAAGGCATTGTGCAACGCCACATGCAACTTGACCTTCGGTAAGAGCTTGACAATGGTTAAGGCATGGTAAAAGTTAACGCTGGTTACAACGATAGCTAAAATGTACCAAAAACCCACCCTTAGTCCTCAAGGGCTTATACATTATATATTATAACCAGACTTTTACTAACAATAGCTATGGATTATTACTAACAACAAGTAACCCGATTTGAGTGTGGTCGGTCACATTTTACATGGGCGGCAGCGGAAGGTGGTGCTGCATGCTCGTGTACATCTTAAATCCATAAAAAAAGGTTGAGGTCGCTTTACCAAGGCTTAATAATTAAATTCATAATAATTAACATTTGTAACAAAATTTCATAAGATCGTAAGATAAGTCTTGTAGTGGCAAGCAAGTCTTTTTTTGTGTACATCCGCAAATCAGGGGCATTGACGATGCGTTGCAGGTTAAAACGGAAGCTGTGACCCTGTAGGCTACATTCTAAATCTGTTCTAAGTTTAGGAGTGAATAGGCTTCTTCTAAGTTTATTGCGCTTTACCTACCACTAAGACTTCACCAATTACTATCAGATGGAATTGTAGTCAAACATTCACTTATAATACATTCGTATTTTTTTACAAAATTTGAAAGGTAACGTAGTTTACTCAGAATCATAGTATTTTATTGATGCGACTATTCTCGCCTAGTTGTCTGCGCTGTTTTGTTATACCTTCTGCAAAATAGGACTGCACTCAGTTTTGCTGCAATTTTAGCAATAGAATTCCTTCAGCACTAGTTTTCTGTAGAGCCCCAAAAGCAGCAATACAGGCAGTGCTGAAGCTTTCGAATATTGACAAAATGTTAGTAAGGTAAATGTCCCATATTCCGGACTATTAAGGCACTTTTGACTTTGAGGTTGGTTTTTAGAAAAAGTAGGAAGGTTCTAGGGATAAAAATTGTTTTATTCTCTAGATTGGATATTATAAGATAAATGTTCAAAAATATTTTGCGTCGTAGCCTTTAATTTATAGGAATAATCGTTATTTTGCTGAACCTCACGTTTGTCTCTAATTCCGTACTAAAATTTGGCGTCGGAGCTAATTCCGGCAATCACTGTACGTAATTCCGTACTATCTTTAGCATACGTTTTCTTTGACCTAAAATCATCATAAATGTCTTTAAGAATATACTTAATGAATTAAACTACCTAATTGTATTAATTTATACTTTTATTAAAATTATTAAGTACGATATAATTGTTCTTTCGGATAAATAAAAAAAAACAATTACCATAAAACTTCTGACAAAATGACAAAAAGACAAAATGAGAGCTGCTGTTTACTAAATAATCACCATCGTGAAAATTTAATTAAAAAAAAAGTATAATTAACGAAAATTCAAAATTACAAACAATTTTACAACTTTTATTATGACAAAAATCTTAAAGAACATAAGTTATGAGTACTTACCTATTCTAAGGAACATCAATTCATAATAATATTAAGATCAGGCCTGGTTGGCTTCAACCCATTAATGGACCACTACTGAGCACGGGTCTCTCCTCATACCTGAGGAGGCCTTGAGCATAACCCTGAGCACCACGCTGCTCCAGTACAGATTGGTGGAGGGGTTAGTGGCCAACCCATGGTTTCGGAAGTATTTTATGCCGCCCAAAGGCCTCCGACATGGCCTAACGACTGCTACCAAATGATAACAACCGGGGCCGACGGCTTTATGTGCCCTCCGAAGCACGGAAGTTCCCCAGAATTTTTTTCCACTAGCGGTCACCCATCCAACTACTGACCACACCCACTGTTGCTTAACTTTGTAGATCAGTTAAGATCGACGCAAGCCGCTGGGCTATGAGCAGGCCTGGTTACCAAAGGTAAACCTAAAATATAAAATAAAATCGAGGTTACAGTTATAATGATAATTGTGAATAATATTAAAATGTTTTAAAATGCAAACGTATCGTTTTAAATTTTTGGATACATTTTGTGATTAATACAAAAATCTTGAAAAAATTGAGATTTGGCGTTTTATGTTGAAAACCAATGTTTCTGCTTCTTATTACTATACTACGTAATACCGTACGGTATACCGGAATATGGGACATAAGCAAAAAACTCTTGTCCCTTATTACGGCATTGAAGAAAATAGGTTAAATTAAAAAAATTAAATAAAATATCTGAATATATTAAAAGTTAATATAACTATTATGTGCACAACATCGATTTAAATAGTTATCCTTATTTACTTTTTGAAATAAACTTAATTTAATTTCGATAACATACTGTATGTTAATTCTTTAGTGGAATAACTGCTTGTCGTCGCAAATAAGTAGACTTTTTTGGGAGAAAACACGTTTAATTTAGATATTAAGTACAGAGCCAAATGTGAAAGTAAAAACAGACGGTGAATGAAATATTAATTTGCAAAGAAAATAACGTCGGTAGTTCGCGTACGAAAATGCAACACGGAGATTTAAATATTTGCACGGTAGGAACTGATAGGCGCGGCAACATCCTGCCCCCCGTTGAAAAGCCTGGTTTTCAACCATCATCTTCATTGAACAATGGGCAAAGTCGCACTAGTGCCCGGCGAACACAACCTCGTGTGGTGGAGACATCAGCAACACGATTTACTCCATCTGGTCCAGTGTGTAATTTAGATACTCTTCCGAGACGCCAGCATAATGCAGGAACATTATCTTCTTGCAGTAATACCAAGTCGCCAATTTTCAGACTGTTTGTATTCGTTTTCCATTTCTTGCGAACTTGTAATTCTGCGATATACTCTTTCTGCCACCTTTGCCAAAAATGCTGCCTCAGCTTCTCTACTCGAGCATATCGTTGAAGATGACTTTCTTTCTCTTCTAATAAATTTGGAGATGGCATAGCGTTTAATTGTCGTCCGATAAGAAAATGCCCGGGAGAAAGGAAAAGGAGATCGTTAGGCGAAGAAGAAAGTGGACATAGGGGACGACTGTTTAAAATTGCTTCTACTTGTGTAAACAAAGTACCTAACTCTTCAAAAGTTAAATGGGCGTTACCCATGATTCTACGAATGTGAAATTTCGCGGATTTTACACCGGCTTCCCAGATCCCGCCAAAATGAGGAGCGTAACTCGGCGAGAATGTAAAATGGACTCCTTCTTGAGATGCAAGATCAGACAAAGATTCAGAATTTTGCTTAAGAAAAGAACCTAACTCTTTAGCGGCAGAAATAAAATTACCACCGTTATCGCAAAAGATTTCGATGGGCTTACCACGTCGCGCCACAAATCTACGCAAGCACATCATGAACGCATTTTTAGATAGATCCGAAACTACTTCTAAATGGATACATTTAAATCTCAAACACACAAATAAACACATATACGCCTTTTGCAATCTGGCACCTCGTCCTAGTCGATTAAGAATATGAAATGGACCAGCGAAATCCACTCCTACAGAAATAAACGGAAAATCAAGGTTAATACGCTGCGAAGGTAAATTTCCCATTTTTGGTTGTAACACCTTACCCTGCACACGTTTGCATCGAATACATTTATGTACAGTTTGACGAGCAAGACGACGTCCACTGATTGGCCAAATTGTTTGACGAACGGAAGCTAATAGAAGTTGAGGTCCAGCATGAAGATTACGTAAATGTTCTCGTTCGAATAGCAGTTTGGTCAACCGATGAGAAGAATCAAGCACGATTGGGTGTTTGTTCTCATAGGAGTAGTTCGAAGATTCGATTCGACCTCCAACTCTTATTAAATTATGATTATCCACGAAGGGTGACATAGATAACAATTTTGATTTGGAATTTAAAGAACGGCCTTTAGATAATAAGTTATACTCCTCTGGGAATGATTCCTTTTGAGCCATTGCACACAAATATTTAAACGAATCATTTAATTCTGCAATGGATAAGTGACCTGTTAATTTAGTTTTAGGGTTTCTTAAATTATATATAAATCTTTTCACGTAAGCAAAGGTTCGTTCAATTTTATTAAATTTAGAAAATTTTGTGAAATCAATTAAGGGCTGTATGGTAGAAGACAGCGATACATGCACCGATTTAATTTCCGGTAAATCCAAGATTGGTTGGTGCAGAGTAGGCCACTCAGACTCGTCATGACATAAAAAATTAGGTCCAGACCACCATAACTCCAAATCGCGAAGTTGAGTGGCATTCACGCCTCTGGAAATTAAATCAGCTGGATTTACATTAGTCGGTACGTACCGCCATGACGACTGATTAGAAAGTTCAAGAATTGTTGCGATTCTGTTACCTACGAACGTTTTTAATTTACTTACATCACTAGTGAGCCATGAAAGTACGATGCTAGAATCGCACCAGTGAATAATACGAGACGGTACGTATCTGATGGAGTCAACAACGCTCTTTGATAGCCTGGCCGCGAGCAAAGCCGCGCAGAGCTCTAAGCGAGGAATCGTTGTTGGCTTCAATGGTGTAATTTTTGATTTTGAACACAAAAGATGAGTCATAACATTATTACTTTCGTCAATAGTTCTCATGTAGACACACGCACCGTAGGCGCGTTGTGAAGCATCACTGAAAACGTGAATTTCTATATTTTTTGGCGCTTTACACAAAACCTTTCGTGGGATCTGTAATGTAGAAAGTGTTGGTAGATTTGTAGCAAAATCATACCATAATTGTCTTATTTCTTCAGGAACTGGACAATTCCAATCAATTTTAAGTTGCCATAATCGCTGTAACATCATTTTAGGTTGTATTGTACAAGGGCTAAGTAAGCCTAAAGGATCAAAAATTTTAAATGCATCAGAGAGTATAGAACGCTTGGTGATATCTTTGTTAAGAGAAGGAAGTTTAAATGGAAAGTGTAACGAATCACATTTTGGATCCCAACCAAGACCAAGAGTACTAGTGGATTCACTAAGATAAAGAGATTCATCTGAAGTTACTTCATTTAATAAATGTGGAACATTCGTTTTGAATTTTCGTAGCTTGAAACACGCAGAGTTTAAATTTTCTGTAATTGAATTTAAAATAAATTGTAAAAGTTTTTCATCATCGCACCCAGTATATAAATCGTCAACATAAAAATCATGCTGAATAATATTTTTAATTAATTGATCGTTACATTCTTCTCCCACCTGCCAGAGGCAACGCGTGCTTAAATAACTCGCACTTGCAGTACCATAAGTAAGAGTATTCAGCTGTAACGTCTTAAGAGGTAATGACTGCTCTTCTCTCCACAATATAAGTTGCAAGTTACGGTGTTCATTTTTGGCAACATGCACTTGTCGATAAAATTTATCAATATCTCCTGTGATAACATACTGATACTGCCGGATGCGAACCAAAATGGAGAAAAGAGAGTCTTGGATGTGGGGGCCTTTTAACAGAATATCATTAAGAGAATAACCTGAGGAGGTGGGTTCAGACCCATTAAAAACGACACGCAATTTTGTAGATTCACTAGATTCTTTATATACCGCGTGGTGGCATAAGAAGTATGAATGTTCTGGGTTCGTAACGTTTAACTTAGTTATATGTCCAAGCGCTTTGTACTCTCGTATAAAATCTGTATATTTTGATTTTAATTGTGGATTTTTATGAAATCGTTTTTCTAAGTATAAAAATCGTTTTTTAGCCAAATTAAATGAATCACCTAGGCAGTCAGGGGAGTCCTTTAGCGGCAACTCTACGCAAAACCTGCCCGAGTCTAATCGAAAAGTAGTGGACTTAAAAAGCTCTTCGCACCTCTTGTCTTCTAGACTTAAAAGAGACTGCTGAGGAAGTTCTTCAAGTGACCAAAATTGTGTGAGCATTTCGTCAAAATTATCATTTACGTTATTGTCTGAAATAACGGCATGATTGCAATGGATGTTATGATTATTATTATTCTGAGATTTGGATTTTGTAAACTGAATTGGACCTGCAATTAACCAACCAAATTTAGATAGTCGTAGCTTAGGATTTTGGGGACCCAACGAACGTTGTTCACATCCAAGGATGTCCCAGAAAATATCTGCACCAATTAATATATCAATTGGACCAGGTTGGTCAAACTTTGGATCCGCCAACCTTATGGTCCGTGGTATTTTTAGGTTCTTGATGTGAATTGGAGACTTTGGAATGACTCCTGTCAACTCATCAAGAATAAAACATGACAAAGTAACAGAATATGATATGGTTGTTGAATTTAGCTGAACAACACAACTTTCACTCACCTTGTTGTTTGAATTATTACCAATGCCTATGACTTCCATTGTATTAATAGGATTTGTTTGCAAATTCAACCGTTTTTGTAGCGATTTGGTTACAAACGAAGATTGGCTGCCGCAATCCAGCAATGCGCGCACCCGTTCATATTGATTAGTATTAGGATTACGAACTTCAATTATAGCTGTAGATAGAATGACTTGATTAGTTACCACAGAGGAACTATCACACTCTTTTGAAAAGTTTGAGGTTGTCTGCGTATTTTGAGATGGATTATGTAATAGCGAGTTGTGTCTCTCTTTACAGCCACGTTCCCGACAAGGTCCCATCCGACACTCGCTTTCGGGGTGGCCCTGCCTAAGACAATTAACACATAATTTGTATTTAGTGACGTCAGCCATACGTTCTTGAATATTTTTAGATTTAAAAGTTGGACAATCATATATCTTATGATTGGCGTTGCAAATAATACATAAAAATATACCTGTATTTTTAATACCACTTTCAAAAGTTTTCGTTTGATTGTATTTTTTAACTTGAGAAGAATTATTATAATTAGTGCGATTTTGTTGATAACTAGTGGATGGTGTTAGACGGGGAGGATATGATTTATTATTAAAGTTATTTACCGGCTTAGAATTATAATCATTTCGAGTGCGATTCAAAGCTTCGATAACATCCGCGCGATCGGTCAAAAACTTCATAAAAACTTCTAACGTAGGTAAGTCGGAGAGACCACCACGAGTCTCTTCCCACTTCTCAAGAGAACGACTATCCAATTTTGAAGATAACATGTATATTATAAGTATGTCCCAATAAGTAGTAGGCTGATTCAAACTAGACAAAGCTCTCAGATTTTTAGTCACGTGATCCACAAGAAATCGTAAAGATTTTTCCGACTCACGAGTAATAGGTTGAATATTAAATAAGGATTTTAAGTGATGATTGACCAATAATCGTTTATTATCGTATCGCTTCAACAATAGACTCCACGCAGTAGCGTAATTATCTGAAGACACTTCAAGATTAGAGATTATCCTAGCTGAATCACCTTCGAGATAAGAAATTAAATAATGAAATTTCTGGATAGAAGACAAGCGTTCATTTTCGTGTACGAGAGATGTAAATGTATCACGGAAATCCAACCAGTTAAAATAAGCACCATCGAATTTGGCAATTTCAATTTTTGGCAATTTTATTCCAATTTCTTGATGATTGAGACTGCAGTGAGCGTGAGAATCCCTTCGAGAATGATCGAGGTTTTGTTTATTTTGTTCAAGTAAATCATTGGCCATAGCAATCAATTTAATCATATCACGCTCAATGACGTCACGTTCATCAATTTCATCATCAATAGAATCATGATTCAAAATTTCTATCTCACCTTGCACCTCTTCAAATTTAGACGACAACATTTCGAATTTACTAAGTTTTAAAGTCAATTCCGCGTAATGTAAATGTTCCAATCCGTTTATATTGTCGATTAATTCATCGAGGTACCTTTTGAATTTAGTTATTTGACCTTTTATTGAGCTTCGTCTAAGAATTAATCTTTTCAATTCATTATCTTGTTTTAGTGACATTATGTAAATAAAATTTCAAATATAGGACCTAATGAAAACGAAAGGATCTCAATATTGAATATATAAAAAAATATTATACTCAGCTTGGACGAACAACCCCTTAGATAAAGCTCAAAAGTTAATAAAAATTAAGTAGTTATAAAAAGATTATTCTCACGCTCCTTATCTGGCGCAGTATGCACATGCAGTAGGTATCGGGAAGCCGGCGGACTCGAGCAACGGGTTTATGAACAGCTGATTTGTTTACTTGCGACGTAACTATGTACTGATAAGTAGGTACCCCGTGCGAGTCAGACACAGGAACCCTGAAAACGTTCGGCCAAACACGTTAATTTTCACAATAATTTATGACAAAGCTATATATAGGTATAATGTAATGATACTAATTATTTATTTGTCTATGCTTGACTTTAAATAATTAAGGAAAGTATTTTTTATCGTTTAAAGGCTGTAGTGCAAGAGGCAAGAATTTAATATGAAAATTATAACTATTGGAAAGAATCTAATCAGCGTAAATTTTAAATTAAGTATTTCAATACAATCGGTAAGTAAGAAAATAACCTTAGGTATTATCTTGTTTGATCTGAGGGTATTATATTATATTCATAAGTTAGGTATATAAGTTATATAAATAAGCTAGGTAATTTAGGTTTAATCTTGATTGCTAATAAGAAATATAATATTTATTATTTTGTTACTATTTAGCTATATATTGGCTTTAGGTATATTTACTAATTAATACAATTTAGTTACTAATTAGCACGTATTTAGATGTTTACGTATTTAAGCAGTAATTCAATTTAGTTAGTCTTCGATTTAGATATCAAGTCTGTACTTATGTTTATTACTTTAAAAATTAATTTCTGTATATTTTAATTATTTATAACACTTATTTTTAAGCAGTCGTTTTGGAAAAAACAGGAAATTTAGGGTTAAGTATAGGAAGGGCACTTAGCTTTTATGGAGTTCAATCCCGAGGTGTGAAATTTTAGAAGTTCCACTGATCCAACAAGATGTCGATTCCAATCTTCCTTATGGTCGTAATATAATACGTTTCAGTATTGTTCAAAGTTGCGGCTTCTTTCTCCGGTCCAATATTCGACGACAACAATAAATGTTAATTTGCTGAAGTTGTTTTGATGAATAATTTTAGGATTCTTGTTCTAGACTTCTATTGAAAATTCCTTCGAATTGTGTGCCGGCCGGCATGTACACGTATGGATATTGTAATTGATTAATTTCTTCGTATTTCTTCGATCCTTCAATTTACACAGTTATTTGTCCTGTCACGGTCGCCAAAATGTTAATTCTTTAGTGGAATAACTGCTTGTCGTCGCAAATAAGTAGACTTTTTTGGGAGAAAACACGTTTAATTTAGATATTAAGTACAGAGCCAAATGTGAAAGTAAAAACAGACGGTGAATGAAATATTAATTTGCAAAGAAAATAACGTCGGTAGTTCGCGTACGAAAATGCAACACGGAGATTTAAATATTTGCACGGTAGGAACTGATAGGCGCGGCAACACTGTATTGATTCTTTAGTATAACATAAAATGTCATAATTTCAAACTCGATTTTAAGAATTATAATTAAAAAAAGCATATACCGTAATTACGTCACACTAATCTGTTATCATTACTGAATTAATTTATGTCATATTTATGTAAGTATTTAACCCCAGTTCGGAATAAAATCCATAAACACATCATACTAATTTACCCTTATTACGTAATACAGCACGTATTTATGTTCACCGTTTCACTGTTGTGAACATAATTCCGGCAGTCATATTTTCTCTCAAAATATGGTTTGTTATAACTCGAAATAACGCTGAAACCTTCTGTTAATAAGTAAAAATTAATAATATTACAAAATTAAATTAAATTAACTTACCAGTGTCACATAAGATCCTTACGAAAATGCACTGTCGCTTTACGCTCACTGTTAACAACATAGTACTGAAACGTCGCGGGGGCCGCTACTGACTCTTCGGAAGCTCGATACGGCTTTAAGAATGATTATTTATATTCAAACATCGTGTTATTTTGATTTTATATGAACTGTAGTTGTAGTGACATTCAATAAATTATGGATTTTACGGACAGTTTTCTTATTTTGCGACAAAAATCAAAATGTTACGGATTAATGTACTAGCCCGGAATATGGTACTTTTACCTTACCTAATGTATAATGATATATTATTATACCAGATAAGTTGAATGAATATAGTATAAAACTGTTTTATATATTAGTATATTAATATTCTCATATGACCCATCACTTCTATTAATTGTCAAACCGGAGTTAGTGTGTATCAGTTTAATGATTAGCCCCCATTAGACTAAACTGCAAAGAATGCACTTAGCAATAAGCTCGACATTATTCATTTACAGTATATAAATAAATTACTTTTTGAAATAAGCGAATTTGAAATAAATAACAAGTTTTTTCCCGCGTTCCACGTGATCCTTCCTGGGTATCAACTATCAAACTATCTCCGTACCAAAATCGTCTGAATCGGTTTAGCGAGTTAAGCGTGAAGAGGAAGCAGACTGTTCGTTCTAACACCGTCTGATAACTGGACTAACCATCCTGGGCCCCATTTGAGTCATGTTCTAGGTCGGTCACAGTTGTCACGGGCGGCAGCGGCTCGTTTGCTATCACCCATGAACAAGAAGCTGGAGAAATGATGTAGCGATATTATCTGACTACCCAACACTGCTACAGATATCACCGACATTTATAACAGTAGGATTACCTTGTAACATGTACACATTGTACATGCATAATGATTACATCAACAGCTGGTCGATGTGTGCGGTATCCGCGACTGAAGGTCAAGGGTAACCGCAGCCGGCTTTTAACTCATAGCCACTAACATACTACTATTTGTACTTGTTGATTGGCTGGCTTCAACCCGTTAATGGCCAACTACTGAGCACGGGTCGCCCCTCATACCTGAAGAGGCCTAGAGCATACCGCCACGCTGCTTCAGTGCGGATTAGTGGAGGGTGGACTGGTGACTGCTAATGGCAAAAAGGATTCGGTCCCAGTTGTTATCAGTAGACAGCGGTCGTTAGCAGACCTGGGCTCCTGTTCGTCGGTGACAGACTTCTCACTTCTTTGAGAACACGGTCGAATCTCAGATGTGCAAGTTTTCGCAATTTTTCTCGTCCGGCAACACGTAACAGTTAAATGCTCACGTGCAGAATTTCTATTTCGCGTCATCCGTGATACCGACAGACGTTCAATCATAATGTGAATATCATAATTTGTAAACCCTACATTTTAGATTGTGCATAATATTTCTATGATACGTTTTTTATACGCCGATGACCACGATCCATGGATCCAAATATGGATCTAAGTCAATATTGTGAAACTCCGTATCATAGTAAAATTATTTATTTTTTCAGGAAGATAGTAGCTGTAACGTTTGTTCTATTTTTATGGCAACAATAGCACGAATAAAATATTCCAGTACAGAGATAACTAACGTTTTAATGAGCATAATTCTGCAGAATTTTAAGCTCACGCGCGGCGGGTCGATGACCTGACGGCAAGTCTTTCGAGAGTGGTACCGTCCGCAGCGACTGCTTAAAGTTATATATTTTTGTTTAAAGTTATATATCTCTGTTGTTGCGATGTCCACGGGTGATGGTGTCTGCTCGTTTGTCGGTTATTAAAATAAATAAAAAATAGACAGATACTTAATAAACAACTTAATGCTTAATAAACAACTTAACAACTTAACTCACTTACAACTTAACTTAAGGTAAAGAGAATTAGAACAAGTAAAACTTTTATGTCAACCGAGTTCAAAGCGAGTATTTGTAATTTATTTCCGTTCAGAAATAATATTTAGGGGACTCATCTTGGGAAGCAATCTGCCCGGAAGTTTGTTTAAATACACTTGGAGACTACTTAATAAAATTTACTGCAAACTTATTAAAGTCCGGTTCGTATATACCTAAGCCTACTTCACAGAAATTGCAATAACTTCTCGACCATTCGGTACAGAAAGATGACAATTATTTTATAAGATGGCTTACGTCCAATAAAATAAAATATAATTAAACGTATAATTAAAATTACATATAAAACTACCATAATTGGGATGAAATACAATAAAGTTTATTTAGAATAAAAATTAATTAATTACAGCTCCATAAATTAAATTACACTGACGTATCGTCCAGGAAGTCCTTTGACAACTGTGACCGACATAGAACACTTTGGTTGACTGGTACAGAATGCCTCTAGGCATTATGTCCGCCCATTGTAGACATACAATAAAGGGTATATAAATAAATAAATAAATAAAACTTATGTATGTATACATATATGTCACTTATGAGCTTACTACTCTCCAACGTATGAGTTATAAAAATCTTACTAACAGCCAGCTTCTAGGTTCACATAAAATCGACCCTTACATCACAACATACACGTAATAACACAAACTGTTTGCTGGTTCGAAGCAACTCGATCGGATCAACAAAAATATTGTTTTTGCAGACGGTAGCTCTCTATTGTCATGACGCAGGCACGTCGTTGAGTTGTAGCGAGGTCGTGGAGGGTACTGTCGGTTTACGAAGACGACTCGTGTTATTGTCGATGTGGTACTCATGACCAAAGTATATTTTAACAAGCAGGTATCTTCAGCAGCATACAAGGTTTGAACGTTGGCCTCCCAAACACCACATCCACATCCAGTTTTCAAAATATTGTATCAGAAATTAATTGCTACTTGCTTCGGGAAAGGAAGATCGTGAGAAAACTGCTCACCTAAGAGTTCTCCATAATATTCCCATAGGCGCATAATGTGTACTAATCACTCTGGTCAGCGTGTGGACTATGTACCCCAGTGTCAGAGGAGACCCGATCTCAGCAGTGGGATATATATTGCTTAGAAGAAACAACCTTATTCTTTCTTAAAGGTTATAACGATTGTGTGGGCGTCGATGCGCCGCCATGTACTACGTCTCCTAGAACGCACATACCCAAAGCACGGTAAAAGTATAAAACAGTAGTGTGACTCGGCCCTGTCCTTGAAATAAATGCCTACTCCCTCCGCGCGCTAGGTCCACCTCTTTCTAGTTGTAGTAAATGTAAGTGGGTAGTTAATACGCACGCTTCCTGATTACAAACCCACACGTTCGATCGTCCCTTTGGCGCTTCTGTGGCTGTTGTATACTTAATGTCTACAAAACCCCGAGGCGCGTAGCTATGATTCACGTTCCGACCGTTTGTATGAAGATTGAATACTGTTTATACTATTACCGTGCCCAAAGGTTTTGGTGTGGTCCTCGTCGTACCGTCAACTCGTACCACCAGTGGTACGACGATTTATCATCATTCCTTATCGTACCACTGAGTGTTTGCCTTACTTAAGAATTTTCGACGGAGGTCTGAGGACGTTATCATCTGTTGCACTTTCATGGTGGTAGGGTAGTCAGTACCGTCTTAAACCGATTATAAAATATGTTTTATATTAGAATAATAACACTATAGAAAGACAGTCTTCATACAAACGCTGTGTCTAAAGTGAAGCACTAAACCGAAACTTTCCCGAAAGCGGGGTATGATTCGGCTGCGGATAATCATATGTTTTAGCAATAATATATAAATAGCTTTTCAGATATTTTGTGACACAATTTAACTGGACAAATTGTCATAATTCTTTTCTTTCGCGAGACACATTTGGCGTGCGTTGACATTGAACACTACGGAGCTGCCCGGGGTTTGGAGTCATTTCTGACTCCAATTAAGGTGCTTCAAAACGGCGGCGCGGACTTCGTTTCTATTGTGTAATTATTCTAAGGTTTTATACGTATTTCGTTCGCAGTGTCGGAAAGCCTGTAATAACAAGTCTCCAAAACTTTCGTTCGGCAACGTATCGGTAATGCGTTGGGTGTTATACTGATATCCTTGGGCGATGAACAAATCTCATCACCAGGTGCCTCGTATTGTAGTTTGTCGGCTGGACATAAAACATAATGTTACATACATAAAACAGATATTTTCCCGACCCGTTCCTCCTCCTCCGTCCTTTAACGTTAACGTTAAGGAGTTATCTTGTCTGGGGCCAATGTTGAGAGTAGTTACGGGTCATGCTGGTCATAATAAGTATTGCCAGGGGCGCCGACTGTTAGAACACCTCATGCGTGCTCATGCTTAGGCTTTTAGAAAACCTCATGGGTGCTCATGCTCATTTGATGACTCGAAAAAGTGGCGAAGTGTGAGAAGAGAAATGCACACTGATCGACCGACAAATAAATAAATATCCCACTTACATACTGTCAGCACACTTACGGTCAGCTCTTAGGTTGAACACAACAATTACTAATCTATTTCTTGATGTCTATTCTCAGGGGTGCTCGGCACCCACTGTTTATTTCTCATGGTTGCTCGAGCCCCCGAGCACCCACGGAGCCGGCGCCCCTGAGTATTGCATTGTCATCGAAACTAAAGCAATACGCAAAATTTCAAGCCCGTAGAGTAAGAGGAAGTAGTTTTAATTCAGCTTACAAGATTCGACCCGCACATACATACTTACAAACATTGCAAGTTAAATAAAAGCTTGTAAAAAGTGGGTCCCCCAATGGGTGGGGGAAAGTGGTGGGTTTATTTGTACTCACAACGCAACGGGTCGATGATGGCTTTGTTAACTTTGTTTACAGAAGTTCGTTAGCGACTGTGATTGATGGTTTACCAAGCTGCCAGCTCTGTTTAGTTGTCTGATACCGACACGAAAGGAAAAATCGATTCAAATGAACGAGTAACTCGCGCTTATACTTTTCAAAGCAGTACAGATAACGTACAACTTCAATTACTTCATCATCATCTCATCACAACCCATAACTGTCCCGCTGCTGGGCACGGATCTCCTCTCACAGTGTGAGGGGTATAGGCCATAGTCCACCACGCTGGCCAAGTGCGGATTGGTGGATTTTACACACCTTTGAGAACATTATGGAAAACTCCCAGGTGTGCAGGTTTCCTCACGATGTTTTCCTTCACCGAAGCAAGTGATAATTATATTTTAATACGCACATAATTTTTGAAAATTAGGGGTGCGTGCGGGGTTTGAACCCGGACCCTCCGGTTCGGCAGTCCAACGTTCAACCACACGGCTATCACTGCTTTTTAACTTCAATTACTTACTGTCGTCGAATTAAGTTCTAAGTTTCATCTTGTTAACGTTCCCTTCCGACATGTGACACACCGAACGTGCAACACTATGAAAACAACAAATTACCAGAGCGACATGAATACGAGGGGCATTTAACTTTATTAGCCAACGCGAGCCGCTCAGAGCGATGCTTTGTCTTGTTCTGGGAAGCTCCTCGCAGCGGAACAATGTAACTGTTTCTTAGAACTGATGTTACATGACGCCCGGGATCGTTACATGATCAAGACGCTCCATTACATTACGCTGAACTCTGTCATGTTGGCTGTATTACACCGTGACATTCACCGCATTCATGGTTTTTATGGTTAACGGTAGATAGACATCTGATATACCTAAAAGTCGTTGTAGCCTATGTAATCAGAACTCTTTTTGTCATGTATGTATGTATGTATGAATCTAGATTGCGTGGATTTAATAGTACAGTCTTACGGACGTAAAAAGAAAGGCTGATGTTATAGCCACTGTCTCTCATGGAGTATGGAGTTCTTTGATTATATACACGTCATATAATCAAAGATGGAGTTATTGCCAATACATCACTCTACATAAGAATTCTGTTTACACCCTTTTTCAGAGCGTCATGTAAGGCGCTTCAATTTCTTGAAGTGTCACCTGAGAACTATCCTTGAAATTAGTTTATTTTACAATTTGCACACACGCACGTTTGGAACCAGTTCTACCCGCACTAGGATTCCCTGCATCCTATGACTCGAGAAGAAATATTATCTATCACACAAAATATGTCTGTCCCGGCCGGGAATCGAACCTGACACCTCCATCAACTAGGCTACGTCTAGTTGCTGGAGGCTCTACTAGAGTCGTCATTTCAAACATACTTATGGACCACGTAATATTTTACAATTTTCCTAATATTCAATTATTCTAGTGAGAATAAAATCGCATTCTCCAAACGTGTATGAATTGATTACTTAATATCAGCAATACACCTCCCTCGTCAGCTCCTTTCATACCATAAAAGAAGCCCAAGGGTTGGATTTTATTATCCCTAGGGAGCGGGGCTAAGGGGATTGGGATCCCGTATAATACGTAGGTGTTTATAACGGCAGGACGCCTGTTGGGGAAGATAAACGTCTTTGGGGTGCATAATGACCCCACGAGGCAAGATATCGTTAGGAAACGCTGATTTGATTGTTCGAGGGAGGCTGCCTGACTTACTTTTATGGCGTGCATTGATTTCCGCGGAAATATTTTAGTTTTAATTGAGGTAATTGATTTGGAATTAGCTTGATTAGAAACATTTTGTATACAGACATTGGACACATACTAAAGGATTACCGAGATGTTGTTTGTGTGGATATGTCTTACTCCATACCCATAAATTAGTTATATTATGGCTGATAAATTGGTAACTTACCCGCACCCAGAGAAACATGACGCTTTATACCTAAGTTTTATTTACTTCTAAGAAAAAAAATTGGAAAACTTCCTCAGCAATCAGTTTATAAGCAAAAACAGCAGGAAAATCAGTGCAGTAATTTATGAGACGCTGGTCAAATAAATAATATAGCTTACACATCAGAATAACACATAGGCTATAATTTATAAAGATATAATGTGAATTACCCAAAATATATAACTAAATCTTTGCAAACCGAAGGAATAAGTTTCCCGAAGCGAGAGCCGGTCGCTAGTATGTAATAAGGAAAACTGCATACCCAACTATAGAGCCAAAAAAAATTGTCATAAAGAATTTACACAAACGCTCATACACTCATACACTCAACCTGGGCTGTACAGTCACGAGCAATAATATACATATTATATATGTATACATCGTCACGTTTTCTAAAATATCTTAACTTGAACAACAACAACAACAATTCGTTCTAAATTGTATATTATACCTTATATGACATCATTTAATGGTTAGTTAATTTAGAACGAATTGATGTTCACTTCTTCCTAGATTGGTACAAGTTAAGATATTTTAGAAAACTTACTTTACTTTACTTCTTATAGGGTGGTCGACTCGCTCGTTCCAACTTATCCTTATCTGAGATATGTGAAAACTGACGCGACCTGAATACAGCGGTGAAGGGCTACTCAGAACTGAGGGGAACAAATCGAGATGTCATGTCGTCACTTAACTGAACGACAGCGGGAAAACATATTTTTGTATCGTTCGTTTTTCTTGCATGAATTAATTTGTGACCGAAATTATTATTGTTTTTTTAATTATAATTAATAAGGTTAACTAACCTTATCCATCCTCCTAAACGGCTGGACCGATTGGGATGAAAATTTTTGTTTGTGTAATTCGATTGTGGAATATAAAAAAACTAACTAACTATTTATAACTATAAATATCAATAATAATACATATAACCAAATTTTCACGTCAAGTAAATCACTGAATATTTTTAATCTATGTACAAAACTACCTTATAAAACAAGGTCATCATTAAAAAAGTCATTGAGCAGAACCGAATTTCAAGACTCTACATAATGCATAGAATGTTCTACTAGAATAAAATATTCGCCAATGCAAATATGTGCAATACTTGAAGCAACTGTATTATAAACAGAATTTCCTTTGTGTAAACAAAAGACACGATAAAATTAAGATTGTCAAGACTTGCATGCAATAATCGCAGTCTTGAATGGCAATTATTGCGCATATTTAATTGCATTCAATTATTGCCCTTGCATGGTATCAAGTAAATGGGGCTTTATGCTAGAAGATGGTTGTGAGAAACATGTTATCTAAAAACTTAATAACCGTTATTTTTCTTAAATCGGCTGCTAATTTCTTAATTAGTTGATTAATCACAGTTGTTGAGAATGGCAGCCCACCCCAAGCCATTAGCTAACCGCTCGGCGCTCGGCGCTCGGCTCTCCCCTCGTTATTATGTTTGACGACCACTCACGATGCGGACGACGCGATATTACACACTACCAGTATCTGGTATTAACGCCCGACGCCCGATGCCCGACGCCCGACGTCGATGCTCGATGCTCGATGCCCGATGCCCGACGCCTGGCTAGCGGCGCTCCTGCATCGATCCACAATGATCCCCGGGTTTACACTTAGAAATGCAATCTGCAATAAGATTTAGAACACATTTTCTTAGTGGATAGTTTATAGTTGTTGTAAATACATATGTAGGTACATGCGTGTAGGGGTCATTCAAGTATTACGTAACAAAATATATGTAAATGTGAAAGTTTGTATGTTTGGAATTCAATCACGCAAAAGTAGCTAAATGGATTGGGGTAACTTTTTTACAGATTGTGACCTGGATTAAAAAATAGGATACTTTTGATGTTTATTTCTCAAGAACTTTTTCTACAGCAACAACGAGTTTTGAGAGACAGAGAGAATGGAGCAATATATAAAAATGTTGCCATATTAACAATTTTAATGTTACGGTAACCAACATTGTAACCAACACTCGTGGAGCAACAAAAAAATAATTCAGAAAATTAACTGGAATATCGTAACGCCCCCTAACTCCGAAGCAAGTTTCTCCTTCCGGGCGAATTTCATCAAATTCCATTTGCCGTTACTACAGCCGGCTGGAGGGCCGGCGGGTTGGAGGGCCGGAGGGCTGGAGGGCTGGCCGGGCCTGGCACGTGACGCTCGCTCGATGAAATAAATTGTATCGTTCGGGACGAGGGACGCATACTAATCCGTCACGCGACATACAAATTTTGCACAAAATTGAGCCGTTTTGTCATTGTTCCTTGGAATTACATATATTGAGGTACCAGCTATAGAAGAATGTGAATTTATCGTTGAAAATGTGTTAAAAAGGACGAATTTTGGATTAAGACGGCTTGATGCCTTGGACGGATATGAGGCGTCTTTGCTAGGAGTAGGACTCTTATGTCGCTAATAGTAGATACTAAATTTGAGTTTTTGTGGATCCATACCCAAAGGGAGACATACCCCAAAACCCAAGTACATAATTATAACTTTAAGAAAATGGGGATTTTGTACATTATATCTCGTTATGGACATTACGTATGATGCCTTTTGCGATGACATTACGTATGCGATGCTTTTTGTAACTTCACAAAATTACATCGTCGGTAGCGCAGCTTTTTTTTACTTATAAGTTAGTGCTTGACAACAATCCCACCTGATGGTAAGTGGCGATGAAGTCCTTGCAATGTTGAACGCACTATCTTAGATAAAGCCTTTTCACTCTCCTCTTGAAGACTCCCACATCACGTAGGCGGAAACACTGACGCAGGTAAGCTCTCCCTTTCAATCGACAAACTTACGACTAAACTTACGACTCGGAATGTCAATTTCCCCACAGCAATGCTCATTACCGACGACAAAGTAGTGGAAGTAGACCAAACCTCGGAGCCGCAGTTCGCCTGCAAGTTCCAGAACACTTGACCAATTCATTTCATTATATAAAGCCGAGACGTAAACGTGATCTCACAAAATTTATATCGATTTTCCTCCGAAACTCCTTTAAGTTGTGTAAGAAAGTATTACGCGAACTAAGCTCGGCTCCGCAAGGTACTTTCATATTGTACCTACGAACAGATATTATATACGAGTACGAGGAGCAATTACAATACAACGTAAGGCGAACGTGGGAGATGATTTCGTTTTATTTTAAATTTTTAGGGTTTCATACCCCAAGGAGGACAAACGGAACCCTATATTATGCCTCCGCTTTCTGTGTCTGTCACAGGACTCTATCTCTTGAACGGGGATATGATAGAAATATTCACAGAATGCGTGTCACTGTGGCTGCTGTCACGAAAAATAATAACAAAGCTACACCCCGAAGCAGGCCCCCATACAAGAAAACTAAAAGTTTTTCCACAATCTTTATTGATTCACACTTGACCGGTTTTAGTTAAACCACCACTATGAGCAGGGTAGGTTGGCATCGAATGGAAAGGAAGATGAATTAAGATCAAATCAATGTCTCCCCCACCCTCTCCTTCTGGACATAACATACACTCGGAAGTGTGACTACCTCCGTGGCTGACTTCGTTGCGTGTGTACCATTTCTAATAGTCATTAAAATACTTCGTCAATTTTAATAGTACTATCAAACCGTATAACAGGAATATTAGATGTCCCAATACTGGGTTATTGTTGAAGCGTCCATTTCTAGCAACATATTTCAGTGTCACCCTCGTAATAGGTACATTCAGGAACAATATCACTAAACACAATGTGCTTAGTACAGTCGCTGTCAACACTCGGAGGATACAAATGAGTATCGAAATGCGAAGACAAAACTGTATTAAGTGTACGTGTTGGGGGCGGGGGGAGCGGAGGGTAGCCAGGGTTGCCATTCACGTATTACATTGTGATCGCATAAAATATATTTTTTTACTGATCAATGTCTGATGGTGTGTGCTAATACTTATTGTGCTGTAGTGAAGGATTAACATAGTGTTTCGGAGTTGGAGATGTTGTGGCATAACAAAATTTATGTGTGAACTGTATCTACGTAATACTTAGAAAGCTGGACTAAATTTGAAATTGTAATAAGTACGTAAAATTTGCCAAAATAGGAAGGTGGACGGAACTCAATTGCGTGGGGTTAAATTTAATTTAATGCACTATCGTATGCACACGTTATTTTTCCTTAGCGCTCAGCAGCTAGATTAGTAAGTTTAAAAAATATTTTTGATAATTATGGAAAATAGTCTATTTATATCTCCGCTCCTTAATTCCCTACTGTGATGTTAACAAACAAAGGTTTTGTAAGCCTTCTGATTTGTATTATTTATTTATTCTTTATTGCAACATAAACATTAAGGAATACAATAGTGCGTTCTCTACCTGTCAACCCTGAGACCTGGTGAGAAGATGAACTAAGTGCATGTAATGCAAAATAAATTACGTATATAAAAACTATGCTAAAATGGATGGTAGCCCTAGAGCAGCTTACGGGCCCCCTAGCGCGGAGATAGTGCTTGTGTCAATATTACCGACTAACCTAACATTACGAGACGAGATGGTGTTCAGAGACTCGCAATGAGGACACTTCATCACAGAATCTATAATACTCAATATTTTCTTTACAATACTTTCGCAAGCTGGAAAGCCGTTTGGTTGCTTAGAACTGTGTTCTGTTGGTGACGTGATGCGTGGGGGTGGGTGCGGGTGCGGCAGGAAGCGGGTCGAAAATCTTATGACTCTCAATTCGTAGGCATGTTCACTACCAACTAGTCCGTGCGCCAACACAAACGATTTTGCAAAATCAATATGCCATCGCTTCAACTAAAACTACGACAAATACCCATATTAAGGCATCCTCGTCTTTGAGTTATCGTCCAATTGTTAGGACTATTCAAATTCTATTTTTGTAATACGAAGTAGAACAAAATACAAACAAAAGCGCTGATAGTGTCAACCCTAACTAAAATCGCCGTTTCGCCACCCGGCCGGCAGCATTCGGGGTGAGTGCGTCAATCAAAATGTCCCCTAATGGCGCCCGCTTACGATATTAGATAAATACGGCCCCAGTCACGGGACGCGCCGGTAATCAGTTTGGAGCAATCGGAACCACTGTTATCTGTATAGCTGCCTCAGTTTTGAATATCGAATGATGGATTTGAGGATTAACATGGCGTGCGATAACAATGTGGGTGTCTTCAAGCCGAGAGTGAATAGGCTTCAAGTGAGTGCGCTTTACCACCCAAGAGTACATCACCGCTTACCATCAGGTGGGATTGTAGTCAAGCATTAACTTGTGATACGTAAAAAAAAGGTGTGGACGTTTGACCGTTGGTGGCAAAATATCTTGAGCGCTTCCGTGCGGGGGAAGGCAATACCGTCAGTCCCGGTTGTTATTCGATAGCTGTGGTTATGCTAGTTCGGCGGCTTACGAGCGGCATAAAAATTGTCATATTTCGTAATTTCGGCTAGCTACCAACTTTCAACCGAGAAGGTATGCTGTGACAAATGGCCGAAAGCTTCTGTTTATTGTAAGATCGATCAAAGTAGGGTTGCCATTCAATTTGTTTAGGGAGACTAGGAGAGATTAAGGAGTTGCTGATAGTGGTAAAAGTTTGATAAGGGATCGGTTCTCGTTGCTACATTATGTGACGTCGTGAAGTCAAGGTCGTGCCTGAAAGTCACTCGGTAAAAAACCTTGCATTAATGACGCCTTCCGGAGGCTTCAATATGCACTAAACAGTCTAGTGGAGCAGGCTACAAGCCTCTTCAAATAAGGTCCATATCCTGCAATATCCCGATAAAAGCCTGAAGGCATTAGCCTAAATAGTAAAACTGCCGAAGTAAGCAATCGATTTTGTAAAGTAAGTTTGCAATAGAAAAAGGAAATAAGAGTGTTAAAGCTCGCAGTCTTCTCTAAGTTCAGGTCACGTCCCAATAACTTCCCATAACGAATGCATGAACATAATAGGTCAGTTTTTTACTTTCATAAAAAAATAGTATGAAAAACAATGATTACGAATTACGAATTACGCTAAGTGAATTATAAACGCAACGCAATAAATTTAGTCACTATGCTGATGAATTCCCTTGTCTCCAGACAGTCCTGAGCGTGGTATCCGATCATGTCATGCATTGTCATCATTCTAAATTACATCTCAATCAGACTCTGTGAAATGGGTAAAATTTAGCTTACAAGATTTGACCCACACAACTAACTAACACGGCAAGTTTAGTTAAAACTTATAGGTACATAAACGAAAGAGTTATACAATATAGGCAATGTTTCAAGTCCTGTGCACATTATATCAGCTGATATTTCAATGTTTTCTTTTAAAGCTGGATTTGAATTGCTATATAATTGGCGTAATGTATCAGTCTCTCATAATCATTATTAACATACCCCCAGCCAGGAGTTAATCAAAATGGTAATATTGAAATAACCGGAATTGTAGGTCAAATATAAATTAAACCATTCTCTTTGATTAAATATTTACTTCGTACCTCGTTCGTAATGTATTTACATTACATATACTCGTATGTAATTATGGCGAGGCCAATATTAACCAAATGTAGAAATAATGCAGAATTTGCAAAAAAATATCATTCAAGGATTTAATATTTTTTAGTCCGTATCTACACGTATTTTTTTTCTCATAACACTATTCCTATTCTATCCAAGGGAGGTATTCTCGGACGCAACTAACTTAAAATTCGAATATAAGTTTAACTTTAAGTAAATTAGTATCTCGAGTATTTACACTGCAAGTTGATGATATATATGTATGTATTTCTTGTGCCGGTCTGGGTCAAGGTAATTTATGTCGCATTATTACATTTACTAACCAAACTAGGACAGTTCACGGTTGTGTTTGGGAGTCATTTAACTTAACGGGGACAAAAGTAAACATCCTTATTTTATACACGTGTCTATTAGTGTACGATAACCTTAATTAAACTTCTTTTCTTATCTTAATTAATAAATAATATAATGTACTGTCCTGGACTTCTTAAATTCTAATTAAATTAGATAAAACACTCTTCAAAAATTGGTCATATTACATCGACATATTAAAATGAGAACATCAATCTAGTCGAAGTCAATTAAATACGCATTATTAGGGATAACTCAAAAACTCGTCAGATCTCGCTCAAATTTAAATGGGACCACATGACAAGCTTTCGAATATAAACAGAATCATCAAAATCGGTACACCCAGTAAAAAGTTATGAGACAACACACATACAAAAAGAATAATACAGTCGAATTGATAACCTCCCCCTTTTTTAAATTATTTAAAAAGCCCTGGCCTTGCTTCGGGGTTAGCCAACGGCTTATGCATCCCCATAACATTGCCTCTCACAGCCCATGTCGGTCATTGTGCAACACCATTGTGCAACAACTGTACCATTAGCAGGGGACATTGGTACGGATTCAACGATTTAGGAAGCTACTTACATCCCGAATTACCTACTGACGCATTAATGAACTAGAGATACTATACAGAGTTAACTTTAATAATAATAGTTAACTTTAATATGAGTCCTCGAGTATTTCAAGTGAAATAAAAATCACCCAGTATAACTGATGTATTACCAACATATTCAGCCTTATTCGGATTAGAAAACAAATATTTTTTTGAGGTGCTTATAAACATTCACGCTTTCTTCTTTCTTAATTGTACAATGTACATACAGCTACAAATCTGCCACTTTCTACACATAACTAATCTCGCGTCCCAAAGATTAAGATCCAATATTTTAATGCTACAAAGGCAAGAAACTCCATTTATTAAAACCGAGAGCTGTGCGCGGAAATCTTGTCTTGCTTTGAGCTGACACAGTTAGTAGCGTGTGTAGTGTGTGTTGGTTACGTATCGAGTCCGAGGGGTAACGCCTAGGACTTTGCTTTGTACCGACTATCGGTTGTATTACACAAGGAATACAGATTTATTCTTAAAATTCAATTCGCCTTCGCTTCATGTTGCTTTGAGGAAAATTGAAGTTGTGTCTGACAAGCTGTTGCAAGAATGAACCAATAACTCTTAACAACATAATTTTTCCTGAGCACGGCTATCCTCTCATAATGTGAGGGGTACAGTAGCCCACCACGCAAGCCGAGTGCGTATTGGCGCCTCTGAGAACATTATGGAGAGTTGTCATGTGTGCGTTACGACGATTTCTTTTGCTGAAGCTAGTGATTCTTTAATACCTTATAATTAATTTTATGCACTGATTGAAATAAAACAAGTGAAGCTACCATAATACATTAGTGAAAACAGTTTAGCGCGTACAAACCACAGACAAACCGACAAAAAATCTAAAAAACATTGTTTTCTTTCTATTGCGTTAATAAAGGCCCTGATAATAGTTTTTTTAAATACATCTTCCTTTACAGACAGCGATAATACAGATTTATTGTATGTATAGAAGAAAATATAGATAAAATTCTATACCCGTGTAGCGCAATGGTTGCCATGCCGGGCTGCCATTCAAAGGGTCCTGGATTCGATTTCCATCGAGGCTGTAATGATGAGTTTAAATTTCTGTTCTCGGTCTGGGTGTATGTGTTATCCATGGCACCCATGACATGGGTAATCCTAGTGGGGCTGTGATTGTTTAGCTTTGTTTTTTTGTTCTAAATTGAAATCCAAATAACCCGTTTCCATTATCCCCAGAGGGCGCTACATCCCGCCGACACGAGTCATACTTCGGGCGGTCGATCGGTCGGCTGACGCAGTACGCGCACGGCATCCGCGGCATGGTGTACGCGGTGGACGAGAGTACGGTGTTCGTGCGCGGGTTCGCCTACGACGGCACGGGGCCCGACGCCTACTTCTGGGTGGGGGACACGCCGCAGCCCTCGCCCGAGGGCATCCTCGTGCCCTACCCTGAGGACTACGCCAGTCGGTGAGTGGCTGAGTGCACGGCTTATACTCATATTTCGACCGGATTTGATTGACGACCCGGATGGCGCAATGGTTAACACGCTGGATCGCCGTTCCGAGGGTCCTACGTTCGATTCCCAGCGAGGCGGAAATTTGAATGATGAGCACACACACCCAGACCGGGTGTGTGTGCTCTTGTCTTGTGTGTAGTCCATGGCACCCACGACTCAGGGAATCCTAGTGTGGGGGTATGAGTGTGTAGCGTTATTTATTTATTTATATTTTCTGATAATGTGTCAACAAGTTGTGGTCGTGTAGGGGCAGTCGAGAATACTGAACCAATGTCAAAATCTGGTAAATCAATATGTCGTAAAAGGTGATACGAGCTGGCGCCCTGCTTGATGTAAGCTTCGTGTAAGGAATATATTATCAATAGTGACCACTAATGGTAAAAAAATCCAGCGTTTCGGTGCTTCGGAGGGCACGTTAAGCCATCGGTACCTATAACAATCGTCTGTGTCGGAAGCCTTTGGACAGCATAAAAGTGTTGGCCAGTAACCTCTCCACCAATCCACACTGGAGCAGCGTGGTGGCTTATGTTCTGGCCCTCCTAAGTTCTGAGGAGAGACTCGTGCAAGTAGTGAGTTAATGGGTTGAAGTCAAGTATTCTTAAGTCACTAATATTATTATAATCCCCTGAATTACTAACCGGACTATTACTAACAACAACTAACAGGACTAACATTCACTAACAGTCCCTGTCCCAGTTCTCATACTTACAAACTAACCAGCTAATGTTCTAACACCGTCAGCGTCACCTAACCGGACTAACTATCCCAGTCCCCATTTGAGTTCTAAGTCGGTCGCAGTTGTCATGGGCTGTAGTGGAGGGTGGTGCTGCATGCTCGTTTGCTACCTTAATCCATAAAAAAGTCCTCCTGGCTAGCGTCCCTGTTGCTTAAATCAGCCGCTAAACGACTTATCCTGTACCGGCTAGGACCTTGTATCTTGGCCTGCAACGCATCGACAATGCCTTAATCTGCTGGTATGGAGTTAGAAGTATTCTAGGCCGTCCCTCATGGCTAAGAGAAATTAATATCATTCATATCTTACAAGAATCTTTAGGGATGAAAATATCATAATCGCTGCGATTGCTCGTTAAATATATATTATAATCTACACAGATCACAATGAAAACTGAAAAAAGGAATATAATAATAAATTAAGTCTCGAAATAACGGGGCCATTTCTAAGGGTTCAGGATTACTCGGTATACGAGTCTATGAAAAACTCATAACCATTTTTGTGCTTCCCATCGCCGCGCCCCGATTTATATCAAAAAACATTTAATTTTGACATAATCCCTTTTCAAACGATTGTGTTCCAACCCCCATAGTATCAACCCCACTGTGCCTCAAAATCAATAATCGCATGTCCCATAATATTAGTTCACCCCGTTTCACCCTCAGATTATATCGGCGTAATTACAGTTTTTACTTTTCATAATTGAAATATTTCCGAGTGAAAGTTTAAATGATGGTATTATCGTCGTCACATTGTTACTAGTTTGGTTTGGGTAACAAATTACTGAACTGATATTAAAGTTGGAACTTAATTATGTGTATCGGATTTATGATCAGATTTGATTATGAAATTGATTGATTTGATGATAGGTCTTGGTCTCCAATTTTTATGTTATAACTTTGATTTATTTATTTATTTATATTAAAAACATGTAATTTTACAGGCTTAACCTATAGCATTACATGCTAACACTTAAAAATAATCTACGGCAATTCATAAAACACTTAACACTATCATTAAAAATGTCGGTATCTGGCATCGGTTGAGTAGGATTGGAGCCGCGTAGTCCACGCGCTCGGCCAGCAGCCGGCAGGGCCCCTACCACCATACTCACCATCCACCATTGATCAAATATAGCATGCATGCAACCGTGACTCTTCGTCCTCGACTCAGTAGCTTAGTGGTATTTAAAAATAAATAAACAAAAGTAAGTCACACACACCTATATGACCACAAAGTTGCTGTTTATTCAAAATTTCCGCCTTGCTGGAAATCGAACCCAGGACCCTGTGAACGGCGATATGTCATGGTAACCCTGGCGCCATACGGGCCTGTGTCAAATAACTTTATCATGATTGTTATAAACGTAGACGAGGTCGTTTACGAACGCTCTGCACAGCCAAATGGACAAATAATAGGAAGACGAATGACTGTTTGTTTAATTAACTGTCTGTCCCCCGCCGTTTTGTCTAATGGCCGACTCGAATTACAAAGAGTCGCCCCAGTGAATTACGTTTTGTTTAGAAAACTGAATCACAGATGATATAAGGAAAAGATATTCATGAATAACACGGATGTGGTTACTGAGGGCGTTTGAATAATTATATTTGGTGGAGTGAACAGCGAGACGTCATTACACAAGTGCATTTTTTACAACTACAGAAGATAAATACTGTGTCATCAATGTCATCATGTCTCATAATGAAGAAGATAAAAAGATCGTTGTCTGGTACATGAAAAATATATAAAATATGAAAAAACTTTGACTGGATTCAAGGTCCTTATTAACGCAATAAAACCCAAAATAATGATTATTAGAATTTTTGTCTCTTGTCTCTTGTCTGTTTGTCTGTGGTTTTCTATGTGATAATCTCAGAAACGGCATAACCGATTTGGGTGGCGTCTGTACCTACCCATTAGACTATACTGTGATAGATCGATTGCTGACGCCTACGCTACCCTCACTACGCTGCGACTCAAACATGTATTAAACTGTGGTAGATTTACTAGCCCAATCAGTTGATGACAATCAGTAAATGACGACACCTATTTTTGGGCCTAATGGAGCCTGTTTCCACTTCCAGGGACCCGCCGGTGCTGTCCGCCCACACCAACTCCGACATCCTGCTGCGGCTGCCCGGCGGCAAGCGCCTGCGGGACATCAAGTGGATCAGCGTTTGGTGCAGGAGATTCACGGTACCTACCTCTAGCTACTCTCTTTCTGTCCTCTTCACTCTCTTTGGCGGCAACGCAGCGGATGTGGTCTTGGTGTGTGATTTCCGCGAGCGACAGAGAGCATCCACCATGGCTCGTTTGGTCGTTTGTCAAAGCCTACCTCTCGCATGGGTTGTTTGAATTGCACGCTCTTACCTTATTGTAGGTCGTGTACTTATACATATATTGTGCATGTATCAAGGTAAAGTTCTGCGCACATTACATCAACTCAACTCCAAACCCTACTCAGATTCAACAAAGCATTGAAAGAGCTTTATTACGTGCCACTCACGTGTGTTATGTGCCTATTGCTAAATAATATAATTTTTTACTTCGGTGCATGAAAATGTCGTAACATAACCAAGACTTCTTAGTTTTCCTGTTCTCAAATGTGTGTGAAATGCCAACCTACCTGCTGCCTCCGAGGAGTTCCGACTCCAACATTACAGTGCGACGGGACAGTTATGGGTTGTGATAAACATGTAAAAGCATTAGGTACTCTTACTTATCTACCTGTCAACCACTCCATAGAACCTTCAATATCTTCAAAGTTGGTAATATCTCCTCCGTCCATATTTTATTATTCACAATAACGTCTCGTCAAAGCGCGGTATCCTCAAAGTGTTTGTGGATGTAAATTGATGCGCTCGTCGTCATTACGGACCGGATCCGTGACCTTGCCCCCAGCCCGAGCTACTGCCTCGTCCTTATTTGTTTCCTTGTCATTAAATAATGCAGTCATCATACCAATTTTTAGACAACTTTGTCTTTGTCACAGACAAATTGATTGAAAAAGGTTGTCTAAAAAATCAAATGACCGACCAATTACAATCTTTCCATCCCACCGTACAATAGGGTAGTTGACAGTAAGAAAATATTTTGAAGATTTCTATTTTTTACGGTAGCTTAATATTTACAAATGCGAAAAATCGATCTTATTGATTAAATAAATCATGATTATTTAATATTTTTGAGAAATAAAATCCCGAAATTACAGTCACTAGTCACGTGACAGCGAACGCCAATACGACGCGTGACGTCACACGTTGCAAAACTAAACAAACTTGACATAGCATTTTGGTCTTTCCGCTCAACCAAATAGCTCTTCGTTTTCCAACATATGACGTCACACGAGTCGCCATGACAGTTTGACGCGTTTTTTGACGGAAACGTCAAATCGTTCATGAAAATATAAATTAAAATATGTTACAGTTAGTATTTTACTGAAATATTAAAAATTCAGTTAAATTAGACCATTTGGCAAACTATGATTTAGTTTTTCAAAATTAGTCAACTAGCCTATTTTAACGCCGGATATTTTTTGGAATAGGATTTTAAAGTATCTACTCTCTCTAATGCGCTCTACGTCTAATCTCTCACCTAATGCGCTGTACAAGAGACGCTATAGAGCGATCTGTTTCTTTCAGCATTTATTTTTCAACTTACGTGTTGACGTAAGGTTTTTTAAATAACAAATTTCTTGCTATCGGTATACAAGATCTTTCAGCATTTTGATCGTGGACGTACAAACATACGAATAATATTAAGTATCTATATTTGTATTATGTATTTCCATCATAAATAGATATAAAGGAAAAGATATTTCATTAAAAAACCAACATAATATCCATGATGGCGTTTAATGGCTGCAAAAATGTGTCCGTAGTGACACAATTAAGAAATTGACGTGTTTAACGGCTCTCTACTTTATATTGATCGACGCGCGCCGCCCGCCGCAATCTCACTGATGACGCTACGTTACAACGCCATTCATGACGTGACGTTATCAATGACGTTATGGCGTTGTGAGTTGTGATTGTCTTCCGAGCAGGGAACAACGTAAGAAAAATAGTTCGGTGTCAAAGATTACGCTGCCGGCTTCAATACGCTATTGGTTAGGGGCGCACGGGGGCTTGCGTGAGAAGATTAACTTAACTTTCCTTATGACTGAATAATAAAGAAATACATAAAATAATCTATTTTATGTATAATTTCAATAAAATCTGTTTAAAAATATATTTTTTTCCGAATTCTTGATGGATTCAGATCCAACTTGTGTTATACAACACAAGTACATACGAACGGAACGTAGGGGTCTAAAGTATCATTGCCTCACCTCACCTTAGCGTACCTCACCTCACCATGCCTTACAGCAACTCACCTCATCTCGCCACTTCCCGCTAATCCTGTCCCCTCCGCTCTTTATAGAAGAGGTATTAAATTCTCCTGTTACATAAGTTTCATCATCCATCATGAATCCGATGTGTGTCTGATTGCAGGTGAACTTCGGCGACGTGTTCATCCCCCCGGGGCTGGAGGCGCCGCGGCCGCGCGTACTGCCCGAGCTGAAGCGGCTGGCGCACGGGCTGCGCTCGGGCAACGTGAGCGTGCTCGACGCCAAGACCTTCTACATCCCCAACCTGCACTACGACGGCGCGGGGCCCGACGCCTACTTCTGGGTCGGGAACGGCAGCGAGCCCAACCCTTTTGGGACTAAGGTAAGTCTTCCCAATCTTCGCGTAAAGTTAGCAAGTAGCTGATCCTAACATTGATATTACTAAGTCTTCCGCTGATTCTTTGCGTAAAGTTAGCAAGTAGCTGATCCTAATATTACCTACTTTATTTTTTCCACGTTATCTAACGTGTATAGCAAGCAAACATTGTTAGCTGAATGTTCCCATTCAATAGGTATGCAAAATTAATGTTTCAAATTGTGAACTTCATATAAATTCCTTAACACTTGTTTGGAAGATCACTTCGTAAAAAAAAAATGAGGAAAACTGATAGATCTTCATAATATTCATAACGTTCTTCAAAGGTGTGTCCTGGCTAGCGAACTATGGCTTTAGCTCCTCTCATTGTCTACCAAGCAGCAGGGGAATAGCCATGGAACAGTAAGTTTCGTCCACGTAATGTAAAAAATTAACCAGAAACACACAGTCAATAGTAATGACCCTTGATGCTCAATGTCTATGTGTGATTCAGGTGCCAAACGAGATGGGTTCCCTGAACCCCCTCCGCGGGTACCAGGGCGAGGACATCGAGATCCAGCTGCCGGGCAAGCTGACCGCGTACGACGTGGACTGGCTCGCGGTCTGGTGCGTGGAGTACCGGCACAACTTCGGCCACGTCTACATACCCAAGGACCTGGACGTGCCGCCCGCGCTTGGCCAGACCAAGATTACTGTGAGTTGGATACCGTCCTGCTGGGCACTTGGGGGACTTTCTTTCTTCTTTCTTTATAGCCTGAAGAGCAGACGTGAAAGCAGACTAGCCACCGGGTGGTAAGTGGTCATCGTTGTCTATGGACACCAGCAACATCAGCCAGTGCAACGCCGGCCCTGAAGGAGAACTCTTTTTACACCTTTTTTGAAGAACAACATGTGATAGCGCCCGGGAATAATTACCTCAGAAGGAAGTTCATCCCACAATTTGCATGTATGGCAAAAAGGATCGTGAAAATCGAACCGTAGGCCTCCACGAGTCCAATTGATGTGGATGAAACTTTCTTGGTAACGCCTATGCCTGATATCCATAGACGACAGTGACCATTTATTGGATGGCTTGTCTGCTTGTCGGCTATCAAAAAAAGAGCTTGGTTTGGAGTGTTATTGATTGTAACTTATTTTTTGAAACATTAAATTATTTGTAAGTGTTCGTAAAACTACACCTTGTCTCTCTGTTCTGTGGACTACAGGATTACTACGCTGTTTCTATTTTAAGTAGGAATTTCGTAGGCACATGTAAGGCCGGTTATATAAATATGCTGTAATAGTCATAGCTCACTTAGGTTTTTAATGTTAACCTAAAGGAGGTTAACCTTAACATTAAAAACTATAGGTTCTATATTTAAAAATCATTTGAATTGTCTGTGCATGCACTCGTTATAATAATTGAACAAATTAAACCCCTTTCATTCCCACTGCGTACCGAGGAGCACTAACCGTTATCTTTCAGCGCAGCCAAGGATTCTAACTTTGATTAAATTATATAATCAAAGGATTCTAATTAAGTATTACAATTCGCTTTTCAGGGCAAGCGGAAACCAAAACACAAACAAATTAAAAAGTCTCAAAAGCTAACCATACCACCTCGACATAACTCATCTAGATTTAATTTTGACTGGTTTAAGGATTTTCTATTTAATATTTAATTCAACTGTGTTCTATTTAATTCAAATTGTTGTGTTTAATTTATTATATATTTTTTATTTTTGCATTTTTTTAAATAAATATTTTATCAAAATACATAATATATGTTTATCTAATTGTTGTGGTTCTTTTCTCCGCTGACAATGGGATGCTTGCATGCTTACAGCCTGCTTGGTGGTATAATCCGGTGAGTATCAGCCAAATTATAGGTTATATTCAATTTAATTGTATTTGTTTTCAATTATGTCATAATACTATGGGGATGTTATAACGCTGCGTTTAGATACTCGGCCAAATATTCGGTTTACAATGACGAATATGTAAACGCACGGACATACGGACGAGAAATCTTTGGATCCGCGCCATAATACCGACGGAGAACGACCGAATAGAGTATCCAACGTAGCGTTCATACATACATGTTCCTTCTAATCGTTGTGTTGAGTTGTAAAGTAAATATTTCTATCATCGATTTCAATTTGTGTTGACACTGGGTCTGTTATGGAATGGACTGCATTTATTGTATACTATTTACTTACTAATATTGATAAATAATACTTTTGATATTTTCATTTGGTTTCTTTAATATTGACGTTACGGGAGAGAAGATTCAATAAAAAATGTCACAGGTACTTAAGTACCTACGACATTTTGGCTGGATGGCTGGGCAAACATGTGACAAATATTTATTTTCGAATATTTTGGGTTTCACTGTGTGCGTCCCAGAAACATCTCTACAAAAGTGTGTGTAAAATCGTTAATTAGTGACATAATACGTTATTTAAGATGCTAACGTTAACAATAATTTCAGACAAGTTCAACCACTTCGCAGACCCCTTACAGCTCATCTAACAACTGCAAGGAGATACTTGACAAACGGCTGCAAGTCCGCTGGGAGATACAGGTGAATGCCTAGATAACACATTTCAATCCTAAGGTCGCGAATCCACCGCCGCGCACGCGCTGACAACGCCGCGTGCGTGGGCTCGTTTGCTTGACGTGACGACGTCATGTCGTGCGTAGCGTGTTCGTGGACGTTATCACAATACTCTATCTTCCATTGCGAAGCTATACACGCGTGTATAGCCTGCGTGCGTTGGGGTTGATTCGCGCCTTAACTCACATTAAATCTATTAGTAATATTTTATTCGTATCATAAACCTATGCAATATATCAATCAAATAGATTTGAAGCATTACTTTCTTTTCGAAAACTTTTGTTGTGGAAATAGTTTTACGTATCAAGATACAAATATTTCAGTTCCACAATAAATCGAGTGTATTTGAATTAAATCAATATGAAAACGATGGCGACGAAATTTTCAAAATTATTGTAAAATTAGACATAAAGAAGAGAGATTTGGCGATCGAGTTCGCATGCAATTTCTTTAAATCATTTTCGAAATTCTATTTATTTTGTTACAGTTAAACAAAACATAATATATAAGAATATACCTAATTAACAGAATTGTATATGTAAGCAACATTATGTTGCTTAATAGTCTTTGTAATGATAGTGTAATTTTAATTTATTATTTATTTCATTTTAATTAGCAGCAGGTAAGGTAAGACTCAGGGAGGTATTAAGGAAATAAATAAATAAATTTAAATGATTACATAATTAAGCTGTGTTATACAACTTCATACCCTGTTTAAAAAAAGTGTTATTTAAATAAAAATTGAGGCATTTATTTTCATTTTTCAAGCAAGTGATAGCCAGAGACATGATAAGGTAAACATAATCATTAATCATTGGTTGTTCTTATTTTACTTTACGATATAAAAAATGGAATGGAATGCAAAAATGCACTTACCTACCTTTTACCTGCTAATGTCCCTCAGGGTAGGGTCAAGCAGCCGACGGGGCGGGACGGCGACGCGACGCTAGCGTCCCCGTTGTATCGCGCGCGACGTGACGCGACCCGCCGAGCGCGACGGCTCTGTGTGACATATTCCATACTTGCTCATACGTTACAACTTACAACCTCTTCACGTCCCGCCAGCGTCGTGTCGCCGTCACGCCCCGTCGGCTGTTTGACCGTACCCTTAAGCAATTTTTATTGCATATTTTTTACTTTGGACAAAAATAACGAAACAAATGATGATTAAAATATTTTGCACAACATTTATAATAATACTTGACGTGTTGTATCACAAATGAGTTTAGAGTTTATAATTATAATACACACTGAAACACACAATTGTCTATCCGTAAGCCCGAAATGGATCTAACGAATAGAAATGTTTATGACCCGTACGGCGAAATGGTTAGCCGAAGTACTGTTGTAAGGGTTCTGGGTTGGATTCTCGGCGAGGAAGAAATTTAAATGATGAGTATAAATATCTATTCCCGGTCTGGTTGTCACACACCATTAATGACCACGACCCAAAAACATTTTTATCTGTCACATAAATGTCTGCACCGACCGAGAATCGAAACCGGGACCCCTCGCTTAACAGACAAGACCAGGCTAAGGCGTCGTCATTTACTCTTAACGAGACGGCAATCGCTCCGATTTTTCACAAACCTAAGGGAAAAACGAATATTATGTGTAATCGTTTTTATATCTCATCTGTACTCCTCTATACACACCCCTCTTAATGTGGGACCCAGGTCCCCTCAGCCAGTTACCGGACAACACTAGTTGTAGCCCTCCCGATGTTACACCCGAGTCCGTTGGGACAGTTGTTGCGATGTGCGGCGTCGCGACGGCGACGATGATGATGATGATGAAGATGATGACGATGTTGACGAGGATGGTGACCGTCCACAGGGCGAGCAGGTGCAGGTGACGCTGGCGGCGCGGCTGCGCAAGGAGCAGTACATGGCGTTCGGCATCTCCGGCGCGGAGGGCCGCCCCGCCATGCTCGGGGCCGACGTCGTCGTCGCCTACTGGGACAACAGGTGGGTGGGCTGCTTCAATGCCCTGGGTTAAATACAAATCCTGCCCGCACCTCTAATCTTCTAAAATATGTGCGTGTTAATTAAATTATCAGTTGCTTTGGTGAAGGAAAACATGACAAAGCCTGCACACATGAGTTCTCCATAATATTCTCAAAGGTGTGAAGTCCGCCAGTCCGCACTGGGCCAGCGTGGTGGTCTATAAGTTTTCATTATTTCATTTTGTGTAGGTACTAACATGGTTAAGACATTGTTTACTAACCAAAATATGGACTTATGGTCTGAATTAAATGATAATATTATTATTATTATGTAACCACGACGTTCCCCCAGGGCCGGACAGGGCCGCGTGGCGGACTACACCATCACGCACCTGGCGCAGTGCGACGGGGAGCGCGGCGTGTGCCCCGACCTGCGACTCGGCGGCAGCGACGACGTCGTGCTGGGTAACCACCACCACACACCACGACACACCACCACACACCACGACACACCACCGCACACCACCACAAACCACCACCACATACCACACACACGTCACACTACCGCACGTTGTTATTTTATGGCCTAAGCAGCAAAACAAGCAGACGGGTCACCTGATGGTAAGTGATCACTGTCGCCCATGGACACTGGTAACACCGGGGTATCTGTTTACGAATGGAACAAGTTGTATGGACACCTGTCCAACGTCCGCTACCACTACTTTCACCAGACCAATAATAAAGGAAATAGCTGCACTCCGTAGCCCCGTCGGTAGTGACCCTGCACTGAAACCTTAAAAAATAAAAAACGAATACTGTCGGTCCAAATATTGATGTTTCGCTTTGCTTACGTAAACCGCCATTTTGCCGATGCTTCCTATCTCATTTTCTCCCACGTTAAAATATGTCTGTCTTTTTTTCGTTTCCGTTTCATTTCATTTGCGCGTCATTTCCGTTTCATCGAATTCCAAATGACACAAACCTCCCACTCCTCCCAGTGTCGAGCCAGCAGAAGGACGGCGTGACGAGCATCACGTACCGCCGGCCGCTGGCCGCCGCCGAGCCGGGCAAGGACCGGGAGGTGCTGACGTCACGCTCGCAGTCCGTGATCGCGGCGTTCGGGCCGCTCAACGCGCGCTACGAGGCCAACGCGCACTCCTTCATGGACACCACCCGCGCGGACGTGCAGCTCGACTTCGGCGCGCAGGTGACGGGCACGCCTCGTTGTAGCGTTGTAGTTGGTGTTCCCGACGTCGGATCGGGGCTTGTGAGATTTCCACGGGTCGGGCTCAACGAGGATTATAAAACAGAGTCAAAATATAGAAGCTTTTTTGAATTTTTTAAAAACTTATCGAAAAAACCGCATTTTTTTCGGTTTTGCCAAAAATTTTAGTTAATTAAATATGCATGTTGCTTTGGATAAGAAATTCAAGTTAGTCCAACAAAAAGAGTTCTCCATAGCCTAGTCCGCTGTCCAGCAGGATGCACCACAAGCAGGGGAGTTGATAAGGACTCCAATAATTATAACCCTAAGGATTTATAACCCTAGTTATTTACAACCCGTATGATGTTATGACCCGTCTGATATTAACCAGAGCGTACGCATTGTGGACAGAATGACAACACGTGCGTGGGCCTCGCGGAGCTGGAGGCGGACGGGGTGACCCCGTGGTACCCGCGCGTCATCTCCGGGGTCACCACCATGACGGCGCGCATCGGCCCCGCGGGCGGCCGCCGCGGGTACACGCCCATCACTGGTGAGCAGCCCGCGTCACTAAACACCGGCCCTTGTGTAAGGATAGTCTGAGTCATGGGAAACATTTAATCATGGTTCATCATCACAACCCATAACTGTTCCACTGCTGGGCACGGGTCTCCTCTCACAGTGTGAGGGGTATAGGCCATAGTCCACCACGCTGGCCAAGTGCGGATTGGTGGACTTCACACACCTTTGAGAACATTATGGAGAACTCTCAGGTGTGCAGGTTTCCTCACGATGTTTTCCTTCACCGAAGCAAAATTTAATCATGGTTCCGGATTACGGATTACATCTGGAGCCTTTTCTCGAAATGCGCTCGCGGGGGTATTCCGGGCCTCCAGATGTAATTGTGAGCTGTAATTGTGATTACATCTTGCCCATCTCTGCTCTGCTGCGTACGTAAATAATTCTACTAGAGCAGAGGTCCTCCTTCAAACCATACAGGGCGCCAGACCCTCGAACCTCGCACTAGGAGAAAGATTAACCTGTACTAAAGAATGGATGGATTTCTTCATACCCCAACCTACACATGTGTGATCTCAAAATAGTTAATACGTGATCAGAAAGATTTTTTATAAAATTTTCACGTAAAATTAGTAAATCTACAGATTAGTATATAGGTACATGTGATATAATAGAAATCCCTGTACTTTTACGGTTCAGTAACTCTACAAAAGTGGTTCATCAGCGTTTGGACGAATAAAATCTGTATATCATTAGGAGAATTTATCACAGCATTTTGTTTCATTATTTCAACTTACTTAACTCATATTGTTGCGTATCTCTCTATTCTGTGTTGCTTATCATATTATTTTTATTTTCAAGCAGACAATGATATAAATAATGGATTCCTGACATACGGTAATATACTACTAATACGAATACTATTAATTTATCTTTTTTAACCCTTGACCTATTACCCCGAGCGAAAAATATCATACCCTCATCTCGCCACTTGTTGCAAACCTTCTTGGAACACATATTTTATGTGGCCACAGTTACAATTGTAGTGGCTAGACACGATGAGTAGACATAAAAAATAGTTTAAATAAAAAATGTATTTAACCCTTTCAGGATACTTTGTCATGGGTTTTAAAATATGAAATTAAAGTTAATCTCGATTTTGCTTATATTAGTTTTAATGAACATTCATATAACTTTAAGAAAATCTTAACATTTGCTTTAAAAGAATATAATAAAATGGTGAAAGTAAATAATACAATGTGAACTAAATGTTAATACAGGCCACCCGTCGTGGGGTATCGCGTGGTACATCAACGATCAGCTGATTCCGGAGATATACGTGGAGAGAGGCCAGACGTACACGTTCCTAGTGGAGGGAGGCGACGACCGGACTAACCCAGCCAAGTAAGGACACGGGCTCACTATCCTCTTAGAACTCTTATAAAATTAGTAGCGTGGCGATAATCTATGGAGTGTCACCATTGACTTATTATTACTATGGACGTCGGGTCCGTGTTAAAAAATGCCCGTGCCAAATGAGGTACAAAACGCAAAAAGAGCTACAATTCCACGTCGTGAACGCGGAATTGTAGCTGCAATCGAAATTAAACCGGGTGTTAACATTTATATTCTTGCAATGGCTGTGACTGGGAATTTTTTTTCGCGATTTTAGTATAAGACCCGATGTCCATAGTAATAATAAGGCAATGAGTGTCACATATGAAACGTCAAACTGTCTTTCTTTTGTAAAAGCCTACAAACATTGAGCGACCTGATGGTGAGAAGTCATCGTCGGCCCTTGAGCCTCGGGCTGGGACATAGCGCATAGTTTTGAACAATGACGGAATACTTCCGATAAACGATCTGTCAGTTCCTAAGATGAAATTTGACTTAGAAGTTCTGAACTAAGAACAATCGGGGCACGACTATTCCTCAGAAATTATCACCTAGCCGGGTAGAATATCTCACTTTGTTAAAGTAGTGGCCTATGGACAAGAATACCTTCATTTCGAGTATCGATAGCGATAACTCCTCACCCTCCACCATCCACATGGATGGACAGCATCCTCTCAGACATCTCTTAACCCCCAAGTCCATCAGGCCATAGCATGGTCTTCCTGTTCCAGTACCAGGTTCTGCCTACGCTACTAAATTGGGCTTTTGTATTTTCCAGGTTCCACCCGTTCTACATAAGCGACTCGTCTGAGGGCGGCTTCGGTCAGAAGAAAGAGGAAGACCAGAGAAAACAGCGAGTGTTCGCTGGAGTGGCGTATGACAACGAGGGATACCCCTATCCCACAGCCGGTATGTTAATATTTCCACCATCACAGCCCATAACTCACCAGTGCTGGGCTTAAATCAACAGATCAAATAAATAGATCAACAGTGGTCGCAATGGCCTTTGGAAATGCTACCAATGCCCAATTTTCACAAATAATAAACAATAACCTCGTTCTTCTATTTTTTTCGACATTCGATGATGTTAACCGTTGGCTGTTGGCAGTGGGTCGGTACTGCGAGTGGGCGCACAAGACCACGGACCAGTCGGCCACGTCGGCCACGTTCGAGGAGTACATGAAGACGCTGCAGCTGGAGTGCGGCGCGGGCGAGCCCGGCCTGCTCAACTGGACCGTGGCGCACGAGACGCCCGACCTCGTCTACTATCAGGTCACTACTGCACTTACGATATTACGATACTTTTGGTATGGCTACAACCAGAGATGGAGAAAATGTAATTATGATTACATAATACGAGTACATTCGGAGGCCCGGTAATGCCCCCGCGGACGCTGTTCGAGAAAAGGATGTTAGAGCGTTCTTGCCATTACAGTGGCTCCGAGTGTAATCTGTAATCATGATTACATTTTGTCTATCTCTGATGTACAAAGCTATGTAAATACACCGAACAGCAACGAACCGAATAGCATCCGAACAAACGTTCAGTGGCGGAGCATCTGTTGGTGCTGCGATTTTCAGTTTTCACGTTTGATGCCGCATAGACAGACATTCCATTGTTTATAGGTTTAAAACCAATTACCTACGTGTGACCTTAATCTTATATAGCGAAACTTTCAAGCGACGAACCGAAAACTGACCAGTTGCTTGTTTCGTAGTGTTACACGCACAACAACCTGGGGTGGAAAATCCACGTGGTGGACCCCGGGACGCCGGTGCCGGTCCCCAGCGACCAGGGCTCCGCTAACGCCGCGCGCTCCGTCGCGTTCCCGCCATGGACGCCATTAGCGCCGCTTGTCATCATGACAGCTTGCGTCAGATAAGTTCGGATACGCGTGACGACTACCGAGCTCCGTTGATGGCTGAATGGAAGATACAGATACAAAATCCTTTTAATTGGAAGAAAGAAAATTTACAAGATTTTTTAATCATACATAATTATGCTCGGGATTCTATTGTATAATTTTGACTAATGGAATTGTAGCATTACGCTGTGTCGACATCAGTGACAATAATAATAATGTTGCAAATATTGACAATAAATTAGCATTATTGTAACGAAAATTTATGAATGGACTTACACTATATAATGTATTTACTTATACTCTACTTTTGGATTCTTTATACAAATTATATTGTCTTATTTCCATTTTAGTGTTGCCATACAACATCAAGGATAGCGCACATTGAAAGCAGTTTAATTCAAATTGAAGTAACTGTAATAATGTAACAGAGACAAATAATTAGGTACTAAACCATGAAAAAGACATTATTTACTACAATGACAATAAATACCTATTAAATTTGACAGACTGTGATTAAGTTAATATTTTTGTGGAAACTAAAAACTGGTAAAATACAACGAAAATAATATGTTAAATATTAAAGCAATTTAATATGTATTTAATTGCGAAATTAAATATGTTTGAACTACTAGAGACAAAAGTCAACAATCAGACAGTCTTATTTTATATTTATTACTCGTATGTAGAAATTATAATATACAATATACTTAATTTATTTAACTCATCACAGTCACATACTCTCTCCAGCCAACGAGTAAAACATTTTATAAATAATAATATACGGTTAAATTGAATTCTATGCTGTTCTTGTTTGTTAAATTGATAAAATCATAGAGAGTACTAATATACACGTATTAGATATAATATCAACAAAAGACGCTATTCACAATACCAAAAAAATAGCGTTATTACATTGTGTAATGGGAGCTTACAATAATGAAAGTAGATAAAAATATGCTGTTTTTAAAATGTGACAGGCAATAAAACCTTTTTATCTTTTTCAAAATCTATTATGTATAAGGTAAGTATACATTTTTAGTATTTATTAAAAATAAAGTTATAACAGATAAGTTAAGAGAATGACACAAAAAAATTGGTAAGCTCTTAAACTTGTAACTAGATTTCCAAAAGAGATCAATGAATAAATGCTGTTTACATTTGTTATAATTAGTTTTTGGGGTTTTTATTAATCAATAATTATTGTCAATACTTAAACAGTATGGCAACATTTTATACAACCCACAAAAATAATGTGCACAAGTAAAGATTTCTTAATTCTGCCAAGAAAAAGGGTATTGTTGGCCGAGGACGAAACGGGACGGAGCTCGTAATCATTTTGTATAGAAATTGTATTGGGTAATTATGTCAATGATCGATATCAATTTCATATCACTTAAAGCGCATTTGCGACTACTATACAAATTACTTTGTACTTGTGTCTGTAGGTTCTATTTAGACATTACAATTAATATCGATAGGTCTAATTACTATGGTTTATAATGTACCTATTGTTTGTATACTGATCAATATTGACTTGTGGTGACGACGAAAGTTGAAGTGGTGATATTGTGCTGATACCACTTGTTGGAACGGTGACAATAATGATCGGATAATAATATTATATTGTGTATTAATTAAAACAATTATTCTTATTATTCTGTATATGTATATGGAAGTAAGGGAGTTAGAACGGATTGAACGTGAGAAAATTGTATGATAAAGTATCGAGGTGATACGGCTTTTATATGACACATTGTTTATCTCATATATAAGAAGTAGGGTAAATATTCTTGTTGATTATTTATTTATTTTGTAAGTTTTATAGACGATGGTCCGCGTGGAATGTGCTCGACAATAATTGACCACAGGGACGATTTCATTAGTTTTAATTTATTTCAATATGTTATGTAGTATGTTACACTCTCGCACTACAGCCTACTGGTTAACTTACAATTTTTTGTTATTACATGTGGTTTAAAGCTTAGAAGGCTTTATTAATTTTAATGGTGTCCCTAGACGATCATGCGGCATGACATGCCTTACGTGCTGTCATATATAACATCAACGTTTAATTGTATTGATTGATGCGAATTGGCATGTCAAACGCATAAATCAATACAATTAAACGTTCATGCATGCGTGATCGTCTAGGGACACCATAAGAATTGAGTAATTACAATATTGACAATACGACTACAAGTAATCGATAACCAGTGTGTGTTTGTGTTGTTTTAAATGTATGTTTTTGTTTTAATTGCATTTAAAAATAGTGGTGGCTGTCCGACAATAATCTGTACACATCACGTTTAATGATTATAACTTACTTAAATATTTGTATGATAAAATGTCTACTTTTTTAAAATAATGAAACTAGTAGTGTTTGACAATAAATAAATGAAATTATAGTAAATGAAATAATCAGTGTATAAATTTTTGGTATGTTTACATAATTTGGTTAAAAGTAATGTTAAGATGAAGGAGTGTATGTAAAGCGAGGGACAATAAAAAAAGTCTATTGAAATCAATTACAATAACTACTGTAGTAAGGTAGTATCTTATAAGGGCGAACACATTGTATATATTCATACTTTATGCCAAAATTAATATGCTTCGTTATGAAAAACATGTTAAAAATATAATATTTAATCATGTTTACGCTAGCTTAAATGTTTGAGGGCTACTATTTTCTCATCCTTCCATCCTTAAAATATTGATTTTGAATAAAACTTTCCCTAAAATTCTTCTGTAATGAATTTATGAACGATCAAAATTAAAGAAGAAAATGATTATACTCACGAATCTGGAACCAGCCTTATGTTTAGTGTTGCCATCCTTACAATATATAATTTTATCCTGATAACCTCGTTTTTTAAAGTTGTTATGTTTGTAAATATTATAGCGGCGATAGTTTTAAATGGTAGCGTCGTAAGTATCACCTTGTAATACATATTGTGCAACGCACAAACATCCCTGTTGCGCACAGTACCTATGTATGTTAGATGTAACAATTGTATTTCAAACATTAATTAACATTATAACTTAAAGTTTAATCATAAATTACAATTTCCGCGATATTAATGCCTAAAAGGCTTTAGCTAATCAAAAAAACTTCTTTGGGTGTTGAAATTATTTGACAATAATATTAATATTTTGAAATGTTAATCTTTAAGCATGTTTGAAAATTTACATAATTATATTATAATAATATACAACAAGTAATGTTTAGGACGCATTGGTTTCTGAAAATGTTTACTATAAAACGTTAGGACATAATATGGTAGCTCGTAATTTGAAATCATTTATCACTTGGTAGCTGTAGAGGTTAACTGCACAAAGGTTTGTTATTTTAAAGATTTTTATTGATAGTTAAGTATTAACAAATTTTAGATTATTAAAACTGTTACATTGTGCAATTACTACATAAATCTATACTTAGTGCGCTTTAAATACTGGGCGACAGATATAATTCTATTGTAACAATTTAATTAAAAACCAATGCCAATACTATTTCAAAGTGTGATTGGGACTGTTAATCGAGCTAAACACGAGTGTGTAGTTCAAGTAGTATTTGATTACTTAAAAATATATAATATCAAAAATTGATAATAATTATTAACGATTGGGAAATCGTGTCTCATTTGATTGGCAACACAATTTAATTAAAATTATGAATTGATATTACAATATACCCACAAGTGTTATTGTCGTCACGTGATTTTTCAAACCTAATACAGTTTTTGATTTTTTTTTTTTACTAAATTGCTTTATTTACCAATAGGAATAACACATAAAAATATAAAATATAATACACCTGCGCAGAAATAAATAACTTACTTTATCTACTTTTCACCAAACTTGGAATAATCCTTACTTAAAGCAAATTTTATTATAAAATAATGATATCCAATTCAGCATTAAACTTAAAAGTATGTTATTAAACTAAGAAAGTGAAAACCGTATGCGGGTTTTTTGTTCTGGGTTGTCTAAAATAGCAAGCTTTCACTAAGTAATTGTTGCTAAAAAAAATGTGAAGGTTTGAGGGTACGGTCAAAGAGCCGACGGGGCGGGACGGCGACGCGACGCTAGCGTCCCCGTTGTACTGCTCGCGCCGTGACGCGACCCGCCGAGCGCGACGGCTCTTTGTGACATATCCCATACTTGCTCATACGTTACAACCTCTTCACGTCCCGCCAGCGTCGCGTCGCCGTCACGCCCCGTCGGCTATTTGACCGTACCCTGATCCGTTTGACGATAGCTCTCCGCTGGAATCGAGTATTATTATTTTCCCAAATCATAGGGATACAAACTACACCTGTAATATTCCATCATTACGTTCCCTCTGTATTAACATTATAACAAGATGTAGCTGCAACGCGAATGTTTTTTAAGTTATAATTTTACTTTTCCTTATAACAGAACTATATAGACTGCAAAGACTTGATTTATATATATATATAGATATACGAAATAAAACAAAACACAGTTTAATAATAGTTACCATCTAGGTATGCCTGCTCTTCGTTACTACTAAGTAGTGGGTGTCATAAGTATGTCACATTTATTTGTAGTGTTGTTAGATCACCTATTTTATTATTATTGTTATATAATTATTATTCAATAATTACATTTAATTAAGTATGCTATTTTAATATCTTATGAATATTAAATTACAATCGAAATATGTATAGCAAATAAATAGGTACAAATAGAAATTTCTTGTGAACCTGTGTTAAATTAGTACAAAAAGTATAATTTCGTGATTAGGTAAAATAGAAAATTATATCAATAGTATCAAGTATTTAATTGGATAGTAAATTTCACTTGAGTATGACCCAGTGAAAGGATAAATTCTGTAGAAAAAATATCCAACTTCTTAGTAAACTTTGCACTTTCTGAATGCAAACACACGATCGTAAGACCGATACAGAAAATATTCAACCGACTTTTTATAAAGAATATTGTAAAGAGCTTTCAAATCGATTTATAAGCCCTTCCAGTTCTTGCTTAACTGAATAAATTCGATGATCTTTTTTATAGATTTAAGCTTACAAAAAAAAATAAGTTGAATGTGTCGGACGTACGTATCATTACCATGTAATTCATAATTAGTACAAAAATACAGCCATTGCACGAATTACTGTTCCACGTGCAATGTTGTGTGTGTGCAGTTTGCCTATTTTAAGCTATGTGCGTGTTTGCGCACCTACAGATAATTCAAACTATTATTCATAAAATGTATAACTAACATTGTGTTTTTATATGTGTGACTGATCAATAGTCGAGTGTCGTAATGAATTGTTAAAAGACATTAGGGATAAAAATTTGTGCCTCATACCTCAAAATGCATTTGTATATTTTATCAATAGTTAAAATTAAATAGTTATACCAATGGAAACCCAGCTCTTTCCCACGCCCAAACGTACAATACCATTTTTTAATATTTTAACGCATCGCACAAATTTTTATCTACCTACCTTAATATATTCGAAGTAATGGGTAAGCCCGCTTTATACAATTACTTGCATTGTATATACGTACTTACATATTTTACAAGTATTTCAATTTTGTAAAAGTGCATTACAGTTTTCAAGAATAAATTGCTGTTACTTTTATGTAATAACTTTGACAATAAAGACCTTTCCTAAAGTAGACAGTCTTATAATTTACTGACTCCGTCTGATTTATTTTAACAAATTAAGTTAAAATGTTTCATACATTTTCTCTTTCCACCCTTGAATCCAAGCAAACATTTCTGTTCAGGTAAACCTCGCTGAACAACGAACATGGCTCTTTTTGTTATAAGTTCAGCTTAGCTCAGACTTTACTCACGAAAAACTTTGCTTTGCAAAGGCTGCGATTTGGTATGTCACGCTGAGATTTTGCTTAGCATAAGCTAAGACCGCTAATGTCATAATACCACTATTGGTTTCATTACATTCGTAAGTAAAGTCTGAGCTAAGGCTAAGTATCGTCTATAGATCTCAGTCTAAGTATTGGGCCTGAGTTCCTACGCAAGTCTTTCAAATAACTCTGGAGAGTTGTTGAGTAGTTGTTGTGCCGAATTCACGGCGTGAATTATCATCATGCCGGCCGTCGCGTCAGCGGGCGTCGATGTGAATCCATTAATAAGAGGAGTATACGCAAGATGGCAACACTGTTTTTAATTTATTAAATTCTCGCTTTGTACAGAGTACTTAAACCACAGACTCAAACATTACGTTACGTTTTGCTTTCGCTTCGCTTGTTTCCGTCTTTTTTTCCATAAATTATAATTATCAAATTCAAAGATTATGTCTATCCTGTAATGCTGCTAAACTTATTTATTGCTTTTGTTTTGAATTGTAAATATTACATTAGTTAATGTAGGTTGTTTCATAAGATTTAATTAAAGCAGCTAGATTTAAAAAAAGATACAAAGCAAAGTTTAGATAGTGTTTACTTTACAAAGTAAACTTGGTGACTAATAAACTATTGTGTTTGTGATAAAACATTTTGAAAAACAAGAGTTATGGCAGAAAATGTAAGTTAAACTATGTTTTAGTGAGCTTAATTACGATATGTACAGCACAGTACAGTACTTTTTCCATAAATTTTCGTATTAATTTGCGTGGGCCTGAGCCACAAAGCAAACCTATAAAAGTGTCATAAAAAAGTAAAGAAACATCTGTCTAATTGTGTAGGGTTTCATTTCATCATATTTGGCAATTTTTTGAGAAATTTAAAGTGTTTGCTTACAACATAAAAAAATAGGGTATTGAAATGTGTTATAATAATTTAATTATTTGCTTTAATTAAATCATTTTTCCTAGTATTCTAGGTTATGCATGTTATTTTATAATTATAAATAAGTACTTGTAAGTGAAGTGAGTTAGTGATCTTAGTAAATAACTGTAATACAAACTCAGTGGTTTCTGTGTTATGCTGCAACAGACAGAGCAACAATAATTTAATTAAAAATAATGTTTGGAATAAGTCAATATACTTAATTTTTTTATAAAACGTCCAATGTTGTATATCAATATTAAAATCTGCTACAGTCTTGTACATACAGTAGATTAGTATAGATTATGAAACAATACACAAGTTATTGGATGTAAAATGATGTTAGTCACTTACAATTAATCATATTTCATTATATTGAGGACCCCATAGCCTGGTAGTGAGTCTGCCTGCAAAGCAAGGGGCCCCAGGCGAATCCTAGCCAGGGCTAATATTTATGTGGTAGACAAATGTCTATTCTTGGTATGTGGGTTAGTGATGTGTTATTTGTATTGTCCTTGCTACCTGCGACACGAGGAATAGTGCCAAGTATGAGGGTATAAGTGTGTAAATGGTTATTTATTTATTATTTATATGACAATTTCAACAGAAAATCCAAGACAATCCATTACCAGACAGCCCCGATCCAAAAATGAAACCAAAGGAAGTACTACCCAACCCCGCGTCGCTGCCAGACAAAGCAACCCCTCCACTAGCCGTGCCCGTGCCGGTGATAACACCGTCTCCCCGGTTCACTATACCGTCTCTGACCAAGACTCCACCTAACGAGCTCTACCGACGGTTGCTACCGGCCGTGTTGTTTCTACTCACCTTTGTCACTGTTATGACAATGTTGCTCATCTATATGGATACTGTCGGTGAGTGCCTTTTAACATTTCATTTAGATAGGGATTTTGGTATGGGCATGTATATTATTAGTAACTGTAATTATTAATTCTGAATAACTGACAGTGTTAAATGTCACTATTAACCATGCGCTATGAATTTATTTGTCCCAGAAGTTACGTAAGAGTTATGAAAGAGATAAAGAAGGAATATTTATCATACAGAGATGGCATTGCATCACAAAATATAGTGCCAAAACTAATAGATTTGCTCCATAAATCTGTGTACATAGGTCACCCTTCACATTGTGAGAACTTGAGAAGAGACCCAAGTCCAGCAGTGGGACAGTTACAGTAACAGCAATGATGATGATATTTTCTAATTGATTTAGCTTTTGTCATTGAACTTTAACAAGTTAATGGTATTCCGAGAAATCAATTAATCTTTGTTTGTTTGTTATGAAATAAAATGAAAACATTTTTACTCTCAGTTTTTATCTTTCCTTTTCAATACAATAATTGAATCAGCGTTCAAGATTCGTAAGAGTATTGATAAACACATGAAATAAACATGTTTGAAATTTTTCATTATAAATAATCATGTACATTAATGTCTATTATTATTTTAAATTAATATTATAAAAAAAAAATTGCTTTTGCCAACAGCCCTGGGCGCTCAACAGTTTAGACTGAACATGTCCCGGGATTACGAGCTGGCGAGTATCCCGCAAGACTCCCCCACCCTGGTGGCGTACGTGAGGCAGATACACCTGGCGCCGCGAGCGCCCAAAGGACCACCTCCAGTCCCGGTATACACTGACAAAGTTGGAGTGCTCGATCAATTGTTTGGGGAGACGGTCAGTATCATAGAACTTTACAATTTATCGTACCACACACATTTTTGGATCATGTGAGAATGAATGTGAGTAGAATTGTCTACGCATTCAATAAATAAGTGTTTACATGTTGATATAACCATTGAAGTATGCAAGTGCAAGAAAAGAATGAATGTTGTCATTTATATTAGCAGTAAAGTAATATTAGAACAAATATAGTTATATTAGTTAGTTATAAGTAGTTATTGCTCTGTGCCTCTTCCGCAGTACAACGGCACGTTCCTGGAGTTCCTCCCGAAGGGTGGCAGGGACCCGACGGTGGCGTACCTGGAGGCGGTCCGCGGCTGGCAGGGCATCGTGGTCCGCGCGGCGCCCCGGGACTTCCTGGCGCTGCGGGGCGCCGCCAGCGCGCTACACGCCTGCCTGAGCCCCACCAACCATCCGCGGGAGGTGAGCCGTTATAGTTGTGATTGCTTTTAATGTTGCGTTATGTGTTTCTGGATAGTTTGTCCGACCACTTTTGTTTGATTCAAGACTTAATGCATGCTTTTTAAATAGATGGTAAAATTTGTGAGCAATTAAAAGCAATATAAAAAAAGAACAACAAAAAGTATTGTGGTTACGAGTAACTTGGATTCATTATACAGCCCAAGAGGATATTGATGTTGTATGGTAAACAAAGCAATGTTTGAAGATAACGAGACATTAGCTAGTACATTGACTACTTAGTCACTTAACAAAGAACACTGTGCATAATCGATACGATGATATTCAAACACTGTTTAGTCTAGACTGTCATTGCAAACTTTATTAAATTGTCTACTAACGACTAATATTAAATCGTATGTTAACTTCTGAGAAGTCCTATTTTAATATTCACAAATTTTTATAGGATCAACAATAAATTGATTTATTTAGTCTCCGTGAAGTGTATTGCTAAAAAACACTTGATTTGTTTACTGTCCATTACTGTCCATTTACCGTTGATGTTGTAAAATAGCTGTTATTCTGTCTTTGCTTTATTTTATGGCACTTGGGGAGATTTAAGTTTTTAAATTGCATGGTGTCAGAAGTACACAGTTTAAATGTGACCTCATCGTGTCCCCCAGGTGACATACCAGGAGGCGGAGGGCGCCTCGCTGTTCAGCTCGCGGGTGCTCTGCCTCCCGCTGTACACGATGCTGCTGGCGGGCGGCGCCGCGCGTGGGGACTACCTGCTGCTGGGCGGGGCCGCCGCGCCCGCCGCGTTGCGCCAGCTGCCCTACCAGGACGTCAGTCTACAGGTTGGTGCAGGGATACCTTTCTGCCTGGTTTTGATGATCACTAGTAACTAAATCAAAACTCAAATCATTGATACATACTCTTATGAACGTCAATTTTTTGCATTTACCTGCATTTGACTGCCTTTGGTTTGATTTAGTTGGATTTGGATGACTACCAAGACTACATGATTAACAGTTATGGGTTGCGATGATGATGATTATAAAATTTTAAAAAAATATTTTCAGGTGATAGAATACCGTTCCACGGATCACGAGGCCCGGAACCAAACCACTCGGTTCTTGGAGTCAAAGAACTATACCGTTGCAGCCACCTTCGATGATGGGGTCATGTACAAACTGCTCGAGGTTTGAGACAGATATTTGAAAGTCTTTTTTTATCAGTTCATCACACACGGGAGATGTTAACATTGTTTTAACCTTGTAACAAAGTGAAGTTGTATTTGAATTGTCTTGGAATTAATTGATAGATTTCTGTAGGATTATTACGTAGAAATTACACGAAAACAGTAGTAAATATTAATAAAACACATCAGGTTACAAGTGATTTAAACTAAAGACACGGGTAAGATTTGGTAAATTATCTCTTCCTTAGTAAAATATTAATTAATATAAAAATTGTCAACTCTGTTAAACACTCATGGATTTTAGTAAAATACGAGTAAATCATTTTATGTAAATGTTCTCGAAAGAATCTTCAGTTGTCGTTACTAAACTTAATTTCGGTAAAATATAAGAAAATTCAAAAAAAAATTTGAAGAAAAGAAAGAAAAGAACACTTTGCTTCAACCCATTAGTTGTCCACTAGAGGGCACGGGTCTCTCACGGGTCCTCATGACTGGAGGAGGCCTAGATCATAGCATAGCAAGAACACTTATCGGTTAATTTAAATGTTTCACAAATAATTTGTAGTTGAAATATAGAAACAATTATGTAATTACTATTTATCCAAAAACTACCCTGGTACATACACAATAAAATGGCAGCTACTTCAGTTTAGTACTCGTAATATAGTATTAATTAAATAATATTCAGTATTAAAACTTCGATCTTATATTTTTATCATTAAAAGCTAAATTTATCTTATAATATTGAATAATGACAAAATCTCAAATTTGTAATTTAAGGTTTAATTTTAATGATTGTTAATTATAATAAAATTATCACAATATTTCTTTCTACAACAAATGAATGAATACGATCACACTTACATAGGATAGTTTATCGATTAATTTTAATGATTCACAAATAATTTCTAGTTGAAATATAAAAACAATTAATTACTATTTATCCAATAACTTCTCAGCTACATACACAATAAATATGGCAGCTACTTACAGCTTAGTAATATAATATTAATAAAATAATATTCAGTATTAAAACTTTGATCTTATATTTTTATCATTAAAAGCTAAATTTATCTTATAATAATTGAATAGTGACAAAATGTCAAATTTTTAATTTCAGTATTAATTTTAATGATTGTTAATTATAATAAAATTAATCACAATATTTCTTTCTACAACAAATGGATACAATCACCCATACATAGGATAGTTTAAATAGGGTTTTTAGTATTCATAATGTAACAAGTTTTAATAAGAAATTTAAATTGTGATAATATTGCATCGTAACGATTTCATGGGAAATATGTTTCCTATGATCAAAAAGCTTTAAATTTATCATATTATACTTACTAATTGTTGTTTAAATGCTAGATGACACAAGCTATATCTTAGTACGTGCAATAGTTGAATTCAAGGAACAAATATAATGTGCCTTATTCCTTCTTCAATAATACACACACACACGCTTAAATCACATTTCGTCTAACAAGTGTCCTACGGTTAGATTAAAAGTTTCAGTCGCTAGTCCGTATGGTGTCTGCTTGTGTAGCTTACTAGAAATCAAACTCATTGGTATTTTGAGTAAGTTGATAGGGATGTGGTATCCGGAAGCCAGTTCTGAAGACAAGCCAGGCTCCAGTGTTCAAGTAGAACAATACTAGGGGAGAAATCAAAATTAAATGCTTTTTTAATCTCTGCACTTGTTATATTAAAGTACCAAGCGCAAAACAATTTAAAACTTGTTATAAAAAACAAATTGTTAATATTTTTGTCTTGTAAAACCCAGATGGTAATCCCGGATGGTCAAAGTAAAGATATAACGGATTGGTAATTTTTTCTGTAGAGTCAATTCTGAAGTAAGGTTCGTGACCGATTGTTCCTGAGCAAACATACCAAGACAATATATATTTATAAATAACACGATAATCAAAGAAATAATTATTTTTCTACGCACTAATAAAAATTGTAAGTTTATTTTATTTTGATCACAACATAATGTGATTAGGGGTAGTGCTAACCAATGAAAGAAAGGAGAAACTTAGTTAAATGCATTATTTACGCATGTACACTTAAGCTGAGATGTATAGACGATACTTAGCCTTAGCTCAGACTTTACTTACGAACTTGAAAACTTGACTTTGCAAAGACTGCGATTTGGTATTTATAGACATGTCACGCTGAGATTGTGCTTAGCCCGCTAATGTCATAATTGATTGCTGTCATCTATCTGTTTGTTAATACGAAAAATTTAAATGTCTTTGAAACGGACTAATATTAAGGTTCATTTTGGGACCATTACTTTTGTTCGGATAATTACCAAATTTTTTGGTAAGTCTTCTTTTGCTCAGCTCGTACTCAGCCAAGTCAAAGATCGCTTTATAAATACGAACGCTGTCTTAAGTCAGAGTAAAGTCTAAGTATCGTCTATATATCTCAGCCTTAGTCACTGGTAGCGGAGGTTCTAAAACTACCAGATGTTTAGTGTCTAGACAGGCCTAAAGTGTATAAGAACACAACCGACAAGTCGATAAATATTAGGCAACCCGACTAATATTTCCAAATTTCGTCTGCGCCGAAAAGTAACTGTATTTTTGATCGTAGATGTAACGATCACAGTAACTTATTACGATCTGTTTCATATCAATAACCAATAATAACTTAAATAATAGTTTGAAAAACTGAAAACACTGTTTTAAATTATAAAAGCAATGCAATAAATGTAGTCACTCTGCTGTTAGCGGTCGGGGAGTTCCCGGTCTGCGATTGCATTTGAACTGATGCAATATGCAAAATTTCAAGTCTAGTTCAGCTTGCAAGGTTTAACTAATACATACATACAAAACATTGCAAGCTATCTAAAAAGGATTATTATGTATGTATTACACCATTTACTTATTATTACTATGGACATCTAATCTCATACTAAACTCGCGAAAAAAATGTCCCAGTCAGTTATGTCATGTCATGTCATGTAGTTAACAAGGTAATTTAAACACAAAAACCATTACCATAACCATACCATACCATCACGGTTTAATTTCGATTGCAGTCGTGAACGCGGAATTGTAGCTCTTTTTGCGTTTTGTAGCTCATTTGGGTCGGACATTTTTAGCGCGGATCCGACGTCCAGTGTAATAATAAGTCCCACACTTTTTACCAACACGTTGACAAAAGTCTAAATGAAGGTTATTGTGTACCGGTGGGCAGTGATCAAAATATAATAAGCGGCCGCTAGTGCCCTTCACACGTAGGCTAAGTGTAACATAATAATGTTATAGACTATTAATAGAACTATGTTGTGTTAATTTAAATTTAATAATTGTAATGATCTTGAATCTGTGTACTTTTTTAAGTTCGCATTTTAACAATTCCATTTTATTTTGCAATTGTTTTAACATGTATGTTCATAATGATTAATTTATGTAGAATCTCGTCTTTATGGACTTTTTAAATCGATTTTTTAACTTCATATTGACTTGTTTTGTTTTAATTTATTGTAAACATATTCCATCCATGTCAAATGTGTCAATTATTTAATTTATTCTGAAGAAATTCTTTTAATTTTGTGTTCGTGCCATTTTTGTTGCCAAAATTCAGCAGGTTTTCCGTTTTTAGGGTTCCGTACTCATCTAGGAACCTTTACAGTTTCGGTAATTATTACGTGTACTCAAATTACGTGTAAGTAAAATAAAAAGGTATTTTATCGGACTCGGGTCATCATAAAATTTAAAACAAATGGTAGCTTTAATATGGAGATAGCGATCGATGCGCTAGGCATCTATTATGCATAAAAATGATTTTTTTATTCATGCTATAATGAACATGCTCAACTTTTAATACTGTTGAGCTTTCGAAAATAGAAATGTAACCATCAAAAGGACTGATAGGAAATTTTATGAACGGAGATTAAAACCATTCCAGTAATTTTTTTTGGAATTCCATCATTTTGTTGAATCGCTTCCAGAAGACTGAATATGGAATAATTTACGGTTTTGCTTATCAAAGTAGCGAACTAATGTTTATTTATATTTTGGTAATTATTTTCGGTTTTATTGTAATTTGATTAAGTGTAATCTTTTAATGAATTAATTTTGAATTGTAACGCTAAGTGATGACAATGAACCTTCATTGTAATAATGATTTAATTTTTCGATGAAGTTAATTTTAAAATGTAGTCTTAGTTTTATACGCGCTCAATTTTTCACAAATAAATGGCTTTAATGATTATTGTCTTTTATTTTATAAAGGGCAAAATAAAATAGTCGTGCTCCAACTTCCAATCCATTTAGTCCAAGACCCCAGGGCCCAGGGTTCCTAGACGTTACTTATTTCCTGGGTTTGCGTAGTAAATAGGATAACACACGAACATTATCAGACATTTATTTCACCTACACTCAAGTGAACATTGCATAAGAATCTTCAATTAAATACAACGTGAACAGGCAATATTTTTTTACATTAAATTAAAGAGATCATAAATTTCTAGTGCAATTAACAAAAATAGCTCCTAAATTAAGATTGCAAATTAAAATAAAGCGAATAATAAATTAAAATTAAAAAATATTTAAATAAACACATTGCACTATCACTACAATAGGTATCGCACACTAGGCAGTTTTGTCTTCTATGCCGAGTGTCAATTTCATCTCTATGGAATAGTTTTCATCCACGAAGTCCTCTTTGGGATCATTTTTATTTATTTCTGTCGGTTTCTCGTCATTCAACGTAGTATTAAGATCATCTACACAATCTTCAAAAATTTCATCTCCACCAGAATTGTTAATTTCTGTGATACGTTGACCCGCACCGTCTTGTGCGTCAGTTGCAAAATTACGGGCAATAGTATTTTCAAGACCCTCTAAAAATTCCCTTTCACCATCAACGTTTTCTGTAATCTGCTCACCAATACCAGAATCGTTTGTCTGCTCGGAAATCAGTCTCTCTTCAGTGAGAGTGTCTTCAAAGGTGTCGTTAACACCCCAAACAAGAGTCCGGTCGTTATCGTCGTCAATAGATCCAGTGGGACTGTTGCGGCCATAGTCGTTTCCCCGTCTACGTCTCTCCATCCCTTGGACGTGCGCATCCAAAGCGTCAGAAACTTCGTGTAGCTGAAATAAATAACATAAAATTAGGTTAGCCTCGTCTGTTTTGAACTATTCGTTTGTTATCTCTCGTATTTCTTATGATCCCATTATTTCCTAAACTCCAAGTATTTTCTCAGTCAGTTTCGTTATAATCAATAATAGAAACATACATAGATAAGCATTTGAATATCCTATTTATAAATCGTCACTCACCGTGAATTCGTCAGCCAATTCGACAGATACCTGCTCTATAATCTCATTGGTCTTATTGTCCACCTTCCCTGCGTGAATATTGATCAAGTCGAAGGCCCTATAGTACTCTCTCTCTTCATGCTGAAGCGTTCGATCCAGGATTTCGGAAGCCACGGCCTGGTCTATACGATCGTTTTCACTCATATTGCTGTAGTTAACGCCTGAAAAATGTGTAATGGAGACATTAAGAAAATCAAAAATTCGGTTGCCATTTGTTATTGTAAGAGGCTCCATCCATCCTTGATCTCAAGCCAATCTTCTCTGCTCGAAGTGCACTCTGTTGGACAACGAATTAGCTTGTGGTGCGTAGTTCCCAGTTTAATTCCGACGATACTTGTCACATGGTAAGAGTATTATACCCGACCAATGATAAAACTTTTCTTTTATCATTGTACTCGACCCGTCCGGCTATCTACCGCCCTTCTTCTAAAACCGACCGATCGTCGCTATAATTATGTCTTAGTTCTAGTAAAAATAAAGATTCCCTAGATTCCTTTTTGGAGTTGCCGACCGACATGTGATTAGGTAGTTAGTTGGTTAGTTAGTCTGAACTTCTGTAGACTGGTTACTTAAAAAAACTACTATGGAATTTTTCTATTCAACAAAAACCAAACCAGTTCTGCTACAACTTAAATACAACCCTTTTAAAGTACACTGCAGGATCAGCCATAATTATAGCCTTTACATGATTGATACAACTTCTACCGATGTTTGTCCGTTGAATCCCGGAAAGGTAAAATACTACTTCCATACCACAAAATCTACTAAATAAACCGCTTCACCTTGCGACGGAAATCTATCATCACCAGAGGAGTTGATAGTTTCAATTATAGATCTCTTAGCTTCTTCAGGGTTTACATGCATCATGGTGTCATATGTAGCTGGTGGGATTTTACTAGAATGCGCGCTTTTTGATTGTCCACCTATATAATTATTATCATATTTTAAAATGAGTATTTTAAAGAGTTCTTTATAAAAAAAATTACTAATTACTCTTCTTAATCAGGGGATATGAAATCTCTGAGCAGTCTCTAAACATAAACTAATTTAGTTTATCAAGAGTTTCCTCCGCACGTGCCACTTTTCAATAGTTACAGAAAGGTGTCCTCATTTTGTAAAAACGCGATCAATAAATCAATAATAATTCTTCTTTATTTCAGATATTTTATTTGAACATAACCTAACTGTCTACTACTTCATATTCGGATACAGTATTGATAAGATCAGTCCATTTGATCGTTTTTTGCTAGGTATAGCTTATAGGTATACCCATTATTGATTGTCTTACCAATGTCAGATCTCTCATCATGGATCACATCGCCACGTCTGTTCTTAGACGCAGTGGCAGGCCTTGACCTTCGGTTTTCTTTTGTTTTCAGTCTGGTTTTATTTTCTACTTCATTTTCGTTATCAGAACTTGAGTCAGGATCATCAGAGATGTTTATTGATACGGTTTCTTCAGAAGATGCTATGAGTATCGTTCATTAATTATAATTGAAGGTATGAAAGTCATTACAAGGTATCTCAAATTACTCAAACTAATTTCAAGTTACTTTGAAAACTTGTACGGATTAATATATGTATCATATTTTAAGTTATTTGACTGATATTTGATATCCTATCTGAGTAGTAGAGGTAAGTGACGATGGAGACATGAAAGGTAAAACGTGTATTTGGAGTCATTTTACGTCCCGTATAACGGGAACATCAACGTATCCAACAATGCAAGCTGTTGTGCTCAACACAAAATAAGTAGTCAGTGCCACACGACTACTTATTTTGTGTACATCCTAAAATCCTAAAAGCACAGTAGACTATAGCAGAATAGAAATTAGTAAACATAAGACTCATCCTCTGTCCAGATAAACTACGGAGAATAAATATCAAACATCTTACGTGCCGAGTCCACTCGTTCTTCCCCAATCTCAAATTCGAAGTCTGTGCCAGTTTGGTCGTTGACGTAATGAACGAGCGTGGCTCCTGGGACGTGTGTAAGGCGCACTTTTTTTTCATCTGAAAGAGGAAATAAATACTCTTGTGCGGGAGCGGACCTCATCGAACCAAGTTTTGCACAATTCCACCGCAGGCGGGGTACCTACTTTTGGACTCAACAAAATGATAACACCCTTGTGTCAAGGTTGACCTATTGTCCTGCAAATCTGTCTAAGAGCAGAAACATATTTACGATCGATTCCAAAGGACTAATCCAAATTGAGATTGTTTTCAGAATCTATGGGAATCTACTGCAGAATTCAATAAGTATGACATTTTGCTACATTTATTTACCTACTTTACTACCGACAATGATTACTTTCCCTCTTTTATAGGTCACTGAACTTTATACCACCCAGTTCGCCTAAAATAAATAATTCAAGTAACCTGGTCTCTCCCCGGCGGTGAGTTGACTGAGCGCGATCCTGTCGAATGCGTTGTCGCTCCTGTACGTCGTGAACTTCGCTCTGTCCTCCTCCTTCACGAGGTGCGCTGGGGTCTGCTGCTCGGCTTTGTGATACTCGTCCATCGTCTTTTTATCGTATAGTTTCTTAAACAAAAATATTTTGGTTACAGGTACAGTGTACTAAACACTGTCGCGAAGGTCATAGGTTTTCTATGTATCACTGCCATTGTTAACTAAAGTGTTGTTTATTAACTAATTCTTAAAATACTATAATCGCTTGAATAACAACATTGTTGTAAGTAATTATGGAACAAAGAATAATAAAATACATGAGATTATTAACTTGCTACACTTACTTTATCTAAATAAATAATAAAAATGGTGACTCTTTGTTGTCTTTGCGATCACAAACATTCTGTTATTAACCAATAGTGTGTGTATATGAAAATGAAACGAACTATTAACTAACTTAGTTTGGATGCCTACTTAGCTTTGTGAGAATGATTTTATTGAATATGAAATATACCATAGGATCTACGGCTGGTTCCCCCCTGTCAATCCTAGCCTGTCTCTCTTGCTCCTCCCGGTCCAGCTCGGCGAATATCTCCAGATCTTCGGCACTAGGCTTCAGATCGTCATCATCCTCTGAATCTTCAGCACCTCGTAAGTAATTCATGAGAGCTACTCCATCACCGGCACTTTGCCTAGTTTTTAGTCTCGTGCTTGCTAAAAATATTTAATTGACTATGAAGAAATTGACGATAAGAATCTTTGTAGCGATTTATAACAAGCAATGCTAGTTATATAGGGTTCAAATAACAATTTAAATGTTCTAATCAACGTATCAAAATAATAAACTCACTGTTCTCCTCACTGTTCTCATCTTTATTAGCCTCTTTCTTTTTTTCTTTTCCATCATCATTGTCTACTGGTTCTTCAACAATGTTTTTATTCTCTTGTATGTTAAATGCAACGTGCTTTTTACCTTTATTTAATGGTACTTTATCATTTTCTTTATCAGCAGCAGCTCTTGTGAATGCAGTTTCCTGGCTACCGTTAGTGGTTTTCTCTATAATAATCTTACGATTGTGATCAATGATAATATTGCCATCTTCAATAATATTTCTAGGGCTTTCGATTTTTTCTTTTAAATATGTATTAGTTTCATTAGTTTGGACATCTTCTATGACTGGGTTTTCACTATTATCTATTACTTCAATTAAAGGTTTCTTGTTTACTTCATAGACCTTTTTTTCCTCGGTTTCTTCATCAATTTCTGTTTCATTTTAACAACAATTAGTTCCATGCGACGGCATATTAAGATAATGTAATAATATATTTGAAACGTAAAAAGAAGCCATTAAACAAAAACTAAATAAAATGAAATTAACGAGTAAATGAACAATAGAAACTTATTCTGAGTTTCGCTTGGTAAACCTGGTAGGGCCTGTATGTATACCTTTTAGAATCATCTTCATTTATTTGGAACACATTTCTACTTTTAATCGATATACTAGCGGCATTTAGCGCAGTCTCGTTCTATTTGCGTCATATATAACATACCTACCTTTAATTTTCGTGGTATTTTCCTTCTTCTTAATATGTGATGGTTCATTAAACAACAAATTGCTTATTGTTAAAATATCTGGTGCAAAACCTCTGCAAGTTAAAACGTTCAATCATATTAATTGTTTCAGCTCCTTTCTACTGATCGACATGTGGGAAAATTATTATAATATAGGTACTTAGATATTAGCTGTTGTTTAAATGTGAGCAGTATAAATAAACAATTCTGTTCGATAAATTAGTGGTTTTATCAATCAATATAGATATAAAAACCTCTTCCCTTCCTGAGTAACTGACAGACAACGCACAGCCGAAACTTCAGAACTTACTTAAGAAGCTGAAATTTGGCATGTATGTTCTTTCAACAACAAAATGTATGCTATAACTTAACATTAAAATTTATATAAAGTAAAATTTTAGATAAAGTCATGCATACTTTTCATCTTTTGGTTTAAAGTGTCCTCCATACCCTTGCCAGCAATCTACTGTTTCTGTAGCTTGTTCTGGTTCATTTCCAATTTCCTGTATGAGGCGTTTTCCACTATTTTCCTGATCCCATTCAATTTCTTTCGTCTTTTTACCTACAATTTCAAAAACATTTAATTAAAATCATCTAAATTAATAATCGCAACAATTTACCTTGAATAGGTAGTGGAACATTAGATGACTTCACATTAATGTACACCACTAACGTGCCTTTGTCGAATTCCCCTTTAGTGTCATTTTCATCTTCGCTTTCCGAATTACTGTCGTCACTTGTGGAATCTTCAGCTTCAGATCCAGACAGCATGTCGACTAAAACACCATCTTTTGTCTTTATTTCTGATCCAAACGACTCCCTTAAGCCCATGGGATCTTCTATTGTAACAATATCATCAGAATTATCTTTATTTTCCTATTAGAAAGTTTACAAATTAATGTATCGTGGTAATAATATTAAAAAAATTGTAGCTGATTCGTAAAAAATGGTCAGTAAAAATTTTTGTAACTCACATTAGTCTTCAGACTAGCTTCTAGTTTCTCTCTCGCTTCCTTTTCTTTTGCCTCTCGTTTCGCCGCTACCTCATTTCTCATTTTAATCAAACGCCTAGCACTATTCAGCGCTCTATCTTGTTCTCTCTTGATCCAGCTGTTCATAAAACCAATCTTAAGAAACCTTAACTTTATTCGTATTTTTGTCATGGCCGGTGACAAAAGACATTTTCTAAAGTCCTCCTGTTCCTCATTATATTATGATAAAATGGGTGGAAGAAACATAAAAACAAATTAAAAAATGCTACTCTTAGTAGAGTTAACGGCCCTTCGGTGCAATTTTCCTAACTCTAGAATAATTCTATGGACTGCACCTACAAAAGATTCTTCACTTTAAGTGTGAGAGATGCCTGATATTATAATATACGTATTTGATGGCGTAGATTGACTTTCGAAAAGTGTTTGTAAAAAACCAACTTCGAATAAATTTCATTTCATTTCATTAAATTTCATTTCATTTCATTTCATTTCATTTGTATCTTTCCATCTGTTACGTCTTATTTTACCGTTGTCTCTCGGCAATTTCCTCCTGCATGCCACCTCGCTGCCAGGCTTCGGCGCAGGCACGGTCCCGCGGGAACACGGGCCTGTTGTCCAGGTTCAGGAGCTCCTTCAGCCGCAGCGTCAGTGTCTTACGGTAGGCCGGGATGTTACGCACTACCGGGTTACCAGTGAGCACCAGCACTATAAACAAATGTAGTCAGTACTCAGTTTTAATTAATGGAAAATATTTTCTATATCCTACTTCTATAGTGCATAGGTACCAGCGCCGTTCATTAACACTTAAATTAAATGTAGATTAAACGCGAAAGATTCCTATATACACGTCCATAGCCAGCTCTTATACACGATGATATTACCAATGTTGTATGAAGAAATTCTGAAATACTGAAAAAGGAAGCTTGCCTTTAAGTAGAACCATTTCTGCTAAAACATCTACAATGAGAGGATCTTCCAAGCGGTTGTACGACAAATCCAAGACCGAAAGGTTATTGCAAAACTTTAGTTGTTCTAAGTCATCTGAAAAAAAGAGAAGGTACGGTATAGTCAGAAAAAGATTGTGAATAAAAGTGAGGAAATCTACTCTGAAGCCCATGCTTTGGCATTCGTAAAATTTTTAATTAAACAAAATTAATAACAGCCTTTGTTTCAAACAAAATAAGTTATTAGCTTTAATCAATACATGATAAAATATAAAAAATAACGAAGATGTATGATTTCAAAATGTACCAACCTACGGTAGCCAGCATATTGTGAGCTATACTAAGAGTGTGCAGAGCTGGCACAACGTCCAAATTTTCAATTTTCGTCACGTAATTGTGATCCAAGTTTAACGTGTCCAGCTTCGGACAGCCCTGAAGGTTCTCAATTTTTCTGACAATGTTGTAATGCAGGTAGAGACATCTCATTTCCGCTTGATTGTCTAAGCCCTCGATCCTTTGTATGCCATTGTTTTCGAGGAAAAGACATTTCAGTCCGGTGTACTCTTCCAAGTTTTCAATTTTGGAGAAACCCTGAAATTTCTGTTGGTTAACAATCGGGTCCTAGACGTCTAAATTGTTTTTTGGACACGTAAGAAACACCGATAAATAGTTTGTTATAGTTTATTTGGTTTCAACATGACATCCTTAAATTCATCAAATGTTGACTATGGAACAGCTGTTGATTATGGTACAAATGTCGACACACCCGTTGATGATGTTGACGATAAGACTGAAGTTTGCTTTGGTATTATACTACTTTGAATTCAAATATTCTTTTTCCTTTTTAATTTAAATTACGATTGCAATCTTACCTTAAAATGTAAATACAATATGTCATTAAGGTACGGCGTGCAATACAGTTTGTGCTGCTTGCAATTGTTTTTGATGAACTCCTTCGTCATCCTTGGGCCGCGGTTCATCTCTTCCATCTCCTTCTCAAACTTCAGCTGGAGCGCCTTCTGTTTCTCTTTCTCTGCTTCTTCTTTGTCCTTTTCCTCACTCTTTGATGTCCTCTCCGGTTTTGATTCTGAATATTATATCAAATCTAATTAATATTATATTTGTATACCTACGTATTTAGTTTTTAAGGACGTTTTTGGGTGGCCACAAATGGGAATTTTTTTTATAGCGCCTTCGTTCTTTGCAAGGCACGAAAAGTTGTCGGTCCCGGTAGTTACTGCTAAATAGCAGTTGTTAAGCTTTGTCGGAGGCCTTCAGGCGGTATAAAACCATCCGACACTTTTTTCAACTTATTTTTTAAACTAAACAGTGGTATCTTAAAAAGTTGTGTTACATGAATTATAATAATTAGAATGTAAATGAAATAATTTTGGTAATAACCAAAATTATTTATTCGTATTCTACTGCTAAATATTAGCTATACCTGATGCTTTCAGTTCCGATGACGGTACTTCAAGTATTTGAAGTTTTGCGAAATTTTCTTCCGAATTTAATTTTGCTGGATTAGATTTTTCAGTTATTAGAACGTGGTCACCTTGAGCCTGCAAATCTCCTTTAATGTCGCTAATACAAGGCAAAGTCTGACTTTTAGTGTTTTCAATAACATTGCTCTTTCTTGTTTCCTCTCGTTTCAATAAACTATCAGCAATTCGTACTACATCTTTGTTATCCTTCATTTTATTCTTTATGTCATACAAAAGGTCATTTATACGTTTATTGCGTTCTAATTCCTGTTTTCTTATTTCAGACAACTGTTTATTTTTCTCATCTTTGTAAATGATGTCTATGTCCCATAACTCTTTCCGTTGATGTTCACCACTATATTTCGCAACTTCCACAAGATTATCATTAGAACAATTGTTGTTACTAGGCTGAACGCTTTGCTCAATTTCGGTAATTTCAGTACTCGTACTAGCTTTAAGTGGGTGCAGAATTTCTTTAGATTTGTTAAGAATAACATCTACTTCTTTTATAAATTCTTCACATTCCTTATTTCGCATTTCATAATTAGCTTTGCTCTTGTTAATTCGATCTTCGTGGCATTTTATTTCTGCGTTTAGTTCACCTATTGCGCTATGTATTGTTTCTATGTCTACTTGACTTACTCCGTAACTGGATTCTTCCTCTTTGACATTTTGTTCTGAGCTTTCTTCCTCTATTTTATTGAGTTTTCTTTTTTCATTTTCGCTATCCCTTTTTAAAGTATCTCCATCAGTTTTTAGCTTTTGATAAACAATGTTGGATTTTCGTGAATTTTCTAGTGCTTCGTTGACATCGTTCAACAACTCATTCATACTATTCAATTTATTTGTTATATCTTCACGAATCAAAGTACTCAGATTTTCAGCACCTTCTACGATGTTACGGGCAAGATTTTTCATTTCTTTGAACTCTAATTCTTTATTTTCATTATTTTCACTTTGGCCAATTTCGAATATTTCTTCTAAGGCGTTGTGTAATGTCTCCTCCATTTTTTCATCAAATTTGATACGATTATGTTGAGATTGCTGCTGCTGTATATCAATTTCATTTGTTGTTTCGTTACTTATGTCATTTGGTTCCGTGGCGTAATTTATTTCATTATTTTTTTGAACTACGTTATTACATGTATCGTAAATCGATACTTCGTCTTGTTGTTGCTTTTCTACGTTAAGTTGATCTGTGTTTTTATGATTATAATTTAAAATGTCACTTATATCCTGTAAAGTTTTTTCTGTATTCATGAGTTTATCTCTAAAGCTGCTTGAAAGCACGTCTTCTAAATTATGCTCATCTATTTTTTTTCTTTCGTCTTGTTCATTTATTTTACTTTTTATATTCCCACTAAGGTCTAATGTTATGGGGTTGTCTTTTAATGAAATGTTCACAGCTTCATTTATTGCATATTTTTCTTTAATTTCTTCGAAAAATGTTTGTCTTCTTTGCCCTTTAACAAAATAAGAGGAAGATTCTTTTAAGATGGGATTTTCTTGAATAATCAATTTAGTCGAATGAGTTTCATTCAAGTTATTTGGATCCTCGTATTTATCTGCTAATTTTAATAACATGTCTTTAGTCTCCTGAAACCTGGTTTCATAAGATTTATTTGTGTATTCTAATACAGCTTTGTCTATGGCTTGGAATTCTTCTTCGCCATCACTACTTTTACTTTCGTTTTCTTCAATATCTTTGCCACAAGAAGTTTTATCTTCAACTTTATATGTAGTAACACTATTCATCAATGCCTGCATATTTTTATATTTTATTTTATTTATTTCGTCAACAGTATTTGCCGAGGCTAATTCTGTTTGCATACTAGCATAGTTTAAATTGATTTGATCCAAAGGTATACAAACATTGCTGGCTTCATTATTTGTAGTAATTTGAATTTGCCGCGCTTTTTCAGCAATTATTGGGTTATCACTGATCATTTCTTTTATTTCTTCCACTGTTAAAGGTCTGCCAAAATCTTTGATTTCAGTGAAAGGCTGACCAGTCATGACTTCATATTCTGACTTTACTTCACCTGGGCAAGAAGCAGCAATGTAAGGCCTCTTTTCATTTATACTTTGCGTTAGAGGCTTTAGTTCATTTTCAATAATTAATTCAATCGATTCTTTTGGACACTTTAAATCTTTAAAAAAAAGTTTTAATTCTTCTCTCTTTTTTTCTATATAGTTTGGATCATTTGCCGTTGGTATTGGTTCGGCCATCACTTATTTCCTGGATTTTCACCTGGATTTTAAGAATACCCAAACACCAAAAATAATTCAGTACTTATACGTACGTACGTACTGTTTCGTTGTTGACAGAATTATGTTATTAAATTTCTATGACAACGGAATTTGTTTTATTTGATCGAAATTTGAACCTCGATGTGTTTTAAATACACATTGGCAATACAATAAAACGTTTAACTCTTTGACAATAAACACAATCGAAAACAACATACTACTTTCATAGAAGACCATTATAGACTTATTATTTTTAAATGATAAGTATTTTAATTTCAAAAATAGCAGATATAAAGTTAATTCAAAGGTAGTTAAACCAATTTCTTCAGTAAGTTTCTTCATTAAGAAATTAATTTATGATCTTATTATTTTGTATCGTTCTAAGTTTATAAAAAGGACAAGTTTAAAATTTATTGTCGTAGTCTTGCATTAGATTTCACATAGCTCAGTCAGGCGATTCTAGTAGGATTCGACAGATAGAATTTTTATGATCTATAAATAGATTAATATGATTCTTTGAACCATTGTTCCACTATTTTTATTATTTATAGGTACCCAACAAGCCATTTTTCGCTGCTTACTTTACTTTACCATAGTTTTTTTCTCAATACGGTCCATAGATTATCTGTCTCGTGTAGTCTGTGGTTCAAAATTTAACCTGTTTGATAGGTATGAATTGTAACTATATATAAGTCACCGTCAAGTGTCAATAGTGTCAAAGACAAATTCAGAAAACAAATTCTCAAATTTCATCAAATTGTCAATAGAGTGATGTGATTGTGTTCATGTGTTGTACTATTCTCATACTATTCTACTTAATTCTAAAGTTCTAATCTAAATTCTAATTAAGATATGTGAATTAGTGAAGTGAAGTGATCTTTGCCGTTTTGTCAAAAATAAATACTACACCGGTTGTATTCTAGATATTTAGATTAAATTAATGGAATATACAAAGGAAGTAATCTTTATTACGATGTAAATAGTCAGTAGCCAGTTATCGAGTGTTTCCATTGATTGTGCCTCTCTCGAAGCACGATGACTGACGAAAGAAACTTCCGATCTTCGTACTACGAGAAAGTCGGTTGTCGAGGCGTTGAAGAGAAGAAATCCCTGGAAATACTGATGAAAGAGAAGCCCTGGGACAGAGTTAAGCTGAAACAGTTTTGTTTGCGGTTCACCGTACCTGCCGCGTACAGGAATCTAGTATGGAAGGTCTTACTTGGTACTTACTTTTACTTTTTACTTTTTTGTACATAAACTTACATATAAGTTTAGTACGGCCGACGGTTCTATGCCGGTCTGAAGTTAGGCTTTTGGTTGGATATCGTGCGCAGATACAGTACTTTAGAGAGAGATAGCGACACGAACGTGAGCGTGTGCTGCGTGTGACTGAAACAAACAACGCTCAAAGTGACCCCCCTCCCCCGCTCAGCCCGTGCGTCTTGCCACCATTTCGACCCTAAATTTGACTTCTACACAGCGATCCGAACAAAGTTCTGAGCGGCCTAGAACCGCCGGCCGTACTGTATGAAATTTATGTTTTTAATTATTTTACCAACCTCTGTATATTATAATAGATGTCTATTGTGTAGATATCCTCCCAGTGTATCCCGACGCCCACACGTTTGTAGCCGAGCAGCGCAGGGAGCAGTACAACGATCTGCTGTATGCTGTGGAGATGCTGGAGCTGGTGGACATGACTGCTCCCCGGAGCCAGATCCTGCTGGCCATGTGGCTGCTGGAGAATGAGGAACGGAAGCCTCCATTGTTCCCGGAGACTAATTATTGTGTAAGTTGCACTTAATGGCCAAGTATACATGCTCGATGGTAATTGGCTATCTCATGAATATGTTTCTAACTAAGGAAAGCATTATATACTGCAACTGAAACATGTTTCGAACACTGTGTTGTTTTATTTTTCATTTCTCCCATTTCTCTGATAAATTAGCTAACAAGCAATAGATAATATACCTTCTTCTGGTCTTTTCCATTTTATAAACTTTAGTCCATCTGTTAGCAAACATGACATATGCCTTGCCCATTTCATTTCTAAATCAATATTAACCATCAACTCAACAGTCAGCAGACACATTCATCCCGATAGCGAACACCCTGCTGGAGGTGTACGAGGACGAAGTGGACGTGTACTGGGTGTGCAAGAGCGTGACAGAGATAGTGCGCGGCATGCAGAAGGACCTCGCGCGGCTGCGGGAGGCCTGCCGCTGCATGCTCGAGAAGGAGGACCGTCAGCTTTACAAGTAGGTTGCGTCACTTGCGAGGGCTCGGTGATGATGAATGATAATTTATTTGCAAAGTGTGCTTACAAAGTGGTCATAATCATGTGTCTAGTGTCGCTCACATTTACAACAGTGGAGGCATCCAAATGATTCACTAAATTATAATTCAATTTTATCAACATTTGTACAACATAAACATGATGTGCTTGTGGATCATGGTTACAGAGAGACGATCCATGTAATTGTTTTGAAATTGATATGAAATACAAAAATTGTGAGGACTTGTTCCAGTTAAAAGCATAATGTACCTCTCTGTAAAGTATGTAACATTATTTAGTATTGTTGCAGTCACCTGGTTGAGATCAATGTGTGGGATGCATTGCCGTTGACCAAATGGTTCAACTGTTGTTTCGCGGGCGTGCTGGACGACACCTCGCTTACCAAGTTAGGTTTTATTCCACTAACATCATACATTTTTTTTATATTTTTTTACATAAGATAATGCTTCCCAACAATTCCACCTGATGGTAAGTGGCGATGGAGTCGAGGATGTTGGATGCACTAACTTATTAAAAGCCTCTTCACTCTCCTCTTGGAAGACTTCCACATTATACGCAGGTAGGCACGCAAGGCAGGCACTTGCGCAGGCAAGAAGAATAAATACATACTAAGATTGATAGAAAACAGGGGATATACAATGAAGGGATAGACACTAGAACTAGGCATTAGATCTAGGCACTAGATACGGAATTATAGTGTGGAGCTATGACTGTGTGTATGTACTTGTACAATAACAAGGCTTCTTTCAATGATCTGAAAACATGCTCGAAATTTGAGATTATAGAGTAAAACTTCATTCAACGAATAAACGGTCGGTCGATCACTTAGGAATGCGCAAGCTGCCAGACTATGAGCGCTACATAGTAATATAATGTAATTTCCAGGATATGGGACAAGGTGTGCAGCGGTGCACCAAAGATTCTATCTTTTGTTGCGGTGATGCTGGTCATAACTTTGCGGAGGAACATCCTCAAGGCCAGAAATGGGGAAGAAGTGCTCAAGTGTGTCTCACAGGTAATGTTTATTAACATATGTTCATAATTATGTAGGATAATATAATATTATATTAATATATGTTAATAATTATTTAAGATAATATAATATTATATTATCTTAAATTTATACACTTTGGACCCCATTATAAGAATGCATACAATGTAAGAGAGATATTTGTTGAAAAACTGCAGAAAACCCCTCTGATATAAATTATTATTTTCTATAATGACTATTCATAAAGTGTATCTTCATCAGACAATGAGAGAAACTAGACCAAATTTTGTGGAAAAAAACGCGCCCATGCCTAGTTTGCCTTAGGGATCAGCCACTGGTTAGAATGATCCATAGCATTTCTTTTACACTATCCATTTACAATTATATTTTCATCGAAGTAGCAAAAATAGCTGCAAAAGTAGTTTCGTAATCTTTTTATTTATTTACCCAAACCTTGAAAATTTTATAACTAAAATTAACTTAAATTACTCAGTAATAGTTAATTCCCTTTCAGATTCCAGAGCAATGTGAGGAAGTAGTGGCCAACAAGGCGATAGAACTGTGGCAGTACTACGCGCAACCACAGAACGATCAGCTGGCCAAGAAATGATGCATGACCTTCTAATGAGTTCGCTCATTAGAAGGGAAATGAGGAATCTGTGTGTATCACAAGAACTGTACTGGGACCTAGGCCGTTTTGATAGAGTCCAGTGTTTGACATAAACATGTTAAAAATTTATAAGGTTGGCTATAAAAATGATGTTATTATAGATGTGTATATTGGTGATATTATGTAATTTTGTAAGGTTGGAGATAAAATTGTGAAAGCTAATTATAAATGCTTGTATCCTGAAAGTTGTATTTAAAATGATAATTGATTTTTTACAACATGCAAGCTTTGTACAATTAAAGTAACTCGTTATACATAGTATAGTTTTTTATTTACTAGCAGTAAAGTCCAGTTTGTAGGTATTATAATTATAATCTCGCTTTCGCAATCGAGTGGACAAGCCTACTGATGGGGAGTGGTCACCGTAGCCCATGGATGTCAATTACACCAAAGGTATCAGATGCGTTGTCGGCCAGGAAAGAAAGAAGAAAATATAAATAAAGATAAATATAACGCTACACACTCATAGCCTGTGACGTGAGTGCTATGGACAATAAACAAGACAAGAACACACCCAGACCAAGAACCGAAATTAAACTCATCATTCAAATTTCTGCCTCGCTGGGAATCCCGGACCCTCGGAACGGCGATCCGGCATGTTAATTGTTAACCATTGCACGAAAAGTGAAAAGATTGACGAGTTACCAACAAAATCTTTAAAATATACCTACTGAGGTGTGTGAACCCAATCGAACATCAGGTAGTCGAGCTATACCTTGTTATTAAAAATTTTCATTTATTAAATGAAAAATATATAACAAAATAGGTACCTACCAAAGTTAAATGGTTTTTGCGTATTCTGCTTTATATTATAGGGGTAGGCGAGGCGCACACCTAATATACTCAAAAACGGGGCATCACGTGAATTTATAATTGGAATATTCAATCTTCACTCAAAGAACATAGGTTAAACCCAATTTAAAGATCATGTACATTATATACTCTTTAACTATCTAATAACTTCGTTTTTTATCAATGATTTGTATAATACCGGTAATTCGCAGAATTCTAGTACCTACGCTATTACCGGTAAAAAGATTGAAAGGAAAGCGATATTACCTTAAATATTTTGAAATGGTAACATTTTTAAACACAGCTCGCCATTTTGCAAGAATGTCAGCCAAATCATCAGCTCGCGTTTTAAGTTAATTTTTGTAATATCTCACTGAAAATTACAGTGATATTGTTTTTGATACGTCTAGTGGTAAAAGTGTAGTGAAATGGATCGTTTTATAAGTATGTGGAAGGTTCGGGAATTGGCAGAAAAAGTGTAAGTGGGAGCAATATTTCTCTTAATTTTATGCAAATGTATCCTTCATGCAGTAATCTAGCAAATTAATTATCTTGATGGGTGATCCGAGTTTAAGTGTGGGTACAGTACATTGTTGTGGAACGGTCTCGCTTTATAATGCTGTTTGGTCCGGGGATCCGTTTGATGTTGATCCTTGCCTTAAACGATGGAAAACAAGTATTTCAATGTAAGCGAGTTGTTATCGTAATTGAACATAAAGTTACTCGAACAGATAGTCTCACCGACCTTTTGGCTCGAAATTTAGCTCGTATCGAGTCATATCAGTCGATATCTCATTGATTCATATTCCCAAATCTTGTGATCGGAACGTAAAAAAGTCAATATTGATGGTTAAATCTGCTCTTTAAGTCTTTACCCTCTCACATTCCATTACTAGTTTCTATAGATACCTATCTATTTGGAACAACACATTTGGACAATAATATAAGAGTACAATTCCAGTAAACAGGATAGGTCCTTGAGTTGAATGTCAAGTCACTGTTATGTGTTGTTTAATATAACATTTATGCATAAATATAAAAGGTTTACTCATGCTTGTCTAAAGTACTTATAATACTTTGAATTTGTGAATATCTATTGCAGCTTTAATTAAACTGGATGGAAGAGACTGGAGTTTTGTCAATGGTACTCTGTTGGGTTCATTGGTTTTGTTCATGATGTTGAACTTGGAATTACTATATTTTCAACTCTCAAGTTGCTTTTTTCCTACAAACACTACTTATTGACTACTACTACTTACTGTGTTACTGATTGCAGTTACTACTACTTAAGGCAAAGTTATATCAAAGTTGTGTCCAAGCAGTTATAATCATCCAGTTTGTTATTATCTTCCTCTTATCTATCTTGTGTCATGAGTTAAATTACAGTAACTATAGCATTTCTTTCAATTGTAACCAAATTTTGTTATAGATTTTAATACATCTACCAATGAATGAGGTACCAGTTGAGTCTGAAATTTATGACAATCAGTTTAGCCATAATCCTAGTATTCATTTTGTGAAAATTAGAGGTAATCAGCAAATATTTTAAATTATAATTCCTACCTAATTTTGGCACATGATATTTTAACGACATAGTTATGAATGATGTCATTCATTATGCTAAAGGACTAATTAATGTATGAGCAATTAAACATAATAAGATAATTGGCAGTTGCGTTTTGCACTGGGTATTGCATACTTTGTATTCATTTGAATGATTACTTTGTATAGAATAGTAGAGTTTATTTATAAACATCTTACTTTCACTTTCCCCGGGTGTAATTGATATGCAGAAAAGTTTAAGCAGTTTTTCTATCCTGCTGGGTAATATTAATGTATTCCTATTATAAAAGGTTGCTTCGATTTGATATCATAACTATTTATTCACGAATGTTTAAATATGTAGCAAGATATTGTGTCATATAGTATTTGTATGATATAACAATATAATATCTTTTGTATGTATTATCATATATATGGAGGACTCAAAAAAGATAACCGGTTTTTATAGGTTTTATATTTCACTGGTTTACCTATTGTGTTGTGTGATGTATCAATTATTACCACTAGTAATCAGTGTTTCAAAACACATTCACGTTTTAATTTGCAATGGATATTGTGATTGGTGTGGGAGATAACACATTGAGTGAATTAATAATGGCTGGCTAATGGATTTTTGAAGTTGTAAAATGACGAGGTTGTGTTGAGTAGAAACTTACGTTATCTGTACTTAGATACACAATTGTTACAGACTTATGTAGTTAGTAATAATGTAACCTGTAGTTAGTAATAATGTAACCTAAGATGTTGTACTAATAATTCAAGGAACACGATTCACGCAAAGGAATAACTTTTCACCGGAAAATGACCGGTTTTGATTATTTAAAAAATAAATACGAAAAAATTAATTGTCACCTGCCATTTAGAAGGAAAGGTCCAGTAGTGAAAGTAGGTAAAATTAGCTGACGCCACGCTAAATAAGATTATCAGTTTTGTACGCTAACATTCATTTCATTTGATTCCGGCAAGCACTAAGTACATTTATGTATACATACAACTATTTGGTTAAAATTTAAAAAAATGATGCGAAAATTGATAGAACTATCGTCGATAAAACTAATATTGTTCAAAGGAAACCACTACCGAAGTCATCACCTGGCCAAGAAGGGAAGCATGGTTACTGGTATATTACTACTGGTTTTCCGATACATAATTATAACAATTGACAGTCATTTTAGAAAATGGCTAACAAGGCAGGTAAAAATACAACAATGTAAGGGTACCATCGGGATTAACCTGGGTTGGTACAGAGCTGAGTCACTTCCAACCGAAAAATTGTGCAGGGGATGGTAGCTTGGGTATGAGCATTGATGGTTTTTAACGGCTGCTGCTTCGTCATGTAGGTATATCGCCATGTATTCTCCTCGAAGTTAAAGCACCTTTGGAAGTCATCATCATCATCATCATCACAACCCATAACTGTCCCACTGCTGGGCACGGGTCTCCTCTCACAGTGTGAGGGGTATAGGCCATAGTCCACCACGCTGGCCAAGTGCGGATTGGTGGACTTCACACACCTTTGAGAACATTCTGGAGAACTCTCAGGTGTGCAGGTTTCCTCACGATGTTTTTCTTCACCGAAGCAAGTGATAATTAAATTTTTAATACGCACATAATTTTTTGAAAATTAGTGGTGCGTGCGGGGTTTGAACCCGGACCCTCCGATTCGGCAGTCCAACGTTCAACCACACGGCTATCACTGCTTGGAACCACACCTTTGGAAGTAGTGATGGTAAATTAAAAACGTTCAAAATTACGCGCATAAGGCATTCATAAATAAAATACCTACGAATTTTTTGTACCAACCATCATCAATTTCAATGTAGTATACCTTTGCGGACTGTTGAGGATAACAGGCCATTAGTGGAATTTTTTGGTTATCTTAGCTCAAACCGGTAAACAACAGATGATATGTAAGTTCACTTGGGCCTGTCGATGTATCGTGTAATGCAATATCCACCGAAGGTAGTCAAAGAGAAAGGTTACGGCAAGGTTGTTTCGTAAGTGTGGTGCTGAAACTGGCAGTATGCTCTCGCGTTGGTCTTGGGATGATAAATTAAGATTAAAACAAATGACATATAGGGTTGTGTAACGCTATAAATTATATGTATCGTTCGTAATTGAATTTATAATTTTATGATTGAACTTTCCTCGCTCGGAAGATGTTTTTCCCTTCTCTGCCACTCGCGCGTCTGCCCATTTTCTTATACATATATATATTTATGTATTATTATGTATTTAGTGATTAGAAAACTAGAAACCACTTGAAGACGATTTACCAAGATTTTATTTACGCAAAGATCTTTGGGTCTTGTCTGTTCGGATGAACTTCGCTAATCAATTTTACACTAGGAAATTTAAACAGCTCAAATCTGAATGACAGCTGAAAAAAATTATGTTTTTGAGTTCTTATTTTATATTTACGCCCATCGCACTTTCTCAACAACACCAAGGGTTGACTAGAGGAGAATTTAAATTTATCAGCGTTATCACTACATAGTATAAAACAAAGTCGCTTTCTCTGTCCCTATGTATGCTTAGATCTTTAAAACTACGCAACGGATTTTGATGGGTTTTTTTTAATAGATATAATGATTCAAGAGGAAAGTTTATATGTATAATATATTTTTTCTTATAAGTTTTTCGCAAACATTTTCTACAGGTTTCCCGAAGCAAAGCGAGGGCGGGTTTACTAGTTTATTATATAATTTATTTATTGTGCAGCACGAACGTGGTGATGAACTACACGGAGGTGGAGGGCAAGGTGCGCGAGGCGACGTCGGACGAGGCGTGGGGCCCCACCGGGCAGCAGATGCAGGAGCTGGCGCTGGCCACGTTCACGTACGAGCACTTCCCGGAGGTGATGTCCATGCTGTGGCGGCGCATGCTGCACGACAACCGTTCGCACTGGCGCCGGACCTACAAGGTGACCCTGGCACACGCGCACACGCACGCACATATAATATTGATAATAATAATCTCTTTATTTCAGACCAATCGAGTAGTCCATACAGTGTGTTAGTAACAAAATTCATTAAACCTATGTTATTACAAATCTAAAAAAGAACTAGATCACAAAATATGTTAGTAACAATATTCCTTAGCCTACGTTAGTACAATCCTACAAACTAAGAACTAATGTTAAAACTAACTTACAACTAATTATCGAACGGCGGTGTGTATATCATAACTCGTACCAATCTAGAAAGAAGTGAACAACAATTCGTTGTTGATTAACTAACCATTAAGCGATGTCAAAATAAGGTATAATATACAATTTAGAACGAATTGTTGTTGTTGTTCATGTTAAGATATTTTAGAAAACGTGACGATGTATGTATACATATTATTGCTCGTGACTGTACATGTACATGTTTGTATGGTAACTACCAACAATAACCATAAATTACCAATAACGAATCAGTGTTACTTGATTCTTCGTTCATTTCACTCATCTTTTTATTTACATTATAAAATATGTACGGCCTTACTTAGTTTAGCGTTCAGGATATTCCAATGTAATGATTTTTGATGAGTAATTTAATGAAGATTTCATTCATAGTAAATAACGCTACACTCTCATATGCCCACGTTAAAATTTTCATAAATTGCGTTACTTAATACTTGAATGTTCCCAAAACCGGCTCGAAGGACCATGCACAAAATGATCCGTTGATTATAACGAAGGGATCAGCGATGAGTGATGTGTTATAACAATTGTTACAATGTCGGCAGTGCCTGCTCCTGCTGAGCTACCTGGTCCGCAACGGGTCGGAGCGCGTGGTGACGTCGGCGCGCGAACACATCTACGACCTCCGCTCGCTCGAGAACTACACGTATGTCGACGATTTGGGGAAAGACCAGGTATGTGCTATTGTGACATCGATTCCTATAACCTGTCTCGTGACTGTCCCCAATGTGTCAGCGGCCAAGATAGAACAATTCTGAGGCTCGCAGTCGGACCGCAATAAGTCGGCCAGGCCGGGCAAGATTCACGGACTGATAGTAGTAAATTACTTAATGATAATGTTTATAGTATAATTTATAGCGTAGCGCTACCATTGAGCAAGGGACCATCCATAAATTACGTCACACGAATTTTGTGATATTTTGATCCCGTCCTTGTCCCAGTTGGTTACATTTGTGAGACCCCCCACTCCCCCCACCCTGTGTCTTCTCTTCTTCGTCTGTCTCTTGTGACACCCTGGTCGGCTGGGGTTGGGTGCGGTGTCCTAGACCGTCTATATACGGCCAGTAACGATGATATGTTTCAGGGCATCAACGTGAGGCACAAGGTGCGCGAGCTGATCGACTTCATCCAGGACGACGAGAAGTTGAGGGACGAGAGGAAGAAGGCGAAGAAGAATAAGGACAAGTACATTGGTATGTCGCAGTTGTTGATGGAGAATTCGGCGATGGGCATAGATCGTTCTTAAATGATATGTTACGCTGTAAGCGTATAGTTTGGCGATCATATGTTTTTAGCAATAATACATAAATAGCTTTCGGATATTTTGTGACACAATTTAACTGGACAAATCGTCATAATTCTTTTTTTTTTCGCGAGACACGTTTGGCGTGCGTTGACATAAGCTGCCCGGTGTTTGGAGTCATTTCTGACTCCAATTAAGGTGCTTCAAAACGGCCGCGCGGACTTCGTTTCTATAGTGTAATTATTCTAAGAGTATATATATTATAAACAAATCCATTTGTTGTCCAGGTATGTCGTCGGAGGCGTCCGTGATGGGCATGCGCAGTAGCTCCGGCGGCTGGGGCGAGTACAGCGACAGGAGCACCAACTGGGGTGAGTACCCGCGGGCGGGGGCACGTTGGGCATCGGCATACACCTCGCGAGAATACTGGCCAACATGTTTTTCTACCGGACTTTGACTTATATTTTATTAATAAACCAATGCAATCAACAACAGTAACTGTTCACGATGAAAGTAAGCTTTTGAAAAATCTCACGTGTGATTAAGGGGGGCGGGGGGAGGGATTGAACGAAATCTCACAACATCTCACCTTTGGGATCGAAAAATACAAAAATTACCAAAATTAATTACTTTTTAGTAAATTATTAAATAAGTAAGTAAGAAGCTTTATTATTATCACTTTTGGCTCGAGGCCTTATTATTATCACTTTAGGCTCGAGGCCTTATTATTATCACTCTAGGCTCGAGCCCTTATTATTATCACTCTAGGCTCGAGCCCTTATTATTATCACTCTAGGCTCGAGCCCTTATTATTATCTCTCTAGGCTCGAGGCCTTATTATTATCATTTTAAGTTCGAAGCCTTATTATTATCACTTTAGGCTCGAGCCCTTATTATTATCTCTCTAGGCTCGAGGCCTTATTATTATCACTTTAAGCTCGAAGCCTTATTATTATCAGTTTAGGCTCGAGGCCTTATTATTATCACTCTAGGCACGAGACCCAGTTGGTATCTCCCCGGAGGTACACGTACCAACTGGCTGGTTACAATAACGTGTGATACTGATGTAAGTGTTTGTTTGTTTGTTTGTACAGAGGAGCCCAAGGAGCGCAACGACGAGGATGATTACGAGCGAGAGGACTCCGACGGGGAGTACGGCCACAGGAAACCCAACAAGTGAGACCATCCTACTATCTTACTAATCACTACATATTGTAAAACAAAGTCGCTTTCTTTGTCCTTTTGTATGCTTAGATCTTTAAAAATACGCAACGGATTTTGATGGGGGGTTTTTTAATAGATATAATGATTCAAGAGGAAAGTTTATATGTATAATATATTAAAGTTTTTCGCAAACAATTTTGGACTTGGGTACTAAGGGACAGGTTTCCCGAAGCGAAGCGAGGGCGGGTTTACTAGTATTATATAATTATGTGGGAGTTTGGATGTTGATGTTTGAGACGGCTGAACGGATATAAGTTAAACTTGGCACACAGCTTATGACCAAACTTAATTTATAGGATACTTTTCATTCCGGTGAATGAATCGGTTAATGAATCGGTTCCCTCGGGATGAAAGATATAATTTTTGTACAACTGCGAAAACTGCATCAAATTTTTCATTCAGTAGTTATAGTAATAGGTGTGAGCAAACCTATAGACAGACAGACAAAAATAGTATTTTTGACTTCTATTGACCCTATGAAGACCCTTCATACATGGTTTTCTTAAATATCTCCCATGTGCAGACATAAAACAGTCACAGTTATATTATATGTATACATAGATTGTTTATTTGTGAATCGACAATCGTCAGAGAGAACGTGTACCGCGACGCGGAGGCGCCGGAGCGGGAAGAGCCCGGCGAGAGGGCCGAGAAGGCGGAGCCCCCGCGCGCCGACCGCGACAAGCCGCTCAGCATCAGCCTGCGGAGCCCCGTGAGGAATAAACCATCGACGCCCGTCAAGAAGATCGACTTAGGTAACCAACTGCTTACTTGATGGTAACCTATGGTAGCCGATGGTAGATGGAGCCACCTGAAGGTGAGAGATCACCGTCGGCCATGGTCATTGGCACTAACACGGGCGTCACCAACGCGTTGCCGACCAAGATGGAAGCGATGGACCCGCTCCTTGGATCCCTACCACCAAGATCCGTCGGCATGCGACCGCGGACCTCATCAGTGAATCCACAACAGTGCCCACACTGAACACCCCCGTGCGAACGTTCCAGGCGCGGCGGCGTCGTACGGCAAGGGCAGCCCGCCGCCGCCCATCACGACGCCGCCCACGTTCAGCCAGCCGCCCCCGCCGCCCCAGCAGCAGCCGCAGACCAGCTCGCGGGAGCTGCTCGACGACCTGTTCAAGACGTGTCCCGCGCCGTCGCCCAACGCGCTGCCCGAGGATGACTTCGATCCCAGGTCGTACATTTTAGTTATTGTATTTTATTTATAGCTGTCCCAGCGAACTTCGTGCCGCTCTATAATTAGTAAAAAAGTTTGGTGACATATCGACAGCAGCGCCACCTACCGGGTACAATTGTGAATCTAGACCATTGTCGGATCCCCCGCCGCGATGTTTGCGCCGGCCGCCGAACTACTTGTTGTGTACCAGTTCGGCGCTCGAGTGATAGTATTTCTTCCGTCTACATTGACTTATTATTAGTATGGACGTCGGGTCCTCGCTAAAAAATGTCCGACCCAAATGAGCAACAAAACGCAAGTAGAGCAACAATTCCGCGTTCACGACTGCAATCGAAATTAAACCGCGATGTAATGATTTTAGTGTTTAAATTACCTTGTTAACTTCATGACACGACATGACATAACTGACTGGGACATTTTTTTCGCGATTTTAATATGAGATTAGATGTCCATAGTAATAATAAGTCAATGTCCGTCTATTATCATTTTTGGCCGGCAACGCGCAGGTGATGCCTTTGGTGTTATTCTTTTCGTTGGTCGCCTAATCGCGTATTCAACATTTGTTATAAATAATGGCTCCCATCGAGTTGGGCGGGGGGTTATTGTAAAAGTTCTCGAAGAAGCTCGCGTGGCGGCGTTCCAGTAGCAGAACTATAATTGTAACTGCTAGCTCTGACGTCAGCGGAACATTTTCGTGCGCGCTGCTCATCGATTTATAAGACGTTATCATGTCAATTAAAGCGAATTATTGGTTATTAAAACACGCACATCAAAACTTGCAGGGCCGACGAGCCGAAGCCGGCGAGCAGGGAGGCGGAGTTCGGCGACTTCGCGCACGCGTTCAGCGCGCCCGCGCCTCCAGCCGCGCCCGCAGCCGCCGGCGGGTTCGCGGACTTCGGCAGCGCGTTCGTCGGAGCGCCCGCGCCCGCGCCCGCAGCTCCCGCCGCTCTGGACGGCCTCGACCTCGGTGCGGCCGCGCCGGTTAACAGCGGTGAGTGTTTTATGGAATTACTAGCTGACCCCGCGAACGTTGTTCCGCCATGTTCAAGTGTTCCAAAAGGCACTTCTGAGACCTACTGAGAGTGTCTCCATTCGAATCTGTAAAGCCGTTTCTTAGATTAGCAGGAACAATAATTATATTTATTTACTTCATTTTTATTTTAACCAAATCCGCAGTATAACTTATTACATACATACTATATGACACTTATAATCTAGTCATACAGCAAATAACGGTTTAAAAATAAATTATATTTAAAGATTTTCAGATAAAACTTATACAGTTGTATAACAGTTGATACCTATTATTTTAGTTTTAACTATGTTATAGAATTAGATAGAGTAAAACTTATGAATCTTCTAAAAAAATCTCTATAAAATCTTAATAAAAACGATTGTACATTCTCATCGTGCATCAATCAAAGAGTATGTTTAACCGTTCCAGTTGCATCTTCGAACCTGGACCTGCTGAGTGACCTGGCCTCACCGATCTCCCCGATGACTGCTGGGTTCGGGGAGCTGGACTCGTTGGCTGGGCAGTTTGGGGCCACTACCCTGCAGCCAATGTCTCAAGGTGAGAGCATACTGTGGACTACATATACCGTTGCATGTCTCTAGTTTGACGGGTGTGTAAGCCGATTGGTTGTGCTGGGAAAACAAGGGGTCTCGGGGTCAATCCTAGCCAGGGTAGATATTTATATAGGTGGCAGATAAGTTTTTGCTTTCCGATTTGGGATGTATTACTACTAGTTTATATTATACTAATTTATATAATACTAGTTTAAATATTGTATTGTATTTTATATAAAAATTAGTTAACCCTCTGTCGCTTCGCTTCGGGAAGGTTATTCCTTACTTTGCAAAGATTTATTATCTATTCAGAATGACATGATACCGTTATTACACCCGTAACGCCATCTATCCATCCTATGGAAATTAGATATTTTTTCCGCGAAAAATATTTATTTGTTCGTTAATAACTCCAATACTATATGCAATTAGGGATTTTAAAAATACACGTGACTGACATGGAACGGTTTCTATTTACTTCATAGGACAACACTCAACAAATAAAGTTATAAAATAGTACATTACGATACGTGTGCGTAAAGTAGCTTATTATTGCACGGTGTGAAGTTAGCGCACGAGCGGAGCGAGTGCGCTAAACACTGTACAAATAATATAGCTACTTAACGCACGAGTGTCGTATACTATTTTATAGCACGAGTGACATAAACCCGCCTATACTCAAGCATATAATTATTTACAGGGAAATAAAAGAAAGGAAATGTTTACGAAGCTGCTGCCTGCCTGCTTTACCGACATGTCAAACGTCATTCAAAAGTATTATTAGTTTGTCTGCTTTACCGACATGTCAAACTTCATTCAAAAGTATTATTAGTTTGTCTGCTTTACCGACATGTCAAACTTCATTCAAAAGTATTATTAGTTTGTCTGCTTTACCGACATGTCAAACTTCATTCAAAAGTATTATTAGTTTGTCTGCTTTACCGACATGTCAAACTTCATTCAAAAGTATTATTAGTTTGTCTGCTTTACCGACATGTCAAACTTCATTCAAAAGTATTATTAGTTTGTCTGCTTTACCGACATGTCAAACTTCATTCAAAAGTATTATTAGTTTGCCTGCTTTACCGACATGTCAAACGTCATTCAAAAGTATTTATTGTATAAAATAAATGTAAATGGTTTAAAGTACCTATTTATTATTATAGGAATCCTATCCTCTTATCTAATCTAATACCTTTAAACGAGCAATTCTTGTATATATATATATAATTGGAATCTCGGAATCGGCTCCAACGATTTTCAAATTAAATCGATCTAGCTAGGAATCATTTTTAGAAAATGTCATTTTATTCGTGTTTTTGTAGTCCCAATTTAAACTGAAAAATATGACTCTTCCTGACATCTATTGGCGAATAATAATACTACTATACTAATACTAATTGCTTTGACGACACAACAGCAGAATAGATGGCGTTGTTAAATGAAAATCAATTGTTTATTTATATTATTTGTGTCTTCTTAATATTATTATTCGTACTTAAATATAATTTCCAAACAACACAATTTATAAAAAAAAAATACCGAGCAAAGCTCGTCGATCTAGCTAGGAATCATTTACGCTATCAATCTATCGTAGCGACCAATGTCGATGTTATCGTACGTGCTTATAGTACATTTTAGCATCGAAAATGTTGCCCATAAACTTGGTGGGGCGTACTTTTGTGACAAATGCGCAAAGTATGCCAAGGGACATCTTCACAAAAAAAATTTGATTTGTTTCCTCTGCGCCATTTCTTAAATGCATTGTACGCTGCTGTATATAGCCTTTTTGATTTAGTGGGCAACAAATTTAGGGTCACCGATTTAGCTATTTCTTTTATAGCGTCTGGAACAATTTCATCAATGCCATCTTCACTAAACTCACTATCCGAACTACGAGTATTCATTTTAGCGAAAGTTATAATAAATGTACAACTATGACTTTGATAATAATTATTAATACCGTTTCGTTTTGACTTACTTAGTATTTCTACCTACCCACTTCTCTTTTGATATTTTTCCCCTACCAATTTGTAATTGTCAACAGTGTAAGTGTCAATTTGTGCACGGTATGAAGTTAGCATCATAACCCGTGCTATAATCGACTACTTTACGCACGGAAAACCGTGGCATAAATGCGGGTTTAGGTCACAGTGTGCTATAAATAAAGTTAACAGTCAGGAAAAAGATGTTTTGTGGTATATTCGACTATATGTTTAGTTAAAATTGTTGTAATTTGATGTGCGCATGTTTAACTTATTAAATTCCAATTGGCAATACTTTAAACATTCTAATATTATTAAAAACAACTCTTTATGCATGCGTTGTTCATTTTTATGTAACCATTTTCCTATTTGTAATTGCTTTTATTATCTTTAGCAATAACTTGCATAAAAGCTAAATTAGCAATGTTGTAGTTAAATGTAATAGTTTATTTATGTGCTGTTGTAGAATGTCTGTAATAGAATTCCTCTCGGCCTGGTCACTGTATACTTAGATGTGCAGTAACCGAGGTTCCTTAAATAATAATAAACATGGTTTGAATGTGGCTTCTTACTAACGCATATAAATTATTTAAAGTAGAATAAATATAATATCAAAATTAAAGACCTGCGCTAACCATGCTAACATTGCTTAAACATGTATTGTAGTATATTCACAAAAATTGTTGCGTTACCGTTGATATATCAGTGTTAAGATGTACAGTGGACTTGTACAAACATCCTATTCAATATTTTAGGTAATAAATATAAATCGGAAGTGCATCGCACACTTTGAGGACACGATTTTTCGGATTACATTGAAAAAAGAAAAAAGGACAGATTGATTTATTGATATTTAAGGAACATCCAAGCCGTCCACCCCCGCTACACCCATCTCGCTTCCGTACCATGTACATCATTTACTGGTGGGCACATTGAGCTGTTTCTATTTGCAGACGTGCGTGAGGAAGAAAGCTACCGGTGCACTAGGAGCGCCCTGAGGCATGCCACCGAGAGGTGCATCGACCTGCTCGAGGCGTTAGACGGCGTCAGGCGCGCGAGCGACGCGCACAACGCACTAACGTCGCTACGACACGTGCTCGACTACCTTCCCGGACCCTGTACTGTTCAGAAGCTATGTAAAAAGGACGATAGAATAGTTAACGAGGACGTTATAGAGGTTTACACGAAGTTGCTCTCCACCATTGTGAGGATTCTGTTCCCGCAGTGGCCGATATTCGTTAATGAGGTGCCGGCGGTGTTCATAGTCGAGGAAAGCTTCGAAACGAGCCACGAAATTCTATCTTTGCTCTGCGGGTTTCTCAAATCTGAATGCGATCTCTCGGTTCTGGAGGCCCTGGCTCACATAACCTTAAAATACGTGAGGAGCGACATGATTTTAGTATCGATAGTCGACTGCAGTGACGTGGAAGGAGGTAACGCGCGCCTGGATCAGTGGGAAAGCTACGTCCAGATGTTGGTAACGTTGCCCGAGAGGGTAGCCAACAGACTAGAGCATAGGACCCCGAAGGAGTTCTCGCACGACAACTACTCGAACATGCTAGTGTTTCACGTGGTCCGCTGCATCGACTTCATGTCCGAGTGTAGTTACAACCAGGGCGCTCGGTACGACCTGGGCTGCCTGTCGCACCTGGTCTCCAAGGTGATATCGAGCTACAGCGTCAGCGGGACCAACGCCATCTCCCAGTTGGTAGACGTCACCATAGCGTGGACCGGCTGCGAGAACGAGGAGAGGAGCAGATTCGTCAAGAAAAAGCTCATCCAGACAATGTACCACCGCTTGAACCGACTCGCGATCGATCGGATCTCGGTCGTCCTGTTGAAGAAATGCCCCATCGACTACAAAGGTCAGGAGCGGCCCATTCGAAACGTCCTCGGGGACAGCTTGAACACGAGCAAGGACTGGGGAGAGATCCTCACCTACAAAATCCCCTTCAATGTGGCATCCACCGATTACATTAACACGGCGCTTCAGGAAAATGTATTGTATTACTTGTCGACGAGTCGGAATGCCGTGAAGCTGTTCTCCGACATGATCCTTCAGTTGAGTAACATCTGGGCCGACGTTCAGCAGAAGAATGTGGCTAATATAGACCAGCACATGTATACTTCTCTGATGCTAGTTCTGGCGGTCAAGTACCGGACGGCGATGTGGGCGCAGGGGAGCGAGCCTTGGGACCTGCTGGCCGTGAAGCAGATCCTCTTCAAGGGAATGTCCAAACATCTGGACGTGATCTCCCAGGAGTTTCGAAGCATCGGCATGGCTACAATCGAGACTATATTCAAGACGCTGGCCGAAGTCGAAGTCTCGGAAAGAAAAGCCGTTAAAGAGCTGGTCTTCGATTATCGGAGCATGGGAAGGAAGTGCGTGGAGCTTGCGAATTCTATCAAGGAAATAGTCTCAAAATGCTTGATCGATAATAAGCGGGTGCCGGGCAATCGGATGTTCAGGCGGATAGACGTGAAGGGTGTTCTGGACGACGTCGCTTACAAGGTGGTCGGCGCGGAGAGACCCGTGCACAGTACGATAGTCGTCAGCGCGGTGAAGACGGCGGCGCAGAGCAAGGAGATCGTCAAGCAGATCATCTCCGTTAAAATCGACGCTCTGAATAACAACGGGCGGGTGGACGAGGAGCTGGACTCCGATGATGACCTCGAACCGTACGACATGAGCAACGACGTATCGACATCAGATCGGAAGAAGCCCAACTACCTGCGGGACTTCGTAGAGATGATAACGGACGCGAAGGAGGTGGAGACGTTCGAGGCCGGCCTCCTCACCGCCGAGGACCTGGTGCTCGCCCAGCTGAAGAACGAGGACGCGAAGCTGGCGATCGAACTGCTCGATCTCTTCGTGCATCTCGATGAGAAGTTTCACGTGGAGAACTTCGACGCCATTAAATACAACACGTCCGTCGCGATAGTGTGCAGCCACCCGGCGATCTGCGCGGAGCACCTCTGCAAGGAGATTCACATGGACGTGGGGAGGTACTCTATAGCGACGAAGGTTTTCATGCTGGACGTGTTATCGGAGGCCGCGAACAGGATCGCCGACGTCAGGTCCCAGGGTCCGGCCAAACCGCCCGAGGATAAGGTGGACCTGGCCCAAGCGCCGGACGCGCTTCCAGCCGAAGAGATCATCCGACGCCGGCTAATAACCAAGACGAGATACTTCCACTCCCGGAGACCACACCCGTTCGCTTCGGCCAAGAAGAATCTGTTCGCGCCGGTGGCCGATCACTTCTTCTATCCGCTGATCAGTGGCTTTGGGGTTCGCCAGCTGACTCTGAGCCACCACATTCTGAAGCAGGATATAGATAACATTTTCCTCGCGAAGTACCTCTCCGTGGTGGGGAATATAGTGTTGGTGACGAAGAATTGCCCGAAGTGTCCGAAGTACTGTCAGGAGATCCTCCCGATGGTTCTTTACATGCGGTTCTCGCCGGACCCGAAGATCCAGCTCTGTGTGATAGCGATCATAGCCGCAATGGTCCTCGTGTTGCCGCTGTCCATCCTGAACAATGATTTCTTCGAAGTCATGATGGAGTTGAGGGCTTGGCTGGTGGAGTGCACGTGCAACGTGGAGCTGACGATGAAGTTCGGTGGTCCCAAGTCGGAGGCGGCCCTTTTCGCGGTCCAGGTGCTCGATCTGATCGAGGATGCGTTGTACGAGTGAAGTTTAACAAATCTTAAGCCGAGATGTTTAGACGATACTTAGCCTTAGCTTTACTTACGAAAAACTTGACTTTGCAAAGACTGCGATTTGGTATTTATAGACAGACATGTCACGCTGAGATTGTGCTCAGCATAAGTTAAAACCGCTAATGTCATAATTGATTGCTGTCATCTATCTGTTTGTTAATACGAAAAATTTAAATGTCTTAGAAACCGACTAATATCAAGGTTCATTTCGGACCATTATTTTTGTTCGGACAAAGTTTATGGTAAGTCGTCTATTTCATGAACTTATTACACTTTGCTCAGCTCGTACTCAGCCAAGTCAAAGATCGCTTTATAAATACGAACGCTGTCTTAAGTCAGAGTAAAGTCCTAGCTAAGTCTAAGTATGGTCTATACATCTCAACCTTAATGTCGACGTAATTTAGATCTCACCCACCGTAAGTCAAGGAAGATGTCTCATATGTCAGTCGCGTGGATAGCCATTTTTCCAGTCACGTGTATTTTTAACGCACCTCAGTCTAAAGGTTTTTGATCCGGATTAAAGAATCTCTAGAAATTTCTTTTTCTTTTGTCGTATCTTTTTAGCTGTAGGCTGTACATAGTGTACCTAGTCGAACACATATTAGTTTACAATGGGAGTAAGGCCCATGATATTGTATTGTAATAAAGAAGTAGATATGTAACTTTGCGCTCGAGGTGAGGCAGTCAAATTCGTAATTTTCATTTGAACAGCCATTGGCAGTATGCTTCTCGGGCTTAACCACAAAATGTATACAGATAGCTATCTCTTTCCGTCTCTTACGTTCCATAATTATCTTTCGCAACTTTTTGGTTTGCGATATCGTAATATTGTCATCGGTGCAAACCAAAAAGTGCAACTCGCGTTGTAAGAATGTAACGCATCTGTGGTTACAATTTTTTAAAGTAGGCGGTGATTTATCTTTTATTGTAACTATCTATGTATGTTCTCGGAAACTCCTGAAAGATATTTTGTAATCGGTGTCACAAAAATACTTTTTTTTGACGAATTTAGTACATTATAATTATATTCCATAAAATCGATTAATTTGATTTTGCGATGTATAAATTGAATTTTCCACGAATAGATAAATCATATCGATAAGATATCGATTTTCAAATATTTATTTGCTGGTAATGAGCTTTGCAGCCTTTGCATCTTAGTTTTTTAGTAATATAATTTCCTAATTAAAGTAAGAATATTAAGTAATTTTAGGTGCTGTGCGCTGTATAATATGAATGCCAAGACATACATCACTCGTCTAACGTCTAAGTTACATTTACTTATATTCACTTACAACTGTCGAACTTTAATTAAATTGTGGAATTAAAATATAATTATGTATTAGTATATTAATGACGTCCAATTTCAAAATTAGAATGTTCAATATGTAATAAGTATTTATACTGTCTCTGTATTTATGTAAACATGTATCACTATATATTATTATTGAATTACTACAAATAAAATGTAATGAAAAATTAAAATTGTTTGCACAATACAAGTAGCAATGACAATAATATACTGGCTAGTTATAACCGGACACCATGCACAGGACAGGTAATAATAAAACAATAATTGCGTTACTAATTAAATGGCTCGTTTTAAAACTGAAAATAATATTTGTTTTTCCGAATCGACAGGCATCCAACCCACCCCGGTCGGCCTGCTCACACCGATCGCGCCCGCCACCCAGCAACAACAACAACAGGGCAACGCAACAACAGTCCCGATGAAAACGACAAAGCTGGGCGCGACGTGGGCGGACACAACAGGTTCGATAAACATTAACGTGGACAATTTGCTCGCCCCGCGCTCGCCCAAAGCGGGCCCCGCGCCGTCGATAAACCAGCTCAAGTCGAGCCCGAACAGCCCCGCCCACAAGCCGGCCAACCCCACGATAATGAGCCCCACGTTCCCAACGGTGGGCTGGCAGGGGCCGGCGGCCAACAACAACAACTTCCTGCAACAGAGCAACGTGAACAACAACGTGATGTTCGCGTTCAATCAGAACCTCCTCCAATGATATACGGCGTCGGCGCCCTGCCGTTACGGTTGAACTCGCCCCGGGGGCGGTCGGTCGCGATATAGATTGGTAACACTTTGTTGAATTTTTATTCATTTAACATTGGTTTTGTCAGCTACAAAAACTTTTTTGGTAACTGAAAATGTTAAAAGGGGGCCGTTCAAGTATTACGTAAGCAGATTTTTTGCAATTTTTAACCCCCCCGTCCCTCTCGTCAGCAAAAGTAAGCAAATCTCTTACCCCTCCCCCCCATGGTTACGTAAACATTGGTACTTGCATTCAATGGTTTCTTTCTTGATTCAAGATAATTTTGAGAAAAAATATTGTGGATAATCCGAATAAGTGAAAAAAAAATTATTCTGCTGACGTAATCACCATATAGACTCCCCCACCCCCCATGTCATCAAAAATAAGCAAAGCAAAGCCACCCCCGCCCCCCTGTTGTGCTTATGTAATACTTGAATGACCCCAAATATTTTGCATATTGTCGCTATTAGAGATAATATGTATTTTCAGTGTCAATGTAAAGTTACCCTTAAACAGAACGGAGTACGGTCGAATTTCGATCGCAGAGTGGGTCTCCAGTTATTTATATCAGGTTTTCAGTAAACATTCAAATCAAAAAGTGTTACTTAAAAATAGTACTTTAGTCTATATCTCAATCGATTGCCCTTAAATAGTTGTTATTAATTAATTGTACGGTGTACGGTGGGTTCGTCACAGCTCGGTCGAGGTACATTTTATACGGTTTTGATAATATCACTAGCTCTATCCGTTGGTACCGGGGAACAGGTTCTGTACACATTACACAAATTCAAATTACTTTATTTATCAACATAGGTTTACAGGTCTTAAAATTAAACGATTATAGTTCTTTATGTTCCCTTATAACCCTTTCGGGTATATAAATATTATTTACACATTGATAATACACATAGCTTGTAGATGGCTTATGTATATTTTTTAAATTTCTTAAAATGGGGGTAACAAGGGCCAACATAATGTCTACTGGCATTCTCTGCCAGCTGACCCTGGGTGATGGTGATATCACATTTTCGAAAGAAGCGTATTAAAAATTTTTGTTCGTCTAACTTGCATATTTGGGTTTTCTGATCAAATTCAGATTTTAATAAACTCACTTTCAGAGTTATATTGATTTCAACACAATAATAAATGGTTTAAATATAATAAGTTTTAATTTAAATAAGTTTAAATAAATAATAACTTTACTCGTCGAAGTCGTGTGTTGTGTTTATGAGGTCAGGTCATAATTGTTTTTATTCACGAATGATTCTAAAAACATTTAATTACTAGCGACCCGCCCTCGCTTCGCTTCGGGAAACTTATTATCAAGTGCTTAAATATAAAGTTTCATGGTTCTTTAAGAGATGGCGCTAGGCGTTCTTATTCTTTAAGTTAGGAAGGTTCACCTAGATGGCGCTGTGCTTAAAACCCGAAGAAATCCCATACAAACTTTCAACCTTTATTTCAACTTCTTCATCCCTTTTTGTCGCAATAAAAGGTAGCCTATGTCCTTTCTCAGGGTCTAAAGATTGTCTGTGTCAAATTTCATCAAAATCGGTTGAGAGGTTTAAGCGGGAAAGCCACGCAGACAGACAGACAGACAGACAGAGTTACTTTCGCATTTATAATATTAGTAGGGATATATTTATTTTAATCCCAGACATCATTTGAACGATGACTTTTATAAGGTCATGTCTGTAATCAATTAATGGTTGTAATAAAAAACAGAAATGTGGCATTTCTATAGTATTACCTGTTCCCCGGCAGCCGCCGAACCCACCGCTTGTATAGATAAATGTACAGAGGTGCATATCAACATATATCACACGATATTATTGTTGTATGTTTATTAAATGTTGTTATATATGAAGTGGGGACGGCAACTTTAGGGTAGCTCGAAAAAAAACATATTTTCTTGAGAAATCTGAATAACTTCATTTAAACAAACTGATCGAGTTCGAGATGAGAGTCACCAAGGTTTGAATTCACAGTACCATAAGATATATTATACTTGCAACATTTCATAGAAAAAAGCGAATCCATACTTAAAAATTGCTGCCTCCCAGTCTATAAGAAAAAAAAAATAGTCAACGAATTAAAAAAAACCGTTTTGTAACGATAACTCTGAAATATCAAAATTGATCAATTTGAACTATTCCGAATGAACGATTTTTTTAAAATTAAGGAATGAATGCAAGTTGTAAGCTCAGTTTTACATTCCGTTCTATACTTCGAATATTTCCTCTCCCAAAGGCTTTGCCATTTTAATTCTAAATTTTAAAACACAAGTAACACAAGTATTTGTCGTTATATAATATATGCATATCACAAATATGTAAAAAGATATAATATTTTTTGTTAACAACTTATGCTAGACTATATTTTATTAATTTTAATTTTCTCTTATGCACTAATTGAAATTATTCAGTTTTAATGTGTCTATTATATTCTTATGAGTAATTAATTATATTCTTATGAGTAATTAAAAACACGTCTTTGTGTAGCTATTTATGTTTGTTAATTAATATAATTTTCATACAAACGCATGCTCAACATTGTGAACGTAAAACTAATATTGTCAGTAGATATGAATTGAAAATGATAAATTATAAGCATCAAAGTTAGTTCTGTACAGATAATAATTAAATCAGGTAATCCTAAACTTTGCGTGAATCGGAACGCATTTCTCGTACGAAATCACGTTCCGTTTCACGCTCGCGTCACCAACGCTCACTGTAGGTAAGTTATTAATTAATATTTAAAGGCGGTTTTTGAAATTTGTATACATGTCGTCAATGGATAAACATACAACTGTTTTATATTAGAAAACGTTGAATTTGTATTGTTGGCATTCGAGATCCGTTATAACGTACCTTTACAATCAGGTTGTAGTAGTTTATAACACGCTCGGCGGCAACATGGCGGATATCATTGTATCTATCTAACTTATTTATACATATATAAGATACACTTTCTACTAGCTAAAATCATTTTTAAAACAAACTGTTGGCTATGTTCTATTAAAAAAGCTCTTATCAGCTATATCATCCCTTGAAAATGTCTTTAAAACAGGACTATAGTATTGCCAATTTAATAATTAAATTAGCACTGTTATAGTCCTGTTTGAAATACGTTTTACATAAATGTTTATACCTTTATGCTTTATAAATTATTTATAACTTTATGCCAATGTCAATTAGTTTGTTGCGTGTTTCATTTACCCACAGACCGTACCGAGTGGTTGTTGATGTTGCTCTACGATATTGAACTTAGGATAGAATATTTTTGTACCCGCTTCGACTCTCGTATGTAATTAGTTAACGATTGTATCACCGTCAATAACGTCGGATCAATAAATAATTATTAGGTATCTAACTGATAAATTTAAACGTTCAAACACACACACATATGCGTCGTAGGTTATCGTAATTATTGTCGAATTCATAATTAACCGAACTTTTTTGACAAATAGTGTTGTCTGGTATTGACACATTTTAATAGGGATGTATAATTATGTGTAGATTTCAATACACATGTTATATGGTATGTTGTTTTCGGTGGATTAAAATATAATTAACGATCCCCAACTATTTATAAGAGAAAAATTGAATTTAAGAGATTGCAGTGACGTCAATAATATTAATATCAGATTTTAGATGCTGACTTGATACTAATAAAGTTGATTTTAAAAGAAATTTTTGATTTTGATGATTTTATAAAATATTGTTTATTTTTTTAAAATATCCATAAGAACAACAATGGCCGTGTTGGTGGGGTAACATGTAGTACATATTAATTTGTCAAACTAATTCGTGTATGGATTCGGCTTCAATTATTTAATTACTGGCAACACTTACGTGTCCCATAATATCTGAGCATCTGAGCGCGGAGTTCCGGCTTCGATCCTCGCTGGGGTGTGTTAGGGGTCGCTTGTATTGTGTGTGTCTTGGGCTGTCAATGTGTGATTACGGTAATTCCTACAATATTACCGCTAAATTCAAATATTTTATCGTTTCGCGATAAATTTTAGTTTTCTTTTAATGTTGTCTGTAGAATTACGATACGAGGATATAAACAAATCTACAATTGGCGGAAACGAAAGAAATTTTGAATGGCGCGATAATATCGAAGGCTAATCATAAGGATATAAAAATAATTTTATACTATAGACTTTAATTGAGTCGATTATTACTAAATGTGTAGTGTCAAACGTTTAGAGTAAAATTAAGTGTTAACACATGCTAGCCAGTTGTACATCGGGATGGATTTTAAATTTCACTTTGAATATTATTAAAATTAGGTACTATATTACTATATTTTCTTGTACTTAAAAAGTTGTAATACATAAAGTTTATTTAATATAACGCATCACACGTTATTTTATTTTTTTGTATTAATTTTTAACTGGCCTCGTAAGATTCTTCGATATTATAAATAATTCAGTGTTTAGATGATTTGTTTGTTTGATACGATTGTGTATTAGAATAGTGAAGAATGTAATTACATTGAAAAAAATATACTGTTTTTAGTGAGATGATGCGAAATAATTACCAGTAACATCAGGCCACACTGAATTTTCCTTCAGATAGAGATGATTATTTTGGTCTGAGCGCATTTATGGCATTCCTGTATTGAAAAACTTTGTTGTGAATGAGGCAGCTTTTTATGACAGTTGACTGTAAAAATTATATTATAAAGATGACAGGTGTCACGCTTGTTCACATAACTCATACCGGTAGTATTTGAAATAGGACTCAAGTCTTACTGGGAATGACTATGTAAAGTAGTTTCCAATATTCTATCTATGTATCTTCAGTAAGTTACCTAGCAACGTCATATATGTACTTACATTATAATTATGTTGTATTGGTTTTTGTCACTTAACTAATAACCACTAGAATATATTATAGAATATTGGAAACAATTGTTAGTAAAATACCGATATCAGTTTCTGGAACAATTAGAAACATAAATACCGGTTTGAGGTGTAATAATGTGTTTTCTGAATGCTTGATTCCTGCGTCAAACTCGTAATCTGTTGAGTGAATATTATTATAATTTTTACTAGTAACATGTTGAAGTGAAATACGTGTAATTTATATTTTTAAGTTTGACAGTCGTGCGCAGTGCTCTCGGATGGTGTTGGAGGTCGGGACCAAGCTCGATATTGTAAACTTGTATTGTTCACGCTGCCAACGTGCCAAAATATTTATTAATATTATATAGTGACATCTTATTGATGTACATTTCGTAATTTTCTAAATTAAACACCAGTACATAAGTGCATTTTTGTTAAAAAAATTGTAACTAGTGATTTAGGAGAGACAAATATGCCTGAGCGCCATCTTTGATTAGTTACAAAAATCAGTTTCATATTTCGGTAAGTGTTACAGGCGGCCAAAGTTAGCTTAATGAATGATTTTTGTATTGGAAAGTAAAAACGGAACAATCCAAGAATGTATCTGAGAGCGTTGCGCGCGACGGATTGAGAGTGCTTATGTAATATTTGGTGCCCTCACGTTGTTTTAACCTGTTTATGGTTTATGGTGACCCCTTGACAGTTATCAAGGTCACCGCCGGATTCAATGGCGTTTATCTCGTGTCGTCTACTTATCTATGGGGTCAGGTAACTGGCTCGTTTGAGATGTCCACACTGTACCTATGTACGTATTATGTACATTACATTTATTCTGAAAATCCCCACTTAAATCTCTTCATTCGTAGGAAAATTGTAGATTAATAATTCTTTTGTGAAAGTTAATTGTTAAATAATCTCTTCAATGCGTCAATAGTTATTGAAATCGTAGTCTTATTACATTTTAAAGTATAATCTCACTAATCCGACACTTCCATAGACTGATACGTCCAATAATCCGGCACTCTAAATCGCCAATGTACGTACATACATTATATTCTCTTTCATTATATATGATTTTTTCTTTAATCCAGCAATCCGAACATACCAATAATCCGGCAACCTCTGGTTTTTAAGCGTCGAATTAGTGAGATTATACTGTATCTTGAGTTCTTTCATTAATCGAGGTATTAATTATCTAACAACAATTAAATAATTCCGGGATAGTTCTCCCTCCACCTGCCGCCCGATTGGTCTCTCTGTGTAAATGTCCCTCTTGACTGAATGGGAGTCATCTAATATTATCCTAATATCTGTGTATCAAAGTGTGGACATCTCAATGTAAATATGTTAATTTCCTAATCGTTCTTCCAATTTATTATTGTTTATTTTAGAAGAGATTTGAAAGCAATAATTACGATTTAAATTATATTTGTAGTTGATTTATTAGATGAGTTTATTTTATTAAATCGTCGTATTAGTTAAGTTGTATTCCACCATCATAACTCGCACAATATTATTATTGCCGTAAGGGAACCTCGTGTACTAATATGTTGTATATCCGAGACGTCGGGTCGGTTACTGCCTCGCGTTGTCTAGAAACCTAGAAACGTGGGGTCGAGTAACGGACGTGACGTCGGTCTAAATTAAAATGAAAATTAATGTACCTTATGTATATAGGATTTCAGGGAATATAGTATCGATTGTAGACTCCTAACGGAGATATATCGTGCCGCGAGCCGGCGTGGGCGGATGTATTAATAAACGTAATTATAATTAATTTTTGTTTTATTATCATCCCACCTTGTCATGATGCTTGATCATCTAGCCCAGGTAAAGTAATCCGAGGGCCATGGGACGCAAAAACCAATGGTTGTGTATGGCCTTATAGACAAGAAATTGAGTTGCAAATTGAAGGCTGTATTTGAGTTTGTATGTGGAATGTTACATAATTATGAATGAATACATTAAAAATATATCAAATTATTTATGGAATAATGTTTCCTTAACAATCCATCCATAGATTTTGTACTTTTTACTGTGATAAGAGTAACTCGCGTTAAATATATTGTACATTTTTTTTGATTTGATGAAATATCGATTCGGTTCCATGGATCGTGTTCACAGATTAACAGTGAGTACCCGTTTTACAATAAAAAGTAGGAGCCTTCTAGAGCACGGATTCCAGACCAACCATATATTATTTAACTCCGAGGGTAGTTTTCACGGAATACAGAAAGAAGGTAGTTTTCATAAATAAAACAAAATGAACAAAATACTATGATATATTTACCTATCTACATACAACCGATTGCACCTAACGAATACCCAATAACAAATTTCATAAAATAGTTTCTTAAAAACAACATTTAGATAAAATCAATAGTATGTACACTCAATATATAAAAATGCGATAGTTATAGGCCGCTATGTACTAAACTAACGCGATTCAGATGTGACAGCACTTTTATATAATCACAGACAATATTCAAAGAGTACTCGCCACGGACCTATTTTTCCAGGAGTTGAATTTGACAGTGTCGTTTTGGCAGTAATAAGTCGAAGTGACCTTACAAGGAGGTCCTTGGACTAAATTTAAGTGTCCGTTAATTAAACGAGGGAATTAGAGGGGTTAGTGGCCAACCCAAGTGTCGGAAATTTTTATGCCGCCCGAAGGCTTTCGTCAAGGTTTAACGACCGCTACCCAATGGTAACAACCGGGACCGATGGCTTCACGTGCCCTCCGAAGCACGGAAGCGCCCAAAAAATGTTTGCCACTAGCGGTCACCCATCCAACTGCCGACCGCCCGCTGTTGCTTAACTTTGTCGATCACTTAAGATCGACGACGGTCGACGTATCGTAATCAGGTCTAAACAATCATTACATTCACTAATCGCGTATTCCTATCAACATACCACACAAAACAAATTACTTGCTAAAAACAAATTTAAAATTTAAATTCCGCGCGATCAAACCGTCTGCAGATAAATATAATTATTGTCCAACAATAATGTACAAGTGCCGTCACACCGAGACCGCTCCTACGATACATTCACAACGTTCACGTGGACATTTTATAGAATAAGTATTTACATTTAGAAATATTTTTATTTTCAAAATATAAACAAGATCCTAAAATATAACTCGGTTACATAAATCTTTTAAATTTAATTTACTATAATTAACTGCATAATATTTTTAATAAAATATTTTAAATTATTACAATGTGACAAACGCATTTCATAAATATAAAAATATAATTTAATGTGACGTCATGTAATTTAAAGGAATTAAATAAATAATAATTCTCTGTTTCAGAACTTTTCAAATAACAAGTTTTTATCACATCATAATTTCACGCTGGATTCCATCCATTATTGAAGACCTTTATTCTTCATAAAGCTAGCGATACACGGTAGTGTTTACTTGAAAGGTTTACCTGTACAGTACAGTCACGAGCAATAATATATAATAAATTGTCACGTTTTCTAAAATATCTTAACTTGTACCAATCTAGAAAGTAGTGAACAACAATTCGTTCTAAATTAACTAACCATTCAACGATGTCAAAATAAGATATAATATACAATTTAGAACGAATTGTTATTTTAGAAAACGTGACAATGTATACATATTATTGCTCGTGACTGTACATGTATATGCCCACTACATAGCTCAATCCAATTACCTGATAAGTTTAACTGTACAGGGAAACCTGTCGGGCAGAGCCTAGCGTGTATAGTTAGCCTAAAACACTAACTCATTCTAATTTCGTTCGTAACACGAGATAATTTAAAACATCATAAATGCATTGAAATGAAATACATTAACGTGTAAAATAACAATAACGACAAAAATACCATTAAAGTAATAATGAACGGTGAACAGACAGACCGTCGTATGTGATGCCACCTATAAAATATAAATAATAATAAATTTAACCTAAAATAAATTAACGATAGCCATGTTGATATAATGAAAATAGATTAAACACATTGACTTGGTAATAACAAGTCAATGATTAAACATTAAATATTTTGACACAGTGAGACGTAGACTTACACTCTATTATGAACAAGTTAATTGTGCTGAATTCGGAGTGTATAACGTAACGATACAACAACAATATAATTATATTTAGTACTATCCATTCATATTGGCAATTAAAACTTTAAAACTTTAGAACAAAGCCAAACCGAGTCGAATATAATTTAGTTGAAACGTATAAATTTAAATACCCCCGACAAAAAAATGTGTAAAAAGTGACCTATTGATTGAGACAATTCCAATGAGCTTAATAATGGTAGCTCTGTTGTGAGTTGGTGAGGAGTTGGGCATTCTGATGATACTAGATGTTGCTGCAGCATCAGGTCAGGGTCACCTTGCCATTGTACTATCCTATCCTGTACCTGTACCTATCCCGTGACTTCATTGAAGTGATAGGTACTTCATTTTGAATCAATCAGAACAGTGTTAGAAGTCACTCATCCAACAATTTGAAAAGAGCTGAACAGATTTTCTTCAGTCACAACTAAGAGCATTTCAATCAAGTCTCATCTCAAACAAAAATCTTTTTTCTACCGGGAGTTAAAACAGAATTATGGCAATATACCCTTCGAACGTTGCAACTTACATATACATATTTGAATGGACATACTTTGCCATCTAATTGTAATTTAAGGGTGAGTGCTAGATACTGTAAAGATACTTAGGTACTAAATTGTAGTCCACAATTAATTTAGATATGGCCTATAGCCGGATATGGTCCAGATATTCAAACATAGCTGGACGTAAGTTAAATTTTATACCGCTATAGAAATTAATAGTATTTGGTACCAAATACTTAAATTCGAATAAAGCTCCACGGCTCAGCCAATCCAACGTTTTATACACCAAACTAACATCACATGAAAATAGGTTCTTATTCATAATGTTGCAAACTTTTTTAACTAAAATGTCTCACCTCACACCCTCGCATCCAAAATCACATATCCCGAAACGACTACAAACTATATTTTAGATACTAAGGGTCTACAATATGTGTGATATTTTTGGTGAATAAGGCCACATTGAAATTATAAACACCTCGAGAGACTATCAATTCCACTGTCAATAACATAGCTTTAGATCGCTCTCCGGGGCCTTTAACTGTTACGGGTACTCACGATTACTAAATTTATACCGATATTTGGACTCAATTACACGGAGAAAGGTCACGGTATGAAAGACGAAAATTGTGAGTACGTACCCGTAACTTTACAAACTGTGATGATAAACGTAACAACATAAGACTCACTTGGACTCATTGCACCAAATTATTGTGTGATTATAAAACTTAATAATCAACTACACTAGCACGATGGTGCGAGATATCAAAGTGTTGCCATTAAAAAAAAGTACATCGGTCTACAAATCATACTTTACTAATGGTTTCCCTAGACGATCATGCGGCATGACATGTAAGTTACGTGAAATATATGCTGCACGATGGACCCCATCATCGTCTAGGGCCACCTTAAAATGCATGCTATGCATAGTATGCATGTTATGCTGGCTATTAATCATTTTATCACACTTCATTGACGTCGTTTCGAAGCGAACTGAGCGGTTGCATGACATGCCGCTCTAAATACGACCATGCGTGCATGTCAATCATGTTTGCATGATGAAAAATAAAATTTATTATCAATCAACTGCCAGCACGTGGTTGGCATGTCATTCGCATATGCAATACAGTTAAACGTTCATGCATTCATGACAGCACGTAAGGCATGTCATGCCGCATGATCGTCTAGGGACACCACTACGAGCCAAAATGTTGTATGGGTCGAGAAATGAAACCTTACTAACGCCCTAACCTAACCTCACTCGCCCCGGTCCGGCCCCGGTCCGACGGCCATCATGCCGCGTGGTGCTTGAGGTCGAAGATCTCCATGAGCAGCGGCTCGATGGGGTTCACGTCCAGGTAGACGCCGGTCACCTCCTCCGCGAACTTCTTCAGCTCCAGGATCTTCTGGATGAGCCGCAGGAACGTGGACTTGGCCTCGCAGCCGGGGTACACGCTCTCCAGGTACCGCCGCAGCAGGTAGTAGTACGAGTTCTACGACAATGTTCCTTAGGTTTAAAGAAATTTATTCAACGCATAATATATGTATTATGTCTCTCACATGATACATGATAAATAATCCCAACATTGGTGTACAGGTGGAACAGTACGGTGTACACACTAAACGTACTAACAATCCTCACTGGTACCTTTACGGCGCGTTCACATAGAACGTCCGTTTTACTGGATCCGTTTAAACGGATATGTTATTAGCGTTTGTAGTTGTATGAGCGATTTTACACAGAATCTAGTATACCGGATCCAGTAAAAAATACCGATCCAACAAAATAAACAGCAATCCATTTTACTGGATCCGTTTTAACGGATAACGACCGTTTTAACGTTGTAACGGACGTTCTATGTGAACGCGTCCTTAGTGTCTAATACGAACCTTTAAGGCAGCTTCCATACCTGTTCCAACTTGATGACGTCCCGGTGCACGACCTTGGCGCGGTCCGGCGTGAACAGCAGGATGGCGGACATGATGAGGATCACGTGCTCGTCGGAGCGCCAGCGCGGCTCGAACGACCGGATGAACGACTCGTGCGTGCGGTAGATGTTGCCCTTCGCCAGCTTCAGCACCTCCGTCTGGATGCAGCCGTACTGCTCCTGCGAGTGCGGCACCTGCGGGCACCCGGCTCTTGTTAAGTGCACGCGTAATTAACATTGATTTGTTGGCCCGACTATTGCTAGGTGTTGTTAAGTGCACGTGTACTCGATATTTTATGTCAAACTACATGACTCTTCCAGAATGTTGCAAGTCGAGCAAGTAATTTGAATAAGGCAAGCATAAAGGTTTTATCTATTATTAAAAATTCTGTCTTTAGAGGAGGATTGTACTTAATCTTCATAAAATTTCAAAAGACAAAAGTCTTACAAACTTCCCCTCCGGTAAAGTCATATCTAAATGACACATCCCAATAATAACGTTTAACGCGACAGTCAGCAGGGAAGCATTCAGGCCAGGGATGTCACAGTACGTACCTTCCACTGGTTCCGCTGGCCGTCGTAGGTCATGGTACTCCGCAGGATCATCATCTCTATACACCCGCCCTTCAGCAGCGCCACCTGGAAGGGATAACAACAGGTCTTGAAAAAGGCCAGGTCAAGAGTACCCTTAACCGAAGAGCATGTACGAAGGGAATAATGAAAGTGGACGAAGCGAAACAAGTATGTAAGGATCGTAGCAAGTGGAAAGAACTGGTCTCTGCCTACCGCTACGGGATAGAGGCATGATTATAATGTATGTATGTATGTAAAATCTTGTAAATTGTAAGGTTATAAATTTAAATATTTCTGTTTAAAATTTGGTCAGTTAATTGACACTACCACTTCCATACCTGATCTTCTTCGCACATGTTCTTGAACGCATTGATCTTCTTAGCCATTTTGATGAACCGCCTTATTGCCACCGCCGTAAGGTTCACTATCCGGATCAACCTCGGGTCGTGGGTACCGTCGCCGTCCTGAAATTGTTGCAACGTTTCAACTAATTATATGAGGGTAGTTCATTAATTATTAGTCACAAAAAAATGCGTTTTACAATCGATATCTGCCAATATCATTGGTGACTCTAAATACATATACCACAATAGTGTTACCTTGAGCGTGTTGGCGGAGTCACCGACGAGTTGCGACATGTCGTCATCGATGGGCGCGTGCAGCGCCTTGTTGGCTACGATCAGCTCGTTCAGTTTCGCGCGCTCCACCTGCAATAACCACACACCTGCAATGTCGGTTTATACATTCAGTTCAGTTACCGTCAGTGTCAACCCTAGCTGAAGGCAGGGCCCAAGTTCGATTCTCGCCTGCAATAGGTGCATATGTTCTCTCGGGTTTGCTTATCGCTCGACTGTTCAAGTTCCGAACTTGTAGACCGCTCTAGAAAGTTTCGATAGCGGGATTCAAGGTTGTTGTGACGTCATCGTGTGACGTGTGCGCGATCCGTAAAAAATCTAAGGTCATGTATGAATGTGTATAACAATATAAGCACGTTGTTTATATTATTATGTTCACTAACAGCGAGCGGCCGTATCTGTGAGCCACGGTGATTCACCCGCGATATACCGATTACAACTCTTACGTCATTTTGTGTAAATATTGGATTATCTCCTCAATAACTGGTCTAATAGAGATTGACCAATATAATATAGTATTTTCTGTCTATCTATACATAATTATAATAAATCTGTCAATGATCGCTGTCTGTATGTGTAGATTTTTAACAATAACTTGTATTGGCGGCCTTCAAATCCCCTTATTCCCGGCCAAGAAAGAAAAAAGTGAAAAAAAAAAATCACCTGCTCGTTCGTTGGATTATTTTAAAAAAGAAAACATATTGTTACTCACAGCAAAGTAAAGATAGGGATGGTAAGGCATAGATAGGTTATAGAAACATGATGTGTTACTTGTGTTGTCTTTGCCATCTGCAATACAGGGAATCTCAGTGCGGGGGTATGACTGTATGAGTGATAGTGTTAAATAAAAAGCAGGGATAGCTTGTAGAAACCGGTTGTTCAGCTAAAAGGTCATGAATACAGCGTTGTACCTTACAGGTGCCATACAGTTACATGCCGGTGCTCAGACATACCTCGTTCAGCTCCCTAGAGGACCCACTGCAGTTGCTCACTGACGTGTACGCTTCAAATTCCAACTTGATCGCTTCACACAGTATAGACTCCATGGAGTTTGGTTCGATCCTGAAAATGGACGGTTTATTTGTCAATTAGTTTCAAAGTTACTTATTTATATTTGTTACTAATTATATTATTAACTGAAGGAGTGGCAAGAAGCTGCTAAAGAGATTTTACCAAGTCACAGTAACAGATATCACTGACATCTATATGTTGTAAAGAGAGTCAATTGAATGTGTTTAACATGACTATTAACTTTTATTTGAACCAGTATACAGATTATAAATAAAAATAAAATTAACACTAACACACTCATAACTCCACACTAGGATTACCTGTGTCGCGGATAGCATGGTCAACAATACCAATTACACATCACTAACACCCATTACCCAAGAACAAATATTTACCTGCCACATAAGTATCTGCTCAGGACAGGAATCAAACCTGGAACCCACATACACAGGGAATACACAGGGATGGTCACTATTAACTAGGCAGGGTTGTCAAAAATCCCATGTTTGTTGCAGCAAGTTCGTTTAATTCTCAGCTATTAACATAACTTGCAGGATACGGTAAAATATCCTGGACATACAGACAGCCAACCTTTCAACATCCTGCAATATGTCTCGAGCCTTATTGACGTCCGGGTTGGTGCTCGTTGACGGCGAGGGAAGCTCCTCGCACACGTGTTGGGGTTTCGCCTCTCTGTACACTATTGAGTCACCATTGGTGAGGATTTGTCTGCAAAATACATGGATACTGTAATAACTATTAAGATGTGGAAACACACAACTTTGTTAGAAGGGCATCACTTATTTAAGAATTATGAAATTGACATTCAGACCTAGATATTCCAGGTCTCCAGGTTGGCAAAGGTCACAAAGACGTACAATGACGTAAAAGCTTCTTTTCTTTTATCTTTCAAAACTTTCCATTGTATGTGACGAGACCAGTCCCCGGCAGTGGGACAGTTACAGGTTGCAATTGTTGAACAACAAAATAATAATTTACAAGTACTTATTGTACCTACTGTATCGGGGATATAAAATACAATAGGTATGAATTGTTAAATTGTGTCAATTCGTGGTTTTTATTAGTGACTCACACATGCTGTAATGCCGTAACAATACTCACCGTATGCTATTCTGTTTAGTCTGTTCTGGGTACACGCTGTCCACACTATCACACAGGCCATATTGATCCTGAGTCAGCCGGTGTTCGTAAATCGCCCGGCTAATAACAGTCTTTTCATCTATTGGATACACTTTCATGTACGGATCATTTTGCACTGGTGCATACTGGCTGTACACCGGAGGTGACTGCATAGATTCAATGTCTTGATGCAGCGGAGACTGTACTGAACTATTGGGACTACACGTGGTACTATGTAACACATCGTACTGAAGTACCGATGAATCTTGAACCGGCATGAAGGTGACGGTTGTGTCATCGTCGGGTTTTATATTTTTGGAACTAGACACCACATCTTCCGGGTCTTGGAGCTGACGCTTCTTCGCTCTATTCTCTTCTATCTTTCGTCTCTTTTCTGCTTTGTCTTCGTCTGACATGATGAACTCCTTCACCATTCCGATAGACAAACACTTCTCCAAACGACATTTCTGACAAAATCTTCTAGTCACCACAGTGATCTCACAATTATTGTTGAAAGGACATTTAAATTCCTTACTTGTTAAAGCGTTCCGTCTGAAAAACGCCTTGCAACTCTCACAGGAAATGGCGTTGAAATTATAACCCAATGCTTTGTCCCCGCACACCAGGCATATCTTCTGCAGGCCGGCAGGAAGCTCTCTCTTAACTTCCTCCGCCTTTTTATTCTCCTCGCTGTCCATTTTACTCACACAAAAACATCACAACACTGATAAACACACTATGAATTATGAGATAAATGTATCAATTATGGATTTCGCCTTGAAATTCTTTGTGCATTCGGACACGACACATTGTGTGGTGTATGAAAGTGATAAATCGAACGGCACGGTCTACAGAGTCGCCAATTTTGTTGGTAAGGAATGATAACACGATAAATAGCAAAAAATGTTTGATAAATACTAGCAAAGAAGATATGCATCGTATCGTATCGGATGACTAATGTCATGTCATTAAAATGACATTAAAAAAGTAATTACACCTGTCAGATTGAAGGACAGGAAAACATCAGTCTAGGCGTCATAAATTCTTAACATGAGACTAAGAAATTAGTTTTATTCAGCCAATACATACTGTATTGTTTTTATGAACTTATAATAATACAAGCTATTTCCCTCGGAATGGCCCGCGTTTAAGTACTTATTTACGATTTTTAAGAGATGTCCGTGATATTGTCAAAGTTTTCTATGTAAGTATTAACTTTCTTATAAATATATATTTATAAATTAGCCTTTTCGAGCTTGATGTTCCAAAAACAAAATGAAAAAGCTTCAGAGGTGTAGGTAAACATTCTAAATCAGAATCATCTAACCTGACAAACGAGCAGACGAGCTGTTTGGTAAGTGGTGTTGTCGGCCTAGAAAAAAGGAAGGGGAAAAACGAAAGAGAGCCAGCCGGATCAGCCGGAATAGCCGGATCAGTCGGATCAGGATAAATCATTTTTATGCAAGACCCCTTCCGGCTCAACCTGTGACTTGGGTAGAATAAAAAAACGACGTGCACTTATCAGTGGCAAAATCATGTTGAATTTTGAATTTGACCTTATTCATGAATGATCCGTAGTAGTAACGACAACGAGGTCAGAGGAACAGCAATCACAACCGGACCCGTTGGTGCCTATCATGATTAAAACAACAAATAGTTTCTTCCTGCTTAGATTCTGCGAAGTGCTTGACACAACAGAATTTATTTTACGTGACATAACACCCAAACAAACAAAACCTTGTGTTATAAATTCCAACAATACAATACATGTGTAAAGATGCAAAATATGCAGGAACTTGACTGGCTCAGCGGAATCCGTGTCGCAGCGCGGCTGTAGGATACGACGGTTTGTGTTATGTATAATGTAGTCAAGTCTAGCTTACTTGGCTACAAATATGCCAATAAAGTAATGGTTATTGGTAATTAGGTACTCGCCCTTGTGAATTTGAAAAACCCTTAGATTTTCTACTCACTAGATTCACTACACTAGAATTCTAAGAAAATAACATCGGATTTATAACTATGATTTTTCGCTTCCTTGTTTGAGCCGGCCGCCAAATGACTCATCGCGATTCGCTGGTACGCGAGTCAGTACGTACCTTATTTTTCTCTTTTCTTGTCCGACACCGTATTAGTCAAGCCTTAGGTGCAGCTGACGAGATACGGTGGCACCGCACCATCAGGCGGCACTTTTGATTGTTTCCGTAAAAAAGATCATCTCATCTGTTAGCTGTCATCAAAATAAGGTAAAATGTTAAGCTAGTGAAATATGTAAACATTTTACATATTTCACTAGCTTAACATTTTACCATTTTAATTTCATTGTAAACATTTTACATATTTCACTAGCTTAACATTTTCCGACGTTTTGTAGCGTCACTGTTAGCGCGAAATTAAACATTCAAATAAAAATTACCTTCACGTATGAAAATTAAAACTACGATAAATCGCGAAATGCCCAAATCCGAAAATCCACCGTCACATGAGAAAAATACATGCTAAGAAAGTATTAAAAACCTGAAATACCTCCCAGTACCCGCATATTAGTTGTAAGCACACCACACAATGGACCACATCTTGACAGTGATAGTGATAGCCGAGTTCCTCACGTTCACTGTATTCTCCAGGGTGGCCGGAGACACGTACAGCGTAAAGGTGGGCACCGACTCCCACGTCAACCTGGTCGATAGCAAGTTCCTCAGCTTCACCATCGACCCTAAATATTTATTCTCCACCAGCGGCAAGTATAAGACGTAAGTTTATTTCATTTATTATTTTGATTTTTGTTTTAAGATTGTTTGGACAATTAGCATCTGCAAAGTCACCGATTCGTTGCCGGCCAACAAACACTAGAGAAGAAAGAAAGAAAATACTGGTTCTCAAGCTAGCCAGGCTGTAAAATTATAATATCATAAGTTATCACCTAAGCTTAATTCCGGGTTCGAATCGTCATTCAAATGTTTGTTCTTGCGTCGTTGGGTCGTGGGTGTTGGTGAAGTGTTCTTCTCTCTTCACACAACTTTTGACGTGACAACGTCTTATAATTCGGTGGCACGCAAAAACATGACTCATGCGTTACCGTCGTTACCGTTGGTGAATTATTATACCAGCGCCATCTATGTATTGTGCAGTGAACAATTATTCATTAAGTTCGATTGGGTCCATTTATCGATGGAGGAAGGCTGGCTGAGCTGGTAGTTCACTCGCAGTACACTCGTTCAACTATCGTCAGTAAACCGACTTTACAGACAACCAATTTTATTTTTTCAATTATGGCTATGCGCAAAGCTGAAAACGATTCTAAAATGACTTTACAGAAAAGAATGCATTTGCATGGCGTCGTCCCTGACACCTGCCTACATCCGAATAGCAGGGCCTTCCACATCACAAACGACGTTCCACAACTCCACGATATCCATTGACGCTCTTAAACTTTTGGACGAAGAAAGTACTCCTCAAAAAGTGTCCTTGAACGCATACCAGAGGGAAGACGTCAGGAGCAAACGGACGGATCAGCTATCGGTAACGCATGAGGATTGGGAGCGTTTTGTCCAATGGGCGAAGAACACGGGATTTGACCTGGTGTTCGCTCTGAACAACGAGGAGAAGACTAGCAATGGCATGTGGGACCCGAATACGGCGTTAAATATCCTCACGGTTGCCGACAAAGCCGATGTTGGAGATATCTTTTGGCAGTTGGGCTATGGTGAGAATCTACATTTTTATTTTTAGTTTATTTCTAAGGACGAGAATTTTAGATACTGTCTTCTCATTAACTCGAAGTAACTTGAAGAAGTCGGTTTTTTTACTTGTAGATGTCGAGTAAAAAAGTGTAGGGACTGGATTGTGTATGTAGTGGTAATAAAGCAATAATGGTCACATTACAATCATTAGATTTGAATTTAAGTTTTAACAGTTGTGTATGTCTCTAACCCAACCTCACTGAAACATCTTGGTGGAGTACCCTCTAGGACCCCTCAACTACAGGGAGACCTGTGCCCTGTGAAGCTAATGAGTCAAAGCCTAATCGACAGGAAGCATACCATCACAATCAATATTCCCACAGCTTGCAACAACCAGTCGATCGAGGAGTATCTCAACGATCTGGAGACCCTGCGCGTCATCACGGAGACCTTCCCCTCGGGCAGGGAGGGGCGTTGGCGTGTCGTGGGGGGTGACGTCACCCCCTGCCTGGCAGAAGACTCCAAGAGCGACTTTAAAGACTACGTCACACTGTCCGATGAGATGTTTGATGCCGTGTTTCTTAATGGGTGAGTTGTTTTACTAACTGATAATAATTCTTCTTGTAAGAATAGTTTGACACAATTGGTAAGGAAATGTGACAAACTATTGTGACACGACGCACGTAATTAATTATAACATTTTTAAACTAGCAGACTTGGTCTCCTGTTGTGTTACCTAAATGTCAAATTACAAAATGTCAAATTTTTTTTTATGTATCTACTGAGTAATTGAGGACCTAAATCTGATTGAATCCTATTTACGTGATTGTGTACCGCAAAGGATTGGACAAAACAAATAAATACAAAAAATAACTCGTATATACGTAGCTTTCCTCGCGATAATTTCATTTAAATACACAACAAGGCTTCGCTCTTAATTACAAGGCATATAACTGTTTACTAAAAGGGTCATACGTTATATAATTTTAATTTAATAAGCGCCCGTTACATGGGTGGATGTTAGCGATTTGATAAATTATTTGTCGTCTTTCTGTACCTTATGGCCACGATAAATATTTGACTTTGACGAGATTCGAACTTAGACTCCATGTGCGGGAGGCCAGCCTTCCAACCACCAGGCTAAGATACTAAGATGTAAATAGTTCGTCTTAAATTTTTTATACTTTATAATTATTTACATGGACTTTTTTACAATCATTATTTTCAAAACCAAAAGTAGTTTAAAACAATTTCCCATGTTTTTACGCACAGAGATATTTATCTGTTCATAAAAATAAACAGATAGGTACCTGGATGTCCTTACTTACTCGTACACACCTGCGTAAAAAGTGAGTCAACTATTTCTCCAAAATTAAATCTTTCTATCTTGTTATCAACGATAATAATTCTTTACGGAAACGCTAAACGGCCGTTCAATTAAAAACTTAGTTGTAATCTTGTAATTTTAACTTTGTACTGTTCATAGCGTGAACCTTAATGGCAATTGGCATAGTTGCTACTTGCCAAAAATGTTAAAGTTTAGCGTCCTTTAACTATGTACATAGACTACTTTTACTGTGCAACTTTGACAAATTTCTACAACTTCAACAAAAATGCCTGGGATGCGCTTCTGCCGAATTTTCGAACTGCTTTAAAACAGATTTTCTAAATAAATAAGCTATGTTTTTTATATTAAATCATTTATATATGCGGGCTATGAGAAACTGGAGCAGCGTGGTGGGGTATGCTTTAGGGCCCCTCAGTTATAAGGAGAGACCCCTGGTCAGTGGTGGGTTATTGATTGGTCGAAGCCATTGTTGTTGGCTGAGAGGTTAGAGTCAGTAGTTTCTTTTATTGCTTCTCTCTTCTTTATTGGCCGGTGATGACTTTGATTGCCGTATGCTCCTTTGTCGGCTATTTACATTAAAAATTCTTTTCAGCAACTCCTCATCGCAAGAGCTGCAGCGAATGACAGAAAAAGATCGGCTGAAGCTGCTGAAGGTCCTCAGCCGGAGCGACACGCCACTGTGGCTCACGGAGACCAACCACCGGCTCCATGAGCTGGAGCGGGCTGCCGACTGGATGACCAGCCTCGGGTACTCTGCGAAGAACGGCTTCGCGGTACACTTTAGAGAGTTGGTGGAAACTGAGCTCTATGAGCCTACTTTGGTAGGTTTTAATTTGAACTTTTCGACGGATTGAATACAATAACCACTGCAGAAAACCACTAGTATCTATGTAGTTCGACCGAATATCGTAATTTGCTAGAATGCAGACTCTCACCAGGGTCAGGATTAAAATTACTGCTTTAATTAATTAAGAGGTCATATATCCATACGACTTTTGTTTAGGTAATTAAAATAAATATTGCTCTACTAAAATATACTAATTTAATTATTTCCAGAGTTTCTACATGGCACTTCTTTTCAAGAACTTGGTTGGAGAGAAGGTCCTGAACGTTGATATCGAAGCCTCGGAGGCAATAATGTTTGCGCACTGTACATCGTTGCGTCACAAGCCGGTGCCCGGAGCCGTCACGCTGTTTGGAGCTAACATGGATACTGAGCCAGCGAGGTTCTCAATCAAACTATCGAAGAAGGAAGAGGGCGGAGACATTATGCAGTTTATACTTGGACACGATCATAGCGGGTAAGTTTATGGCAGATTTTCTTTTACCACTGGCAGTATCATACAATTTTTTTGGTTAAATAGTGAACGTAAATATATTTTTACAGGAATATAGTAGTCAACGGACGTGCAATGTATTACGAAGGTGATATCAAGCCAGTAGTAAAGCGAGTGCGCCCATACAAAACTTTATTAATTAATTTACCAGCAAAATCTTTCGGTTTCTGGGTTCTAGCGAATACTCAAGTCGACGCTTGCTATGATAACGATGATATATCGCAAGAAACATTTGTTGAAGCGTTACCTATAATAAGTGGTGAAGATTATTCCAATGTAAAGAAAACTAAGAGGTCGGTAGATAAATATGATGTCAGATTTAATAAGGAATCTTCAATAAATTTTGTTGAATTACTGAATGAAACTGACGTAGTAAATGCACAAATAAAGGAAAATAAAGCTTTAAAGAACAGGATATTTGATTTAAATAAAGATTTGTTAGCCATACACAATATGTTTCCATCCAATGAAGGAAATTATCTGACCACCAGTAAAACATATTTGAAAAAAGTGAAAAGACAAGCCAACGAAGAAGTACTAAGTAAAAAAAGGATAAGGCCTCGGAAACTGAACATGAAATCCCGTTTACGGAAACAGAGGAATTATGACCATAATTCGTTACTAAAGTCAAAATTGATATCTAAATTGAGGAATAGTAAATTAACCCGTATATCAAAAAATGATTTTAATAGAGTAAGTAAAAGAAATCCCAAGAATTTTAAATCTCGTTATGAATCGAGGAAGAAAAATGAATTAGATAGTAAACCCGAACCACAAATAACAAATCCTGATTGTGATACTTTGCGCAAACGGAAACGCCGAAGTACAGATGAAATGAGTGGAATATTTGACGACATTCGTAGTGAAGATTATGTAGGTAACAAGAAATTAAAAAAAGTTAGAAACATAAAGCATAATCATTTGGAAGAAGATGTGACGTCAGAAAACAACGTTGATGACGATGAAGGCATTATTCCTGTTGGAAACGTATTACACAAGCTTGAAAAATTAAGTCGGTTTCCTATAGAGGTGCATACAAGTCAAGGGAGTGACGATCTTGATGATTTAAATGAGGATACGGACGAAATTGTTTTAAAAACTAAAATTTTCGATGATAGTGCAATTGTAAAAATAAGAGATAAATCTAAAGATGGTTTTTTGAGATCTACAATACAGGAAATTTTGTCCGTGTTCACTGATGTTAATAAAAAAATAAATAAAGCTTGGTCAGCGTTAACATTTCTGGAATTAAATTGAGAATATGTGAATTATATAAATAGAATAAAAATGATGTTCTTAATGATATCATTAATAAGATAATGACTCTATAACGCAATTTAGTGACTTCAACTTCACTATCAATTAGTCATGTTCTTGGTGAGTGAGTTCAGATACTATTCTTTTAATGGAATAAATAATTACTTTAAGAGAGCGACTGAAAAACTAACGATACTTTGAACGATCTGAGAATGTGTAAAAATTAGTTTGAAGATATTATATTCTGTTCCCTAGAATTTAAGCTGTAAAGTTAATTAAGTAATTGTAAATATTTATTAGTATATAGTAGTAATATATGGTAAAATAAAATCTATATTTAACTGTCGTATCGTTTTTATTATAACTAAAATGTACATATCCCTATAGAATCAGTAACATACGTTACAGAGCTAGAGAGAGACAGAAAGAGATAAATAAAAACAGCACGGTGGTATAATGTAGTTTATTTATAATTTAACAACATGGTAGATATGCCATTTTCAAAGTCACAGTAAAGTTCACATGAAAATGGCCACCTCTAAACATTTTACATAACTAATTGGGACCTCTTAAATAAATTTAACAACGCTTTGCAATAGTAAGACACGAACAAATTGTTAGCGAATAAGCCTACTATATAATGAGACCTACCAAGTGATAGAATAGACAGTGTGAACTCCAACTAAATTACTGACAAAATCTTTATTTTACGACAGCCCTTTCGAGCCAAGGTGGCCGAACTAAAACCATCGTCAACAACAAGACCTGTAGAAAGCTCAATCCAATTATTACCTAAAACATTGTCAACAATAACCTCAATTCTTCCACTCGTAACTCTAAGCTATATGCTGAATAGACTACAAATTTTTGTCCTCATAACAATATATCTCAATGAACCACGTTCATACCAGATAATGGTTTCACGAAATCCCTTAACGTTTATTTTTCAAAATTTGTTACACATTTAAATATTTAGTTCGATCTCGGTAAATTTGCAACTTTAACACTAGATGTCACTAATATTAAAAGATAACGCGCTAAGTGTTCCTATTAGCCAAGTAACTATACTATTTGAACAAACAACTGGTATTTTAGAGGGCATAAGCCGTTGTGTTAAAATATCACCAATAATAATGAAACAACTTAGAACACCAGGCTTACACCCTCAAAAATACATCAACATTTTCAAACTTTAACTATTCATTAGATCGTCAAATAAAAAGACTTTCTCGCACAATATAGACAAGATTTTGTTTTAAAAATATATCCAAAGCGCAACAATTGGTCTGTGGCACTTAAATCAGTTCTTTATTCAAAATAATTTCTATACTATTCGGAAAAGTCTACAAAATATGTTTTGTTTAACGATGATTTAATAATACTGGTATCAGTGTAAGCTCTTGTGTAAGTGTGGTAGTGTCGTTGTCTCAATCTACTGTTGCAGAATATTTCGATCTCAGCGGCTCTTTCTACAGTTACTGTAATTAATAACTTGTAGAAAAAGATTTTTTGTTTTGAAAACTAGCATTTGTCGAAAAATATTGGTTCGTGTTTACATTTGGGTTTTTAAATAGGAGTTACTCATTTATATTCAATTTATTTCGTTTTTTGCTTAGGTTTGTATATTTTTCATCAAATGCATACTTTTCAATAAAAATCCGCAAAGATAATTATGAACTATTCAATGATACATTTATTACAACAGTGACAACATAAATTGTCAACTTCTGATTAATTAGAATAATAATATTCGATAGGTGCAATGTCTTGGCAGTGATTTACTGACCATTTTTTAGGCAGTTTAAATTTAAGTTTAATCATTATTAAACATTATAAATGTTGTGTTTAACCATTATTCTTCTTAATGTTTTTCGTCATTGTCATCTTACCTACTTGTATTAAATGCAACCGAGTGATACCTATTTTAAGTAGTGCAACTATAAACCGGCTATGTGATAACACACTTAACAATTTGGGTTTTAGAAGTATGTTTACGTCTAATTTTTAACCGAAAGCAATTTGTGAATTCAAAATACCAACTTAGTAAACGCGATTTAATTCCTAATTTTTAACTTCTTAGTAAAAGTCATCACCACTTTAAACTGTTATATCTACTATATGGAGAGAGAAACGAGTTCTATTTACATAGTATCGTTGGTATTTTCTTTCACGTGAATGCTAGAATCACTTAACCAGAATCGAGATTTGCAGTAAGACGTTACACCTAGATAGGGCGAATAAAGATAAATTAGATTTACCAAGTGCCATCGCAGGCCAAAAAGTCATACCTCCTACCCAAAATGATCTAACTGAACATACACATATATTAATAGACAACAATAATAGAGTATATAATATTTACCCTGAGTACAAAAGTCATAAGATCAATCCAACTGATTTTGTCGAGGAGAAAATTCTGGAAATTGGTCATAATCTTAAAATTATTTCTAAGGGCGTGTCAACCAATGATCATCGTTTTGATATTACAAAAATTTTACAATTATTACTAAACTACACGTCTACCTTGTATAAACCTCATTATAAATTCACTATATTAATAATCAAAATGAAATTGGTTTATCCAAACGCACTCATAACACGCTTGCCGATAGGGTCTAATTTTGAAAGACGGGTTCGAGACGATGTTGCAGTGGTATCGACTGTGGAGTGATGGTGTGTAGTATATCATAAACTATTACATACCATAATTTACTATAACAAAATTTTACAAAACGAACAACCATTTGATATCACCCAAATTCCTTCACAAGTAGCAGAGCTTAGCGATGTTACATTAATCTTACATTATACACCGAACATTGAAAGCTTACATACAAACAAGACAGCTTTACCCAAGCGTCTAAATAGTGTTATATTATTATTAAACGTAAATCACTAAACTTATGCTGAGAGAACGACACCGGGTCACTTTCCAAGAGCTTTTACACTTTCATGCAACAAAATCTTTCCAAAAATCCATCCGCAGTTCTGAAGTTAGTCGTTCGTTTAATTTAGTGACAGTTAGCGAGAATATTTAAAAGTTTAGCTATACCTAAACCTCGCTACGTACCAAAATAATCTCTAAACACTCTTCTACGTCAATGAGAGCCAACAACGAAGAGTACAGATTATATCTACGATAGAGAAACAGGAGAGAAGGAAGATAGGAAGTGGTAGCTCAGGGAAACATTAGGTACGTTGAAGTGGACAGACTGACACAGGTGATGTATTGGTCACGTAAACAACACAAAACAGGTCCGAAAGAATCTTAATCCTATTATTGTTTATTACGAATAACTACGAACAATCATTTATCTAGAATTGCCATGCACATACATAGAACTATTTTCTTAATACATGATAAACCTAGACTAAACACACGTACACTGTGAAGATTTTATGTTATACCTTAATAATATAAAGATCGTGAAGGTTTTGATGAAGGAGGACGGGTCTTAGGTAGAGAAGAACCCAACAGCGATAATTTGTTGATAGGTTTGAAAATAGGCTTAATGATAGCTACAAGTAGGCGTGTCAAACGTAAGTTCCTAGTGAAACAAGCTATGAAAATATATGTCAATGTGCATTAGAGTGCGAGAAAATATTTTGAATCTTATACATCAGAAAATAGAGTAGCATTCTTAATAGACGTTCAGAAATATTGTTGTATTTGTCGTATTTACATGTGGGTGTATATTGAATAAATTTATACGATCTGATACCGCGAAGGATAAATAATGTGAGGAAGGTTTAATTGACCTGAAAGTTAGTTAACAAATGGAACATGCCAAGTATTTAGCGAGGTGAACGACCGTGGCCAAATGTATGGGAATGCAAGCATTAGAAGACAATTAATGCGCAGAATGACTTAGAATCTGACGAAGAAAATACATGACGTGCTCATCAAGAAGAACCCAAGGAAGGATTCGAAAACTACTAGAAAGAGATGAGAGAATATTTGAAGAAGTGTAAGCCGAGATGAGAGTGTTAGTGATCGAAGAGTCAAGATAGATCAAAGTTAGAGAAGCTAACGTGAGAAAATCGAAGGGCCGAGCGGTCCGCGTCGGCACGTAGCATTAGTTTATTTTTATTTATATATCACAGCTTTTGACGATAACAAATCTTTTGCATTTGCAGCTTAAACGCGGAGTCAAACGTTCGAACAATTACCTTTAACAACATTATCGATAACCCACACCCGCGATGACTAATTGCATCAACGCAACACGCGTCGGTGTCGTGATGTGCCGCTCGTGTATTTTGTTAGATAATCCAATTACTTCATCGAGGGATCAGCCAACTTCAACTAACGCGTTAATCGCTCGAAAAATTTGCTCACACAACGTTAACTTTATACCTAAGCGTAAAACATCGATAAAACTTTAAAGATTGCGTTAACTACACTAATTTTGTCAACGGTAACACAACGAAGTCTGTGTTATCTACACCTTTACAATTACTCTAAACGAATATCGATCTTATATTTAGTCATGCAAAACGGAAACGTACAACAACCAGGCCGCCGAGCGCGAAGCTACCCGCGCCCGCCGGACACATTAACAATATTGTACCTATGTTATGTTCGATGTGGGCATTAAGGCTAGGTCGATTACAGGTATGTACACCTAAACAAAATACACTGACACAAGATCGATTACACTGCATAAGCACGCATGCAAAAGATTTAGAGGCAAAAGTGCAAGAGTTGAAGTGGAAAGGAGCGAAGAGCGCAAGCGATAGGCCGGCGACCGGGGTCCGCGAACGCCTCCGCCGGAGACACCAAGCCGACTGGAATTTGGATGAAAACAAATATCACGACCTAATACATTGTTATTTCAATGTAACATTTCCGAAAGATGAGGACAGATGATAGAAAGGAGCTGTCGACACAGAGTCGCCTATGCGTGCGCTAACGTCTTAAATTACCTCTTTTTTATTAATTTTACACCGTTCTAGTTGTATTTAAATTTATTTTTTCTTTACACTTAAATAACAATATATCACAAGCATCAACATATCGAAGTGGTTAGTGCTTCGGGTGGTCGTCCGGTTGTGTTGACTTTTTGACCTCACGTTCAGTGTTAATAACGTCTCGGTTGTGTTCGGCGCTCTCCACGATTTTATTTATGAATGTATAAAAATATTATTGCTCATTATCAAGCACCAACGCGCCACTAGCCAACTACGTTTCGAAAAAATTTAGAATTCGATTTCCTACAAAATTGAGCGCGGATGATTTTGGATCGCGACTGTTCTGAGTGGGGGTCGGGTGGATGACGTGATCTGGTGTGACGTAACAATGAGCTTAGCAGCTACATCATGTATTCGGGTATATATAATAGCGTTGGCAGCTTGCACCGCCAGTGTCTTCGCCGCTGCCACTCACTGCATCACGCATTTGCTTTCGATCTGGGACTTCAGTTCGTTCACTTGGGTTTCGATGGTGTTTTTCAATTCTGGAATATATAAAATTAATAGTTTAGCACAGATTATAAATTCAACTCGTTGTTTTATTCCTGAGTATAGACTGCCAAATCTTTAATTGTTACTTATTAGGAAAAAGTTAAAATGGGAAATTTAAAAGCATTAAAAAAAAAATTAATAGTAATTTCATGGCAATATTTGTTTCAAATATAACAAACCGATCAGACTTTGACTTTCGAAAAGTGTTAGTAAAAAACTTCGAAAAAACTTCATTTCATTTCTTCCAGTGTATGGAAACTTTAAATTTCTAATTTCCCTAATCCCTCATGAATTGTTTATAGACCAACTTACACACAGGTTACGATCTAGTATCCGAAATGTAAGTTTCCTTTTTAATCTGTGCTGTAAAAGTATGCTTACTAGTGAACTCGTCCTGGTCTTCTAACTCGGCTTCAGCAGCTAACTCTTCAGGAGTCTTCTTCTTCCTCATGAGAGGATTGTCGGGCTCCTGCTGTTGCTGTTCCACCAGTTCTTCCTTCTTGGGGATTTTGTACTGAAATACGAGAATATGTGTTTGAAAAAGGTTCATGTACTATGAAAGTAGGAGGGGACACTAATGTGTAATACTGTGTGTCTTATAAAAAATAATTACATGATGGATTATTTTATGTCATTTGGGTTGAATACATTCACGACGAGTCCATTACAATCAGTTAGAAGTTGAAATTGTCCGTGTGAGTGGTACAGACTGTGGTACAGATACTCAAGAAACTACTTATTTGGTAGTCTTGGTAGTAAAGTTTTATTTGAACTTAGACATATTTTTATAGGTCAGCTAAATATTCTTCTATAGAATGAGATCTCAGTTCTATGTATCGACGGGCGTGTAAACCAATGTAATTGGTCGCCGGAAGCAACTTGAGTGGAATTACAGATTCCTGGGGACACTTCCTGGTTTCTGCTGCCGCCCATGACAACTGTAACAGACCCAAAACAAGACTCAAACCGGGACAAGGGTGGTTACCCTAGTTAGCCCAGAATATTATTAATAATTATAGTTAGTACCTATGAGGACAAAGGCTGGGACTGTTAGTGACCGTGGTTGTGTAAGCAGATCCACACTTTTCCAAACCTAACACAATTGCGGTTAAAACAATTATTATCTATTACTAATGGTACAAATCTGAAGACTTTGTTTATGAACGTTATTTAGCATAACGCTACGACCAATAATCATCGCATCGCATCAATGAAAAATGTTGCAAAAATTGAAAAATATTTAATATTTGTAAGTTCACCAGTATAATATATAGGTTCCATTCAGGCTTTACCCTATAGAAACATTGTTAGAAGAAGACAGAAATAGAACAGTTGTTTAAACAGATTATCGAGTTGAGACAACCCCGGTGGGCAACACCCCGGCGCCTATAATCACGGGTAGCTATTACGTGGCCGACGGTGCGTCGCCGGAAAGCAATTTTCTAACCACTATGTTGTAAGGGAATTCTCGGCTGGTCGATACCGTTGTAATGATTCAATTAACTTACTGATAATCTGACCCAAATAGGAGTACTCTGCATAAGTATATAAACAAAGATAGTACAACTAGTGTTCCATCTATATTATGTTCAAACTAAGTAATAAATATAATAATAGGCTTAATAAGTTAATAGTAAGTGAATTGGCTTTTAATAACTAAGCGAGTCCAAAATCTTTCATAGCCCTTCCATGAGATGGAATTGTTGTCAAGCATTAAACATAATTATTTTATGTAAAAAAGACTTAGAATAATAACACTATAGAAAGACAGTCTTCGCACAAACGCTCTGTCTAAAGTGAAGCACTAAACCGAAACTTTCCCGAAAGCGGGGAATGATTCGGCTGCGGATAATTATGTTTTGAGCAATAATATATAAATAGCTTTTCAGATATTTTGTGGGACAAATCGTCATAATCCTTTTTTTTCGCGAGACACATTTGGCGTGCGTTGACATGAGCTGGCCGGTGTTTGGAGCCATTTCTGGCTCCAAATAAGGTGCTTCAAAACGGCCGCGCGGACTTCGTTTCTATAGTGTAATAATGTAATTATTCTGAGAAAAAAGATAAGTTTAAGGTTTATGGCATCATCAAGATGTCACAGTAAGTTTTTAATTTGTTTTTTGTTATCAGTCGACAGCCCTAGACAAGCAACGTGATGTGAAGTCTCGGCGAAGTTGACATCATTGCCCACGAACATCCATTATACTAAATGCACTATGTGTTTCCAATCAAAAAGGAAAACTGAGGGAAAAGGGTCAAACCATTTATCAATTACGAAAAGAATTCAAAGATTGAATTTCTTTGTTAGCTTAACAGCTATTTGCATCGCATAGACGCAATTACCTAGATGTTTCAATAATGAAAATAAAAATTATCCGCTGTGTATTTCACATTATTGCTATTTATCTCGACTTGCCTCGGACGTCAGCCCTCGTTACAAGATGGCCTTTCCCGCCATAATTTCCCAGCGGGCGAGCGCTCGATCCGGTGTTGCCGCACTCAGCTACTATTGTACAGTTATAATCTACAGAGTACCAATAATTAATGAGCGAAAGCAGCAAAGAAATATTAAACAAAACAAATACAGTTGGCTGAATCAATTTCAGTTTTAAATAAGAAATAAATTAAAAGTAAAAAACATAAAAAAGATTTTAACTTTTAATTTTTTTTTATTGGGTTATCGCTGGACAGGCATTCGTATTGGCAGCAAGTCCTTTATTTGATAGGTACCCATATTGTAGGAATGCATTAAAAATAACTAGTCCGCCATCTTCTATGTTGCGCCAAGTTGGATTTAGGATGACGTTGTGCCAACATTTTGTTTAAAAAAGTTCCTCTAAGAGGATTAATTTAAATTAGCGTGCTATAGAAAATTACACCCAATCGGCTTGCCCCTAATCTTCATTGCTGCGGAATTTATTTTAATTTAAGAGGATTTTTCTTTCTTATATCCCTGGAGACCTCATTAGATGTTACTCCCTGACAGGCTAAGAAAGTAAAGTGAGCTTAGGACTTTGAAGTAGGTACTAAAATAATTCCGCGAAGTTACTTCCGAAGAGGTGCCGAGAATTTAAATTTTGTAAAGGTGAGAACATAAAATGAAGGGCGTACACGTGGTATACATGATTAATGAGGCTATCTCTGTAGCGTAATGGCTTGAAACTCTCGCGCTTGAGGGAACTGAATTCAATTTGGAGGGAAATAGTACATTACGACGCGTCCGTGGAAGAAAATATTTTGAGGATATTTATGTGGGTGTCATAATATTTTCAAAGGCGTGTGAAGACTGTCAGTTCACGGCTGGTGGATAAACTTTTAATGTGCGGTAATAAAAAGGTGAAGATGTTGAATTAATTAAAGCTTATGTAAATGTGTGATGTATCTTAAGAAGTGAGGCTACGGAGAATACGTTGAGTGATTTTCTTTCTATATTATCGCTAAAATGCTGGAAGTATAAAAAAGTATATCGTATATATTATGTATAGTATAAAAAAATTACCAACACTTGGAATGGCAACTAAACCCGCTGCCAAACTGAAGCATTTCATTAAGCTCTAGCTAGGCCATCCCAATCACGAGGTAGTGCTGTATGTCTCAAAGCTGTTATAGGTTGAAGTCAATCCGAGAACTGATCTAAGCTCAGCCAGGACGGCTGTAAATGTAATGAATGAAAAACTCATAGTAGCTGAAATGATTGCAAAGAAAAGAATACTTTTCTTTACACTTTGTGCTCATTTTATGTCTTAGTTACAATGTCTCGAGTTTTAACAGATATCTGAGAATGATAGCGGCGTTTTATTATAATTTAAAAGAATTTCTCATCGCGATCCTTCGGGACCTCATTAAGACCCTGCTCTCTACGTAACAAGCAAAGATTGGACGTCTTTGCGTCGATTTTATGGAACGTGGTCTTGGAAACACTTTCTTTGATTATTTTCTCCATGTTTAATTTCTTTCTTGACGCAAAAACTGTTTTGTTTGGATCATTTGTTAAAAGTATGAATAGCGAAAATTACGTGATAGCGATCGCACAGAACCCTCGGGATGAGCTAATAAATAGTTTACCTCCGTGAATGCGGGTCAGACTTTACTGACTTTTCAAAACGCTGCGGGCAACACACACTCATAATTATACCTTGCTACATTTTCCCTGATCAAAGCAAATGATAATCTATTCTAATTAATCCCATCCAGATCCTCCGAGCGGGAGACATTCATACCACTACGCTGCCTGTAGGCTTCTGTATTCTTTCTTCTTACTCTGTTCTTCTGTTGCCGAGATACGCTCATAGAAGTCAACCTGACTCGATTAGGGAGCCGCGTTTTTATACGGACTCCCTACTAGAGTCAATTTAACATCCACGAGCCGGTCTTCTTTAGTGTTCTTGGTTCTTCTTTCTTCTTATTTTTTATCTTGTAATTAATGTCATTATTCAGTTTATCATTAATTCTTATACAAGTGGAATTGTTATGCGACTCTATATTTACTTTACTTTACTCAGAACAGTTTATAAAATATTGAACAAAAGACTGGAACAAACAAAAGACATCCTTCAGGTAAGAATTTTCCTTCGCTCCGCAATGGCTAACTTGAAATAATAAAATTAATAATATAAAAATATATATTTGAAATGTTAAAATTATTAATTTAATTTTTTTTAAATAAATTTTAGATCATTTTAGGAATACTATTTTTTATCTTTTGCTGTCGTAAAACCATAGAGTAAACTTAATATGACAATAACACAGTCATGATTACAATATCAATAATAAATACCTACCTACTTATGTATATTGGGAATTATGTATCTTCCTTCGACGAAGTACGTTTTTTAGTTTATTTCAATACTAGTAACTCGCTTTGCTTCGATAAACCTAACCTTTTCACATCACATCCATAGTAACTTTTATCTGTTATCCCGCGGGAACAAATCCTCGGTTTACCGGGATGAAAAGTATCGTAAGTCCGCACCCGTGGTATAAGTGATATGTATGCCAAGTATCATTTAAATTTGTTCAATGTTTTTTTCTTGATGCCCTACAGACTGATAGATAGAAAAACAGACAGACAGATACATAGACAGATAAACAGTAAGACAGAAAATAATTAGAAAAAATGTGTTTTGATCGCTATAACGATAACAAAACACTGCATTAAAATTGAACAAAAATATGCAAAGTCATTTGGTCGTGTAACGTTTTAATTATAACAGACAAAGATTAGTATGATTTGCCAAAAACCTTCTTGAAACGCCATTTTATCCCGGAACTAAATTCATCTCATCCGAGGGTGATTACCGCCGCGGCATCCATGAGATTGCCAGCCTAATGCTGTTAGCAACTCATCTGCTGGGAATTGAGCCACCGATAGTGTGGCGCAGATTTTATGTACGCTGCATTATGTACAGTGTAAGGTAAGACAGAATAGAGTGGAAAAAGACGATAATATTATAAATGGATTACTTTGCGGATTATAGAAATTTTGTTTTTGAAACCTACACACCTGAGAGTTCTCCATAATGTTCTCAAAGGTGTGTAAAGTTCGCCAATCCGCACTTTTCAAGCTTAGGCTATGGCCGGTACGCTTCTTTTTGTGAGGGGAGACCCGTGCCCAGCAGTGGGACAGTTATGGGTTACGATGATGAACCAGGATTGCAGGAACATGTACAAGAAATATGAATATTTGTACATGAAGTAGGTTTCTAAAAACATTATCCGTAAAATAAACGCAAAATGCTTGTCAGTTTGTTTAAAATCTAAAACACTGGTTGGACTAAAAGAGTTTTAAGCGCTATGAATTTTAATGGTCGATGGGTACTTCGCATCGTTCATCGATAGAGTCACGCGATGCCTAATTGGACCTCTAGTAATCGTTGTGTATTTAATCTTTGTAGTAAAGTTATTTTAAAATAACTGATAGGCAAACAAATGAGAACACACACAAGAGGCCATACGACATGGACTTTTGCTCGTGAACATCAAAATAAATCAATCTGTTTCTTAGAGGCTTTTGATTCGTCAAATAGGTATTAAATTAAAAAATGTTTGCTATTTAACCAAAAAAATATACCGATACTTGTGTACAAAACGTACTTTTCTAACGTGTTCGTTATAGTACGGAAGGCTTTATTTAGGTGACAACTCACATAAAAAGACTCAGTTTTAGAGTTCCCGTCTATAAAAGCAATTTGTAATGCGTGCTACTTTGGTTTTCTCATGGATGCCATTGTCAGAACTGGACCAAATTGACATGGGACCACACTGGAAGCACCAGCTTTCAAATAAAAAAAGAATCATCAAAATCGGTTCACCCAGTCGAAAGTTCTAAGGTAACAAACGTAAAAAAAACCTCGTTTTTTGAAGTCGGTTAAAAGTTGAATAATGAAAACTTACTCAAGCATGTCTAACACAGGGTCAACCTACGGGTTAACCAGTTTTCAAATTATTTGCCTCAAAAACTAATCAAATCGAAGTTAATTGAAAAACAATTTGGCGAAGCTATACCGAGCCCCCAGCCGTCCTTCGATTTATTTACGAAGCACCCATATCGAAAATGTAGGGTTAACGGAAAAAGTACGGGGGCGTGAGCAACGAATGTTTCCGTTACATTAAGCTTTAGGCGACAGGGGCTCTACTTGTAGGGGCAGCAAAAAATGCCAAGTTAATGTTATTGCTTTTATTATTTTACATAAATTGAATTAGATATTCCGCTATGTTTACGATCCATGTAGTATATACGATCCATAGTAGTAAGTGCTATCTGTAATGTGAGTAGCAAAAAAAGCTTCTTGGAAGTTTCTTGCCGCTTCTTCTTCCAAGACTTCTCACGGTAGGGATTTGTTGAAGCGATGGCGTAGATTGACTTTCGAAAAGTGTTTGTAAAAACCAACTTCTAATAAATTTCATTTCATTCATTTCATTTAATTCATTTCTTCATGGGTCCAAACTGAATATATTTCAACTATGATAATAGTTTTGACTAATGACTGTAATGAGTAGATAAGAAATGAGTTTGTATCCAACCGGAGAAAATATTAAAGCCTTATAAAAATACTAGACGGCCTTGGGTGTTACTTAAACTCTATGATTGCGTGTCCGACACAGGGAGTCCAGTGTGGGAGCACGTGAGTGCTTTATATTACACAACCTGTCAAATGAATAGCCTAAATTTTTTATCTTACCGGCTGAAATGGATCTAGCATATTACTCGTATTTTTCGGTTCATTGAAGATAAACTTGCCAAGAAAGCGGCTACAAAATTAATTGCGGTCTAAAGAGATTTTAATCAAAAAATGTTTCAAGTATATAAAACCAATGCTATAAAATATCTTAGGTAGTAGACATGTTTCCATCAAACCGCAACTCGAAGAATCCTAGTGTAGCTTGATGAATGTGTGGGACTGTATATGACTTAGATATTTCGTTCTAAGTACATACTATTCAAATATTTTAATTCGAACATTTAACATCTATTCGTCTCGTCTCATCGTCAACAGAAACAGAATTAAAATGGAAACTAAACACGTAGTTTAGTTGTTTTTGCTGACCGTCCGCTGTATAACACGTCATTGTCGAGCCCCGCAGTCATTTTCCACCATGCGTACGAACGTACATCGAACCGATTTACATGGCAATTTCATTACGTGGAACGGGGTCACGCCTTCGACCGACGCCGTACTTCTATAGAAAGCTTGGGACACTAAGGCTGAGATGTTTAGACGATACTTAGCCTTAGCTCAGACTTTACTTACGAAAAACTTGACTTTGCAAAGACTGCGATTTGCCATTGCTGTCATCTATCTGTTTGTTAATACGAAAAAATTAAATGTCTTAGAAACCGACTAATATCAAGGTTCATTTGGGACCATTATTTTTGTTCGGATAATAGCCAAAATTTTTGGTTGCTCAGCTCTTACTCAGCCAAGTCAAAGATCGCTTCAAAAATACGAACGCTGTCTTAAGTCACAGTAAAGTCTGAGCTAAGGATAAGTATCGTCTATCATCTCATCACATCTCAGCCTAACGCTACAGACTGTTAAAGGTGGCATGTGAATTTTATTTCCGAATACTTTATGACGCTTTATGTCTGTCTGTGTCTCGCGGTGGGCTCGGACATACACACACACCGACTGACTCCGTAGCGTAATGGTAATGACCCTGCCTGCGAAGTGAGGGGTCCTGGGTTCGACGCCCGGCCGGGGCAAACATAAATGACATACAAATGTTGATTATCTGGTCGTGGCTGTTAGTGGTGTGTTATCTGTGATTCCGTGTATTTTTGTCCGTGTCCGTAGTTATAACACCCACGACGCAGGGAATCCTAGTGCGGGGATGTGAGTGTGAAAGCGTGTATTATTTACTACGCGAGAGCTAAAATTTTTTTGCCACATAAAAATGTGTGGTGTCTAGAATCGAACCCAGGAGGGTGTTTTGCAGGTTGACAACAAACTGGGCTACGGGGTCGTTACGCAAACCTCCTGAAGTAACCACGTGATGAATGGAAAAGCCAGGATAAAATAAAAAAAAAATACTATATACCTAGCGATAAAAATACAGTATTTTTTGTACCGTACAATTTTCTTCATTTAATTGATAGTGACAAGATCTATTTCCTCGGCAGGGCGTAGTTACCAGAAAATACAAAAACCCAAAACCTCAATAAAGTCTACTAATAATAGTTGTAGTACAAGCAACCCCAGTTGAAGTCGTAATTAGCATAACCAAGTAAGTAATACCGATACCATCGCCGCTTGAGTTCCACGTTATTAACGTATTTAGGTCATAAAATATTCAACGTTTTTAGTAAAACTATTTGTACAATTCTATTCGGATTTCACGCAAATGACATTCGACCATTTCCCCCAATGCCGGATGTGGAGTTCGGTAATGGTTTAGCTGGAGTTATGTAGCCGGAGTTTGGAAAGTTTATTTATACTATTTCATTGTTATTATATTATTAATTTAACAATAATTTTATTAATGATTAATAAAGCCGCCCTTGCTTCGCTTCGGGTAGCTTTTTCCGTAAGTTTATAAATAAGTAAGTCAACAATGAAACCAACGTTTATTTAAGACGGAATTCTTTAAATAAATATATACTTTTCATTAATTTGTAACTCAATTGAAATAAGACAAACTCAAGTCAACAACATTGAAAACTGCGGGGTCTATTGCAGGAATAAAGATGCCCAATAATAAATTTTCTCACAAATTTTCAACGTACAGACATCAATAAGTGATAATTTTACTATACGTAAGTAAAAAATGGTAAGTGGTGACCGTCGCTCGCGTCATCACCAACACCAAACGCATTACCGATACTTGCCTGGCTGAAAGAAACTAGAATTTCAACTGAAGTGCGACATCTCTGTGTGTAATTACAGTTGGAGTTGGCTGAATGGGGCGGAATAGGATTTCTATAAAAGTGTTTAGCTGAGCGCCAATTTCTAAAAGTGTTTAGCTGAGCGCCAAGTGAACGACTGAACGTGTCTGCAGTGTTTGCACGCGGTAATGATGTTTGTTGCAGGCGCCGACGTCAAGGGTTACGTTTTAGTTAACGTAAACACTTTATCTATCTATATAAGTTAGAATTTTCTTTCATGAAATTGTATCCCAGCTTGTGGTCTTGGACATGAGTGTTCCCATGACAGTAACTCGTATTCTCTATGGATAGCCTATACCTTATTATGCTGGATTCTTTGAATTGATATATCTTTTTTACCTTACAAGTGTTTGAAATAAATATAAAAAATAATTGCAAACTTAACTTATCGCAGATTATGCTCATTTTACAATGATATGTACTCACGATTATTTATTGTCCTGTCAAAAGTTCAGCGTACAATTTTTTCCATTTTTTTTTACCTTAAATAAGATCAAGTCCAAGATGTTGTACGCACTACCTTACGAGTATAAAAGCCTATTCTTTATCCTCTTGAAGACTCTCACATCATAGACAGGCGGAAACACCGACGCGGGCAAGCTATCCCAGTCAGTGAGTAATGCGAAGCATTACGCACTTTGAAGGACGACCCAAACTGTATCATGTTACTGATGCACGTATTTTTTTATTTTATCGTGAGTAACCGTGTAGTGAGAATCAAAAGTAGTAGTAGACATATTAACGTGACGTTAAATAAGTAAGACATCGGTCAGTAAGGAGTAGTGGACACTCGGTATAGTTTTTATGCATAACTCGGAACTTGACGACAACTTTTAATTGTAACGGCGCTACTGCCAGCGGATAACTATGCTCGTTATAATAATTAATAAAAGGAATTATTTAGTTTTATTTATACTTGCTACGTGGGACAAGAAATACTATTCGTTCGGAAATAGAATATGATTAAATATGAATGAAGCGCTCATAGCCCGGCGACTTGCGTCGATCTCAAGTGATCGACAAAGTTAAGCAACAGCGGGCGCGGTTGGTAGTTGGATGGGTGACCGCTAGTGGCAAAATTTCTTGAGCGCTTCCGTGCTTCGGAGGGCACGTAAAGCCGTCGGTCCCGGTTGTTACCATTTGGTAGCAGTCGTTAAGCCATGTCGGATACCTTCGGGTGGCTTAAAAATTTCTGACACTTGGGATGGCCACTAACCCCTCCACCAATCCGCACTGGAGCAGCGTGGTGGAGTATGCACGGGTCTCTCCTCAGGTATGAGGAGAGACCCGTGCTTAGTAGTGGGCCATCAATGGGTTGAAGCCAAATATGAATGTTAGTTGGGTTGTACCCCTCACATCGTCAGAGAAGGCGAAGATAAAACAGAAGTTGGTAAATATAATCAGGTTTCCGTTCCTGCTCTGGTTTCCTAACCGCTAACTATTTTGAATCCGTTTTTATTAATGTTTTGTAGTAAACTTGAAGTAGTAGAACATTAGTGTTCGTTTTATTTCAATCGTTTTACAAACATAAAGATTTCAAATTAAATAATTCCGTCAAGAAATTTCCATTTAAAATGAAACGTTCCGAAGCAAAGCGAAGGGTTAGAGCGTAAAATAATAATTTGAGATTAAGACTAAATAATTAAGATTATAATTAATTAGAATTTTTAGATCTCTCTCTTCTCTCGAACACTATCAATAAAACAAAAAACTCTATGCAAGTCGTGACAAGTTTTATAATTAAGGGCGGTGTCCTCCCACTAGCGTGACTCAGGACAACTTTGACAACTTTGTGAAAACTTTAAAACTAAGAACGACGTTGCATAATTTAATTTTAAAATACCGCCATAATAACTCTTCAGGTAATCATAATTACCACGTAATGGAAGCTTTTATCGCTTAACTTTATAACAGCCATGTTTTAAACTTTAATCACGTATTTAATTCTCCTGTAAACCTTCCGATGTGCCTAAACTTATAATTATAACCATAATCTATATATCTTAATATATAAAATTGCTTTTTTTAATTGCCTCGGGGTAGGAAATAAAGATAATTCATAATTTAGAAATAAAAAAATCAAAATGTGTGCAATTCACACGTGCTAGAAGTGAAACTTCAAAAAATATTTTGGTTAGATGAATATTTCAATATTTTAATAATTGATCATAAATATTGTTTTAGCGCTGCAGCGAACTATAGTTCCAACTATGTTCCTATCTCATTTTCTCCCACGTTAAAATGTGTCTGTGTCTCTTTCGTTTCCGTTTCGTTCCACTTTCGCGTCATTTCCGTTTCATCGAATTCTAATTCACAACGATACTAAAGAAGTTCTCACTTAAAAATGCTATTTTTTCCGTAATAATAATGATTAGAGACTACTTTTATTCTTTATGGTTCCGATGTAGTTGAAGCGCTCGTAGTCCAGTAGCTTGTGATACTAATCATAGGTGATCGACTGAGTTAACCAGCTGCGGGTGTGGTCGGTAGGTAGACGGGTTACTGCTAGTGACTTTCTTGAGCGCTTCTGTGCTTTGGAAGGCACATTGAGCCATCTCTCCCGATTGTTATTGTTAGATAGCAGTCGTTAGGATGTGTTGGAAGGCATCATAAAATTTTAGACATTTTGATTGACCACTGACATCTCTATTAAATCGTCTTTTTCCTCTGCCAAACTGCTTTGAGCTTAGTATTGAGTTAAAACCAGTTCACCTTTGATTTTGGCTTAAAATCTGGCTAATGGTACTTTAAGTATAAGTTACACTTCACCCATAGAAATTTAGGCCGACAACAATTGTGTAAAGAAGATCTAAGTCGATTTAATTTTTTATTAAAAATATTAAAATAAGTCGTCTATCACTGAAAGTTTATAAGCAAATCACGTAGCAAACTGCCTCCTAATTGCTAGACGACGATCGCTCCCCGACGTAATACTTATAATGGAATCGTCCAGTCTCGTGTTAACAGCCTCTTTGATGGTAAATTGCTGCACAAATTGTATTATAAAGTGTAATGAACTGTACCAACGCCACACTGCACTTCACTAAATACGATACATACACAAATTCACATTCAAAATCATTTATTCATGTACCTAGGTATTTTATTAATACAGTTTGTACGTTAATAATAATCGATTTCAAAAAATGGAGGAGGTTGTTAGCACTCCTTCATTTATTAACCAATTTGGACAATTTCTTTCTTGGTTGCGAGGATATACCTACTTCACATTTCGTCCCTTTTTTGATCCAGTTCCGATAATAACCATGAGTAATTTTGAGAACTAAGTAATAAAATATTTTAGGCACGCCTGTCACGATTTTAATATTTTCAGTCAATTGTAATATTGTAGTCCAATGTAAAATATTGCGAGAATGAGATGATGGGTTCTGGAACTAGAGCACTCTTTAGAAAGATATTTGTTGTTGCTAACATTAAAATTACAAAACCAGTTCATAATAGATTTTTTTAGTCACTTTACTTATTAGACCGATCTACAACAGCAGACTTACCCAAAAATCTGTAGAGCCGAGGTTGCGTTAAATAAAGTTCCGTCAAAAGCTCAGGAAATCGTCACGTCGCTCCCAGTAACTACTTCGGCTGGGAGTGACAAACATTATTAACGCCCCGCAAACACTCCACCGAAGTGCTCACTCAATGACCGCGATTGATACAAATAAAACGGTCCGTGGAAGGAGTTTGTACGAGTCGTCTGCAGTACGACCACACCTTTAGTTTTCGTTGAACTGTTTTGTTACGTTAAGTTTCTTTTACTCACACATACACATGTACATACGTATAGAAGAAGACAAAAGTGATATTTATGTTAAATTACTCATACAATTATAAATCTAGACAGGCTTTCCGAAAAGTTATTAATTATATTAATGACTTTACTGATACCTTAACCCCATCACCTGAACCATCACAAGTCATATACATAACACTAGTGATACCTGTGCCGTGGGCGCAAAACACAGAGACAAAACTAGACCGAGAATAAAAGTTTAAACTTGTGATTCACCGCCTTACTGGGAATCAAACCCAGGACCCTACAAACAGCGCACCGCAGGGTTACCGTCGCGCCAAACGGGTCGTGAATAATATAGTCAATAGTGTTCGAAACTTTTCTAGTAGCATGGAAGCGTCGTCTGCCAAGACAGGACTTTCTTCTTCACCCTTTCTCAAAAGTACTTTTAATGAAATCGGCTAGTATCACTGGCTGCCCCGGTCGCGTTGTCCCCGTTTACCCCGGCGTCCCCGCCCGTATAACAGGCCCTTTGACGGCGAATTGTAGCGCAAATGCTATTAGCGACGGAGCGGAGTCCGCCGCAGTTAATAGCTCGCTACATAGTTTAAAACATACGAGTGCCTTTAAGTTTTTATTAGGACGAGCGAAGGGAGCCCTGTCACTATCCCACAACCAGAGCATTTTGTGGTATACTTTACTGAAAAACTATCGTGCCTTTAGATTCGTGCTTTAACATAGTAATTTAACTTCATATCCAGATGTCGTGTCTGTCAAAAATAAAATTTAATAATTATTAAAAAATGAACATTAACAATTTTGTAATCATTGGATAAAATGTTATTGTACTTCTAACGCCGTCTGTTACAAAACCAAACAGTTAACATCGCTGCAACTGCGCTGTAGATAATCTACTTAATATTAAATAAAATAACGGCGGAGTTTTGGTGGAAAAGGGACAATGTCAAATAGCTCTTAAAATTATGACCCGTTAGAAAAACTACGCGAGCCCTCACAAAGCTCAGCTTTTTCCTAGCGTAAATAAATAGCCGGCTAATGGGCAAAGGAGTAATGATGGTAATTGGTCATTGTCGCCTATATAATCAGTAACACCAAAGGCTTCAAAGATTCGTTGTCAAAAAAGAAGATGAGTCAAAGAAGAAGAAGAGTCGTTTACAATGTTGACCGACTCGATTACAATGGTGATAGCTAGTCAGTTAGGCTCCATGGGATGTTAGTAGTAATAAGTCAAAATTTAAACGATTTATACCTTGGCAATGAAGTTGCATTTGGTAATGAATTGTTGAGTAATCTACAATTGTTAATCTAATACCTTTTTATATTCAACCATGTGTTGTTAAGTGGCCGTGTAGTGACGTTATATGTGCGGCTTAAAGTAATTAATTAAAAATGTTACCTAATCTTAGTTTTATACATAACACAAAAACCTGGTCTCACTTCGCTTCAGGAAACCCATGCCTTGGTTCGCAGTCGACGTAATTTACTTGTAACGGTTGTGTCGCGGGAACAAATACATTTTTCAGGATTTTTTAACACATTTCTTGACCCACAATATAAATTACAAATATGCCAAGTTACATGACTTTGTTCTGTGGTTGACATTATGTCGATAATAAAGGCTATTTATATTTCCATTTTTCATAACATTTTCGAAAAGTATTGCATACAAACAGTCGTAGATTGAAAAAAAAATGTTATGGTGTCTATATAGAACACCCAATCAACCAAGATCAACCCCCTTTAGAGATATCTTAATTATAATTTATTATAACGAGTAATATAAACAGGCAGGTAAAACATTTTGATGGTTTAATATCTTAAACGTAAAGAAGTTGCGCAATATAAAAAGCGAATTAAGATTAATATTCCGCTTCACGAAATGAAAGTTTAAACTTAACAAAAGTGATTCTAATAAACCTCCCAACAAAAGAACCCGGCGGCTATCTTCAAACCACTTAAATACATTCGCGGGGTTTAATTAAAAATGTCTAAATAGAGTTCTTTAAATAAATCCCGGCCGATAAAAATGACCCGGGGTTATGAGGGTTGCGTGTTAATCTACCCGCTCGTTAATTCGGCCACGTAAGGGCAGACCCACTCTCTATACAAACGGAAGGGCTGAGAAGCTCAACGTTTACCGGCCACAGTTGACTTGAATTACTGGACACTTTGAATAAGTGTTGAGGCGTGATGTATAAGGCGACCTAGATTTATTTTGTTGTAAATCTTTTTTTTTCAGCTTAGTGACCCAGAAATAACCTGTGTCGTCGCTCGCTGTCGAGGTAATGTGATCTGTTTGAGTAGAAGACTGGTTAAGTTTTGACATTTGGTACCACAATTCGATTTACTTTCATCATCGCAACCAATAACTGTCTTTCATTCTTCAGTTCAACTTCTGCCCAAGACAGACAGTCCTTTGCCAATTATACTGTACTTAGATGAATATTTAAAATTGATGTGATAAGTTTATTGTACTTATTGATTTTTTTATGAGGGAAGGCACCGGTGTTTTTATAAGAGATCCTGGGACCTCCCCATATGAAATTGATCTATAACGCCGACTACTACTATCTACTATACTACTATCAGTTCGATTAGTAAGTCAATACAGAAAAAAATGGATCGTTATCCAAAGTAAAGGATAGATATAATAAGTTCTAGAAACGGTTACGGTGACAATACATATAAACGTAGTAGGAAGGTTTAATTTGTCATCAATTAATATTTCAAACAATACGTTCAAATGTTATATTATGTTTCGTTTACGCGGAAAAAATAACACGTAACACAAGCCGCCTAACAATTTTTTGTGCCGGAAATTCGACGAAAAATTCATTTTGGGAATAGAGGCGGACTCATTGAGCGCGTGCAGTTGACAATGGTGGCGAGTCGAGCGTGCGTGAAATTGCGAGCGCATATTTCGAGTGCTCACGGAATTGGGGACTTGACAAATTTGATATAAACAACATTTCAGAAACGTGCAGAAACGTAATTTGGTTAAGATTTTAATTTGCTTTTGATTCGCTTATTAAAATATAATTTATTAAATTCAGACGTGCCTAAAGTTTTGCAAATTCTAATTAATAACGAACCTAAGTATTAGTTTTTGTATACAATACAATGTCGCCCGGGGTAGTGCCGCCGCTCAATTTAACAACAATTGTGTTCTCGTTGTAAAGATGTGGATCCGGTTACACTTTTTCAGAAGCTACCTACATACTTCTCTAGGGTAGCAACACATCTGTGACGGAATTAGAACGAGACGCTGACTAACTGGATTATTACTAACAACAAATAACAAAACATAAAATCCCTGCCCTACTAACAAACTAACCAACTAAAGTTCGTTTGCTGCCGCCGTCTGAGGCGTGCGCCAAGACTCTTTGGGTCACGCCAAAGGAGCCAGTAACTATGTAATATTTTTTACTAAACATATAAAAAGTATACCGGTTTATCATAAAAATTGGCGTAGAACAAACAGGTTCATTTGCCACCGCGCGGAGTGCCGCAGCGCTCCAGTGCGCTTGACACCAAAACTGCCCGCGTTCATTATGAGCTCTCGTGTACACGGTGAGTGCTTGTAAATCGTGTATACGAACAATACTATTATATATTTTATTCAATGCTTTTCTATTCTTATTACCGGTTGGTAATTACGCGTGCTAGTGTTGTACAAAAGAGTTAATTAGATTGTTAAAGTGGGTATAACCACAATTTTTAATGACAATGTCTGAAGCATACACTATTATTACATACTAATAAGTGACTTCATTCGCTTCGAAATCTTCAATAAATTAAAATATTAATAGATTAAAATAAACCAAACACTAAATGTTACCAAAGTTTTACTCAGAAAACTGTATCCAAATATTATAGATTCAGCTGTTTCTGAGATGATAAAGAACAAATCTACAAACCAACTGACAAACAAACAAATTCTAAAAAAACATTGCTGGTACCTGAATACCGTCAATACCGTTCTCAAAAATCATCCATGCACAGACGATCTGTTACAGTTTAATTCGTATAGCTAAAACAGAATCAATACCTCGTATGTACGGGCCCTAACATTCATACGTGAAATCTGTCTTTGAAATTCCGCGCACATTTCGAGTGGTCATGAAATTACCAACATGTCGGCTCGCACGAATCAAACGTCGCGCGGAGGGTCGCTTGACCCCGATAACGGCTCGAGACTCGAGAGCTGCCGTGTTGTAATGTTGTAATAACTTACATTTTCATTAGGTTATGAGGCTTAACCGTGTCACGAATCAGGGTTGTAAAGTTTAAGGGATTTCAATACCCTAAAGAGCAGAAGGAAAAGACGAAGACGATAGAAGAAGTATTTTCTCGCTCCGTGCATCTCGTATCGTGAACTGTCTAAATGTTTCCATTGACCGAATGAATGAAGGAATTAGCAGCACCGCAGCAGGATGTTCGTGGGCTGTCTCTGGAGCAGAAGATCCACCTGATAGCTGGTGGTCACCGCCAACCGTTGACATCAGTAGTATTAAAGGCATCACTTATGTGTTGTTAGCCGAAAGAAGTCTGGGCGTATCTTATCCCAAGAAAGAAGAAAGAAGAAAGAAGAAAGAAGAAAGAAGAAAGAAGAAAGAAGAAAGAAGAAAGAAGAAAGAAGAAAGAAGAAAGAAGAAAGAAGAAAGAAGAAAGAAGAAAGAAGAAAGAAGAAGAAAGAAGAAAGAAATGGTTTGTCAGTTTTAGGATACCAAGATCAAACTGCAGTCTTATCCTACCTTATCCCTGATCTCCTGGCGCATCTTCTCTCGCTCCTCCTCCATCTTGCGGTGTTTCTCCTTGCGCCGCTCCTCGGCCTCGCGGATGGCCTCCTGCCGCTCGCGTTCCGCTTCTTCCTCCTTCTCCTTATCATCGCTGTCGTCGCCGTCACCACCAACCGCCCCTGCACCAAGAGAGACACATTTGTTAATTACAATTCGACTTCCAAACAACGCACCACAACCAGTGTAGACTTAACTTAACATGACTTTGCACAGGGACTACCTTAGAGCCTTAGAGCTTGGAGATTTTGAAAATTCATTCCCTGAAAGGGCAATAAAGGGAAAAGTGTGTATGTAAATCAAAGGCAATAACGTATGATTTTAAACCTAACTAATTGCGGATTGTACACATTTTAGTGTGATACTCACGATATGTATTTTGTACTAAATTATTAATATGATTAAATAAATAAATAACGTTACACACTCATAGCCCCACACTAGTATTCCTTGTGTCGTGGGTGCCATGGAAAACACACAAGACTAGAACACACACCCAGACCAAGAACAGAAATTTACACTCATCATAAAAATTTCCGCCTCGCTGGGAATCGAAGCCAGGACCCTTTGAACGGTGGTCCAGCATTGTAACCATTACACCATACGGGTCGTCAAGTGGTCCGCAGCGCACATGACAAATAACGATAGTGAGTGTTTTTAATTTATCTTTTTTAATCTCCTACTTAATGGAGGCACGAATACATAATTATGTTCTCATATTCATTATCACCGTTAGATCTCTTATTATCCTTATGACATATTGAGCCGGGATACGATTTACGTGGTGTAATAAATTTTGTGTCGAGGGGGATGTTTATGATATCTTTTATGACATGCGGGAGCAAAGTGAGATGAAACCCACTTCATATTAAAAGAATACGTGCCTACACTTGCACGTCTGTAATGAACCTCAAATATAATAACTAGCGATGAGCGATAGAAGTTATTTCCTAAACGTGTGTCCTTGTTTGTTATTTCCATTATTTCTGAGCGATAACGAACTCTCTAGAAAATATTGTCCTTAGAAGTTTACCGTCTCATTACCTGGAACTGATTACGAGTCAAAATGTTTAACATTGACTTCGGAGAAGCGTTTGTGAACCAATCTATCTTCTATAATATAAAAGGAGAAGCTGACTGACTGACATATCAACGCAGAGCCTAAACTATAAGGGTTAGAAACTTGAAATTAATTACAATATGATTATTATTAGCTTACCTGTTAATGCCAACAACACCTTTACAACAGCTGTATACACAGAAAATACTCAACAACACAACGTAAACGAATGAAGAGGCTTATGAGGTTATTAACTACTTGAACCACAACGCGAGGATAAGGTTGTATACCTATAACTAAATTTACATCCCCACATAAATTCCACGTGAAATATGAATTCGGCCTCCTTAACTATATAACAAAATTATTCGGGGCAGATAAAACTAATGATGGTTAGGACAGTTAAGTAATATATTATCTCTACGTCGTTTCTGAATGTAGCTACAACCGCAGGTGGACGGGACGGTAGATGGATAATTGGATTAGCCAATCCACCATCTATACGGAGATTGGATCTAGGTCAAGTTAGAATAGCAACAGAATGTTGTTTTACACAATATAGTTTTTTTCTCTTATACCAAGATAATTGTTAGAGTGTGCTTTACGTTAGGTAATTTATATCTTTCTATCCGTGTTACAGTCGCAGTGTCGAAGAGCAAGGTCCCTTCCTATTCGGTTCGTTATGCCTTTAATTGCTGATGTCTGGTCGAAGGACTGCTCATCACCAGGGGATTATCTGTTCGCTTGTCTACTAGTAACATTTCGCTTTTAAATTACTTATTCATTCATAACATTTCTATTTGCACCTACTGGGAAAAATAGTTGATGAATTAAAGATAATAATTTAACACATATGATTGTTTTTTTTATAATTAATTAAAATTCAGCATTATTGCTACTGTTGTAGTTACGGCAACCACAGTAAACAGCCAAAGCGAAACTCGGGTTAGCCAGTAACCACAAAGAACCCTCTGGTGTTAAAGCTATGTCTAATTAAACAAGTTTAACATATAACAAAGAAATGCATTCAGAAATTCAATCTGTTTGCAGACTTAGCGGCCCGCGGCGGCCCGCTCGCCCAGCGCCCCCTTACGTCAATCTGAGCATTCGCTTGCCACATGTGCTTAGTCGTTTCCATTTAAATCCCAGCGACTGTAGAATAATGCTGTTATCTGTCATCCGATTATTTCCTTATTTATCTGCAGTTATTCGAATTCTATTTTTAAAATTGCGTTCATAGGTAGGTGCCTTTCCCTTTAAGGGTAGAATCTTATAAAATGTCATTGGGTAGAATGATACAATCCGTTCATAGCCGACGTCTGCTACTTATAAACAACGACCTTATCGAATTTCATCTTCGTAGGTCAAGTGATATAGGTATCATATCATTAATGATATATCACGTAAGATTGGCCGCAATATAAGGTAAGTTTGGGGTAGCATTTAATTTTGGTGTTTGTGTTATTTAAATACGTTTACAAATAAAAAAGTTATGGGCATTTAAAGATTCCCGTTTAAACATTTTGTCAAGTGTGGGTACTAGGCATAGGTCATACGAAGCGAGGGCGTGTGCTCGGTTTCAAATAAAATTTGTATTTATATTGAAGGCCTCATTTATATAAAAATAATATACGAGTTAAAAACTTTGTTGAATAAGTAATTTAATTTCCCGTTTTATATAAATGAATGCGACTTCTTTAAATTTTTAAGCTTCGGTGAGCTTTCTCTTATGCGGAATGAAAGAAAGTTTTTGTTTAAAATAGAAAAGCATTGAAATATTTGAATGTTTATAGTATTGCGAAGAATATTCTTCGTAGTTCTTCAGAATATATTTTTGACAATAAAAGTAAGAAAAAAACATTGTTATACATTTAAAATGATTATAATATACCAGCAAATTTACGTTTCTATATAAAAGTCAATGTAGATAAGAACCCTATAGAATAAAATAAAGTTTAAAGTAGGTATTTAAATATTACATCTGTAAATAGTTGTGCAATATCAAAATACAAAATAATAATAGTATTTAATTAAAACATAACTTCAATAATACGAGATAGAATTTTAAATTGGAATATATTTATTCCGTAAATACCGCAGAGTTAAGCCCCGATCCTCGCTAAACGGTTCCCTAAAAATGCGATCCAATATTCAAAGTCATTAAGTGGTGAGCAATGGCGAAACAATGCAGACTCATTTCCATCGACACACACGCCAGGCATGCGCCGCGTTTAACGGAATAATTCTATGACACGCCAACTCAATTTATTGTCTGCCCCTCAATAACATCCACCATTACGAAAAAGGATCTCAAACGCGCTCCATCCAATTCAATTATTAATTGATAGGGACGTGCCTCTGACAGAATGATAATTTCCAACTGGAGTTTTCCATTTCTTTTCCAAGTCGAGTTCTCCATGTCTTTTCCAACTGGAGTTTTCCATTTCTTTCCTCTCTCGATAATTTCCATTCCGCTCGAGTTGACGTCGCGTCTTTAATCAACGTTTCCGTGTGTTTGACCTCCTGAATTTTTGTAATCGTGAATATTTATAGCGGAATTTGAATTGTAATAGACTTTTGAATAAGTTTTTTAATAACTTTGCAACAGATTGTTTTTGTTATGAATTTTGAAGGCTCAGGATATTGATTAGTGAAGTCGCTCCGGTGTCTGTTTATTTTACGATACTAATACAAAAGTTGCTACGAGTTGTCGATATTAATTATGAAAATAAGACAATGAGTAAGCGTATTGACAAAATACATTTAAATGTATGTATGTATTATATGTTTATATATATGTTATTATATATGTATGTATGTAGTTATATTTATCCGTTTCTCTCTGGTTCAACTTAGAACTGCGAACAATAATCTGTCTTTTACTGTACTCTTCACTACAAGGAGCAAAAGAGAAGTACTCTTTTGACACGCAAAGTTTATTAGCACAATGATCAGGGCGCGAAGTTGTACCAAACAAACAAACTCACTTTCAAAATTATAAATTAGTGTAGATTATGGGTTAACTTCAAATTGTATAATGATATTAGGATTCGTGTGTTTGAACGAGTTCGCCCGGGGTATTATCACTAACAGTCTCTGCCCCAGTTCTCATACATATCTACTAACGAACTAACCAACTAACGTTATTAATAATACTCAACTAACCATCCTCGTCCCGATTTCATGTTGGCCACAGTTCTCATGGGCGGCAGCTGTGGTGCTGTATGCTCGATTGCTATATGAAGTCCATAAAAACACCTAGATACAGAGATAGATTTCACAGTAGCATAAAGGGCATAAAGGTAAAAAAAATATATGATATTCCACGGCACATTCAGCGAAAGTTATTGGAATTGAGCTGAAACACAAGAACACCAAACTACATCGGAGACGCAACCACACGGAACCGAGTTGGAGGAAATTGAATGATCCAAATTGGAGGCAGCGAGTCTAACTTCAAGTCTGGGGCATAACTTAATTACGGCGGGGAAGCCGCACCAGCGAGGCAGTCGCGTTGTACTGCGTTTAATTGGGTTGCGGGATCTGTTAACTGAATTAAGACTTCAAAAGGTGGTCAGCGTGTGTTCCAGGAACTTGAGGATCAGGCGTTGCTTGGCGGGTTCAATCGCCGACGTCGGAATTTCAAAATTAACATTTCTTATTTTTAACCCGCGACGCAAAAAAGGGTTTTATAAGTATGACGTATCTGTGTATCTGTGTGTCTGTGATTGGCATCCTAAACGAGTGGACCAATTTAGCTTTTTTGAAGTGAAAACTTCTTTAGCATCGTTGTGATTTGAAAGTCGATGAAACGGAAATGACGCGAAAAAGCGACAGTAAAAAGAGACAGGCACATTTTAACGTGGGAGAAAATGAGATAAGAAGCATTATCCCCTTGCGTGATCCAAGGTCGGGGTCCTAGAGCAATAACTTTCTTTACTTTTATTCTTATATTTCCTTGTTGATTAACGCTACTTAATACGCATGTACATACGTACCTAATACTTGATTTAAATAAAATTTCACCCGATAGTAAATCAAGTAGTTTAATTATAAACGCTGTAGCATTCTGACTTAGTAAAATCCTATTAGGTCTTCACATGAAGTACACCCAGACTGCAATATTAACATGGGCTAGCTCCGGTCCTTGTCGGTACGTGTTTTTTACTATTGAAAAATTCTAAATACACACCGCCGCATTGGAATTCCCTAATTCACGGGTGTGAGATACAAATAAGACATCGTAAACCTTTATGTCATTTAAATGTCATTCGGGAACACACCCGGGACCCCACACTCAGCAGAATCACTACCAACTAGCTACGGGGGCTGTCACGCCGCTACGAATGTCTTATGCGTGTCGACAACTATAAAATTACGTTGTTGGACGTCACTAGCCTGGTACGGCACTACGCGGTTTCACCTAGAGCCGTAGGGCCGACGGCACATGTCTAAAAATAGACTGATCAATATCTAGCCTACTTTGCGGTCGTCACTTATACCTTCGTACACAAATCTAAACGTACATAACAAGTTGGCAACAAATACGAACGTAAATATTTCCGTACAAATATAGCTTCAACCCTTTATCGCCCCCCTACAGGGCATGATTCTCTCGTCATAACTGAGGAGACTGCATGCTATATCATATTGCCACAGTCGAGAACAGAATAGAAAACTCAAATATTTAGGTTTCTTTACAACATTTACCTTCTCCTAAGAAGGTAAATTTTACATTACTTAATGGAAATACGTAAATAATATTGCAAAATTCGTGGAGGGTTCGTACACGGGATTCTCATGTGGGAGACCGTCCGCACCTCACATGTGTCGTAGGAAAGCGAGATTAGACCAAATCTCTAAGAGAAGTTATCAATTCACGGTAATGAAATAAAACTGAAATAGGAACCCCACGTTCCAGGGTCCCGTCGACCTCAGTTAGCAACCCCTTTCACCCTGGTTCACCCTACCCTGATTTTCGTGTACTCACTATAGAGTGTGCGATTTCGAATGAAATGAAACGAAGTAAAAAATAATGCTTACTAAAAGTGATAAAATTTAAATTGTAAATGTCCTGAAAACTTTTGATTTTCGATAAATGAACTGCACTCAGATTTTCACAAAAAAATTATGGATATGATTTGTCCGCGGACGCTAGACATGACGCCAATAAATAATCAATATTGGTACCTCAATATTAGTGAATATTAAGAGTCGTAAAGGGCGGGGGGGCGGCTCCAGAATTAACTTTACGAGTTTGTTTACGTAACGAGGGCGCAAACAGGCTCGTAAGATCACTTAACGATGATCGAGTCATCGCCAGTTATTAACATCTGGGGTAAACAGCGTACAGTACATGTTTACGGATATTTCGAATTATACGGCCTTAGGGGACGCGGACTGCTTGTAAATGAATTGGTGTTTATTGCATTCTGTTACATCTCTAGGGAACTTTTATTTATCTTACTACTTAATATAATAAATGTGAAAGTTTGGATGTTGGGAGGTTTGTGACTCAATCACGCTAAAATAGTTAAACGTTAAACGAAATTTAGCAAAAATATAGCTTATAAACCGTGTCTCTGTCTTCCGTGTTAAAACCTAACTTAAATGATAGGATTCTTTTACTTCCGGGAAATTAATCGGTTTCCGTGGGATAAAAGATATTCTAAATATTAAATTTGTAAACGTGAGGAATAGGTCTTCCGTAGCGAAGCGACGAAAGGTTTACTAGTCATATTATATAACTATTATTAACAATAATATTACGCTAACATAGTGTTTATTTAGCAAATAATTAATTATAGTTCTATGTAATTTTAACATATCCGTAACTAATATTGATAATAACTAGTATCAAAATAATAAACAATTTAAATTAAGATCTTACTATTTTTAATGTTAATATCTATCCCAAACAGGCGTTTGAAATTTAACTACGTTTATCTTGAATTAGCGTAGAATAACTTGCGGAATTTATAACTGTTAAAATATTCTCGGCGGAAGTTAAAACATGAACAGCGAAGGTCGAACAATGTTCCGGGAACTCGGAGTCCGTTAACTTAACCGCGTTCCAACTTTGTCGTAGCTTTGATCTCCGCTTTCCTTTTCTTTGAACGGTCTCATTATTAGAAGATCTGAACCTTGCGATGTTCTTTAATTGAGTTATTTTACTCTGCAATATTCTTCGGCTAAGATAAGGAAATATGCGAATTACAGAAATGTTATAACATCGTGTTTCGTTGCAGTGTCAGAGAGTAACAAGGCACTGGTCTTTGTAATCAGTGCGTTGGTGATGATTTGGTATTATGAATGTATACATACACACGCTTTGGTTCGCATTTATTATAAGTATTGGGAAGTACTGGAATAAATTGCTAGCGTCAGTGTTTCCGTTCGATTTTAATGTGAATGTCTTCAAATCAGAAGTGTATATGCTTGTAGTAAGCGCGCTTCCCCACCCAAGACTACATCACCACTTACCATCAGGAGGGATCGTAGTCAACCATTAACTTATAACAAATAAAAAATGTCTAACGGTGACCACCACTTACCACCAGGTGGCACGTGCATTCGTTTGTCGTCTGTTTAAATATTCAACGCTCTGTTTACCGACTATACGTAAACAAAATGATGTCTGCATCACCGTGAATGTGGTCGAACTATCCAAACCCCTGCGATTCCCATTAATTCAAATTTTCGATGTGGTTGGGTGTTCTGTGACCACCTATCGCTGTTGGGGTCGCGTCACGTACTGTGGTCATTATATTGAATAGGCATAGCGGACATAACTCTAGTAAATATTTGATCATCAATACAGTATTACCGAGTTAATATTTTCATATTATCGGACGCATTTTTACCTTTATGTAATTTACATCCATATTCCACGTAAGTTAGTTCAAAAGCTTTACAAAATGAATAATTAGAAAATTTAGCAGTTATTATGGGATTCGATGGTTGCATAGAAGCCTTGGAGGGGGTGCATTGTATGCGGTGTGTGTGTGTGTGTGTGTGTGTGTGTGTGTGCAAAGTTAACGAACTAGAAAGCACGCGATACGGCGTGTAAATTGTAGCCCACGGTACGGTGCAAGTTACAAGAATTAGTTGATAGTGATTTGAAACTGAATAGAAATAGTGATAGGCAAGTGGTTTGAACGCTGTACCCCGGAACGGAAGGGGCTTGAGTTCGAAACCTATGCTCACCAGGTTCTCTCGATGTACTACGATATACTATCGCGAACGTAGATCACAAACTACAAATTACATCACGCGTGAAGCGTGCTACCAACAAATGGTATCAAGTCCACATACTATACATAATAATGGCGTCAGGCCGTAGCGTAACGCTTTCAAGTGAGCCGGTGCGTGCACAGCTTATCCTGCACACACTCAAAAACCAGACTGAAGATCCATAGTCCATTCCCGGATTTTCTTTGCCAATCATTCATCGTGAATAGAAGATATATAGATTATAGAATATCAAATTAATTTTAAATAAATAAAACAATTTTATTATAATTGTGTGTAGATTTGAACCGCTATCGCTTTTAACCTACTCCACTGGATTATAAAGCAATGTTCGCATACGTGACCCCAATATTGATTCTGTCGCACTCTGATATAATAAAACGTAGAATTGGTCGTAGGCTTGCTACGTAATGCGACATTCGAGTTATACGTGCTACGGATAATGCTACGAATCATATTATCAATATTGTGGTCGTAGCTTGTTCGCTACGGAGTGCTACGGCTAAATGATCAGTGATATATAAGTATAATTCTATTTTATTATGAGGAGTTTGGTATTTTATTATGCTTATTGATATAATACTATGATTACTTTTTCCTTTCTTTATTTATGCTGTCATAATACTGATAATGATCTGCTTACATCAAAGATTGTCTAGTAGAGAATGTCGTGGTGATTGACCACTTCTTTCTTGGTTAGCATGCATGGTGGTGACCACCTACCAACACGTAACCCGTCTATCACATTATTACAGATTGACGGTGGTAATGATAAAAGCTATAAACAACCTCGCAAAGGTGTAACAGTAAAAACAAGTGGACTTAGCAAATTTATTGGCCTTTGTCTAGCAATAACATTTCTATGATAATAAAATTTAAATTACGATTCGTAGCACTTTCGTAGCCGATAAAATCTCGGAACATTTCGTCGTGGAGCAGAGAGTGCTACACTTAAACACAAATCGTAGAACAGCGCTCTTAGCAAGTAGAATAATCAAATCTTAAATCATATTACAAAGCGCCACTAGAGGGAGCTACGGTGCGCTATGTTGAGTAGTAAATGTATTTGTGTCATTTAAAGAGGTTTGACTGCCAGGATGCTGATATAAAGTAGAGTCAGATTGGCCAGGGTTCCGTACAACGAGATACGATAGCACCTAACAGCTGAATTGGAGTGGATCTGGGATAAGGTAGGCTGGTGCAGAGTCCAGTGATCTCCAAAAAAGGGACTTAACGTTTCGGTTTCGTCCTTACTCGGGTGCACAAGCCGAGGAGGTACATTTGGATACGAGGATGGAAACCACTACTTTTTAGATCCTTTGTGTTACGTTTTATGTCAGAGATGTGAAATATACAGATGAATCTGGAAATATAACATTTCAGAAAATGTCAAAATAAACAAAGTATTAAATCAATTTGATTTACAAAGAAGGAATCCTTCCTGGCTTCAACTAATCCCTGCTATATTTACTTAAAAATATGTGTTATATCTACTGTAATTAGGTATTTTATATTCACAATCTCTAACGTCTCTTGTTGAATTAGGTCTTTAAAATTAATCATAGTTCTGACAAGAAATGTATTAATACAAATCGTAGCAATGTTTCACTGGCTATCTGAGATTGTAAAATCTGCAGCTACCGACCATTTACTAAATAACTGGGGCCGTTGCTCCGCGCCGCTATTCAGGATATGCAAATCTGGGCAATTACTCGCTGCTCCAACTATTTCGAACACGATTTATTGTTATTGCCCGACGGAGTGGGTCGCGGCGCGTCGGTTTACACATTTATCCTTCGGGATTCGTTAAAGTTCTCATCATATTGTAACACTGCCTTAGAAGAAGAGATACACGCAAGAGACACACAATTCAAGTATGAGCACCAATACTGTTGATCCGGCGACACTTTTCTAGAGGCGAAGTCTAGTCCCACGTGTTACCGAATTAAAACGAGACTCTTACTAACAACAACTAACAAAAATGATTATTGTTATTAGTCGCTGTGCTAGTTCTATTACCTACTAACGAACTAACCGACTAACGTTCTAATAGAGTTGGCTAACTGACTAACGATTCTAGTCCCGGTTAATGGTAAGCGTAAGCATTGAATTACTCTTGAAGCGCAATAGAAGAAGCTTAGTAGAAGCCAATTCACTTTTGACTTGAATGTATTACGACACTGGTGTTTTATGACGTAAATCATTTTTGTGTCATTGTACTATGTTGCCCGTAACACACAAGTGCAAGCACTCGAAGTTCGCGTTCCACCGCCTCTTAGCCTGCAACTAGTTTAAGTACAGTGTTCACAAGCAATTACCCGACTTACTGTCGGTTCACACACTGTTCTTGGGCATTGGCACACTCGTAAAGTAGGCTAGAGGAACAAGTTAGCTACCTGAACAATGAGCACATAGAACGTGTAGTTGTGGAATAAGTACTTGTATTGTAGATATATAATCTGTATAAAGCAGTTATAGCCCAATAGTTACACGTTCGACTCCTGAACCGAGGAGCTTGGGTTCGAATCCCGAATGCACCTCTAATTCCGCCAATTTGCACGCACTTGGCCAGCATGGTGAATAACAAAATTTATTATAGAACATTTTTTACATTTTAACAAAGGTAGGCCTTCTTATTCAATCATTTATTATATTGTTATTATTTATATTTATTATTTCTATAAAAATCTATAAAAAGAGCTCTAAAATTATAAACGCCTTTAAAACTGAATTGGTTTGTGTGTTTGTAATTAGAGATTTAAAGAACATTGAGATAAACGTAAAATTGATGTAACGAAATTTATGAGCTCGACTTCTAATTTTAAACGAAAGAAATTGGAATCGAAGCGTTTAACTTTACTTACGACGTCCATAGTAATGTTAAGTCAATATATAAAGTTAATTTTAAACATTTTCGGCCTACTCCCTTTTTGAAAAGTACCCACACTATTTTAACTACCAACGCTACGTTATACTGCATGGAAACAATTAAACACAAAGTAATTCCCTTTGTAAAACTAGTAAAGTAGTCCTCTTGTAGTAACTACTCGGCCTCTACGTGAGTTTGGCTCATGTGCCCACTTTTTGCTTTGTTCTTTGTCGAGGCAACTTCAGTAGTGAGGTCGTGAAATTTAAGTTACTGTGTAAAAGAATATTAAACTTTTCGGTTTGCTTTCAGAACAACTTGTACCTCCTCACCACATTTGTTTTTTATTTTATTCAAACGATAGGGGGTAAGATTGGACAGTTGAATAATAAATATTGAACATTTATGTGCAAATGTTAGCTAGTTGACAGACTATAAATCGTCATAGAAATGTCATTAAAAATTAAAAATTATATCTACAAGACATCTAATAATTATCAAATACATACCTACTTATGTTACGCCATGTTGGATTTAGAATGACGTCACACAGCTAACCATGCATTGTCACCAAAACATAACGTGTATACAAAATTTCAACTCAATCGATTGAAGATATCTGCTTCAAAATTGAGTTGCAAGATTCCACCCGAGCAAACATAGTTACATACATACATACACTGCTAGTTAAATAAAAGCTTTTAATAAATGACGGGATCCAATATTCCCTAAGCTTCAGGGTAAACGTCCTTTGACATGCTGTTCCATTACCTAAAAGCTAACGTTGAATTCATTTTGTTAATTTCAACTGGACCAATCACACCGACAGGAAAGTGAGATACTAAAAGGAACCATATCAGGATTAGACTTTCCAGGCGCAGTTCAGTATAGTCCGAATTAGTTCAGAGACTAAGAATTCCCGTCGGACTGAAACCATAAATTTATCTATTCCTGAAAATAATGCACATGAGCAAATAAATAAATAACGAAACACTCATACTAGCCCCACCCACACTAAGATTCCCTGAGTCGCGGGGCCATATACACACAACCAGATCAAGAACAGAAATTTATACTGTACTGGGAATCGAACCCAGGACCTTTCGAACGGCGGCCTGGCATGGCATGGCCTGACACAGCATAGTAACCATTACGTCATACAGGAATTACCCTACAACTCTCCCTACACTACACTATCTACACTCCAATTTTTACTGTTGGTTGATTTGGAGCCAACTATATCTGGAAGAAAACTATTAAACAATACTTCACGCGATTTGATTCAACACGTACCAATCAATTGAAATTCCTAACAAAACAGCTGTTTGTTTCGCCTAATTGAAATTCAATTCAACTGAATCTAATTTCAATTGGATTGTTGGTTCAGTTCGTTAATGAGTCTCCGATCGGTTTAGGTAAATATTGTGTTTTGATCCAGCGTGATAGTTTATCGAATGATTTTGTTTATGGGTTCAATCAACCAATTGATGAGAATTAAGAGTGTGTTTCTTTACAAGCTTTTATATAACTTGCAATGTATGTTCGGGGTTAAATCTTGCAAGCTTATAAAACTTCATTGCATTGAAACAATTGCAAGCTTTATTAATTCCTCTTACTCTACGGACTTATTTTATGAGCATGACCGAATACTACACTCAAGATTGAGTCCAGTCAAGGGAAATCCTCAACTGTTGACAGCACATTGACTAAATTTATTGCTTTGCATTTATAATTGGTTTAGGATTATAAAAACGTGTTTTTGTGTTTTTAGTGTAATATATTCATTTATTATGGGAATAGTCGACAATCTGGTGGTCTATGGACGTCAGTAAGACTAAAAGGTATCACCGATACGTCATCATAGTAAAGAAATGCTTGAGTTGTTTATGAATAGCTTGTTATGACGAATACACAGAGAAAAGCTTTTCATTGTAGGTTCATTTCTTAAGGAAGTATTGTTTGTTAAGACAAGAGTGGTCTGTGAGACAAGGTAAGTTTACAAATTGGGTTGTGTAGTAGTTTGGAAAAACTTTTAGTACAATATTTACCTCGAAATAAAGTTTTAAGTGCGTAGGGTATATTGTAATTATGCAATATGTAATTTGTATGAGACGCCAGAATAACCCCGAAAGCAATCATTTATTTGTCACAGTCTAGGTAAGAATCGAACCCTAGACCCTTCGATCTATAATTTTAATCTAAAATTTGAAATTCCGTAACTATCTTACTAGTCTGTCTTTTAAAGAAGAAGTATACAATAATAATAATATACAAAATGCATTTAATAATTTCTATGATTTATTTATATTACTTTATAAATTATGTTTTCCAGTACATAAAATAAGAATAACTAAACGAAATAATCAAAAGTGGATAACAAGGGGGATAAAGAAAAGTTCTAAAGCAAAACGGAAGCTACAATATAAATATTACAAAGAAAAAAACCTATGTAGTAAGTTAAAATATCTAAAATATAATAAATTATTAAAAGAATGTGTAAATACTTCAAAAAAACTAATTAATTCTAAAATAGTAACAAATGCAAAAAACAAATGCAAAGCGAGTTGGAGTGTCATAAAAAAGGAAACATCAACTTCAATAACAAAAGATTTCATTAAAAAAATTAGAGTCGGTGATATAATAATAGACGATCCAAAGGATATTGCAAACGAGTTCAATAAATACTTCTTAGAAATAACAAACCAACATAAACACTGTCTTAAAAATACAAATAAGAATATCTTTCCTGGTAGCATTTTTTTAAGACCATTCACCATTAATGACGTAAAAAATGTTATCTCAACACTTAACAACACTAATGCTGAAGGAATAGATGAGGTATCGACGAAAATAATCAAATCCGCAAAAGAAGAACTGTCGCCTATTCTAACGCACTTAATAAATGCATCCTTTGAAAATGGCTGGTTCCCTACACCACTTAAACTATCCATTGTAAAGCCGCTGCATAAAAAAGGTAGCAAAGAAGAAATGAATAATTATCGCCCTATCACACTTATCCCCATATTATCAAAGATCTTCGAAAAGGCAATGCATCTCAGATTAACCGAATACATTAAAAAGTTTCATATACTTAAGGCTGAACAGTATGGCTTCCAAAGACATAAGTCAACTACAAACGCATGTTACGATCTTGTAAGCACGGTAATTGATATGGTAGATAGTCACCTTACACCAGTTGTAGTGTTTTTTGACATGAGCAAAGCATTCGACTTTGTCTCCCATGAACTATTGCTACAAAAAATGGAAAACTACGGGATAAGAGGTCCTGCACTTCACTGGATACAAAGTTATTTGAGTGAACGTAGACAATGTGTTGAGATACAGTCTGTCAATAAAAACTCAGAAATACTATCATGCAAATCACAATTTAGGACGAATAAATACGGTGTGCCACAAGGCAGTGTGCTCGGCCCATTGCTATTTCTGCTATATATTAATGACCTTCCAGAAATTATTTCAGACAAATGTATACTTTTCGCTGACGATATATCAATAATAATGACAAATAATATTCAAACGGACATAACTCATACAATTGAATTAGTAATACAATGGCTTTATGATAATAATCTAAATATAAATATAGGTAAGACTAACTTTCTACAATTTAGGAATAATAACAAAAAAAATATCCAAAAATTAACCTTGCACTACAAAAATCAAGAAATTAGTGAGGTGGAACAAATAAAATTTTTAGGTCTACAAATTGATAATAGATGTAATTGGAAGGCCCATATAGATAAAGTGTGCAGTAAAATAAACAGCTTCATATACGTTCTCAATAGATTACGTAAAACATCCTCACCTAACACAGCACTCACTGCTTATCACGCCTACGTTGAATCGGTCATTAGGTACGGCATTTTAATATGGGGTAACTCTAGTGAGATAAACAGAGTATTTCTTGCCCAGAAGAAATGTGTGCGTGCAATCTATGGGAGTGCATGGACGGACTCATGTAAACCTACATTCCAGACTTTAAGAATCCTGACACTACCCTGCTTGTACATCTTTGAATTGGTGCTATATGTCAAGAACAATCCTAAGCTATTTAAAAAAGCAAGTGAAGTGTATCCACGCAACACTAGAAACGGAGGTAGACTGGTATACAACAAAAACATAAATACTGCCTTATTACACAAAAATTGTTATGGTATGTGTGTTAAAGTTTTTAATGCCCTACCACAGGGCATCACAGCACTTCCAGAAAAACATCTAAAAAACAAATTAAAGTCTTTGCTGCTGGAGAAATCATATTACTCTGTACAAGAATTTCTAAGGGGCCAAAAATAAAAAAATAAAATTGACATTATTCAAATTATTAATATATTGAATTGAATTGGTTAATTGATTTTATGATATTTCTTTTTATGGACTATGTTTATGTCTAGTTTATTTTAATTATTTTAATACATCTGACAATTATGTATATTAAATTAAATTAATATGAATTGATTTGAATTGGATTGCATGGATAAATAATTTAGACTGATGTTGACTTGTATTTCTTTTTTTATTTTTCTATATTTGCATACCACACTGTGGTTAAAATTGAGAACTAATTTTAAGATAAACAACATGTGTGTACCAATTTTATGCGAATAAATATATTATTATTATACTATTCACAGACAGGCACGATTTCTACTCTCACAACTGAGAAAAAGATTGTCAAACGTTTTTATTCATTTCGGTTTTAGAGATAAATTTTAATTTATTGGTACGGCAGCCTTTTCTGCAGACGCATTAAATTCTTTTTCATTCCGAGTCCGTCCACGTTCAAACATAAGTCAAGATTGTCTCCATTCAAGTGGAAGAGAGCTAATAACGGCCCGGGAATATGAACCACTCGGTGAGTGCTCTAAGTATATTTAATACTTGTCAGGAAATGGTTTAATCCGCCGCGCGTCGTCCGCTAAAAGCTTACTTGTGTAATGTATTTGGTCAGTACAGCAACTATATTTTCTGGCCTGGTCTCGCGTAGGGTGGGTGGTTGAGACGAAAGATGTCTTTGTTCGTTGTCGGTCGTTAAAAAGTTTGTACAAAGATTTGAAGCGAGTAAAGAAAGGTCTGAAGAGCTTGGGCTCGCGGAGAAATGTGAAGCAACTCGCAGTTATGCTATTGTGAATAAACTTTAATTTTACGCTCTGTGCTCGGTTCGTTTGTGCAAATAGTTATGATATTTATAAGCTATATTTAGGAACGTTGTCTTTGTGTTGAATTATATTTTGCGGGCTAGTGCCGATGCGCTACGCTCGGCGTAGAACGGATATCTTTCAATTGTAATAAAGGTCAGTCAAATTTTTTTAATTCTCACATTTGCCAGATTGACAATACAGTCGAAACTGTTATTCAAAGTCGAAACAAATTATTTTAAACAATTATAAAATTCTCTAATTATTATTATTATTTCAATTTACTTAAAAAAGCGATTAATTTTCAATAATGTTATCGTAAAAACTATATAAAAAAGTTAAGCTTTATTCCAACAACCATAATTAACTTCATAATGTTTGTTCTAGCATGAAATTTATATTTAAACCTTACTAAATTTTTTTATAGTAGTAGATTACATGATTGTAATATATACCTATTTAATAGAAAAAATTTATAAATGTAACTTATTTAACATATTTATTAGATGTATGTTCTTTACATGCTTGGCTACAACCCATTAATGGCCCACTACTGAGCACGGGTCTCTCCTCGTACCTGAGGAGGCCTAGAGCATACTCCACCACGCTGCTCCAGTGCGGATTGATGGAGGGGTTAGTGGCCAACCCTAGTGTCGGAAACTTTAAGCCGCCCGAAGGTATCCGACATAGCTTAACGACTGCTACCAAATGATAACAACCGGGACCGACGGCTTTACGTGCCCTCCGAAGCACGGAAGCGCTCAAGATATTTAGCCACTAGCGGTCACCCATCCAATTACCGACCGCGCCCGCTGTTGCTTAACTTTGTCGATCACTTGAGATCGACGCAAGCCGCCGGGCTATGAGCGCTTCTTTACAGTAATTTACCTTAAAGTTTTCAACAACAAAGTACAACGGAAGAATTGAAGATATTTTTTATTTTTCTATGCAGCTAACATCTGCAGATAAATGGAAAATAATTTTCAAAATTTTCCGTTCTAACATCGCGTTTGTTGACTTTCCTCTCCAGAATACGGCAATGCAGAGGAAGGCTGTGTTGTCGCATTTTTTTGAGGAACATCATGTTTTCCGTGAAGATAGCTGAGAAAATAAATAATAATGGTGTGATTTTAAACAAAAGTCATCGCGGATTGTACACATTTTATTAGGATACGAGTACCCACGATATGTACGGCTGAATCAATGTGACCACGGTCCATGCAACTGGGCCTAAATATCGGCGTACACGGCCATACGGCGTATTGAAGGCCACGATTCGACCCCGATCAAAATCCTATACACTACGAATTATTTTACTTACAGCTTTATGTAGTTAGTAAGGTACGGTTACGTTTACGTTCACCGTTATTTTAAACTTCCAACATAACAGTCAGAGGTTAATTTAACGTCCTGTTTCCAGTAGTCGAGCCCTAACGGTTAAACCAGGCTTTCGGTACATTTACCCTATTATCGCTTCCCATATAAATTTAGTAGACCCGAGCAACCTAGTTGGCGAGCTGCCAACTGGCCTAGCCTTGAAAATGTCGGTCGGCGCAGTTCGGCCCACCGCCGCCTGAACAAAAGGATTTAGGCCTTTTTTATTTATGTATATAGATAATTAATTATCATAACAGTAATGAGTGTTTTGTGTGGAGGGTAAACTTCTTGGAGTCAAGTTAATTTTGACGTGATAGCGTCTTCTAAATCGACGAACGCCGGCTGCACGCACGAAAAAGTATGACGTCATTGTCGCGTTCCGCCTGAGCCAAGTGTGCAAGCGGGAAGGCGGAACAAGCAATAGAGAGGCACGATCGGCCTAAGCATTTGGTTTTCGTCAATGTTTTCTTATGACGTTATCACGTAAAATTATCGTCCGTAACCCGACTTTACACACAACCATTTTTTGATTTAAACGATTATTTACCACTTGAGGTCTTTTTACATCTGAATAGTTAATAAACGTGCGGTGAAGGCAAGTGGCCGCATTTGCCCGCGGACAGCGAAAGAAAGAAAGAAAGAAAGAAAGAAAAAAAGAAAGAAAGAAAGACTGGCTCTCATGACCCTGGCTTACGATACGACAAGTCGAGTGGCAGCTGACTGAAGGAAGAGCATGTCTTGAACCTAGCTGGTAGCTATCCAGCCAGGTTCAAGACCCCAACATCAGCATAAAGTACTTTCGGGATTACACTGGATGGTACAGCGACGTCTGAAAAGAGGGATCGGCACCGTGAACTCGTCCGTTCAGCGGGTGAACCACCAGGTTTGTTCGAAGGGTCCTGGGTTTGATTCCCAGCAAGGCAGAAAATTTAATGATGACTTTGAATCTCGGTCTGGATGTGTCCTTGTCTTTGTGTGTTATAATGGCATCAATGACACAGTTAATCCTACTGTGCGAAAACATGATCTCTTAAATAACAATGAGGGAAACTAGAAATTTATAACATACAAGATAAATTGAGGTATTACTACTGGTACATGCAGCCCACAGAACACGTATCCAGCTTACGATTTACACTCATATTTCCGTTGTTTATTCAGCGTGGTTTTAAAACTTACGCTACCGTAGTCAGCAATCGTGACTGCGTGGTGGATTTTTCATTGTGTAGTTATCTATTTCAGCCCCACAGTACCAACAAAAGAATTGGCTACCTGCGAAAAGTCGCCGGCCGAAGTAAGCCCATCAAATTGAATCACTCAGCTTAGAAGTTCTTTGATTGACAACTTTATTCTCAGTCCAATGAATATTAATACAGAACTGTCAATTGGAATATCTAATAATGTCTAAATTTAACGAAAAATGTTCTTGTGGGTAATTGGTAACGATTAGATGGCCTGCCTGAAAGGGGGTCATCATAGCTCATGGATGCGCAAATATAACCATAACATTGAAATTTACTTTGATAGTCATACGGATTATACAGGTCCAAGGTTGTATACCAGGAAATAAACATATACATTTACAGTATTTGCTATGAGTGTATGGTAGGACTATGTTTTCTGTGAGATTACTAATTTTTTATTAATTATTACAACCTTAGGTTCGCAAATATGAGTCTTATTAATATTTTAAAAGTATGAGTCTGCTGATCTGAACAGGACTAGGGCAGTAGGCGATTTTAAACCGTTTGAGTAAGAATCCAGTGTTATGTTTGTTCAATCTAATGTTAAATTACATTTATTTTTGTCATTGCATTAATTTCGAATAGAAAAAAGTCTTTTTAGGGCGTTCTATGTCATGACATAGATATTGCTTTTCGCTTAAAAATAATAGTTAGTCGCGTTGAAACTTCGATATATTTTTGCGGTGTCTGCAGTTGGGACTGTTATTTGATTTTCGCAATAAAAAATGGCGGCGACCGACCGGCGACCGCTCGAATGGTTTTTATTGAAAACGAGTTCGCTGGCAAACGTTCGAGGCGCGCTCTACCACCATTTGTAAAACAATTTCTTGTTCCAACGAAATACTTTGCTATTTTAGCTTGGTGTATTATGTATATTTATATCTACATATATACGAGTGTTCCCCTGTGGTCAAGGTTCAACCATACTCTATGTTAATTGAGGCAAACATAAATTTGCCAACAAAACTAATGGGAATAAACAAAAACAAAGTACGGTTAAAATGATCCCGAGGGAACGTATTATCGGGATAAAAACTATCCTCTGTCCTGTCACGCATGTCTAACTATCTAAACCGGTTCATCTGAAGCTAATCTTAAAATAAATAGTTCCACTTCAAAGGTCTGCCGTCATCTTTACATTGCGCACAGCAGGCGTGTGTTTTGACGTCATTGAATGAGATGTCTACCGTTATCACTATTGAAGCTATTCATTTATAGGAAAATTTTCATGGGCAACAACGCTGTACGCCTATGATGCAATGAACGGCCTTCTATAGGGCACGAGTCTCTCCCCATAATTGAGGAGGCCTCGAGATAACTTTTATTCGAAATAAACCTTCCCAATATTCCCGACATGTTCGGGTGATACGTGGGAATTTTATCCACTAAAATCCACTCGGCAGCGATACGCCGCATACAGGGATGCTCAGGGACCGCGTACTGGTACCTTATCGCAATACAGCCCGTTTCACTGGCCTGGTTATAAAAAGTTGAACTTCAAGTACTTTGAAATTTAATTCCCACTGGGAAAATATTCATAAGTATTCAAGTTCTACGCTATTCCCACTAGACTAGCGAGATTCTTTACGCAACTTTAGGTTGATTTAGAAAAAATATTATTTTCTCCGCGAAAAAAAAAATGTTTGTGTGTGTGTTTGCGTGCGTAAGTAAGTTCAATACTATGCCTGCATCTTTGTTTCATTTCTTTGTAAAAATAATGACGGTCATTTGGCGTTTTATGTGGAGCTTTGGTACCACCATTACTTACAAAAGGCGGATTATGTCATCATCATAATCATCAAAGGAATTGCGACTTACCATATATGTATTGGTGTAATGGCCATCTACAACACAATAGCCATATTTCAAACTTAGATTTACCACAAAGTAAATTGCTATAGGAATTGTTATAAAAAATCGAAATAATCGCGCTGCGATAGCATAGTCAAGTCACAGGGATCCTTGCTGGAACAGAGTGATGGATACCTAAGGCCTCCTCAGCTACGAGGAGAGATCCGTGCCCTATAGTGGGCCATTAATGGGTTGAAACCATATTACACCATTGGTTTATAATTTATAGAACGCGTGTATAATTGTAAAATGTGTTAAACCTTAACACTCTTTTCTCAACTAGGGCACGTCTCTCCTTACGACAGCTTTTTTATACAAGCTTTACTGATAAGTCGTAGACCTTTGGGTCTACGTCAAAAATCGTAGACGATGCTACGGTACTACGACGTAGGCTTGGGTCTACAAGGCAAACTCAAAAATAGAGCATGTTTAAATTTACGCTGATGCGTAATGCGTAATGCCGCATTTTATACGGACCAATGCCAACTCTGACGTATAATGCGTTCCAAGTATCAAGTACTTAAATATACTAATATTATAAACAATATTATATGAAATTAAAATATGATTAAAATAGGAGAGTTCTATAAAAACTAAAAGTTATATTTAAAGCAACACAATTTATATACAAGTGTACTAAAAAAGGATTTAAGTAGTTTATAATAAGTTTAAACTTAATATTCCTTTATGAATTATAAGCGATATTTCATAAATACAGGTTAAAGTAATTTGATTGAATATCCAATGACCATAATTTACGATGAATATAATTTCCGCATCGTACAATTTCCGCAAAATACATGTTCACTTTGAAACAAGTCGAATGTATGTAATTACGGGGCGGCTTTCAGACCATAGCCATTTATTTAAGTGCGATCGTTTATGGCTTATTTTATTGCAGTGTTTAAACTACTGTAAAGATAATAAATAGGACACTACGGCGTCATTTCGCTTCAGTATGACGATGTATAAATTTTATGGAAATAAAATAAATATTGTAAAGTAAAAAAAAAAAGTATACAAAAGTTGTGACTTACCTAAGAAGTTCATCTTGCCGACTGTTCAATCACTGCGTACCAAAAAGTAAGTACAATATACCTAGCCTAACAACAACTTGTCATAACAACGTTCGAATATAAAAATATGACTCTTTTGAGTTTGAGCACCAATTTACTATAGAAAATACATGATACGTATATTTAGTTCCTAGCAGAGTGTGTCTGTTCGGGTACACAGCATTTTGCTGCGGACACGACCTCCCGTCACGGCTGACGGAAGCCGAATGCTGTGTGTCGGGCAGTGCGACCCTATTTATGCAATCCGACTCACACAGGCGCACGCGTACTGACATCCCTCACTCACACACTCGAGCTAAGTGAGTGCAAAGTAAAATGGTGGAGCCATTGTCAATCTGTAATAGGAAAGGAAAGTTGGTCGACAATTTGAGCGCATAATTGTAATTGCCCCTTTGGTAATGCTTTGTAGCTGCGAATTACGAAATTGGGGAGTCGGAGCTACTTGGGAATTTCATGATTTTTATAGATAAAAGAACCTTAAAAATTCCGATACCAGGAACGATAAATAAAGGAGTAAGTGAGAAAAATTGCCAGTATATTTCTTCCCCTTAATGCGTGTACGAAGTCGGTCGGTTTGCGCATGTGTTGCGTTAGAACAAAGAATCCGCGCTGGGTGGGCGTGGCTTTGCGTCAGTGTGAGTGCGTTAAATCTTTTATAGGTCGATGCATTAAGTAATTTACTATTATACGTTGCATTTGACAGAACAGAGCCGGTTACCCGTATCCCGGGCAGCGTATTGGGGTGGCCGGACAACAGAATTCGCAAGCTAGTACAAGTGCTCGGTCATTTTCTATTCCATTTCTTAAAGCTTTTAGAATTAAACCTATTGTCGGATGTTGGCTACAATCCATATTTATGACCTGTTACTGGACTTTTCACAAATGGGGTCGAGCAGAACACTATGCTCTGCATTGAAAAAAGAAAAAGGAAAGAAAGTGGGTAATCGCAATGCAAAGAGTTAAAAGTTTACTTCTTTAAAACTTAAATTAGTTAAACTTAAATTAGTAAAATTCTTTAAAACAATGGATTTTCTAAAACCAACTTAAAGACTAAAATAAACTAAAAAAACGGACCACATACATGGGAGTAACTGGTCGTTACTCTTACTACACCAGGGTCGATAATTTTTAAAACCAAAAAAAATAATAGTAGGATGAAACCCAATAGAAAAGGAGGGGAATATTATAAAAATGAAAGGAAAAATAAATTACGGGCGATCTGAGGTCGGGAAGGGGATGGGGGTGAGTTTTTAAGGGTAAAAAACGGTTTTTCTCGATTTCCGGCAAAACTAAAAGTCCTATCGAAAAAAGTCAAATGGCAAAGTTGTAGGTAATAAAAAGATCTAAAACTTTTGTATTTACACTTTTTTCACATAACCTCAAAATATATGTGAAAAATCCAAAAAACCAAGTTTTTGGTTTTTTATTTTTATCTTTTACAAATATATTTTTTTTTAACGAAATTTGGTGAAAACTTACCTTTTTTTGTCCCAAATACGCTGTAATTTATTTGACTAAAAATATTTATTTTTTCACCTTATTTTGAATTAATATCGAAAAAACACCCTAATTTTCAATCGAAAATTCACCCGTCAAAATATCAGCTTTTTTCAAAAAGTTGGTATGGTTTCTGTTCGTTGAAATCTCTACTTTCCGATGGTGAAAAAAAAATATATGTTATAATGTATGTATTAAATGATTTCGGGAAGCGCTCATAGCCCGGCGGCTTGCGTCGATCTCAAGTGATCGACAAAGTTAAGCAACAGCGGGCGCGGTCGGTAGTTGGATGGGTGACCGCTAGTGGCAAAAATTTCTTGAGCGCTTCCGTGCTTCGGAGGGCACGTAAAGCCGTCGGTCCCGGTTGTTATCATTTGGTAGCAGTCGTTAAGCCATGTCGGATACCTTCGGGCGGCTTAAAATTTCCGACACTTGGGTTGGCCACTAACCCCTCCACCAATCCGCACTGGAGCAGCGTGGTGGAGTATGCTCTAGACCTCCTCAGGTACGAGGAGAGACCCGTGCTCAGTAGTGGGCCATTAATGGGTTGTAGCCAAATGATTTCGATATAAAGATTTCAGCTCGTTTGCAAAATGTGCCTGATTTAGTCGCAGTAAAAGCACATTATCACACTGCTTGTATGGCTAATTTTTAAAACAAAAGAACAGAAAGAAAAAGGCGTCGCTCAGCATGTGAAAACACTAAGAATTATATTAATTATCTTATTAATTATATCGTTGACAACGAAACAGAATGTCAATTTTCTGTAAATGAAATAAAAGAGGGATTTAGAGAGAGGGATTCTGAGAAGATTTACTGTAGTAATATATATTTTTTTTTTCACCATCGGAAAGTAGAGATTTCAACGAACAGAAACCATACCAACTTTTTGAAAAAAGCTGATATTTTGACGGGTGAATTTTCGATTGAAAATTAGGGTGTTTTTTCGATATTAATTCAAAATAAGGTGAAAAAATAAATATTTTTAATCAAATAAATTACAGCGTATTTGGGACATAAAAAGGTAAGTTTTCACCAAATTTCGTAAAAAAAAATATATATTTGTAAAAGATAAAAATAAAAAACCAAAAACTTGGTTTTTTGGATTTTTCACATAAATTTTGAGGTTATGTGAAAAAAGTGTAAATACAAAAGTTTTAGATCTTTTTATTACCTACAACTTTGCCATTTGACTTTTTTCGATAGGACTTTTATTTTTGCCGGAAATCGAGAAAAACCGTTTTTACACTTAAAAACTCACCCCCATCCCCTTCCCGACCTCAGATCGCCCGTAATTTATTTTTCCTTTCATTTTTATAATATTCCCCTCCTTTTCTAATGGGTTTCATCCTACTATTATTTTTTTTCACTTTTTATTATTTTTCAAGGCTTCTACCCTGGTCTATACGCAAAATCACCATTATTGAAACAGAAACATCTTTAAAATAATTTTCGTATGTCTTTCAAATAGATGTTACTAACCAAGTTGATGTTCATTAGAGTGTACCATAAGTACTGGAGGTTATTCCACTTCAGGAGAAGCCAGTTCTGTCAACCGTTACACTACTTTGGAATAATAATGAAACAAGCTATAAGCATAACTTAAAACTTAATTACGTAAACCCGTTCAAATGTATGTCATAATTAGGCCTTTAATTTGGTACGTAACACAGCACCTTTCGCAAGCCTTTTTTTAGTTTGACTTTAAGCCTCTAGAGGGCGTCATGTTAAATTTAAAGTGACGTCACATAGCCCACAAATTCATTAGATATGATAAGCAGTTCAAAGTGTCTGCGGGAAAAGACGAACAGACTAACATACATACAAACATGAATACATAAACACGGGCGGAAATCAATTAAACAACGGATTTATGACCGACTATGATGCGAGTTTTGAATAAGCTTCGCATCCTTCATCCCCAGCAACGCCTTTTGACGGTAACTTAAAATCAGAAATTCTACTTAATTATTAAAGCTAAACAAATAAATAGCCTGTTATCTACAGCCACCATCAGCAAGGTGGTCAGTAAATTAATGGTTGAACACTGAAAACAAGAAGTCACTTTCATGTTTATGCAGCTAGCGCCGGTGCTAACCGGTTTTAACTGGTTACATCCAGTTCACTGCGAAGTGTATGAGTTGCACTTCGTTATGTAAATGCTACTCCGCTCGTTACAGCGGGGTACCGTAGCTCGTAGCTGCAAAATAGAACAACGAATAAAAATCTGGTCACGCCAAATTCGGACCCGCGCCCGAAATGGTTGTTTACATACTGTAAATAAATATTTTAGCATTTAGTGTTTCTAGTTTCATTTCAAACGGTTAAAAAATTAAAAAGATAATGTCACATTAATTAATCTAGTCGGTATTAAGACGTTTGCTAAAGTAAAGCAAGGGCGATTGCTAGTAAATAAAATATTCCTTTTTGTGGAATCAATGTTGCAAATTCATTGCAACGGCCGCTAATCAAACCCGGAATCCATCGCTTCGCAGACGGGGCCACTACCAACTAGGCTGAATGCTATAATTAACCAACTTCAAAAAGAGTAGGTTCTCAATTAGCCTGTATTTTATGTGTGTTATCTCATAATTTGTTCACTGGTTGTACAGATTTTGATGATTCTTTTTAATTCGAAGGCTGGTGCTTGTCATAATTACCCATTTAAATCTGACTGGTAGTTTTTTAGTAATTCCTATAATAATGATTTCAACTACGTTATGTTCTCATTTTTATTACTTGTTGAAGTCGTTTTTTTGTTAAGGTTATTATGAAAGAATTGCATTTTCCGATACAGTCCGACTGCCCGTTCAGGAACTGAATTCCTCAGTTCTCACGCGCGTCGTATAAACGAAGTTTTTGCCTCGACACCCCTTCAGCGGCATGCCTGGTATTAGAATTCAGTGCGCGAGCTCCGTGCGATGATAAATTCTCGACTATCTCATATTGTGTTAGGTTGTTCTCTTAATTTGAATATTATATTAAATACCAACTAACGTCTCATTGCTGATGCTTGTTTGGTTAGCGTAAGAGTCATAATACTAGAAGACCCATCTCACTAACTGTTCTAGAATTATTTTCATGCAGACCGTAATCGTGAAACAATGGAATCGTAAAACAATGTTATGGAACTTTTCTCGTGCCCCTACTATATTGTTCTACTATTTTGACCTACTAGTAGGACCACTTAGTAACACTATATAGATAGAAAGACTAGTAATTTATAATGCATTACGCTTGTGTAATAAAATACATGTCAGTCTTTATAAGTTTAGATGATTCAATATTTATCTGCACCCGCTGTCCGAGCCGCAAGTCGCAATGTCGCGCGTCTGAACTAATTGTTCACAGAACTACATAATATTGCTTATGGTCTGACTAGTAGAATGAACTACTAGTCCTGCTAGTAGAACCACGATATTATACTAATTGTATTGGTCCTACTTTTTTATTTTTGACGCTCAAAAGTCGTAGTAGTAAATGTTGATCTGTAGATTAGTAACTGTGTTTCTAGACAAGCTGGGGACAGAAAATTTGAACTGGCTTAAACCAAACTGAGTTTAGCGTACCCTCTGAAGCCCTCTGAGGCACGCGAGCTCATGACCTATTCCCTTTGAAGACCGAAGCTTCATGAGTAAATACAGTGTAAGCATCCTAGGAACTTCGAACATTTATACCTATGTTCTTAGAGTCGTCAATTGCTGCGCGTTACGCTTTTAAGAAATTAATAAAAAAACCGACTTCAAATGTTGCTCATTATACATCATCAACGTAGTAGAAGTCAATTAAATACGCATTATTAGGGATAATTAAAAAGCTAGCCACACATAACACGCACCAGCTTTCGAGTATGAAAAATCCATCAAAATCTGTACAGTGTGTACACCCAGTAAAAAGTTATGAGTCAAAGTTTTGAAAAAAAAAACTTGGCAAACTTACAGGATTCAGGATTCGAACCCAGGCTCCTTACACGACACACATTCGGAGCTGAATGCAATTATACACATGGAGAAGCGAGGCACGCAACGAATTCTAATTTGAGTTCTCCGCGACGGCAGGACCATCCGGTAAATTTCTTCAATTCTTCGAACGTCCCCGTCTATGTACGTGCAATTGAGGAAATGAGATTTGAACGAGGGAAATGAATATCATTGCGAATATCTTGACAGCACCAGCTCTCTTAGTTTTATCTTCTGTTTTGACTGAAAACGCATTGTAGATGTTGTTGATGTCCGCGGGAAGTGGTGACCTTCTACCATGCGATAGCTCGTTTGCTCATTGGTCGCTTTCCTCCTAGATATCAACGACGACAGTTAAATTAAAGAGAGTGAAGGCTCTTATTTTTACTCTGTAAATTAATAATTTTTCATGACAAGTAGAAGTAATTTTTTGTTCCCCTTTTTATCCCCATGGGGGGGTGGGGGTATTTCGAAAAATCCTGTGTTAATGCTCCTCTACACTCCCTAAGATATATACATGCCAAATTTCTGCTTTTTGCGTTCAGTACTTTCGGCTGTGAGTTGTCTGTTAATCAGTCAGTAATAGAAGAGTTTTATATACATAGTGATTCTGTCAGATGGTACGTGAACAGTGTAAAAAGTGTAAAGAGATTCGTTCGCAATACCATATACTATGGATATATGTTCCCGCATTAGATCATAATATTTAAATATAAATAAGTACTTACTTATATATTGTTTAGAGATCCATATAATAAATTGGGGTCGTAAAGTTATACATACATTCGATAACTTTTATGACCCATTGTACATCACTAGTGAAAATAAAGAACAGCAATTTGCTCCTTCAAATTTATGTAATAATTTTAACGAAACTTGATGAGCGGACAGACGTCTAATAAACGTCAAAGGAGCCTTCATAACGTGCCGCGACTATAGTAACCTGACACTTATTTTATAGAGAAGATAAATTTTAAGTAGTTATAGTTAACGACGCGTAAACGTTAAAGTTAACAACGCTTAACACATTGACTTACTATTCTAGGGACGTCGGGACTCATACTAAAATCGCGAAAAAATGTCCCAGGCACAGCCATCGCAAGAATAGAAATGTTAACAAGATAATTTAAACACTAAAACCATTATATCACGGTTTAATGTCTATTGCAATCAATTGCAGCTCTGTTTGCGTTTTGTAGCTCATTAGGCTCGGACATTTTTTAGCGCGGACCCGACGTCCATAGTAATAACACAGAGTAGTTAAAAATGGAAATTAAGTCAAAGGCTTAACATAAAAGATCTTAGGATGATGTGTTAATTCTATCTGTCCGTGTAACCGCGACACGCGGAATTTTTGTGGGAGACATAACTGATAAGCGTTTTTATTATTATTATAATATCTGAAATACATTTTCATTAGCCACGGAAATAATTTCGGAACTCGTTTCAGCTGTCGTCATAATAACAAAGTGCAAAGTGTGACAATAAACCTGATCCCCATATTATTCAAAAGAAATATGATTTTTGCAAAACTTACGCGTACAACCCATACCACTTAAATTCCACACCCAATAAGTCGCGTAAAGGAACTGAGCATTACTATAAAAATAAAAGTCAAAACCTTTTATGCTCTCCGTATTCTATGAGCGCAAATTGTCCTTTCAACGCTAACGTATAAAAATATAACTATCTCATTCACACTTGCCGCTAAATGTATATGCTGTCACATTCGTTACTCAGATATTTCCCTCATAGTAATGTAAGGGCTTAAGTGATTCTAACAAAGGGTAGGCTTTGGCGTAACGTGATTGTAATACTGAAGATACGGCCAGGTTTTTGAGTGAAACTTATATTTTCCTCGGGATTCTCATTTGGCTGGATCTGCGTGGGTCGCTGCTGATAAGCCTAGTGCCAGGATAATCATGTTTGCTAGAATATGACTTCAGAAATAGAATAACGGAGAAGATACTCGCAATAGAAACATTTTCGTATAAAAGTTCGTCACAGGTTTGATTTAAACCGATTAAATTTTTCAAAGGGAAACGGATATTAACAATCATCAATTTTATTATAATTTGAATGGTTTTTGATTTGTAGTACTTTTATTAAGTAAGGCTACTTTCTTACCTCAGATGTCTCTGGGCTCAGCCGACAGTAACCACTTACCATCCTGAGGTACGTGTGATAGTTTGGTAACCTCATCTATCGCAAGGATTACAAACAGTCTCGGATATCATACCAATTTCCTCATTGTTTCTAGAACTCAGTCAGTAGTAGAAGAAGTCAGTAGTTTTCTTACCTGTAACAATAAAGAAAATACACTTAATGTTGAAACTTATAGTATTTTTCATTAGTATTTTTGTCCTTTTTATGTTTCCAAACTAAAATATTATTATACCTATAAAAAACTCGTAAAAGCTTTTCTTGTTGTAGTTAACATTACATGCTAATATTTAAATGCTAAAGTGTGTAGGAGACTGACAAAAGTTACTTTTATACGAATATCTTATTTCCATGTGTATGTTTTAACATTATTTATATTTTAATTGATTAAAAAGAAAAAAAATGTGCATAGTCAATTACTTTTGTAGATATAATTGTAGGTCAAATTTATATTTTTTTTGCAAAATACACTTAAGTCAGGAAATACAAAAATACCTATTCTGTCCCTAATAAATAATTTGCCAGCGATGGTACAGTTTAAACTGTCATTGTTTAATTCTAGTGTAGAACAAGTATTACAGAGATTTCAGCAGTCGAGCGGTACACGATAAACCGCGACCACTCGCCGCTGATTTCATTTACAATTCATTTGATGTTCTCGACGGAGGGATCGGATACACTCAGGGGATCCTTTTATTATCATACCGGAGACGGCGGGCTCCTGCCTCGTGTCATAGAATACGGTTTATTTACACCGGGACAAAGTAGAAAGAAACATTTAAAAATAAGAAGGTTATAAATATTAAATAAGAAGTCAGCACACAACTTCCTGTTTAAGAACATACGCAATTTCTGTTTAAGAAGAAGTGACTTCTTTTGTTGCTCTACAAAATTTTTGGCAAAATATTACGTTGATTTAGTAGTAGTTCATACTACAAAATATCTAAAACTAACTCCTACTCGTGACTTGGTTTGCGTGGACTTATTCTTAAAATTGTGCGCCCAATTTCATCTAAATCTGTTAAGCCTTTTTAGATGATTTAGTAATAGACATTCGAACTTGCACATTACATGGAATACCTAATGAACCGACACACAGACAATAACTTCAAAAAAAATATACTTCATCTCTATGATAAAACCTTGATACAATAAGTATATTCGCGTCAAAAATAAAAAAATTACAACAAAGCATGATACATAATAATGTACTTTCCTACAGAAGCGTAAGGTCGTAGCGCCGTAGCGCGTAGCACTCTTCGGAGTAAATAAATACGTATTGTTAACTGCGCCGTCTCGTAGCACTCGTAGATCTCGTAGTGCTCGTAGCCGATAAGTGTTAATAGTTTGTTTGGACTTGTAATTATAGTGAGAGTTTTGATAAAAGTTTCATTTACTGCAGCTTAGGCAATGATAAATACGATAATGTTTCAAACCAAATTTTTAATCGTGTTATGTAACATGAATTTAAACTGTAATTATATGTCATATGATTTTGTAGATCATGCCCACGGCGAGACTTTTATGTAACGGGATCGTAATATCGGTATAACACACAATCGTGAGTACCCGTTAGAATTTAGAACGTTTAGGTTAGTTTTTATTAGGTTTGTAGTTTATTAGATTAGTTTTGTTACATTTTCATCTTGCTTGCCATTATAATTATGTATGTAGATATAAATATTTATTCCATATGTAGTTGTCTTATGACGACATGTAAAAATACTTTTAATAGTCTGCTTACCATTCTGATCTTTATTACCATCAGGTGCGAATGTTGCTAACATTATTAACAAATGTAAAAAAGTCCGCATTGTGAATAATTGAATAGTCGCCGACAAGACTCAACGACAATTTTCCAACAATAATAACTGAGACCACGACTTATCATGCCTTCCAAGCCAAATCTATTCTCTAGTTACCTCCCAATCAACCGCTTAACTTAATCAATCACTTCTACGAGAGCAACCATAATATAAAAGGGGATTGCTGTATTAGTAAATAGCAATAAGAAAACCTCGCTAAATATCTTCTAATGCACGATCTGGATTTCCCATTATCGAACGACGCCCCATTATCAGCTGCTTAACTGGATCCCTATTAAATGACGGCCGAACATCGCAGATCTAGACCGGCTTTTAAATAAACAACTAAACGCTCCCAGCGCCTGTCAATGAATTAACTACAGATAGAATAAGCGGATGGTTAAAGTTGTAGGCGACAGCGGTGATTGAAATAATTATGTAAATATTATTGTGAGTTTAGACGAAGCCAAAGATATTGAAGAAGAATTACAGAAAGGCTCGAGTTTATTCAGTTGATCCAATAATAGTTAGCTAAGTTCAAATTTTTAAATGCATTATGTGCTATCGCAATCCCACATTTCATAACTCGGTTCAGCGGCTTAAGCCTTAAAAGATAGCAGACAGACAGAGTTCCTTTCGCATTTATAATATGGACCAGCTGTTCCTGCGACCTCGTCCACGCGACATTTAATTTTATAACTTTCTAAATTAAAAGTAGCCTAAGTTACTCCTTAATACATCAACTATCTGCCAGTGAAAGTCCTCTCAAAATCAGTCCAGCCGTTCTAGAGATAAGTCTAAACAAACAGACAGACAGACAAAAATTGTAAAAAAATATTATTTTGGCATATGTACCGTGTATACATCTATATGCATTTAGTAAATAACGGTTATTTTAACATTACAAACAGACACTCCAATTTTATTTATTTGTATCGAAAACCGAGTCAAGTCTGTGCTTCCACCTCTTTACACGCAAACTCGCTTTACAATCAACACTTGGACAGTCCAAATGACCTCGCCTTAGAAAATTCCCCTCGAGCGAATTCAATGCACGCTAATTCATCGCGTCTCGGGTCTCGGGTCTCGTCCACTGTTTGCCTTTTAGTTCTGTGCGTGCGGAGTGCAGCTCAATTAGGCTTTGTGTACCTCGCGTCTGGTGCTGATGGACTGGAAAATCAATTTGATTTGGAATTTAAAGTAATCGTGCATCGAAACGATCGTGCATATCCTTAGGACTTTGTTTGGACCGAAGCGTCGCGGCGTTAGAAGTCTGATTAAAGTTTGTATGTTATGTAGTTGGAATGGTTGTGATATTTTTTTGAATGAAAGTAAATAAGATAAATCGGGGGAAACACCGAGGTAGCTCTTTTAGTTTGAGAGCCAGAACATTTTTTCTTTTCTAAAATCCCATATTTGTGGCCAAACCCCACCATTTTGTTGGTAAGCTCTAAATATGCCCATTTTACTCCAAATATTATGTGCTCCAAATGTTATGTACAATGCCTGTCTGTGTTGTATCGTATCTGTGAAAAATATAATAGTGTAAACAATAATAGCACTGATTATAATCATTATGTTAATGGAGGGTTAATATATTTCCTTTGCTTCGTCATTTATCATACGCACTGCGAAATACTGGAATGTGTTGCCCGCTCAGCATTTTCATTCATTTCATTTACAATGTGGGTCTTCAAGTCAACAGTAAATAGTCACTCATTCTATAATAAATTGTAGTCGAGAATGAATTTATAATAAGTAAAAAAGCAATCTTGCTTGGACTAACTTAAACATTGATTACCTATTAAAAGAAATAGTGTAAACAGTTTATTCAACCGACTTCATTCAGAATATGAATTTTGTAATTTCAATTTCTTTAAAAATTAATTAAATTCTGCTTAGAGTAGTTATACAACGAATGCTTTACGAAATTCTATTTTTACTATCGACTTGAAACGCAACGGTCATTGAAAACATAACCTTTCTTAACTTTCCACGGGATTCCGTAACCGACTAAAACTTTCTTTTATGATGATTTTTTTTATTGATTTAAGGCAGCAAACGGGCATGCAGCACCATCTTCCGCTGCCATCCATGACAACTGTGACCGACTTAGAACAAGACTCATATGGGGACTGGGATAGTTAGTCCGGTGAGATGACGGTGTTAGAACATTAGTTGGTTAGTTTGTAAGTATGAGGACTGGGACAGGCACTGTTAGTGAATGTTAGTCCTTTTAGTTATTGTTACTAATAATCCAGTTAGTAGATGTTAGTAAGAGTCTCGTTATAATTCGGTCACAGATGTGTTGCTACCCTTGAGGTCTGAGATGGTCGCCACCAGAAAGTGTAGCCGGATGATAAATGAATTATAAATCCAAATCAATAAATTGACTTAGTCATGCTGTGAGCCGTTGAGAATAATATCCGTAGAATATGAGGGGGTAGTTCTAATTCAGCTTGCAAGAATTGTTCCAAACATACATTGCAAATTAAATAAAACTTTGTAAAAACTCGCGGGTTTCAGCTCGCTTAAATAAATTGCAAGCTCCTTACAGAAACTGAGATGCACATCACACATGATAATAGATTCATTGTGTGCTCTAACTGATCCGAACCAACGACCCATTAAGTGCACAGTCCAAACACAAAGGAACACGATTAATCATGGTTTCCATAGGTTTCATTATTAATCTGTGGAATATTATTATCTACTAGATTTCAACCCCTTAGTAAGACGATAGCAGAAGCAAAATTACATGTGTTTCGTCACAAACAATCATATGGAGTTGGGCTAAGTTCGGGTCTTCCCTTAGAATATCTTCATGTTCGAATCTTCATAAGAAAATTCTTCCACTCGCTTCGGGAAAACCTACTATTTACATTTTAGAGCCTTTGCCCGCGGCTTCACCTGCTTGGAATTTGGTCTGTAAAAAGTATCCTATGTTACTTCTAATACCTCCTAGAATATGTGTACAAAGTTTCATGACGATCGGTTAAGTAGTTTTCGCGTGAAAGCATAACAAACAAACTTACATTCACATCCTTAATAAATGTGAAATATGTTTATGTACAGACATAGACTCGTTATAGTTTATATTAGAAATTAATATTTTGCATGACTGTATTTTATATGACGGGTGTGGCCCGTGTATATATATTTTCATCTTGGAAAACGGATTTGTATGCACGAGATACCAGCTAGAAGGTGGCGCTTCTTCTACCAATTACGACACCCTGGTCTTCCGCCATGGAATTGGGGTCAGCGTTCTAAGCCGTCCTGTACAACAAACATATCTTTCACACTTGAAACTATGAGCACATTTCTCGGCCTACAATGGCTCCGCCCAAATTTATGTAAACAGTATGTCGGCTAATGAAAAATCCTCTTCAAGTGACCGACGCAACCCCTGCCTCATCACTCCATGCATTTACATCACCTTCCCTTGTCTCCGGAATTTGTTTCTGTCAGTCTCCCGCGTGATTTATACCGCCTTTTAGATAAAACGGAGTTTTATTCCACGATCTGTTGAAACACGGTTAAATTCATTTGTTCGTAACACGGCACTTTGAACAGGGAATTGATAAAACACAGGTGCTTGTTTTAATGTAAAGTAAAGTAACAAAAGCTGAGATAGCCAAGTGCTTTGAATGTTGGACTAATCAAAAGTGGGGCCTACGTTCAAATTCTGCACGCAAATTAAAAAAATATGTCCGCAATAGAAATTAATTAATTATCACTTGCTTAATTGAACAGCACTGGTTAAAGAGCGGAAAGTATGTGAATATCCCGGAAAAGGCGATTCGGAGACATGATCATATTTACGAAGTCCTATATGAATTTAATACATAATTATGTACATACATTTAGGAGACGCTCAAGATTATTTAGTTGCTCCTCAGCTAAGTTTAGATAACAGATATCGGCATAGTCAAGAATCGGCAGGAATAAGCAGGTGGCAACAGTAATTCTAGTGGATATAGGAAGGAAATTTCTTAGTCTACAGACTACCAATCTTAGCAAATAACTTCTGACTAACATCATAAAATTGCGGCGCCCAAGATAAACTGAAGTCCATTAGAATTTCCAGGGTTTAACTAATACTACTTTGGAGTACGGAATTTGAACTCCACTAAAATAATTGTTGACGGTACCAACCAATAAATTTCGGGGACATTTTATAGCACCCATGATAACTGTGACTGCCCTAGAACAAGACTCAGATCGTGACTATGGTGGATAGTTCAGTTAGCAGGTATGAGGACTGGGGCAGGGAGTGTTAGTGATAGTTAGTCCTGTTAGTTGTTCTTAGTGACACTCCAGTTAGTAATCGTTAGTAAGAGTCTCGTTCAAATTCGGTAACGGATATGTTGCGGCCCTTGTGGTCTGAGGTGGTCTCTTCTAAAAAAGTGTACCAATAGTAATGAGTTGCGTTTTTTAGGGTATATTAAAGTCCGAATTATTGGAATTTACTTGTTTATATTGACAGAAACAGATAAAAAGGGTGAGCGAATCGTTTTCCTGGCGCACGGTAGTGTGAGATTAATCTACTCTCATACATCTTAATAACTCGAATGCTACAGCGAATCGTATTTATACTGGCCGCTTGATGGATTCGCTTATCGCGAAGTATTCCCTATTTTATTGTGTAGTTATAATGCCTCTGCAGAATAATTCCCCGAACATAACGCAATGAAAGACGAAAGAAAGATAGCATTTTTTTTGAGGTTATTAGGCAAATGAATTGACAATAAGGTATGTGTAGATTAGAAGCAAAGTTAGAACATTTAGTAGTACATAATAATCCTTGTTAACAGTAAACGTTTGTTCCCCTGGCCCAACACGGCGAAACCACGAACAATTAGAAACCATTCCACCGACCCAAAGCACTTCCTTATACCCCAACTTTCCAACTGTACCCGAGCAGTTAAACGAAGGTATTTTAAAATTAGAAGCCGGGGCGCTTGTTAAAACTTCACCATCTTCGAGTGTAACCGACTTTCAAATTAAAATTCCGTCTCATCTTAGAGTTTGGGCACTTTGCGAGACCGAGGTACGTCAGAAATTATTTCACCAGATATTAATGCACTTGCTTGTTCCCTGGTAATAATCGAAATTTTATAATAACACTTGTAACTGCCCTTGTTCCATTTCAACCAATGCCCATACTACACCGATAGTCAATACAGAATTCAATAAATTGACATATTATATTATCTATTTTATTTGCACTGCATGTATACTAAACTACTACGAGTACATTGCTCCATACTGGCCGTCAATAAAGTTTAAAAGTTGCCCTGCCCCAGTCCTCATATCTACTAACCAACGCTCTAACACTCTCCGGTAACTGGACTAACCGTCCAAGTCCCTGAGTCGGTCACAGTTATGGGCGACAGCGGAAGGGTGATGCTACGTGATCGTTTACTAACTTAATTCCAAAAAAAGGATCTACGTTTATAATATCACAGGCATAGCAGAGTAATCCATCCCGCGTACGTGTAGATTCCCATGACACGATAACATCCTGATGGGTAGCTTTATACCAACGCCGTGTAACTAGGTTGCTCTCGAATGGGAAGAGATTCATACATATGTATCGCCGGCGGGTATTAATATGGATGGGCCCTTTAAACATACCGACCCATTGATTTTCTTTGGTTCACGTCGCGTGGATTAGCTTCGGAATGTCTTGGCTAAGTTTCATTTAAATTAGATTGCTATTAGTATTTGAATCAGTATTTATTCATAAACCGACGTCAAGAATGGAGAAGGTTCTCAGTTCAACTGTATTTTTAACTATATTTTTGGAACGAAGTTCCTTATCGCGCGTTGTGAAAGGGGGCTAGACGGAAAAAATTCTTACGAAAAGTTGTCACGACACTTTTAATTCATACGAAAAGTTGTCACGACACTTTTTGTGTACAGTGCCATCTCGTGGAGCGTTTTTGTAATAAGCAAATGCGTAGTTTTGTCATTAGTTTTTGTTGTTTTTGTTAGATGGCAGCAGTGTGCCACACTTCAAGGTGCACACTTGACATTTTCAGATTTGTAGGTTTAGCTTTAGTGTCACTGACGATAGATAACGCTACCAGTGGGAAATAATTATAACTTAAAAAAATAAAATTTTATTGCAATTCCTTCAACCTTCACTAATTAATCGAAAGGAACTTCCTTCGATCCGGGTGTCCCTTGACACCTCTCAAGTTTTTTATTTGATTTTTATTATGTATGATATTAAATTTAACTCATCGCGGATTGTGCGCATTTTATTATGATATTTGGACCCAGTTGCATGGATCGCGGTCACGCCTCCTTTAACTGATTTTTTTTATATTCGAAACCTGACGATTGTCATTTGGTCCCATTTAAATTTGAGCGAGATCTTAATACGAGATCTGAATCGAGATATGAGTGTGTAGCGTTATTTATATAATTTATTATTTATACTTTGAAGATAATTTTTGAGGTGGGTTAAATATTTTGAAACTTATTTTGATTTATTATTATTATTTATTTATTTTGTACACACAAATATTTATAAGAAATAAACAATATTTATTTATTTAAACTTCAGTGACCACAATAATAAATATTACGGCACAAATGGCAAGCTTAATGCCAGATGCATCCTCTACCAGCTAACCATTACGCTAAACGGGATCCACGTCGCGGTTTGTGCTGGTCTCATATATTACGCTTATTCTTAATTTAAATTTAAATAATGTTTGCTTAATCCGCTTAACCGATCTTACTTACATGAAATTTGGTCTGGAAATAGTTTGAGACCCTGGAAAGGACGTGGAATAGATTTATTCCCCGAAATACGTCCTCTTGAGATAATTTTAACGGTAATTTGTCGTTTCTCGACTTAAAACTTTAGAAATGCCGTCAACCGCGTTTCGATCGACTGATTTGACTAAACCGTTCAAAAGTTTTGTGTAAACACACACACACACACACACACACACACACACACAAACACACACACACACACACACTAATATACATACAGTCACCATCGCGGGAACAGTCAAAATGCTTCTTAGGACCTTGAAACGTGAAAATCTAATGAAATATCGATTTTCGAAAATCGGGGTGAAACCTATAACTACCCGTTTATTAATTTTTGAAAAAATAAAAAAAAATAAAAAATATTCACTATAATTCATTAAAACACATCAAATCTGAAAGTGAGATTGCTGCGTTCGGCAGTGTATACACTTATACAGCCAAGAACACATTACTACGAAGTCATAATAACGGTGAAATTAATGACCCAATTCATTTCACGTGCACGTCTCTTGACGCGCTCTCGTCCTCTCGACATATCCTCAGCAGAAATACCGGAGCGGAGCACCGTAATTGATTGTGTTGATCGAGTGACTCCGCACTCATTAGCGGAAGGGTTGGTGAATGTGATTGGTCATTCCGGCAACCTTCCGCACCGTGATGCATCGCTGTTCCTTCTCGCTGGTGGGTGGTAATGATTTATTATTTACCCGCGACTTCCCGCGGAAATATTGTTTTGGACTATGTATAATTTATTTTTATTAATTGAATACTATTTCAATGTGAATAATTAATATTCATATAAATTATTATGGATCTCTGAACTTAGTTTCACGGTTTTATTATAAAAAAGAACAATGATTTTTGAATTTTCTGTTATTTATTGGTTGTATTCGAAGTTGTAGCTGTAGAAGTGTCAACATGTCGGAAAAGGGTCGCACTCTTATGTTTTAGTGCGCCCGTCAGTTGTGCGTAGGTCAGTGAATAGGTCATATCATAGTTTTTATCCCGATAATACGTTCCCTTGGGATCATTATCGGTATTTTTTCGTTAACCGTCTCCCGGGTATTTTTTCGTTAACCGGGAGACGGTTAACGAAAAAATACCGCATACTCGCAAAGCCGCGAGAAAAGACTAGTTATAACATATTTCGTTTCCTACAGACATATTAAGTTCTTTGAATTTGCGTAGAGGTATTTCAAAGAAAATGTGTAAATATGTGCCAAATAAAAAAGCAAGGTAAATCTCTACCACCGAGAAAATCGCTCCCATGAACCTTAAAGTTATGCGTTATCCATGGTATGTATAGGTAAACACGGCACGTACACTCACCATAAATAAATTAACTTTGTTTTTGGGTGTTCATTTTTATATGTATAGTATGTCTTCATTGATACATAAATATAACTTCTAGTTTGGTTTTAATCAAATCTCAGTGTTCATTAGCGTAAACGATCATGCGGCATGACATGCCTTACGTGCTGTCATGCATGCATGACCATTTAATTGTATTGATTGAAGCGAATTGGCATGTCATTCGCATCAATCAATACAATTAAACGATCATGCATGTATGACGGCACGTAAGGCATGTCATGCCGCATGATAGTCTAGGGCCACCATAAGGTAGCAAACGAACATGCAGCATCTATTCTTCCGCTGCCGCCCATGACAACTGTTAACCGACCTAGAACAAGACTGAAATGAATTGAAGATTGTAGTGTATTTGTGCTGTAAAAACTAAACACATGTTAACACCGAGTATCTCTATTCCGAGCCAACCCAGAGACGAAACGTTGAATTTACCGAAGTGTGTCCTGGGGCGTTTTAATAATGACGGTCAAGTTCCGGAAATTGTCGGCGCCATCTTGAACCGGAAGCGGCTTCACCTCCGCTTTCTGCCGTTTCGGCCATTTTCAATCCGATAAATAAAGATGGCGTTCGATAGAGCCTTCACTTGATGTGCGGTTCTACGATCTTACTCGGCTTTTGATACCGACTCTGCGCCTTAAAAGCCTTAAAATATGGTTATGTTATGACGACCCCTATAACGTAACGGTCACTAAGCCGGAATACCGAAAGGTTCTGGGTTCGATTCCCAATGAGGCAGAAATTTGAATGATGGGTTTAAATTTCTGATCTCGGTCTGGATGTACCCTTGTCTTTTTGTGTAGTCCATGGCACCCACGACACAGTGAATCCTAGTGTGGGGCTATGAGTGTGTAGCGTTATTTATTTATTTATTATTTATGTTACGTAATGCACAAACTCTAAACCAACAAGGGAATTATAATGAGAGTTATGAGTGTGCGGGTATGTTACCTTTTATTTATTTATAAAAATTTCATATGAATTCAGGATATTATCAACATTTAATAATTTTCGTAGGTACCTAATACTTTAAATAATTTTAATTCAGTTAAACCTTCATTACTGTTCAGATAAACTATTCTAATATTATGTTAATGACCGAGGCCTTTCACTGGCTAGTGGTATAGATTTCAGCGTGCATTGTCGAAACTGCAGGACGCACCTAATAGGGGATCTTTGTTAAGTCAATGCTGTGGTGTATGGCACTGTGGGTGGCCAATGTCGGCTTCGGCATGTATGTACAAAGACAAAGAAAATGAATGTTATTATTTACAAATTATAAACATCAAGAATATCGGATGACTGTAACTAGAACCATTACCATATACGATTGTAATAAGTAAACAGTTTATTTGAACCATTACCGAATATGGATTCTAATGTATACAATATCATTTAATCTGATACCGTAATCTGATATATTGTAATCTGATATTATTTTAAGAAATATCAAATGTAAATTGTGACCACCCTGCTTGTAACAAAGTACTATATAAACCCTTGTTTTACTTCAATAAAGAGCATTCAGGATTCAGTTGAGAACCTACTGTCATCGTGTTATTTCTCTCCCGAGTTCGCACATCACAATGCACTAAAATTGCTACTAATAATATCCACGATATTCCCCGGGGATTTGACTCTTGTCAATGTTGACTGTTGTCAATTTCAATTCTGTTGGTCTGTTTATACTAGATGTGGTATTTTTCCAAAATGGCGCTTAGTAATAATAGAACTTTATTGGAAAAACCGTTACAGTAAAAACAACTTAAAATCAACAACTTGTTGAGTCTTTCTTATTATGGTATTTATATTAATAAAAAGTTTCCATTTCGTAATCTTTTGTACATAAACTTGAAATATTGTTATACCTATCTTCGGACTATAGATACACATCTATAGATATTAATGTACTATAGAATACACATAAAGGGTATCTATCTATTTACGAAGACAACAAACTTTAATCTTTCCAACAAACTCGGCCCCGTTTCACAATAATAGCTACGTCGTCCATAGCTTATCTAATGCAAATATAAGTTATATCAATATAGTTATATCTTAGAATGTTTATATTAACCCTCGTCTGTCTGTCCGGGTGTGATTAATTGCTGATATAATGAACGGGTGCAGGGTGGTTGTTGCCGGATGATGTATCGTGCGCTTTGCCGGTTGTGCCCTTTTGGTGATAGGCGTTGGCTTGGTACTGTGTATTTATGGTGATATGTATTAGTAGACTAGATTTGACGATGTGTAGTGCTACGATATATCGATATAAACTCCTCTATCCCCTATCTCTACAGACAGCGCTCAGTTACAGATTTATTATATGTATAGAAAAGAAAACTACACGTAAACAGCACTTCTTTTAAAAATATTCGTACCGCCATCGTTGTTTTCTGCTTACACTAAAAGGTCGGCTGGTAGACACTGCTTTTAGCATAATCTCAAACCTTCTGTAGTTTTAAGTCACCTAAAATTATGAAATAATAAATCAGAAACCCACAATTGTTATTTGAGGTCGGTGCCAGCAAAGCCGTATCTAAAACCGCACTGACCTCAAGTATAAATTGTAGGCCCCTAATTTATTGTTTAATCATTTTTAAGGTTACTTATTGAAGGCTTTTTATAGCCTGAACGGCTGACGTAAAAGCAGACGAGCCTCCTGATGGTAAGTGGTCATCGTTACCTATGGACACGAGCAACACCAGGGGAGTCGCCAACGCTACGACGGATTAAGTAGATTAAATTTTCCAAATTACTTTTTATTTGTTCAATAGTTATTGCTATTGCAAGCGTAAAAAACGTTCAGTTCTTCTTTTTCCCTGAAATAAATGTGAACGGGAACACAATTTATACCATGTAGTTTTAAAATAAATCAAACCGTGAAACTTCCAACCATTCTTTAGTTTTGGTTAGAGAGTTACGAGGGCCGCCAACCTTCGGGCGCGTATATTTAGCGGCTACATAAATATGATAATAGTATGTCGTGCATTCGCGCGCGGCGGGGCGAAATATCTCGCGGTGCCAGCCCTGTGCGCTCCGCTGCCTCCAGTAGGGTTGACACTTAAGCCGCGATCGACAGTGGCGTTTTAACTTCACGTCCATTTTGCTGAGTTTTGTCGTAAGAATGAGTCCAAGATCAAAGCTATAACTTCAAAGAAGTTATTGGAATTCTTGGGAAGCATAATAACACAGGTACTTAGGATAATATGCAAAATGGCATTCAATTTTCTCTTTGATGTTTTCAGGCTTTCTCCTAAAATAAAGGAATTAAAGCTAACGTCCACTACATTTTAGAAGTGCGTATTTTCTAATCTAATATCATACTTTGGAACAATAAGGAGGTTTCTTAAGTTGTCTTATTGTGTTTTCCTTACTAAGTGGGAATTATTTCAATGTTACAGTATCAATAGACTATCGCCTTTGTAAGTGATTCAGTATTTCAACTGATGTAAGTCCACAGCGTGTCTATTATTATAAAACGTAAAGAGAAAACCTTTGTACGCTTAAGAATAATACACGCACTAGAGTATTAAGACGATATAGTATTGTTACAGTCTAAACTGTAGACGGATAACAAGTGTAGAAAGCTTAATTTTATACACAATATGTGTTACAAATACATTTTTCAAAGTCAATGTGAAGCAACCCTTTGACAGAATGAAATATGGTCGAAATTCTCTAGTCATTATTGTACAGCAAGGCCTTATTTAAACTGTTTTCTATTAACCGGTCAGGAGAAGACATTAAGTATTCGCGCCCTAATGTTATAAAGTGCGGAAAATACAGAGTGACATCTTAGGCACTGAACGAAGGAATATTCGACGACCTCATACCTCGAGCTTAGTGAACTATCGAGCTCACAAAATTGTTGCAAAACCTTGGAAATAAAATCGTTTAATTGTCAATATTATCAGATACAATACCGAATAAATCACATGAACACCTGACATCAGCAGCTTTAGAAGTATCACCGACGCGTTGCGGTCAAGAAGAAAAGTGTGTAGCATTATTACTCGTATTATAGAATAAGATTGTGATGTTAAGCCCGCATTACCAGCATATCAATAAGCGGGTGGTGACGGTCGCGGTATAATTGGCCAGTTCCGGTCGGCGGAGGCGGCGCAATTTCCGGCGAGGCCTGCGCGTGACGTCACTTTGGCGAGCTGTCGCGGGGACACGCTTTGTGTCTGTCTGTCCGCCGCTCGCTGGTACGCCGTACGGCGGGACAGACTGTCTGAGATTCGGGTTTTGAGTCTCCTCTTTGTAAGCGGAGCGTATTTTTTTTTTTATTTCGTTGGCAGAGTTTTGTATTTATTCAGTACTAGCCTTGCCCACGGCTTCGCCCGCGTGGAATTTGGTCTGTCACGTAATTTTCAATCTTATCGGGATAACGTTTAAAGAAGGAGAACCCCATGTCATAGCGCCCCGGGAATACCTCAGAAGGGAGTTTATTCAAAATGATGTGGTGTCGTGGGGCACCAGGTAGGAACGAAGTTCCTTCGGCTAATGAAGGCAACGGCGAACGAAAAGAAAGAGGGAGAAAGAGAAAGGTATTATATACTACTCGCTTGTGTATGCGACTGTCGCACCTGCGCACGTCTCATTTAACGCTTTTATTCCACGCATTTTTTCTTACGGTTTTACTATCACATTTTTCAGTTCGGTCGCCGCAGCAAAACCTATCCCCTCCAAGCCTGCCGTAAGGAACTTCGTTCCAATAATTTGCAAGTAGGTGGAAATAGACCGTGAAAATCGGACCGTAGAGGTTCTCTAGAGTTCAATCGATGTGGATGAAACATCAATCTTTATTATGAAAGCAGTTCAAATCAAAACACAAGTGAACTGTCGAACAAAGGCGGTAGATGTCGCCGTCGCTCCGCCGCGCCGCTCGCCACCGGCAAATGCGATTAGACGGTCTTTGATTAACCAAATCAGACTCTTAAGACGACCGAGCGACACTCTAATTGCATTACGTCGCTCCAGAAACGGTGCCGCCTTCAGATCGGCGACCTACTGCGCCTATATAAAACGTTACCAGCCATTGCGATTATGATGATGAGTCTTTTTAAAATTATTATATTGTCTATGGTTATATTGTGAGTATATGAGTAAGAAAATTCTATCTATTGAAAGAAATCTTATAATAAATTTCAGATTGTGTCTTAGATATAATACGTATTATAACTCTTGACTTAGACAAGTTACTTATTTAAATTTTTCTTGGGCTCTGTCATGTCATTTCATTCAACAATACATCAGGATATTTTATGGTCATAAAACAACAATTTAGCATCTAAGTATATCCGCTAAAATTTGAGACGTACTCTTCAAAAAATTTGAAGGTAGTGTTTAGTAGATCCACTGGCTCAAGTAACTGTCCGACACAAATGTGCGACCAAATCCCCGCCTCGGGAGCTCCCCTGATTCGGTTATAATAAACATTTTATTTTAAAGGCAGGCTTTATGCTAACTCGAAATTTATATAAAAGCGTCACACTGAACCCAATTCGATTAGCTGTTCCTGAGGCGTTGTCGCGTTGTACCGAGCTCAGATTGCCAATATTTTACATTAATTTGGTTATGCGAACTGTTTGTGAATTAAATTAATAAATAACGCTACAAAGTCATAGACCCACACTAGGACTCCCTGCGTTGTGGGTGAAATGGATAACACACAAGAAAAGAACACGTACACCCTGATCGAGGATTTAAACCCATTATTCAAATTTCCGCCTCGCTGGGAATCGAACCAAGGACCCTTGGAACGGCGGTGATAATCATTGGGCCATACGGATCGTAGCAGTAGAGCACTTTGGGGGATCATACCGGTATAACTCCAATTGTCACGGGCGGCAGCGGAAGAATGGTGCTGTATGCTCGTTTGCTACCTTAATTCCACAAAAAACTAGCTACCGGCTTATCACTAACCCCCGTAACAGGCCTACTACGAAAAACGAAAGTCGACGTTTCGAGCGACGGATCGTACTTTTTCTCAAACTCAAACTCAAATCATTTATTTAATGTAGGTATGATGCATACTCTTATGAACGTCAATTTTTTGCATTTACCACCGTTTCGCTAAGGTGCCTTTAAAAATTGAACTTTTTAAATCTTTGAGAGAGAGAAAGAAACTCCTCGGCACATCTTTACAAAATGTATACCTACTTACTTCTTACTGTTACGTATTTCTTTTCCTATTAAAATAAATTTAAATACGAAAACCGCATTGAGTTTTCTTAAGAAAGTTCCATATGTTCACACGAACCATAATTTGGCGACCGTGACTGGTAGGAAAAAGTACGATCCGTCGTCCGAAACCTCGACTTTCGTTTTTCGTAGCAGGCCTCCAGGAGCGTCCCAAACATGTATCCCGCGCCCCACGTCGAGCCGATATAAAAATTTATGGCACAACAATCGAAGGTCATAAACCGGGTTAAAGGGATCTCGCGCGAATAATTCAGCGTTTGAGCGGATATCGCGGATCATGCGGATCTTTGGCGGATATCCTAATACGGCGGATTTGTACCTAGCACTGTTATGTTCAACCTAAAAAGGTTAATATTGTTTTCTTTCTGTACGTTTTATAAATAAGTACTCCAATAATCTCGCCATTTTATAATTATTCGCCATTGAAAGAAGGTTTATCGAGCCCCAGCGAAACATTGTGGCCCACTTTAAGCAAAAGTAGTCAGGCGGGCCAAAAGATAATAATATCAGTATTAATAGATTTTCAGTACTTTATAATAAGCTATAATATAATAATCTGTAACTGATCGATGTCTGTAAATTGAAGATATGAAGAAAATCCATTTTTGGAAGCCTTTATTTTATAATTATGTTTAGAATTATTGTCTGTTTGGCTGTGGTTTTGTACGCGCTAATCTCCGTAACGGCTTAATCGATTTGGGTACGTTCATGTATGTAATGTTTGTTTTGTTAAAATCAGTTCATGAATAAAAAAGTTATGTCAATTTAAACAATCACGTCTTACAATTTTCGAGTGTAAGTTGTAACGGACAGGTTTCCCGAAGCTATGCGAGTAAACTACATAGTTTTGATAACATAATGATTACGTGGGGCCCTACTACTAAGCTGGAAGCTTTGATCTCTTACAAACCCTAGTGCGCCGGCATGGGACTGGAATCAGTATTCAAAGCCGCCCCAAAATGTTAAAGTAAAAAAAATTTAGCCGCATTATCGTTTGTACTTGATTGCGTCGAAATTGTACTTTTTAATTTTTATGATTTTTATGAGCTTGGCAACCTAATATTTCTATCCTGTTTTACTAGTATACATCATCTGAACAGTTCAAAACTTTATGAAAAATATTTAATAGGATTCATAGAGACCTATTTATTTTAATTAACTTTTCATAGGCATTCAGGCGGAGGCCTACGAAGCCGACTCCAAGGCTCTTAAGGATTTACTTTTTTCTTTGATTTCAAAAATCTTAAATTCTCGCTGGCCAAATACTATAGACCAAAGAACATCGTAGCAGGCAGACGTTCCACTCCTAAATAGCGAGCGTGCAGCGAACGAAATACTCAAATAGGTATAAAAGAGGCCATTAGGGAGAAATTGCACTCCGATTTACATTTTACGCCCCATTGCCTTTAAAATACGGGGTGGTCGGGATGGAAGTCATATTTTTTTTACTCCGGCTAGTTTAGTATTACAGATTTTTTTACTTCAATGAGCTTGTATCGATTTGTTTTTTGGTTGGGGATGGTCTGACTTGCGGCCTGCCGTGTGTTCGTATTACACAACAAGGAATAAGTTGAAACTTAAATGTTTACCTGAACATGATTAATGTTGTGGTAGTGAGTGAGTAAATATATAGATTCTAAATGGGCATTCGAAATTTAAAATGATGATAAGAGAGATAAAATGATAACTACATTTAAAAATCATCTGTAGTCTACAGATGATTTTTAAATATTTATTGAATATTATCGCACAACATAGTTCGTCAACTTTCATTTTTATTTTTCACAATATGGCGTCCGGTTCCGCCATATTGAGTTTAATTAGGTACTGTTATGTTTTTAGTGATACATGCAAGATTGTATTGATTATATTAAAGAGTCTATTATAGAGTATTATAATGGAACAAAAATACAAATTTTCATTCATATACCTGATAAACACTTATTTGCGTCGTGCGGTCACGTCAGAAGCACAACAGACATATGTATAACTTGCATTTTAAATTTTGCATTTTGCCCGCTAGTTTCAGATGCTAAACCGATATCAATGCGGTTTTAGATGTATTTAAGTTAGCTTGTATTATGTTAAGTGTTTGTTTTATTTTAATCGGTTCACTTATAAAAAAGTAAATTTAAAGAATTTCATATAAACATATTGTCGCGTAAATTAAAAAAAAAAGAAAAAGAAAATTTGAAAATAGAATTTATAAAATGTTTTCGACGCTAAATTAAAAGAAAACCTTTGAATTTGGAATGTTTGAAATTGGTGGTATATAAGGCGATTCCGGCCAAGGCAGAGTCAGTCGAGTCTTGGTAGCGAGTCGGGAAGCGCGCCAGTGGGAAGAAGAAATAGGAATAGTGAAGTGCCGTTTCACAGTACAGTGTCGCGAGTGTGAAGTGAAGTGTGCAGGGAAGTAAAGTGTACAGTAAAGTGTATAGTACCGTGTCGCGTGTGTTACCTTTTTTTTACAGTGAAATAAAACAACATCTATTGAAGCCGGCCTTATTTCTTCCCATCCCCTACCCACGGCTGTGACAATATTTTCGAGTTTGGTCCTAAGGCATAGGTTTCTCTAAGCTAAGGTTTAGAGACCTTAGCTTACAGAAACCTATGTACATAAGACAGACAGACTTAGCACTATCACATAAACTATCACATAGTCAAACATACGAAATTTATTCAAATAAAGATCATTTTATCGCTTCGAACGTTCCTATCGGTTGCCATGGCGACGGCACGTCCTCCCCTCGTTACGTAGGGATGTGCTGATGTCGACGCGCCGCGTTTTAAAACGTAGACAGGATACGTTCAATTGTATTTGTTATCTAATGGGTCGCTTCTAGCGCTGAACGGGAACTTGTTGATCTTCGTCCAACCCTTTCACGTTTTTTTACGTAGGTATTATAAAACTGATGTGTATTTATAAGATTATCGCTGAACTTACATAAATTTTAAACGTGGAACGATGGACATGAAATCTATTTTTACACATAGGTACTTAATAAAATTGTTAGAACGGATCCAGATGGATCCCGTTACTGTTTTTTATAGGCGACCAACTTAGTATTCAAGGGTAGCAACACATCTGTGACCTAATTAGAACGAGACTAACGGCCTAGATTACAAAGACAAACTAGCAGACACGTCACCTGATGTCAAATGGTCAATGTCGGCCATGGACATCCGTAACACTAAAGGATGCAGACAGACGGATGGATGGATGATGAAAGGACGACAACTACAAAGGTTCCATGTTGAGTACGGTACCCTAAAACAGTGTACTTATAGCAAATTTTATGCTCAAAAATTACCAATATTACCAATATGATAATCACCGAGCATAATAAATCATAATGACGACTAATAATTATAATGAGTAAGTTAATAAAGTCATTAAAATTGTTTGGCGATATAATGATTTACGTCGCAAATAATTCTGTAATTAAGCATTAATGAGCTTCGGCAAAAATTAATTAGTTCATTACTAATTTCTGACAACACTGAATCTTTGATTGGTATCTCTAGTTACTCTGATTACTTACTAAAAGTTAATAGTCCTGGGTTCGATTTTTAACCGGGACGACGTTGACAATATAATATAGATATAATAGTAGATATATGTCTATTAGTGATCCATTAATGCATGCATTAAAGTCCCGACTGCGCCCGAAAACCTTAGCTTATTTGACGACTTACGAATGAGTCGTCAATTTCAGTCATAAAAATCAATTTCGTATTAAGAACAGAAGATGTTAATTGAAAAATATGAAGCATTTGATTGGGTAAGGTAACGCAAATTTGCCGGCACACTAACTGATAGCTCACAATGTGGGGGGCCACCACGCTGGCCAAATGTGGATTGACGGACTTCAGGGTCCTCTGAGAACATTATGAAATACATTCAACCAGGTTTCCTCAAGACGTCTCCTCCACTATAGCAAAAGATAATATTTTTTACACAAACTAATATACTTCTGTAAAAAGATATGTACACTATCGTTCGGTATCGAAGTGTTCATAGCCCAACGGCTCGCTTCGATCACAAAGTTAAGCAACAGCGGGCGCGGTCGGTAGTTGGATGGGTGACCGCTAGTGGCAAAAATTTCTTGAGCAAAAATTTCTTGAGCACTTCCGTACTTAGAAGGGCACGTAAAATTTCGGGTGTTATCTAACGATAACAATCGTTCAGCCACGTCAGACGCCTTCGGACAGCATAAAAATTTTCGACACGTGTGTTGGCCCCTAACTCCTCCACCAAGTCGCATTGGAGCATCGTACTGGATTAAGCCGTAGGCCTTCTTACCTATGAGGAGACCCATCCTCGATAGAGGGCCTTAATGAGTTGAGGCCATACTCCGTCATCACTATAAATCTTCCACATAAATAAATATTCTCAATTCAAACCACAACTTAAAACTCAATAAAGCCATTGAGTATTTCCTACCCCTACCTCCCCGGCCGCTAACAGACCGAAGAGTGAAATTCCCGGAATATTTCCTCACCCACGATATTTGTCTCGCATATTGAGCGCATTCCGACGGATTCTTAAGAACAATGAGATGGGAATTTCATATAATGACAGGAACTAGTAGGTTGGTCGTTTGAATTCACTTTATCAATTTGTTTTGAATTAACTTTAAGATATTGTTGACTTTTCAATTCATTATGAATTGTGTCGGTATTGTTAAATATATTATAGATAAGATTGAAGTAAAAAATGTATAAATAACTATTGAAATACCATAACAATATTAAAAAAAAATTCAATAATAATGAAAAAATTACGCTTCTTGAGCGTAAAATCATGTCATATAGCTCTTGTTGATAATTAAAATTCCATACTTTGGTATTTGGTTAATGAAAATTTTAAAGTTTATCATCAACATCATAATCTTTACTACCACAGTATTGGAGTGCTTTTACTATGTAGACAAAGCTCAAGAATTTATATCACATCAAACGTATAACTGTAGTTTAATAGAAACAGTAATTAACTTACTTTAATTAGTAAGCGAAATTTATTGAATTCTTAATTAATTATAGCTTGGTTTAATAAATTTCTCAGAGGTTGCTCTTAAAGCCGGTAATTGGCATCAAAACGTCGATTATAGTCGTCGTTTTTTTAAGTTTCTGGTTTGGTATGAGATGGTTATCTTAACAACAGGTAGAACCTTCTACCCTACTGAAATAGGTTAAAAACAAATAAATAGATCATTACAGGAAACGACATAGTGTCACGCCAGCAATATCGACATTTAATCGACTCGCAATACCGATAATGTCTGCACGTCACTAACATTCCCCGCGTTCCACCACGCTTCGGTTCAAATATTTGCCACCGCATATTAAGAGCCGCATTCTTGGCGGCGGCCGAGGGTAGAACAATAAAAGAAAATTTTATAGTCCAACCCGCTTTCCGGTACGTGTTTAGTTAAATGTAATTAAATGAAAATAAATAATTATGTGCGCCATAACCTCATGACCCTTGAACTACAACTGACGTTAGATAGATACCAGGCGTGAATAAGTTCATATATATGTCTAAGTGCATATATTTTTTTTACATCGTACTTGGCATTAGAATTGTTTGATTTATAGGATAATTCGCAAGACTGGTGTGTGCTATTATAAAAGACCTATGAACTGATTACTGAATTACTGATTTATTAACCCTATGAAGCAAACAATTCTAATGCCAAGTACGATGAAAACAAAATATATGCAAGTCGACTTATCAACTTATTCACGCCTTGTATCCATATTGGGTTTATACCAAACTTTAGTAAATTTTTGGTACTATTTGGTACCTACATTTAAATAATTGAATAATAATAACATATATTCCTATACACAATACACACACACACACAAGCCTCTACAATAGTATTCCATGTTGTGGGCGGAATTGACAACACTAACTAGATGTCACAAACACCCACGAGCCAAATATAAACATTTATCTGACAATTAAACGATACTTTGCTCCAGCCGGGAATTGAACGCGGGACCCATGCTTCACAGACAGGGCCCCTGCCAACTGGGCTATAAGAGCTGTGCGTGTCTTGTTTATGAGCCGTAACAAGCGACTCAAAATGTTATATTCGGCACAAGTCATGTTTACTGTTCAACCCGGAGTGCATCTTACGAAGATTATTGTATGTATTACCTATTAATACTGTACTGAATAATATTATATTTAAGTGATATAAGTATGATAATAATTATTATGCACACATTTTAATTTTAACTGTAACATGTATTTATGATTTTTGTGTTTCATACCGATATTTCTGCCCAGATTACAAAGAATGTACCGCTATAGTTTAAATGCTTTAATTTATTTATATAAAAACCAGGTATATTTATATAAAAACCAGGTATTATTGTGTTATCCGGGGGTACAGGAGTGCCCCTACCTAGGCGACACTATCTACCTTTTCTCAAAACAGTAGGTCGTATTTTCAATCCCTTAAAAATTTTAGCCCTGAATTATCGGGAATCGCTTACCTGGAATAAAAAACATAATATTAATTACTTATAGTCACCTTACTGCTATACTTATATATTGTTTTTATTACTATTGTATTATTATATATTGTATTATGTATTTATACTTGAATAACTACAAGGATGTTTTGTCATATTATTATTAAATATTTGTTTGTTTTTATTAAACATTTGTATTCATTTAGTATACACAAAATAACAACAAAAATATTAATTCTAATTAAAACAATATTGTTCTATAAAATGCGTTCAGTAATGAGTGGTAATCTGTTTAATTATTCGAAAACAACGAATTCTATCCTTTTCTATTTACTGACGACCAAATGAGACACAATATTACATTAACTAACCTCACTAAGGTATTAACTAAGAACTTCATTGTTCATAATCCTTATCCTAATTACTTTAAGGAGCAATTTACCTTACATCTGTTTTAGCTAATAACTGGCAGTAATTACACTGTCTACGCAGGTAAATTTTAAACAATCACATTCATACTTCATAGCTTGCTACCCTCTTGGTAGAAGCGGATGTTAGAAACAAAATAATTCTTCCGAAATATAATAAAAATATCCTTTTCGTAAATAAATTGATTAGAAATGTGCTTGTGCTGCTATTTCAAAATAAAAGTGTTATAAAAAAGTTGTATTTTTGAGAAAGCGTGCATCAAAATAAAAGTTTTATAAAAAAGTTGTATTTTTGAGAAAGCGTGCATAATGTATTTGCTACTTATTTAACAGTGATTGATAAGTGCGTCGAAAGATGACCACATCGGATCAGTATTACTTCTCAGACAGTATTTTTCAGTTGGTATGTATTAGTGTTACATATTACTTTTTTCTAAATAATGAACGCACACTTTAGAATAAGTATAAGAAAGATTTTATTTAGGTATTACGAATTTGCCAGCGATTTCATTCGCGTGGATGACGAATAATTTTTAATTGTTTAAATTGTAGATACTTTTGAGTTGATTAATTTTAATGAAATAAAGACTACTTCGAGGTACCTACTGCCTATTTTTGATTTCTTGAATTCAATTCAGGAATTTTGGTTTGAGGCGATTTTAAACACACAAACAAACAGGCAGTCAAAAATTCTAAAAAATATAGGTTACTTATTCTCAATTCATCATTTTATTATCATCATCAATCATTATTTTATTTAATTTATTTATTTTATTCTCAATTCATCAAACGATGTTATCATATAAAATTAAGCTATTCTAATACGAAATTTTGTTTTACAGGAACTAAACCTTCACAACATAAGAAGAGACCTGATTCTGATGATAGAAGAATTTGAGAAAGAAGACTGTTTCAGCTGCCTGCAGCTTAAATGTCGTTGTGTTGTCAAGTCTCCGGGGAAAAATTGCAGTTTTACAGGGCATAATGGTTCCCGCATGAATAGCAAAGAGGATGCGCTAAACGAAGCCCCATCAGCTGTTTCTTTACCGAAGCCAAAGTTCGAGGAGGTGCCCGCCATCTCCAAGGACGGAAACAATGATATCGAAGCGTGGATCGAAGCTTCTGGAACATCACACAAATCAAGAACCGAAGGACCCCTCCCAACTAATGTTCTACTAGCGTTAAAGAAATCTTGGAAAGAATCCAGGAACGATATATCAAAGGATATTCTGGATGATTTAAAAAAGGAGAGGATCCTTTTGGAGACGCATTGCGCTGCAAATGCAGTGGAAGTGTTTTTCAACAGCTTCAAAGTGCAACCAGCCGTGACGGCCGCGAATATGGCTTATGTCACTAATCTGGCCGCCATTTATGGCAATCACAAGTCTCGGGGTTCAGATTATACGTATTTTTGATGTCGGTGTAAGCCATCAGTGCCAGTTCGATTCCAAAACTATGTGGTGCAATGGTCGTGGAATATTGGTTATACTTCTCTTGTATATGTTACTGTGTATATCTTGTATATGTTTCGGCATTAGTTATGAGGGGCAGTTAATTTGTTTTTTTATTCGATTCGTTACTGGGCACGTCTTTGCTCTAAACTGAGGAGGTCTAGAGCATACTTCAGCAAGCTGCTCCAGGGCAGAAGCTAAGGTATTTAGCCACTAGCGGTCACCCATCCAACTACTGACCGCACCCACTGTTGCTTACTCAGTCGATCGCTTAAGATCGCCGTTAGCCGGGCTGTGAGTGCTTCGTGATTTATTACATGTCGCATGTTAATCATTTATTTTTAGAATGAATAGTCCATATTATTAATATTTATTTTTGAAATGTTTATTATATAATATTAGGAATAATTAAAATAAGAATTACTAATCGATATTAATCGTCAATTGAAGTGTTAGTCTCTGTAATGATATAATTAAGAAATGTAATAGCAACAAAGTATTATTGCATTATATTATTATTTTAATATTATCTCATTATTGATGGGTCACTTTAATGATGAGTTTAACCAAAATTTGTGAAATATTTAGAGTATTAAATAAAAATTATCAATTTCCTTTTATTGTGTTATGTTTGCATGACACATTGCAATAAAAAAATAGAAATATATAATTCAGTCACTGTTAATTAGATAAATTGATAGGAATATTTTGTTTATTTTAATATAAGTATGTAGGTACATTGATTAGTACTTTGGTAATAAATTCAGCATGTTATAATAGTTATTAGTATAAGGTATCTTTACACTTAGTATAATAAATATTTCTACTGTGTGCTCTTCTTTAATTGTAATCATCTACCTAATTATGTAAGTTAATAATACAAAGTTTTGATGCCCCAGGCCTCATACTTACTAACTAACAAACGTTCTAACACGGTCTGCTAACCGGACTAACTATCCCAGTCCCCACTTGGGTCTCAGTAATTGTCATGGGCTCATTTGCTCCCTTGATTCTAAAAAAAGAAAGAAAACGGAATTAACTGAAGGGTGGCCTAACCAAAAAAAACATCGTTCAAGCATTACGTCGTTAAATTCTATTGCTCGTTATTTCAACGATACAGATAAATAAAAAAACAATTTAATCTAAATATTACAGAGAGAAATTGAATTTAAATTAAGATAAAAATCATAAATAACATAAAGTTACATCGAAATTACTTTCATTCTGTAGTTTACTACTCACCTTACGGCCGAAAGAATGACAGCCAAGGTTAAAACGTTTTTAAAAATCTCTAAGGCGATGAATCTCTCGAAGTAGAGGGTAGAATAAAATAAAATTCACTTCGATTTTTATTTTGTGCAACGTGATTTGTGTTTTTAAAACTTTTCACAAAAAAGAACTCGCAATGAAACAAAATTAGAGGAGCGTTGAAATAAAAATTTAAATGGACGATTACACTAATTAACTGAGGTAAGCCGTGCTATTTTAATTAGATACGAGTATTCTAAAGGTATCGTTGCCTAATTAAGATTTTTTGGTTAGTACCTACTGTCTTTACTAAAAAGGTCTAAATCCCTTGCAGTTTAATATAACTCTTGGTTGGTGTCTATTCTTCAGTTTATTCTCATATAAATTTTTACCCCCAATTTTCCCACTTGAAGTGATGAATTTTCAAAAATTCTGTACTTAATCCGTTTTTTACTTCGGTTAAACTGAGTATCATTGTTATTACACTTTTTTCTTTATTGCTCGCCGACAATGCATCGGTGATAGATTTGGTGTTAAAGATATGAATTTGGTGTTAATGACTTTAACTAGTGTATTCGGCTAATTGCATGTAAAATGTACGAAAATTGATAAATTTCGTAGTTTAGACATGAAGTCGGTAATTAAATAATTTACTAAATAGGTATATATATTATTTTCAGATAGAAACGGAGTTCCTGTAATTTGGAGTCTTGCGAGTTCTTTAGAGAGTAATGTAATAAGAACAATACATTAAACATCTACTTCAATAACAAAATCCACACGAGGACCATTCAAAACCGAACCGATTCAAATTCCGCATTCCGCATCTATAGAACAAAATATTCGAGGTATGTTCCACTTTGCTACTTAGTCTAAATCTCAAATAAAAATAAAATGGTTTCGTGTTAAAATTTCACACAACACCCAGATGCTCAACACAATTGTTTTGTTCTTCGAAAACTATTCCCAAAGTTATACCCGAGGAATATGCTTCTATAAAACTTCGAAATCTTCGCAAAGGTAACAAAGAGAAAGTTTTGAACAGATGTAAAATAATAATAAAAAATTGCTCTCCGTTAAAGATAACATTATATCGTTTTTTATAGCCGTGAGGTGTCTTTAGCTAGAGTACACGAGCCGTTATTGTTTTAACAGATTTTAATGGCCTCTTAAAACTAGGTATTAGTGTAAATATAAGGAGCAATAGTGTTTTGTATAGAAAAACGTAACGGTTTGTATTGTTTTGTTTGTTTGCTTTGTTTGTACTCAATAGTAAAATTTGTTTCGGTCGAGAAAGTCCTAGGCAGGGTCGCGACCAACTCAGTAAAGGAAAAGTCGAAATTAAATGATATGTTTCCGGGTTCGATTCCCGGCCGGGGTTGATATTATATGTGAGAGATAAATGTAGTGACGTGTTATTTGTGTTGTCCATAGCACCCGCGACACAGGGAATCCTAGCCGCAATAGGATGTGTTTATGATAGGTACTCGTATGAGTGTGTAAACGATTATTTATTTATGCGTGACATATTTCCAGAATGTCGTTCAACGGTCCCATGTCTGATATATCAGACAATAGTCACAGTCTGCTGGAGCCGCCGTCCCCAGCGTACTCTAACGTGACAGTGCGCCGCGCGTTTATAGTATGGATGCACTGTGGCCAGCGGAACAAGTTCAAGGATGTGTGCAACTACTTTCATCACCTGGAGGCCTTGGTTAATACTTATCTTCTAGATTGATAGGTGTTAATAGATTTTTTTATTAGAGTTAATGCTTGCCAACAATCCCAACTGATGGTCAGTGGAGAAGATGTCTTTATAGACATCTTATTATTAAGATCTTCTCCACTTACCATCACAGAAAACTTGTCCACTCTTATGTATAATTCGCTTAACGTTCTTACATTACGTCTGTATAATTTAGTAAGACGTTCCACTCAAACTTTAGGATTGTTGAATCAGTAATTAAAAACACTTGTTTCGTTTTTCCGAGTACGACATGGTAACGTACCTTCACCAAATGATATATTTAGATATACAGAAATATTATATACGAAATAAAAATGTCAAATTCTGTAATTTATGTTGAATGATAAATCGAATATAAAATGTTATAGAGTAAAGATTTATTTTTACAACACAGAAGTTTATTTACAAAGATGTTTTTGTTAATTACAGGAGGATCAACTGCCACCCGAGACGAGAGCTTTGAGTCGCCATCACGAGTTTAATTTATTTTCAAATCAGCCCCCTACATCAACCTATCTTATTGACCACTTTCCACAGCTATACAAGGAAACATACGTGGAAAGACATTACGTATCGAAAGTAGAAGAAATACGAAACGAGAAATGCGTCTTTAATCTAGAAGGATTCAATGAAATAGCACCGAAACACGGCACGGCAACTCATGAAATACTAGAAACCAGTCGCATGATAAGAAAATACTGCAGAATACAGATGGTATCGTTGAAGAAATTTTTAGAAGAATTTAAAGAAAATGCAAGGAAATGTGACCTCAAATGCACAGTGAACAATGTAGCTTTTTACATAAAGCGGAAAATGGTTCAAGCCGAGATTGAATTGGAGGCGAATTATCCAAAAACTCTCGGCTTTCTAAATGACACTTCTGTTGAAAATACCTTCAGTGATATTCCAAAGACTACTATAAAAGATGATTGTATGTATGACTGGATAGGTATTTCTAGTTGTGAACAAGAAAAAAATATTGAAAATAAAAAAATATTGCCTATAAAAATTTTGCGTAAAGGTGCGGAATCTGAAGATAGGACAAAAAACTATCACAATATTACCAATTGTACTGGTAAAAATTCTTTAGTCCTTACTAATATCAATGCCAATAAGGTAATATTCCAAGATAATGGTTCTAAAATTAATAATTTTCAACCATTGATTACTGAGGACATGAAATCTCTTTCAGTGGAAGATTTAACAGAAGAAAATATACCAATAAAAATGGAGAGAAGATTTTCAGGGTCTCGGTTTATGAAAGTAGAGTTGGAAAAATTTCGAAAAATTTAGTTACCAACTGATTTTTTACCATGACTGACATTAATATTTGATAAACATTATACTTATAGTATCTTTGATTAATTTTATTTTTACGTTAATATTATGTAATAAATGACAACTGAATTGTATTAACTACGAATTCTTTTCTCGCAATAAATTATGAATATAATAAAATTTATAGTTTAATTAAACAATCCTGTAACCATTGACTTTTCCTGTAACGCAGTTGATACTCGTAGTTCTACCACCGAAATAAAACTTCTTCATGCTTCACTTTCACGTTACGCAGTTATAAATTTTAAACAAAAAACCAGAGTCAATTTAGTACTTCCAAGAATATCCTATTAATATTATAAATGCGAAAGTTTGTATGGATGTATGAATGTTAGTTACTCTTTCACACAAAAACTACCGAATGAATTTTGCTGAAACTTTACAATAATATAGCTTACACATCAGAATAACACATAGGCTATAAATTATAAAGATATAGTGTGAATTATCCAAAATATATAACTAAATCTTTGCAAACGCAAGGAACGAGTTTCCCGAAGCGAAGCGAGGGCGGGTCACTAGTATTTGTTGTTATAAGTGGGTACTTAAATGAGTAAAATCTACAGAGATTATCTAGGACAACAAAATTTTTTTTTTGTTGAGCTGTGTAATCATTCTAGGTATCCATAAAACTTGTCCTTTTAATGTTTCTTTTTCAAATTTTGTCCCTTATACTTCTTGTTACCTTATCGACCACCGACCACAATTTTTTTGTAGCTGTCGGACCCGCCGGAAATCAGTCAGCCTATGTTTATTGTTCTGTTAAGTTAGCGAGCGTGTTGGTGTGTTCAATTCACTGAGTCAGTGACTGTGTCTTGTGTCAGTCACTATTAACCAGCCGTCAAGTCCATACGTGTGGCCAAACTAAGATCAATCATCAAAGTAATCAGAGCTATGGCTGCCGTATCGACACAGGTATCGACGCCATTAAATATAATTACTAGGGATAACCTGACCGTGTTGATACGAAACAATGTGATGAACAATTCTTGCGAGTTTTCACCCGAACTTGATGTGGTACGTATCTATATTATAATATTTTACTTTATCAATTGTTACTGTATTCGTTGCAGTCGTTTTTAACATTTTATGATCATTAATACTGAGATATAATTATGTACGTAGTTACATTATTTTGTTTATACATTAACACGATCCACGATTTCAAAATGTGTAATATGCAACGGTTATTTCGATTCAAAGTTTCAAAATAATAATCTATTCATTTCTCATTGCCACTAAATATTTTTCATTTGCAAAGTTTTGCTAGAACCAATGAATATTTAGGATCACTAAGATTCAATTCCCAGTCTTCTCTCATAAATAGCTGCCACAAGCAAAGGAATTCCCACGACCCGTTATAATAAGTATTTGAGTGTTTATGGAAGCAGGTAGTTTTGTACCTGCTGTGCGGGCTCCTTTCAATATTACGTTGGCATTTTTTTATGCACAATATTGTTATTTACATATATTACTTCGTGCTTTTGGGTTTAAGACAGAAGAGAAAATATATTTTATTTGTAATTTCGGAACTTGCTTTTTGCATACACGTTTAAAGACGTATGTATAAAAAAACAGGGGACATTACATAAATTAACAACGTTTGAGAGAAGAAAATACATTTACTCGTAATAATGATAAAAAAACTGTACTAGAATAAGAGAGTAGGCAAGAATAAGAATATTAGAATAGCATAAACTATAATTGTAAAATTAATCCGTAGATTCGAATCTAATTATGTGATGGCATATATTTCGTTTTAAAATTCCCCAAAAAATATCCTCAGAGTTGTTCACGTACAGACATCGACCAGTGACAGTTTTATAATGTTTATTTCAGATGGAGAGAGATTCCCCGGTCCGTCAACCAACAAATTTGCAACCTATCAACAAGAAGCTGTTCCATTCACCAATGTACGAAAGCCCCAAAGGAACGGTACAACCACAAAATTCTGTGGTACAACGGACCATTGTGGAACGTTCCAGAAAAGCAAGAAAGAGAAGACAGTCTCTCTTACCAAATTCTTGTGAGAAGATAAAGCAGGCGTACGTCAAGGAGTGTGACAGGGACAGCTACAACCCAGATGCGTACGGGGGAATGAGAAAGAAAGTTTTAATAAGTCTCTTTCATAATAAAGAGTATTCGATGGATTTTGATTAGTGGTAGATTAAGTTATCGAAAATTATTAGTTACTATTTATTTTTACGGTACGGTTTAAGAGGTATTTTTACGTATGATTTAATATAATATAAGAATGTTTTAAATAATGTCTTCCAATATGAAATTTAATTATTTTTATACATATTTTGTTTTTGTAGAATTAAGGTAGCAAACGAGCATGCAAAATCACCTACCGCTGTCGCCCGTGACAACCGTGACCGAATTAGAACAAGACTCACATCGGGACTGGGATAGTTAGTCCGATTAGCAGACGATGTTAGAACATTTTTAGTTGGTTAGTTAGTTGATTAGAGAACTGGGACAATGGGACAGGGACTGTTAGTGATAGTTACTCCTGTTAGTTATTGTTAGTAATGGTTCAGTTAGTAGTTGCTAGTAAGAGTCTCTTTATAATTCGGTCACAGATGTGTTGCTACCTTAGAGGACTGAAATGGTCGCCCCTAAAAAAATATAGCCGGCTCCATAATGAAGAATATAAGAAAGTTTTAAATACTGTCTTCCAATATGAAATTGAATTATTTTTATACAAAATGAAATAAGTTACTTATATTAATTATAATTTACGATATTGTAGGATATATTTTTAATGACTTTCACGTCCGCCGTTAGACTTTAAGAAATCGTACTTATAAAACTTTATGTAATTCAGAATGATGTTTATAACATGAATTGCCGTTAATTAATATGAGTTAAATTTAATTAATATGAGTATCAACTCATATTAATTAAAAGCATATTTTAAATGATATTATTACCATAATGATTATGTTAACTACACTTCAGGTCTGCTTCATACAAAACGAATTAAGTAGGTACTTTATTAACAAATTAATATCAATTGATTAAATCAATACAATTATTGTAATGTAAGTACCTACATAGGTAAGTTATAAATCGGGGAACTATTGTCACGTTAAAATATGTATGTGTTTATTACAATTAAACATTTAATGCAAATAAAATATATTTTTATGAAATATTTTTTACATATTTTATTTACATGAGATAAGCCTATTCATTCTCACACAGTACAGGTGCGAATTTAATGTGATATGAAATATAATTGTTTGTTCTCGAATCTTTGGTGTTAAGTGTTTGATATTTGTGTTATTCACAACGTTCATACCGCACACAGGAATCCTTGTGAATCCTCGAAGAGCGAGTGTGTTAGCCTTTTATTATCATTATTTGTAAGTAATAAAACAAAAAGGAAACCATTAAAATCGTCCACCGTGCGAAACCAAGGATAAGTTGTTCATCTTGAAACGTTCTCTACAATCCGAGCTCACTATCCGCGGCGCCCCGTGGCCCCGCTCCAGTAACGAGGCGGCCGTGCTCCGCCGATATTTAGCCAATAGACTGTGTTGTGATCTATCTACGTGTTCAACTCAACTGAACTTGGTGGTTGAACATTCATTCTTCAGGCCTTCGAAGAGAATATAAAGTTTTTCTTAGTCTTTTTCAGTTGGTGGATCCTATACGGAATAATCTCGACAAGTTAAATTATCTCGACAAGTTGATTGGTGGTAGGCAAAGTCGAAGGGAAACGATCGTCGAAGGGAAAAAGCCGTTGGAGTGACCAAGTGACCGCACTAACTGATCTCTCGGTAACGAGGAGAATGGAGGCGAGTAATAAGAACCTTGAAGGACTTTCATCCTGGACACGACCTTCAGTAATGAAGAACACGACGCAAGAAGAAGATACGGAAAGGTTTTGTATATACTTCACCCGGGGTAGTGTACCTAGTAGCTTTTGCAGCTTGTAATGTATTCGGGTGTCTATCACATTGTCAGCCACCAGCTATAGTCTAGGCTTGGTAAATGCGGATTGATAGCTATCACACAATTTTGAAAATATGTCGAAGAATAATGGAAATATAAATAAATAAAGAACTTAGTCGTAGGTGCATGGCACATAAAAATAAGACCACTCACCCATAGAGTGGAAACAAATTTAAAAACATTTTTAAAACTTCCGATTCGCTCAATTGAATCCACTGTTTTCCCGTCCGATTATAATGTATTTGTTTTCAAATTAAATGTGATTAGGCTTCTATGAAGTGAGTATGCTTTGCCATCCAAGAATACACGGCGATGTGTTCTTGGGTGGTAAAGACTGGCGCAATGGTTACTACGCCGCACTGCCGTTCAGAGATTATATTATTTGTCATGATAAGCGGCGGCTGAGCCAGACTCTATTTTTTATCATTTAGCTAATAAACTCCAGTACTTAGCAGACGACAGAAGCAGCTTAGTGTAAAGTACGTTGGCTGCTCGGTCGGCACTCGGCTCCCCGACCGCGAGACACGACGATACTAATAAATAAAAATCTTCCAATAATTTCCCCAGAGGCTACGACTTTACTTTACATTTTAAATTATTTATCCGTTTCAAGACAGATTATTGGAAAGAAATTTCAAATGTGAACAGAAAATAGAATAGCCGCAATTTTTAAATTACTAAGAGTATTATTTAGCAGAAATTCTTTTAAAGTTTCTTGTAGAGAAAAGTTTATCCGCTAGTTTTCGTTGGGATTATAATGTATTTCTTTTCTGAAAAAGAATAGCAAAGCCCATTTCTGGATGAGTGGATTGGGTGACGTCTCTTACCTACGGAATCCTACATCATAATATACTTTACTAAATTGGAATGTAATTAACTATAAAATAAAAACAAATTTATATGTATTCAGTAGACCGGTGATAAATACCGTTGACCGCTGACAGAATATTTGTTTTTATTTCTTAACTAGTTGTCCCAGCGTAGGTACGTCGTACCGCTTTATAATTAAAAAATTTTTTGGTAATATATATCGACAGTAACGCCACCTATCGGGTCCAATTGTGAATCTAAACCATCCTCGAATCCACTTGAACACACACAAAAAAATCATTCAAATCGGTCCAGCCGTTTTTGAGTTTTAGCGTGCAATTCATTTTTATATATAAGAAGAAAGATAAATTGATAAAGCATTCATCTACGGCCTTGAGATATACAAAAGATGAGTTAGGATAGGATGTATTAAGATAGCAAACGAGCATGCAGCACCCTGACAACTGTGACTGATCTAGAACAAGACTTAAATAGGGACTAGAATAGGTAGTCCGGTTAGGAGACGATGTTAGAACTAGAATTAGTTAGTTAGTTAGTTTGTTAGTTAGTATGAGGACTGGGAGAGGGTCCAACCACGGATCAACGTCGCCACGGGGTCATGTTTGGGAACAGATAACTTATATCATCGCGGACACTAAACATTTTAAAGTCTCGCTGTGACTATGATCCATGCAACTGGGTCGAAATATCGGTAAAACCATTCAAAATCGTGAGTACCCGTTTGCATTTAACATGTTGCAGGTACTGTCACTATGCACGGCTCATCTTGGTATTAAGTTTGTTGGTAATTATTAATGCGTAATTACCTACGCAGCATTTTTGTAATTTTTGTAAGGAGTCAAAAGAAAATTTAAACAATATAGCGAGAGGTAATTTCTTACCCGAGATACTAAACTAACAGATATATTTGAACCTGGAACTGCTGTCTTTATTCATACAGGAATACTTTTTGAGAATAAGATAGCTATACAAAAAGAAAAGGACAGAACTACGTGGTTATAAGGGTTCACGTCGTACGCCATCTATGAGCTCGTCTGTGAATGTGAACTACAGGGAAGACAAGCTTACGCTACAAGGAAACTACTATTTGATGAATAGTGGTAAGTACTTGAGTTAGACAACAGATGGCGCAACAAATTGTATAAAGAGACGTTTGTATAAAGCTACTGGGTTACACTTACACGGAAAAGAGAGACAGGCGTGTGTCTTCTGTCTCTGTTCTGTCGGGTTATATACATACAATACAACGTTTCACGGTAAACTATAAGGGCGATATTTACGATGCCAAATTATCGTTCAGAGGGTCCTGGGTTCGATTCCCATTGAGGTGAAAATTTGAATGACGACTTCTTGATCTACGAGTGTGTGTTCTTGTCTTAGTGTGTTAAGAAATATAACTAAGTCTTGACTTTAGCGGTTTATATTTATACGGTCAAAAGTTAATTACCTGTATCAGTAATTAAACAGCAAACACAAAATTGTAGCTTTGATAAATTAATTTCACAATTTAACTTATAACATTTAACTTAGGTCATGTCAAAATAGAAAATAATTTATTAGTTAATTGAACATTAAAAATAATTGGTATAAAAAGCGAGCTTAGATAGAAATAATGTTTTTCCAGAATCAATTGCCGACATAAGAGTAATATCGTTAGCAAGCCTGATCGTGGTGATAATATCTCGCAGTTCAAAGACTTGGCCAATAAATAAAAACCGTCAGATGATTTCCCCGGGCGACGTTATACCTACCTTACTTTAATCTTCTTCGTTAAAACGCGAATGAATTATATCGAACGCTTTGATAATGAGGGCTTTGTGGCTTTCAGCTCACACAGATTGGGAGTGATTTGATATTTGTTGGAGTAATGTACAAATATTTATTAAGAGTCATTTTGCTTCGGGAAATATATATAAATAAATTTGAGCACTGTTCATGGTACTCACGACATAAGGAATCACAGCGTGGGGGGCTATGAGTGTGCATCATTATTTATTATTTTTATAATCATATAAAAACTCGAAAATATTACACGGGATTCTTCAAAAATTGTGAACTTAATTGTCTTTTTGAAACAGTCACTTAATATTATATTAATAACTATAGGTAATGTGGTTTATCAATCAGTATCTTGTAATGTAAATCGTGTTGACCTCAATTACATTGTGGTGAGAAATAAAAAAAATCCAATTACCTTTAACGGCGCTTAGTTTGTTGCCGACCATCTGCTTCGCTACGAAGGCCGCCATCTTGTTCTAGTGTTCACCCGCTTCTGGAATAAAGAGATTACTCTTGTGAGGTTGTGAGTTCATTCGAAAATCGATCAGCGTAATGATAATAATTATCATTGATATTGATACAAGCTACCCTAGGAATTCAGGTTTACACACACAAAACAGGGAGACAATGTGCGTACTCGTACCTAAACAGCGGAACTGTCTCCCAGACAAGGCTTCAATATGAGGACTTCATTGTCACCGATAAATCTATGGTAAAGCTAAGAAATGTTGTAGAATGTACGAGGTTCACTAACCGTATGTAAAACAGGTGCCAAATCAAATAGTTCTTGATCGGGAAGTACTTAAATTCTACAACATTTCTTGGCCTTACAATAGTTAATTTTTCTTAACCTTAATTTGGGCTCTACAAGAAATCAGTTCGTCTAATCCAAAAAGCAATTATTGCCTAATTCGAGTTTTTATCGCTGGGATAAGCATTACTCTATTAAAAGTAAATCGGCCGGATTAAAACGTGATCAATTTGCGGCGAAATTACGGCATTTAACGGCAAGCGGCGAACAGCGGCGATTATCAGATCTTGCGGGAGGCGGAATTTATTTGAAATCCTTTTATGTTCCGGAAACCGGAATAATTCTCGATGGGCTTTTAGTACATCTTATCTTCGTCACTGCTAACTTTAATCAGTACCAACGAACAATAAGCCACTCGGCTATATTATATTATGTTGAATTAGCCGCGTGATTTGAACGTTGAACTCTCCAACAGGAGAGAGAGGCTGGGTTCAAAACCTACACGCACCTCTAATTTTCAAACATTCTGTCTTGCTTGATAGTTTGACACAATTTGTATGTCAAATGTGACAAATAATTCCTACGCGGCGCTATTGAAGTATTTACAAATTAGCAGGATCACTAAAATTACTAAAATTAATAATTCCAGTAGTAATATTAATTCAACATAATGTCCGAAAATTTCTCGTGAAATAGCGCCATTATTCATTTATAATTATCCGTCAAAGGAAAAGGGGTTAAGTGGTAATCAATCGGAGTAAAGGAAATCCCGAGAGACAGACTTATTACTGCGATATCAATCTACTGGCTCTCGGAGTCTCGGAGACAATACCCGATAGCTAATAGCGGGCGATCCATTTCATCTCGCGACACTAATATTCCGCTCCACTGCTTAAAAGATTTATTCTCATCGTAACCTGTATTATGCAACAATGATGTTCTATTAAGGAAATCAGAATTCATTTTTTACTACTATGCCATTTAAGAAATAAAACTAAAAATTCTACTACGTACTAAAGCAAGAATGGTTGGTAATCATAACGAATAAATCCTCGGCCAACTTCGCTTCGGAAACCTGTCCCTTAAAACTTACATTATAAAATCGTTACACGTGATTAATGAAACATTGAATGTAACTGACTCTTTATATGAAGTGATTGAAATAAAACAAACGCTAAATTTGAAGTGAACCTTACTTTACTGAAAACCCAACCGAAAGGTTAAGCCGTTTCCGAGATTAACGTGCACTAAACGACAGACATATAGACAAAAAATTCAACAAGCGTTAATAAAGGCCCGCAATAATATTTTTTCTCACATCTTCCATGTACATTTTTACGATCAACATTTTTATTAGTTTAGATTTATTAGATGCCTACTTTTTTTGTGAATGAGAGCGATACTGCGATAAGCTACTACTTAAAGCGCGTGTATTATACAGGGTGTCCCGTAAGTAGTGGACCAACGGGTTATGGGGAGTAGTGGGACTTATTATCTAACGAAAATACTAAATTTTACAGTCCTAGGCCTTGTAGTTCTTGAGTTATGCTTTTTTCCAAATTGTGATGAAAATATCATCCATGTAAGCTAAATATTAAATTTTACTATAAAAAAAACTAATGTGGTAAAATTTAATATTTAGCTTACGTGGATGATATTTTCATCACAATTTGAAAAAAAGCATAACTCAAGAACTACAAGGTCTAGGACAATAAAATTTAGTATTTTTGGTAGATAATAAGTACCACTACCCCCCATAACCCGTTGGTCCACTACTTACGGGACACCCTGTATAACGGCTCTGATTAATTTGTGTTTTGTTTCGTGCTTTAATTGACGTCGTGTCTCTGCATAGAAAACACGAAAATAACGTGAAATAACACGCGCCATAATTCTCTCGGGAACAACGCCCAAAATGTTTTAACCTCGATTTCCCAAGTTCCTCGATACGGCTCAAACGTTATGGCCAATGTCCGTTTAAAACTCAAAAGTTTTTATATCCATAATAAATTCTAATTTCGTGGCCTCTGTGTTACTCGAATTTTCAGGGATTCACAACTTTTGGCAGAGGGATGGTTTATGAAAATTTTTAGTGCGATCCTTGTTTAGACCGAAGGGTTCTTGTTACTCGCTTGTAAGCAGTTTGGGACCAAGTTCCATATTAATATTTCGTTAGAGATTAACCTAAATTCACGTGTAATTTTCTCAATTATAAACCAACTAGGTACTTATATTACATCAATGAACGAGACAAGAATTACAACTGTTACTAAGGTGATAAACGATTGATGTGTAATATGAAACCGGCGAGGCTTCATATTACACATCAATCGTTTGTGTGTGTTAAATTTTAAGTTGGAGGCTTATAAATTGTAAAAATTGTATTTAAATTATTTTAATTTTCTTGAGATATTCAGACCTCAAAACAATCAACTTCAAAATAATTGAATCGTAGTTTATAGTGATTAGACACTCTTTTGCAGTGATTAGAAACAATAATAAAAATATACATTCCATTAAGGAATTATTTTTAATATAACTTTAATATACAGATGCACCCTAGCTTTATTATAATGACCTAATTAGATTTAAGTCAAGGCAATATTATTATGTATATAAATCGCGAATAAAGTGCAGACTGGCACTTACAAATTCTACTAAAATATGTTCAGATAAAAGTTGGTATAAGTTGCCATCACTTAAAATGTAAGAGGCATTAAATCAGTTTTATACTTAGGTTTATGATCCTTGGAACTGCTTGGAAACAATAAAGCTACGGAACTGAAATTTTATATCGCTTGAAAATTTTAAGACATGAAATAAAATGTTTAGTGCTTCTGTTTTTCTTACTGTCTATTTTAGTAAGACGTCGCAATTAGTTTAAATAAAGTTTAGTTTGGTTCACGGAGTTTAATTATTAAATTTTTGCACCAAAATCAAATACCTAAACCAAACCAAATTGAATACCAAAATATCTACTGTCGTCGAATGAATTTTGTTATTTGATATAATTATAGGATGATAAAATTTATCATAATTTTATACTTAGTTATTCTTCCAAACGTATTTAGTAGCGCCATCTAATATCAAGGATCGGAACGACAAAGTAAGGCGCAGGATAACGTAGTTAACAAACACGCCGCAGTGGCGCTGCGGTGCACGGTATGTTGCCATGGTAACCGGATAACGACGCCTCGTGCGGCTCGTGCCTTGCAAGCCGAATGGATTGCGTTTAATTTTTTTTTGATTTTGTTTTAAATTTATTCTAAAAAATCTACTGTAGGTACTAATAAGTAATTTGACGACCCCGCAGCCTAGTTGGTAGTGACCCTACCTGCGAAGCGAGGGGTCCCGGGTTCGATTCCCGGATGACAGATAAATGTTTGTGCTAGACTGTGAGTGTTTACGATTATTATTTTAAACGATTATTATGATTATGTCTTCATCAGTGATTCAAACTTAACTTTATTAAAAAGATGTGTTATCAATTAATGCAATGTAAATTTTATCTTTTCCCTACGTACCCAAGCACTAACTTTAGTGGATGGGATTTCAAGAATGGACTATAAAACAGCTCACCGCTGACGATGTAACCAACATTTCTTTGTATCACACTGTTGAACACATTGTATCAAGAATTATTGCACAACCAGTAAGCCCGCAAGCGATTCGGGAAATCTGCCCCATAGTATCCACACATGGAAATTGTTAGACGTGAATCTTTATATTGACAAAACTTTTCTATTTAATAATATGACCTGATTCAAATAAAACACACTAAATTTGTGACTGCACCCAAATCGTTTAAGGGGCCGTTCAAGTATTACGTAAGATTTTTTTTGCAATTTTTAAGCCGTTTTTGAGGTTAACGCACACTAACGTACAGACAGACAAAAACTGCAGCAAAAAATGGCCGCAAGACAGTGTCTGGGAGTATTGACGACTTATTTTGTACTATATTGTCTAAAACATACGTGAAAATCAGCCATCAGAAAAAACGTATACTTAATTGGTGACCATGAACTGGCTGAAAGCAATCTCCAAAGTCTCGAGCACAGGCGCAGGGTCGCCAGCCTCTCGTGCTTTTCTATAGGACGTATTTTGGAGAGTGTGCGGACGAATTGTTCGAGGTAATTCCCCCATCCCCGTTTCTCCATCGAACAACCCGACGTACGCCGAGTATCACATACGTAGTGAATATCCCGCCAATACGAACGAAAAGGTTTGCGTCGTCGTTCTTGGTGCGACTGCGAAGGACTGGAATAGCTTGCCTGCGTCGGTGTTTCCACCTGCGTATGATGTGGGAGTCTTCAAGAGGAAAGTGAATAGGCATTTATAAGTTCAGGTGGGATTGTAACCAGCACTAACTTATTCATAATAAAAAACGTGAACTTAGTAATGTTTTATGTACCTTGATCACCTGATAACTGGAAATTGGCCGTTTGACCAAGCTAGCGGGTAGGCATACGATCGTAGTACATACGAACACTACCCAATCGTCCATCGTTTGGTCCGTCAGAAAATACGTAACGTCTGGTGACCGGGATCTTGGAACAAAATAAATGTAAAATCTGTCCAACTATCACGCTACATACAGTAATTACTAATGCGACAGTTACCAGGCAAGTTAGGAAGTTGTACAAGTTTCACGTCGCACCGTCGGTAGAAGCCTTCGATTTGTCGAGGAAGGGTTTTGCCATTTAAACTTTATTATTAGACCTGTGAACGGGGTAACGCCTCATATATCTTTCATGCTCCATTTAGACCCTTACCCTTTTTACCAGGGTGTCATGAATTAAGTGGCGTTTAGCAATTTTTTCTTGCAACTAACCGGTGCAAACAGACGGGCTACTTAATGACAAGTTGTCACAGACGACCAGAAACATCCATATTTTAAGGGATGGTCGGTCAAGAAGGTAGCAAAGAATCATCGTTCTGGATCTTCTACTGCTTAAATTTGGTATGTAGATGTAGATAATTATGTAGATGTAGATATCTCGAGACCCGCTCATGGCCACAGGGTAGGTTTGAATCCGGAATTGGCTCCTTTAGGATTCATTTAACGGTATTGCCGTTTTCCGACTACCACATAGTCGAATTAGGGGGGAAAAACTAGTTTCCAAGACACCCGACCCTTGCAAAAAGAATGGTGATTTGCATGTATTTATGTGTCCCAACACCCTCGTTAGTAAGGTACGGTTCTTATACAAAAGGGTGCCTTAATGAGGGTAGGATCACATTTAACATGTAGGTTTCTTGTATATTTTTTTATTACTTCAATTCATTAGACAATGTTGAAACTCGTAAAGTTACATCATCTAAATCCTGTTTCCGTGTACCCGCAGTATAATTAAATGTACCTGGTAGCTTCTACACACAATAATATTCCGACACTACACACTACACTGCTACACACTCGTAGCCGCACATTAGGATTCCCAGTCTCGTGTGTAGGTACTATGGACCTGACCTAGAACAGTTAGAAAACGTAGAGTTAGAAAGAACAACTTATCATTCAAATTTCCGTCTTTCTGGGAATCTAACCCAGGACACTTTTGAACTGCGGCCCGGCATGGTGACCATTATGCTATCAAAAATGACACATCAAAAATATCATTTATCACAAAAATAACCTAAGCGGGAATTGAATCCGGAACCAGTCGCTCGATTACTAAAGTCTAATCAACTACCAACGAGATAAGTATTTACTAAATGAAATATATAAAAAAAATCATTTTTCATCACAATTTTCCCCTCCACTATTCCCCAGGGTTTGCATCGGATACAAAGCATTGCCGTCATCCTAAAATGATATATCACAAAGGGTTACATATTGTTAGTTTAAAGGACGAGGCATGGAGATATTAGTCCCCCGGATACCGGCGTTATCGGAAAACGATGTGTCGGGAAATCCGGTCGCTACCTTTATCACAAAGGCATATCCACACTTGGATGTAAAATTTTGCTAGTCTGTTAATCTTTTGCCGTACGCTGGGGCCACACTAACGGGAAACGCCGATAATTATCGCGATGACGGACGTTTGTCAGTCCAAATATTGATGTTTTGCTATGCTTACGTCGGCCGCCATTTTGCCGATGCTTCATTCGCGTCATTTCCGTTTCAACGAATTGCAATTCACAACGGTACTAAAGAAGTATTCTCTTCAAAAGTTGCCCATGGATCGAACAGTACACCTTCGCTGTCGGACTACGGGCAATAAACGGTCTAGAATACTGACCCCATGCCGACAGACCATTGTAAGAGGCGACGGAAGACGAATCCTCTTGCCAGCCACCAAAATGACTTGTCGTATGTGGCTGGGACCTTCTTTGTAAGTTGGCAATGCATCTGTTATGCCTTTGGTAAATATGTAATAACTAGCTTTCCCCCCCGCGGCATCGCCCGCCAAAAATCCCTAAATATATAAAAGTTGATAAAATCAGAGAACTTTCATACTAACTTTGAACCTCTCTTTAACTCCCTTAAGGGATGATTTTCGAAAAAATATTCTATACGTGTTTCATAACTTTTTACCTTCATACTGAATTTCATTCGAATAACTTCAAAACGGCAAAGTTTCATACCAACTTTACACCCCCGTTTTACCCCGTTAGGGGGTGAATTTTTAAAAACCCTTTGTTATCCCCTACGTTATGAAAGGAACCCCTGTGCAAAATTTCAAGTTTCTAACCCCTATAGTTTAGGCCCTGCGTTGATATGTCAATCAGTCAGTCAGTCAACTTCTCCTTTTATATAAACAAGATAAATTAAGTAAATCTTAACGAATGTTTTCAGTTGTATGTGGATCTACCTTAACGTTACGTGATAAATTACTAAATCTTATACCTTCCTGGTATTAAGATAAGGCTTTATATGGCACGGTGGATATACCACCCCTGAAGCAATGTAAATGATACTCTATGCCAACACTTTTAAGGTACATTTATTACAACCCTTACATCATTTACAGAGCGTCAGGTGGTTTTTTACGGAATACAGGTTTAGGAAAACAATCAATCTTTGATTTACAGCTGATGATATAGCGTCGTCTCTTTCACTCATATTTCGTTTGCGTAGATGGAAAGAGGTGGTCGGAGTTAAGTTTTGATGGAGATTTATTATTGAATTTTCTTTGTTAACAAAGAAGCAATTTGTTTTATATTTCTCTATGTTATCTTCGGGTTTTATGTGGATTACTTCAATAAATATAAAGCCATTTTTGTTAGGATTTAGTAAGCTGCGGTTTGAACCCCATTTTTTTAATAAAAAATAAACGATAAACACATTCATGGAGCGCTCATAGCCATGCCCATGGCCCATATAACCAGCAATTTTCCGTCACAAAATCGAACCTAGGACTTCTCGCTTTCAGGTTGAGGTTCAGGTCAACTACGCCCCTATCTTCAATTTTATATTCCAGTAGCGGTACCAACTCAAGTTACACCAATTTCGATTATTTTTCCTTTTACAATTTCATTTCATAAAGATTCCATCTTTTGGCGTTATCACAAAAGAGTAAATCACCTTGATCTACCGCAGGTATTATTTGCGTTTGCAATAATATCGAAATTGTGAAGTACATAAAACGTGTAAAGTTAATTTTTATTTATCTATAGTTACCCTGAAGATCAGATTAGACATCTGTAAGTGGTCGCTGCCACCCACGGACATCAGTCACACCAGAATAAAAGAACCGACGAAAGAAAGAAGAAGAAAGAATGAAATATAGCAGGTTTTGTATTCATACAAACTTTTACATCCGATTCTACACCTTTAGAGAAAGAAATTATAAACGTGCTTCGTCACATATACGATACCCTGATAAAGGGATTTTTGCTGACTTCAATAGCATTCTAAAACGAATAAAATATCATTAATGAATGACTCAACCGCATTGACATTAAATTTAACATTAACATTCAACTAAATTATTTAAATGATATTATATTTTGTTGTTAATGAGTTATTGAGCGGCTAATCACATTCATTATGATAACAGTTGACTAATTATTCAATGTTTCAGATGATTAGGAAGTCAATTAATAAATAGGATACAATTGGAGAGCTAGTCTATCTATACATGTAATAAATAGCAACTGGTTTATGTCTGTACATATAGGAGATATTACATAAAAACACGTAAGAAGGTTCTTTATAGGGCCAATAGAAGTAGAAATATGATTTTTTTAATTATTGTCCGTTTGTTTGTATGTTTGTCCGCGCATCACACAAAAACTACTGAATGAAATTTGATGCGGTTTACGCAGTTGTATTGCTGGAGGTCCTACTTAAAAACTGGTGCGTGTCAGCTAGTCCATAATAAAATCACATTGCGTGACGATAACGGTAAATAATCAGCGACTTAAAAATCGCAACCGCCGGGCAGGCAAGATTTTAAATCCAGAAAAGATTACTGGCCCCGGAATTATTTTCCTGTCAGCATTAAATCAACTCCACGCCGGGAAAATTGCCAGAAATTGAATCCGGAATGAATTATTAGGAATTAATCTCTGCGGGAATAAAATAGGGTGCACTTGCGTCACTGTGGTTCAAATTTTTTATAATGGTGGACGCAATGAAAGAGTTTACTGATTAGTATTCGACATTGGTGCATCCCACACCTATCCGACGACGGTGGGAGCGGGTTTTTGCTTTTTCTTATTAACTAGTTGCAATACATAATCGATGCGTAAGGAAGAAGGAAGTGGAAAAATGTAGCCTAGTTGGTATTGGCCCTGCCTGCGAAGCGATGTTCGATTCCCGGGTTCGATTCCCGGCCGGGGCAAAACTTTATATGACAGATAAATGTATGTTCTCGGGTCATGGGTGTTAGTGATGTGTAATTTGTATTGTCCATGCCACCCGCGACAGAAAATCCTAGTGCAGGGGTTGTGTTTACGCTTATTTTCTTATTTTTTTAATCTGCTCTCCGGAACACGACAAGCTGTTTGGGTTTACTTAAGAAAGAAGGTGGTTGCAAGTCGGGCTCCAGCCCTAGCACCAAGCAGGGCTCTGACGCATTTTACGATACCTTGGTCTGCCGTAATTGCGGCCAAAACATGTCATTTCAATTTCAAAATAAGACAAAATTGCAGTTGATTACCTCACTTGTGTCCACGAGTTTCCTCGAAAGGATGTCATACCCATACAAGAGTTCACAAACGGAGTAAGTTTACAAGTAAATCAAAGGGCTAAGAACGCATGGCTTCACTTCTCTGTTTCATGCCCTAATTAATGAGCTTCGGAATATTTTCCTCCGCGCTGTTAACCGGCTGTACTTTGGGAAGATTGCCAGAAATTTAATTGGGATATATTTTTAACGAGTTAATTAACCTACATGAAAATTTAAATGGTTCAAACTTATAACTTTAATTTAATATTTATATGATTTTTAAGCTCGTTACAATTTTGTTTATTAACTAGGTATTACTAGCGACTTTGTAAGCAGACAATTTATAACATTCCCGTTACACGTCCCGTGTTTGCGATAATAAAGCGAACATGACATACTATCTTGAGAACAATGAAACGAAATCGTCCATTTATTCCGAAGTCAGCCAGGATCGCTTCCAGGATGTATTACATGAAGCACGCCTCGAGATTTACGGCCAAACTTTGACAATCCTCGTGAGTTCCAGTCACGTAAACAGAGCTGCGGTTTGTTACTAACTTTAAATTTATAATCTAATCCGTCCGCAAAAATTGGATTTTTAGGATCTCAAAGTTTTGTATTTTCTTTTTTGGGAAGATGGTCCTTCGAGTTTCAGTTGATTCTGATAAACATCGTGGTTGAAACAGTTTCCAGAACCCCTCATGTTATATGGCTTGAGAGATGAGTGGTGTCCTTGGTTTACCGATGTCCATAGGCGATGGTGATTACTTACCAGGAACTGCTTAATATATGTGCCCTTAAGCCCTTATTAGAAAAGCTTGGACATACAGACCTCATCAGCCTCTAAAAACAGAGCCATGCCATTAAGACTAGACCATTTTTCAACAGCATGCACCATGAGAACGGACGATCACTAAGTAAGGATTTCCTTACAATACACGAGTCTCCGTAAAAACACGTAGTCGTCATTAAACCTTGTCTTTATAACATCCGTAATATCCACCGCCTCTCCAACTAGGTCATTATCCCAGCGGAATGATTCATATTGAGAGCCATATTTCATAACAATATTATGGCCAAATGTTTTCCTTACTTTCAGGTTGATAAATGATTATTGTATGTAAATCTCTGCCGTTTGAACGATACTCTGTTTATGCGGGGATTTTAAAGAACAACATTATGATTATTACATTGAGATACTTGATGCTCCTGATTTATTGCCAGTCACTGGACTAAAGTATATTTTGGGTGTACCAAGAGAGCAGAGGTACAAGGGTGTATAGTACGGCCGGCGGTTCTAGGCCGGTCTGAACTTTGTTCGGATCGCTGCGCAGAAGTCAATTTTAGGGTCGAAATGGTGGCAAGACGCGCGGGGTGTCACTTTGAGCATTGTTTGTTTCAGTCACACGCTCAGTGTTCGTGTCGCTATCTCTCTCTAAAGGACTGTACCTGCGCACTATATCCGAAAGCCTAACTTCAGACCGGCCTAGAACCGTCGGCCGTACTATACCGGTGTTCGATGACAGCGGCGTTTTTCAGTTATCTATCAATAGATGTCGCTGTACCAGTTTCTGAATCACGCTAGTGAGATTTCTTGGAGCAATAACTTGTATCACATTTTATTAATTGGTCTTATCCTGTACATAATTAATCAATAGTTTGAAAAACTTAACTTAGTACTAGGTAATAAGATTATAAATGCAAAGAAAAAATTGGTTGTCTGTAAAGTCCGTTTACTGACGATAGTTGAACGTGACAACGTCTTAAGAAAATACTGATGGAATGGTAGCATTTTTCAAAAGAAAATTTTAATTTCATTTGTTTAATAGATTTGTCAATGTCAATTATAGCATAACCTACAATCGCTGCACTAGCGGACCGATGCTATTCATTTTAATGATGAAAGCACGAATACCTATTCGACAATATATCACTGAATATATAATTAATATCGAAAGAATCATTACCTTTATCGCTGTAATCAGCGATATAGAAAGAAAGGGCTGTAATTATTATCGTTGCTATAAACAATTGACACCACATTCACTTTTCACTGCACTTGATACTCGATCAAAACATATAAATGTACTATAGTATAGCAGCTGTCCACGCAGACGCATCGCTCACTCAAGTAGGAGAGAGACGGATGTCGGACGCTGCCGAACGCTGCCGAACGCAAAGGCCGATTGATACGCCGTTACGGTAACGACGGTAACGACGCATGAGTCATGTTTTTTCATGCGTGCCACCGGCTCTATCGAATTATAAGACGTTGTCACGTCAAAAAATTAAGTCCTGTTGAGGGGTTCCCTTTTCTGAACGTGTTCTATGAATTAAATTGCCATTTAAGTTCGTAGAGTAGGTAAGTAATTCTAATTAAGTTTTCAAGATTTAACCCGAACGAAAACACAAACATTACAAGTCAAATATAAGCTTGTAAAAAGTTACGCAAACACTTTTGGAACGCCAAACGACGTCATCGTTTTAACGATATAGATAGTGGTCTATTTAAATAAGTTATACTCACCTCACACGACATTCAGGACATGTTTTCACGGCGCAAAGTCCGCCATTAAATATGCATTATTACCGACTGGCGCCAACCGCTCAAGAATTTAGTCATTATCAAGATTCCTTCCCGCAGACACCTAAATAGCTTCGTAATATACCGTCATACCATAAAATGTTATAACATAAGGGAGAGCTGATATTAATACCTACCTATTTCTTACTTCTTCTTTCGTAGCCGGTAACTCGTCGGTGACGCCTTTGTCAGTGATGTCCCTAATCATATTTTTTACGTGAACACGTCTATAGTATCGTTGTGATTGGGAATTCGATGAAACGGAAATGACACGCAAACGAAATGAAGCATCGGCAAAATGGCGGCTTATGTAAGCAATGTTCGTTTTTTTAATTTTCACTTCTAGCACGTGTGAATTGCAATTTTTTTATTACGCCGAAGGCCACGTGGGACATGGCTTAGAGACAGCTACGTAATGATAACAGCCGGGACTGACGGCTTTAGGTACCCTTCGAAGCACGGAAGCGTTCAAGAAATTTTGCCACTAGCAGTCACGTATCCACCTACCGACCGCGCCCCTAGTTCCTAAACTCGGTTAGTCATTCAGATCACATTCGTCGCAGGCCACCCGTCAACGCTTCAATATTATTTTCGCGATGTACAAATAAGTTATCCGAGCGTCTATAACATAATAGTTTGAACCAGACCTAAAGTGTACTTTATCAAGGCCTCTTAAAAGCGAATCGGGGGGCGTAGTGACAATTACTTCGCCGCTCGAATATAATGTCGTCCGCAGCTAATGTATTATGATGGATGGTCCATCTCGATAGAAATGACAGTGACCCTAATTTCATATTTTCGTGACTTATCAAGGTCGCCACAGTGGCCTATCCGCAGGGTTCGTTGTCTTGACGCGATTGTTAGACAATGAGGTCCAACCAACAAGATAAAAATTAACACTAAACTAAGGTTTTTAAGCCCCCACGGGAAAAACGTGTGTTACAAGGTTGATGGGTCTGTCTATGTATCTGTCTGGCAGTCTACTATTTAATTATCTACAATTATCTACATCGTAGCTCCTAAACGTATGGACCGAATCAGATGCGGTTTGCTTTTTGTTTGAAAGCGGGCGCGATCAAGGTCAAGATGATAATCAACTCATTAGAGATTTTCCTTAATCGGGGGGTTTTTAAATTTTTAATCTACAGTTGTTTCTGTGATGAAAAATTTCTCATGATTATTTTATATTATGATAATTATGTTGAGAAGTTATTAAGGAACACATGAACATACATAGGTACATACATACCGGTCAAACATATAACCCTGTCGTAGTCGGGTAAAAATTGAATTTTTAAACGTTTCCATAATAACTTTAACAGAACAAAAAACCTACTTCAACATCGACTAATAATAAAATGAGGCCATCATCAACGTAATCGAAATTAATTAAATAAAATAATTAATAACTCAAAAACTACTCAAATCTCCATTTTAAATGGGACATGACAAGCACCAGCTCTCTAATAAAAAAATCAGTTCACAAATGACGGAGAAATCGCTGGACACATAAAAACCTCCTTCTTATTTTGAAGTCGGTTAACAAAATTGAAGTATCGATCAACAACAATTAGTCACTAGTAGTAGTGTCGTTATGCTACGAGTGCGTTCTAGAGGCCCAACATAATTGCGAGGCCTTCACTCCGCTTACGTAAACGGTGTCGGTAATGACGTGCCTTCGGGTGCCGCTGACCTCTTGACCGACTAGACGGCGTTCTACTTTCTACTGGATTGTCTATACACATAATAAATCTGAAACTATTCGCTGTCTGTTGTTGTAGTTGATGGCGACGCAGGGAATCTTAATGTTGGGTTATGATGTGTAGAGTTATTTATTTATTTAATCAATTATTAATTTTACTTAAGGGTAGTAAGGTTTGTATCTATTTATCCCGGTATTCACCACAAATATGAACCGTGGAATGTTTATTTTTAACCAGCAATGAATTTACCTATCTACTCTTTTGCTGGTGTAATAATTATAGGAATAAAACTTGTTAAAGTTTCGAATTTACAATTTGAAATTTAATATCGTCAAGCAAAATGTCCTTTCTCAGTTTACACAGTTCAGGAAAGCTTAAATATTTATAAAAATAAATATTCATAAAACAAAGGAACGTCGTTGGAAAATAATTTTAAATTTCCAGCAAATCCTTGCAGCCAAGTGCTAAAGCTTAAAGTTAATTGCATCGCAGGCAGTATTTACACTCGCGCTGAGCTTTCGATGTGTTATTTGGATACCGAGACGCTTTCAGGGTTTAACCTGAAATATATTCCCATTAGGTATGAATAACGCACAAAATCTCACAGAACTAACATTTTGTATCAATTTCAAGTAAAACGGGTACTCATAATATTAGTATTTTGTAGCGGTGGACTATGGTTAATCCCCTCTTGTAGCGAGAGGACACTCAATTTCAGTAGTGGGGTAGTTATGGGTTGCGAAGAAGATAATATGTAGGGCAGAAATTTAGCACTTTGATGTCCGGAACCAGAATCTTGGGATTCCAAAAATTAAATTTTGATAGTTGACTACTTCTCATGTAATACTAATTTTCTATCACCATCACCTAACCGGACTAACTATCCCAGTCCCCATATGAGTCTTGTTCTAAGTCGGTCACAGTTGTCATGGGGCTAGCTACCACCCTTTAAGAATCAACCGCCTTAACATTTTCACTATTTTAGTGTTACATACCCATTTAAGTTAAGCCGAATGCACTCGAAATCATGCTTTCAAAGTAACGAGAGAGCGTTGATATTTTAAGCCGTGCTTCTCGGTTTTTGTAGCTTATACTGCAATATTGTTTTACATTTTATTTTAAGGATTTCCTAGAAAATACTTGTACGGTGGAAATATATGTATACGCTACTCGGATATAGCGGGTACTCGTGTAGGTGTAGGTACATGATAATTCTGCCAAAGCTCAGCCACTTTTAGTGCTTCGCGCAATGCAAAATCGAAACTTTAAATTTGCGACCCAGTTACATAAATCGTAGCCATTGAATGGACTTAGGGAAACATAGGGGAAAGGTTTAACGAAACGAAAGTACTAGAAGTCGTTTAATAATAAACGCTAACATCGGGTGTGTGTGTGTGTCGCGGCATGGACAACCCAAATAACACATCAGTAACAACCTCGACTCGAAAACAAACATTTATATTTCACATAAATACCTGCACCGAGAATCGAATCCAGGAGCCCTTGTATCGCAGATTGGGTCACTATCAGTTGGTAGTGACTACGGGGTCGCCAGTCTGCTTGCTTGCTTGCATGCTTAATAAATAAACTGTTATTAAGCAAATAACCCAACAATTTTAAGTTTGTTATGAAAACTATATTTAACATCATGCACAAACAAGCGTATCAGCATATTAGCATAATTATTCAAATTGCATGCGACGCGACGGCCCGAATCAGATAAAGTCGTTGTCGTGTCGTGATGTATTACTACTAACGACTATGTTACTACACTTGATATATTCAACTAGATTAATTCTACAATTATGACTTATTTATACGTAGGTATTCCGTGTTTCTAGATGCATACTAATAGCGAAAAAGTCTTGAGTACCTTCAGGATTAATAATGTGAAAAACTTCCAATTAATCAGACGTTTGAAAATCTATGAAAATGTCGGATAAGGATTCCCTTATTACAAATACAGATGAAGCTAATAAATGCGCGTAAACAATAATTTAACATTCATTGCTCGCAAACAGCAGTCCTTCAAATCCCTAATATTTCAATCGTCAGCCATGTACGTAAAAACAGGAACCGACACATTCACTTACACAAGAGGTTCATACGACGCGGTAATACATCAGCCATACAATTATCCTGTTATCCTGCCAACAATTTATCAACAAGATTCCCGCCATTTATACACGCGGCAGATATAAAAAGCGCTTTCAAATATGTCGCGCTGTGATTTATACACCGGGGTGAAGTTGCTGAGTGGGGTTGCGAAATGATATTCCATTATTTTCAAATTACATAAAGAGTGGTCAAGATTGAAACAAACAGAATCCGTGAGTGAATCCTTTTTAGAATTTTTAGCGTATAGGTGAGGCACTTTTACTTTGCTTTGTATCAGTCAATTTTACTTTGCTTGGATTTTATGATGTGGGCTGTTTAGTTATGATTTACAACTGCATAATATTCGATGGCACAATTTTCAGTTATATTGCTGAATGTCTGCCAGATCAGCTAGCATAAAAATAAATATAAATATTAATAAATAACGTATAAATGCCACGCGTACTTCATTAGCCGGTCAGCCAGAAAATTCATTCTTCATTTAATTCGCGTTCTGATAAATCATTACTATATACGTAAGCCCTGAACGCGATCGTATTTATTATCTGTTCACATTAATTAACACATCGCAAAACTTATCATCGGAAAACTTGAAACGATTTACGGTCCAGTAAATTTTAAATGCGCGAACTTCCTACGTAGCAATTCGCATGAAAATTTCCACATTTTCCTTATCTGGTCTGCATAAAGCACAAATTTGAATAAACGACTTGAATTCCATGAAATTTGTAACTGGTTTTTGTTGCAAAGTTTCGGACACAGCCGGATATATGCGGGCGATAACCGGTTTGGTCCGGTTTAATCCGGATGCCCCGATGTCGTTGTAAATTTTGACCGGTTTATATTATCAGATTTTGTAGGAATATATGTTATTATTCATGTCGATCCTGAAATATGACAGTGATTTGTGGGGTGTACTTTGGTGACATTTTGTAAATATTGTATTGAATAATAATTTATTAAAAAAAATGCAAATAGAATCAAGATTGATCCATACTTCCATACTAATATTATAAATGCGAAATCGGTAATAACTTTGGTGTTACTAAGGTGTATATGTGACGGTAACCACTTAGAATCAGGCGGCTCGTCCGGTCAATTGTCGGTAATTTACCGTAAAAAAAAATATATTAAACCAATCGTATGCATAGAATTTTCCTATTATCCAAGTTTTACGTGAGACGTAAACTCAAAGCGGTATATGTATAAATCGTTCCCCGTAAATCTCGTAACTCATCCACATTTACGATTTATTACTTCACACGCTTATACACAGATTATGGCTAAATGGGTCAGCGATTTCAGAACATTGTTTGGTTTAATTAAAATATCTTTCAAGTTGACACTTAAATAATTTTATGATCAAAAATTTGTTACTTAAATAAGATGTGATTCGAGTTACAACTATTAGTGCTACATAATTATGATGTTAGTGATACTGTAGCGCGATAGCCATGGGGTTTGCAATGTGGCCTCCCAGACATGCGTGCTTGGGATCGAAACCTGCATGCACCGCTTATTTTCAAAAATTACGTGCTCATTTAAAATTAATTAAATAATAAATAAATAACGCTACACACTCATAGCCCCACACTAGGATTCCCTGTGTCGTGGGTGCCATGGACAACACACAAGAGGAGAACACACACCCAGACCGACAACAGAAATTTAAACTCATCATTTAAATTTCCGCTTGCTGGGAATCGAACCCAAGACCCTTGGAACGGCGTTCCTGCATAGTAACCATTGCGCCATTCGGGTCGTCAAAGTAGCCAAAGGTCGTGTTTCGTTGAAGGAAAACCTCTTGAGGAAACCTGCACACCTAAGGATTCTACATAATGTTCTCAAACACAATTCTATACAGGAAATCATAGTGTGGGGCTACGGTGTGTATAATAATAATTATTAGTACCATGTTTGTTTAGTTTTGCTAAACCCCTAATATTGTTATCAATAATATTACTATTCCATACAGGAGATTTACCCCAATCATGATTAATTCAGCTGGCTGGCGGCTAAAAGCCACGAAATAATCATAATAATAATATTTGTTTTAGCTTACTTGAGCTTCCTGCTCAACAATCCAGTTCTAACGGTTGGTTGTTTTGGTATATCGACGTAGGTTACGACGCGACGGTAGGCTAGTTGTTAGTGACCCTGCCTGCGACGCGAAAGGTTCGATTCCCGGCTGGGACAGATATTTATGTGACAGATAAAAGTTTTCATCTCGGGTTGTGGGTGGCATAGATAACACAAATTATGTATGTGTTATTTGTGTGACTGAGCCACGTTTCGCGCCCTAGTGACATAATTATCTAATTCTGTTTTCACATACAATATCATTGATTAATTTTATCGAATCCGTAATTAAATATTATTTAATAATGTAATTAAACATTATTTAATAATGTAATTAAATATTATTTAATAATATTTAATTTCGTAAGCTCAACACAACACGGCACACAAACTTAATATTAATCCATAGTAGTGATTGGATGATTGGTACGTACCATTATCCACCACTTCGCTCTATTCTTCACAACACCTTTGAGAACATTGTGAATTGTAAGGTATACAGATTTTCTCACGATGCTTTCCTTCACCGAAGCAAGTGATAGTTTCTAGTAAGCACATATTTGTTGAAAATCAGAGATACTGCAGCACTCGATTACAGGTGCCCTGTTCGGGAGCCGAGCGTTCAGACTACTTGGCTGTCACTAATCTAGAATATAATAATATGTATCCAGTACTACATCAGCCGGGTGTTGTTAATACAAGTACGAATGTGAATTTCATAAATTTTGTACTTTATTTTCCGGCTTGTAAATTAACAGGACCCGGTGACATAGCGTGTCGTTAAAATTAACTCTCTAATAAAACCAAGTTATATTGCCTGTCATAAATTAAAACAGTTTTTATTATTATTAATATCTATTGTATCATGCATTATTTTGCGACAATCCATTAACAGTTGCCTGCAAATTATAAATAAAAAATTAGGAACATAGTATATAATAATGGCACATATTTAAATAAGTATCATATTAAAATAAGTAGGCACTGAAAGTACATGAGAAAGTATGCTAGGTCACCAAGTACCTAAGTACGTGTATTCGTCTATTACTTGCCATCAAAATATTTGAGGAATTTTCTGCATAAAGCCGGCTAAAAATCCTTGCCGATGCGGCTATCTAGTCGGCTGATCACTAGCCATTTCTCAGCGTTAGCTAGCCGATAAGCTGCAGTGATTTGTCGTGTTCCAGCCAGTGTTTCTCAAAGTTTTAACTTTTCTAACGCTCTAGAAAAATTACCACTTTAACTGATTCTAACACAAATGCAAGCAGGAGTTATAGCCGAGTGATTTGAACCCTGAGCTTCAAAATATTCAAACATTCCAAAAAAACAACCATCCGTGTTACGTGGAATTAATTGAACGGGTTGCTCATAAAAAGTTGGCAAACGCAGTTTATTAACGTGCGAAATATACTGCGATCTTTTTCCAGTTTTAATTAAACATACTCGTGTTCATTTTAAAATCGTATCTTGTTGACGTTAATTCCTTTTCTCTTTGTACTTTTATTACTTAATATACATTTAGGCTTTACTATAACCCTATTTAATTGGAGATGAATTTACATGGCCTAAGACTAAGTCTAGGGTAATAAATTAAGTACGTCTATAATCATGTTATGGTATGCTGGTGGTATATGGTGGTGTGCTTTCGACAAATTAAGTGACTAGTTTATATTAAACTTAACTCATCGCGGATTGTACACATTTTATTATGATTTGGCAAAGGGAGATCTCCCGCCGGGCGAGACGACATGTCTGGAGTTCGGTAAAGCTCCAAGCTCCAACTGATATATGTTAGAACTTGTATATATGCGAGCGGTGTATAAAACTTCTTTAGCGTGATTTAGGCTTCGGGACGTCACCGTGTGACGTGTGTGCGATGTCGCCACAATGACATAATATCATAATAAAATGTCGACTTATTTAAGTTCTGTACATTTTCTCTTTAATTCCTGTTCGCACTTGACGAAGCTTGCCAAACTCATAATTCTTCATTGTGTAAGGTAGCTCTGTAAGCGCGATACTCGCTACAATGGCCGTCATTAATGGAGATCATTAATGAACGGCAGATAAGAAACAAAGTCTTTGTTCTGAGCCGGTGTAGTTTTCGTTCTCGTAATCAACTGCTTTTTGTTGAGACGAAGTATTCTGCTACTTTCGCCGGGGAACGCTGACCCACTTCTCGTTGTTTTGTACTTTTTGTCATTCAAAGGTTTGTTTTACACAAATTTATTTTTCAGGGTTGCGTACATTGAAGAAAGTATATCAGTAATTTGAAATTAATTCACTCGCACGAGATAAAAATTCACATTTTCGTGGGCTTAGCAGCTTCTAGCAATTCGGCAGTAATTGGGTGTATAAACCTACTAGTGCACACTGAGAAAAATGAGGCACTATAAATTATTGAGCATGCACACATTTTTGACCAATCGTGCACGTAAAATTATTCTGCCAGCTGAGCACAAAAAGTTATGGTGCCAAAAAGTCGAAAAAACAATTGATGGTATGCCGCTATAATGAGTTCCAGAACCCATTAAAGTGAACCCTTTACCTGTCAATACATATCAACGCTTTTGACCAATGACTCGGGAAAATGCAGCCAAGTGGAAGACTAAGCGCTTCCACTTATTTACAATATTCAATATTACTTAACCTACGTACCCACGTACGACCTACCGACAGTGATTGCCGAGTAGTAAACGTCGGACTCCCGAACCGGAGGCCCCGGGTTCAAACCCCAGCACGCACCTCTAATCAATCAAAACGATTATGTGCGTATTAGAATTTAATGATCACTTGCTTCGGTGAAGGAAAACATCGTGAGGAAATCTGCACACCTGAGGGTTCTCCATAATGTTCTCAAAGGTTGTGAAGCCCACGGATTGGCCAAGAATTCCTATACCAATCTGCACTATAACAAAATAGATATTGTAACCTAAATACGCATAAAACGATGGATTTCAGAAGAGTAGTAGTAACCAGCCAGGTGGCCAAAATATCACGCGTGAGTTCGTCGGAAAAAAATTAGGTGGGACAGGGCAAAAACCACCAACAATTGACCTGGTACCACACTCTTGATCATTGCTCAGCAGGTTTCGCTGCAGGGAAAGTTGGTTATGGCACAAGGATGGATGGATTACCTAACACCCCTGCCCGCTTGATGAAGATGCAAGCATGGATGAACCCCCTGTAGCCGCTTGTTTATTTAAAAGTACCGTAAACAAAACAGACGCGTAAATACCGATTTCAGCAAACCTAATAAAATCTACGTATTTTATACTTATTACGTGTCGCACGAAACAGCTCTTTACTGGAGCCATCTCATTTTACAGCGTCAACTTCAAATAACGGTATATTTTAGCGTCACGACACCAAAAATATGATGTTTTGTTGAAAGTTGCGGCGTTCGCTGGCACATGTTCTGTTTATTTTAGCCACTTCTTGTAGATGTCTGTTGGTGTCGGGGTTTTCCTTTTAAACGTTATTAAACCTTCAGATTTATAATTGTTGTATTACTTGGATAGTGTAAAGTATAGTTTTTGGTTTGTGTCTAATGGGCATCAGCATTATTATATTGTAATGCAAAAAGAATTCCCATAATATAAGTAGTGTGTACGTTGGTAAGTGTCTCGGACGAACGAACTTCATCCACACCACAAAGTTTAAGTGTTAGTGGAGGGGTTCCGGAAAGGTGTCCCGAATAGCAGAATAAGTATAAAAAAAAAATTGGTTGTCTGTAAAGTCGGTTTACTGACGATAGTTGAACGTGACAACGTCTTAAGAAAATAATTTCCTTTGAATGAGTAGGCAAGCACAATAAAAGAACACTTTTTCAATACAAGTTAAGTCATTTATTAAAAATGAATGCTGGATACTTATACATCCTACATCGTGATTCAGAATTATAGCGCACTACTCAACGCCATCTAGTGTACTGCGAGTGAACTACCAGCTCAGCCAGCCTTCCTCCATCGATAAATGGACCCAATCGAACTTAATGAATAATTGTTTACTGCACAATACATATGGCGCTGGTATAATAATTCACCAACGGTAACGACGGTAACGCATGAGTCATGTTTTTTCATGCGTGCCACCGAATTATAAGACGTTGTCACGTCAAAATTAAAGAATCGACTGTTAGGCGGTACGAAGTTCGCTGGGTCTGCGTAATGTCAAAAAAATATACCTATATAAGTAGTGTGTACGTAGGTAAGTGTTAATGTTCGATCACAATGTGGATGTCTTCAAGTCAAGAGTGAACAGACTTCTAAGTAAGTGCATTTTGCCACCAAATACCACATCGCCACTTATCTTCAGGTAGGGTTGGAGCCTAGCATTAACCTATAAGTTAAAATAAAAAAAATTAACTCGTTTTTTTTTGCTTACAACAAACTGCCAAAGAATATTCTTGATTTGTTTACAGAAATGTTTCTAGAATAAGTTAAAACACAACATTGGGAGAAGGATTCCAGTGTTAAATATATCAATGACAAGGACGCTATGCAATAAATAGTGGCCCAGCTGGCTCTACCTAAGTTACATTTGCACATTAATTCTGGAATAAAGACGAGATTGTTTTAAAAGTTTAGCTGAGCAGATTCTTTCTCTGTCTTTTTAGGGTTCCGTACCTCAAAAGAATAAACGGAAGCCTTATGATCACTGTGTTATTCGTCTGTCTGTCTGTTTGTCGAAAATCTTTATCAGTAACACGTGGAGGTATCAAGCTGAAATTTATATCAAATGCTATGCAATTTGTTGGAGCAGAGAAAAAATGAAACTTCCAAGTTTAACGCAATTAAAATTATTTTTTATGCTCCGTTGACATATAACCTATAAACGCACGTAAGGTAATCAAAACCTCTAGGGCACTTCCCGTTAACCTAGAATCATGAAACTTAGCAAGAAGTGAGAACTTACAGTAGGTACAAAGAAAGGAAAAAAATCTGAAATTTAATTATTTACAGCTTTCGTATATCACAGAAAAAAACCATTACAAACGGAACGAACTAATTACTTAATAACTACTACTAATTAATTAATTAATCTACAAGTACGGAACCCTCAGTGCGCGAGGGCAACTCGCACTTGACCGTTTTTTCTTCCATGTTAACACATGTTTTTGCAATGGTGGTAGAAACAAAATTGTTACATTTATTACAAATGAAATGAACGCTTTTGAATGTGAGTTTAATTCTGTACTGTTATGTGGATTGCCTAATAAATTTTGACGACCCCTTTGGCGTAACAGTCACCGTGCCGGAGTGCCGTTCAAAGGGTCCTGGGTTCGGTTCCCAGCGAAGCGGAAATTTCAATGATGAGTTCATATTTCTGTTCCCAATTTGGGTGTGTCTTTGTCTCAAGTCTTGTCCGTGGCAACCACGACACAGGGAATCCTAGTGTGAGCGTGTAGCGTTATTTTATTTTTATAATTATTTTTTATATAAACATTTTCTTAAAATAAATTTGTGAGAATAAGTGTTCCTTAGCGGACAGCCGAGACATTACAGTCGAAGATATTAAAGAAGACGGTTTTGGTTCAAAGTACCCTACTGCGCTACTCCTCCTCTGATAAATTAATAGTTTTTCACAAATATCTCCATTTACATTTTTTCATTTTTTAAGCAATAAATATCCAGAACTGAACTAAGGGTAGGTTACTAGGCTTTAACGTAGACAGAGCTAAAGATTTTCTAATGCACATATTGACTATTATATCCAAAAGTTTATATACCGGTCTACGACTTTACACCTTCGACGGTAATAATTTTACACAAGCCTCAATATTTTCTTTAAAAACATTGGAAAAAAGCAAAGCGACAATAAAATAAAATTTAACAAACATTTGGAATGTAAAAAGATTTAAATAGCCATTCCAACGAATTGCCTTTCGGGTATCGCTGTCAAAGAAATGTTTATTGGATCCTAGCGAATTAAGGTTCTCGAATTGGACGAAAATTGCCATGTAAAGGGGTGGAGAGAGCTCACGGACGAATAAAGTTTATTTAAAGTTCCAATTGGCAGATAGTAAAAAAAACTACATATTTTTGGTAGAAAAAGTTTTTAAAAAAGAAATAAATCCGACTAATTTTCATTGTGTTGATTTCTTCAGTTAGTTCTTTCATGTGAGCCGACAAGGTAGCACACGAGCCGATGGTCAACCAGACCAATTATGAAACTCTAAACCCGTTTGATAAATCGCAAAGATAGAAGACATCTCAAAGGTGTTGTGAAGTCTTCCGATCCGCAATGGGCTAGCGTGGCCGCATACAAATATGGTACAGTTCGATAGTAAAGCAGCCGTTATCATATCACATGATGAAATAGGGCTATGCTCAGACTACGCCATGGAACACTTGGGAACTATTAAACACTAAACACTAACACACTCATAACCCCACACTAAGATTCCCTGTGTCGCGGGTGGCATGGACAACACAAATTACACATCACTAACACCCATGACCCGAGAACAAACATTTACCTGTCACATAAAAATCTGCCCCGGCTGGGCATCGAACCCGGGACCCCTCGCTTCACAGCAGGTTCACTACCAACTAGGCGTCGTCGTCATCGAATATTGTGCATACTATGGCCTGTAGTCCTCGTATTGTGTGGGACAGTTATGGGTTAAAATGAAGATGATACAATTATAAACATATGTACAATGCTATGCTATTTATTATTAGAATACATTCTCGTAGCGTGCAGTCAGTTAAAATTATCATCCTCATTAAATTTAATTGGTGACAAGTTGTAGCGACGAGTGGCGAGGGAGACGCGACGCGCAGCGACCCGCGGCGGTCCGCTTTCAAAACATCCACTTTGTACAATTAGTCGACGGAAATTATTATTTTTAATTTGAAAACTTCTGTCAAAACCGGTTGAAGATAATATGAAATATCACTTTTGAAAATTAAACTTCGCGGAAGCAACTCATTATTCAAGTTATTGTCACGACTTCATAAGGATAATGATCGAAATTATTGTGGCTTCAAGCTGAGTCCACGCTTACTTTTCCTGATTGTGCTGCTGCTGAATAACAGAGGATATGGAGAGGATATCCTTTGTGTAGGAAGCTGGTCTATGACCACCCAGTGGGCAACCCGATGCTCATGTATGGTGATACGGGTTTAGACCATCTGCTATATCTATATACCATGCTAGGATAGCTGCATAGCTACTATAATACCTAACTGGAGTGAATCATCCATATATTTTTTTAATAACGCTACACACTCATAGCCCACAACATGTGTCGTGGATGCCATCATTCAAATTTTCACCACACAGGGAATCGAACCCAGGACCCTTTGAACGGTAGTCCGACTTGGTGACCATTGCGTCATACGAGTTGTCAATTAAGAATAGTACTTACTACGTTACTTTAAGTTTACAGTAAGAACCATATTACTGGGGCGAAATATGTTTCTTTCTAAAATCCACCAATAAAGTAATGTTTTTTACGCGTTTCAATCGCATTGTCGAAGAGTTGAACTATTCATATTTCATTCTTTTCACTGTCAATATCCAATGCAAGTAAGAAAATATGAAAGTTTCAAAGCTCCAACCTTCAAGACTTTATAAGTAGCGGGCACAGAAACATGCCTAAGTTCATAACACATTTTATACGGAACGAGTACTACCGCGGCCGACGGAGAATTGGCAGGTCGCCAAACATGTAACATCGATCGCTGGTACATAATCAAACATCCTATGCCTTCATGTAGTAGACGTGTTGGGGCTAAGCAAACGTTGTCCCACGTCACAGGTCGATTGCAATTTGTTTTTACACGACTGCCCAAAAGTTAAATGTTTTTTTTTATTTATATGAGTTTTTAGTCCGTAACTTTTTTATGTAGACAACCAATAATGGATGAACCATCTAAAATTAAGTGGTTTCCAACGCCCATGTATTGTACATCAGTAACGCTAAAGGCTTCATGCATCGTCTGTCAAGAAGAAGAATAAAAAAGAAAGTACTGGCTCATGAGCCCCCAGCCCGAGTTTAATCCCAGAGTACTTCCGGGATTAAACTAGATGGTAAAAAGTCCAGCGACCTCTGAAAACCTCATCCTGAAGCCGCAGATAAATGTTTTTGTACTCGTATAATCATTCTTTACAATGTAGTACTCAACCAATCCAACGGAGCAGCGTGGAGAAGTATGCTCTAGGCTAGACCATCTCATTTATGAGGAGGACCCGTGCCCTTTTGTGGTCATTAATAAGTAGAAGCAATCATTCAAATTCGTCAATACACTTACAAGTTCTTACAAAAGTTTAACAAAGAAAGAAACTGCGACAATTTATACCCTTCTTCCGATTTTCCTTTATCGATTGATTGATTTGTATTGCTGTGGGCCGTTCAGGCTGTATAGGAACTATCCCGCCGGGGATCTGGCCGCCTGCCAGCTGTCAACACAATACATAACTGTAGTTATACCTCGAGACGTGCCAAATGTTACGCCTCGGACCACGAACAAGCGGCGTAAGTTACAAATTATTCGTATATTGATTGTAGAAATCTTTATTAGGTATATTAGTCCCTGTTCGTGTGAAGAACTCTGAACTTCTCCTAAGCAGTTGGAAAGATGTTGATGACATTTTTTGTGTCTTTGAGAAGGTCTCTGTTTTGTGGTTTAAATTCACAATTGTAACCGGTAGATGTTGCTATTGTCAAAATTTACTAAGAGATCGACCAAACTATTGGAGACATCGAAGTGCCGCCATAGAAAGAGTTATTGCATTTGATAAGTATTTAGGTACTGTATAAAAATATATGATACCCATATAAAAATTTAAGGTCTTGAATCCAGTGGGATATTGATATAGAACTTCACCTCTCGATCAAAATTAAATGTATGTACATCTGTAGTATTGATATCTGTCTCACCCGGTTATCGAACTCCTACAACATCATCAATACCAACTAGCGTATATACTAATGTATATTCATCACTAATGGATTGAAGCCATTATAATTTCACTAGACCAGCTCAGACAAGTATCTCAACTGTGCGATGTGAACAAACATGAACTAAAAAGAACTCTTGTACTCAACTCGAGCGTTTCAAAGTTTCAAAAGCTCGGACACACTATCGAAGTCACGACGAGAAGTCGATTCTGTGACGCGGGATGTTCCGTTGGCGCGACGCCAGGCACGTAGTAATGGATTGTGTGCGCGGATGACGGGTGGAATTATTTGCTAAGTTCAGTTATCAACCAGGCGTTTTTGTGTCTACATTTTACAAACTGGAAAAAAATGAAAAATTTATTTGCTTTGCTTCGTCTTTTACCATGAGTGCGAAGGACTAGAATAACTTGGCTGCGGCGGTGTACCCGTTCGATTATAATGTGGGTGTCTTCAATAGTGAATATTTATTTATTTATTTATTTATTACACTTTATTGTACACCATAAATAAATAAATAAATAAATAAATAATTAAAGCTATGACTTTTCTTCTACAAATCCACAAAGTGATCTTGGAAGAAGGGTCAAAATGTCCCAAGGAGTTGTTTAATATTTATGGATGTTGTTTAATTGACTCGTTTTCAGGGCTCGTTTGTCTGAATGTCTTTTAAAAACAATATTACCAAACTTTATGTACACATACAAGATCCTATTATTCTCTACATTCTACGAATGGTGACCAAGACTTAGCTTAGACTTTCTTTTCTAACGGTAATCGTTCCTAATATACCCAGTTCACACTCGTTAAAACAAATTATTTATGGACAATTGTTATTCAGAAATATTATCTACTTATGTATTATATTCTACATAATTATTTCCCTGCAATAGGTACGAAAGAATATACGAAGTTCCTTTTCGTAAAAGAAAGAAAATGATGTAAGTTAGACATACAAGCATAAAAATAATGATGTTGTTAAAGGCTAATGATATGAGAAACAACACCAGTGAGAAATGTTATATTGTAACGGGATTGTTTGATATAGTAACATAATTGGCAATTTTATTGGGATCCAGTTGCTCTAGACCTCCGGAAAGAGCTGTGCCCTGTAAGGGGCCATGTAGGAGACCAAGCGTCGATCAGCGAACACACTACGCTGAGCTGTCAGCACCGCGCCTCTTAATGTGATTTACAACGGGACAAATTAGCTTTGTTATGATTATGTTGACAACTAGCTTAGTGTGTGAGGTACTAAGGTTAATGTGTTGGCGTAACCTCAATTAACTAGGGTGTGCCTATCAAAACCATTTCCATCGTGAATGGCTTACGAGGCGGGGAAATAGTAACGTATCTGACGTTGACTTTAAATAATAGTCTTATTGGAATAAACAATTTAAAATTGCCTTCAATTGATAAGGGATTGTGACCAGTTGACCACATGACTGCGTTTTTTTGTTTTATTTGGGTCAATTATGTAATGTGAATTAAGCTTCGTATGATACAGAGTTGAATGACATAATATTGCCTTAGATCCGAAGACAAAGCATTTTTAACCGACTTCAAAAAGGAGGTTATTCGACGACTAAATTTTTATAGCTTGAGATGTACATATGTTGGTATGTAACAAACTGAAAATTTACTATCCAAAAGATACTCCATCCATTTGTAATAAGGTTATCTTTAATCTGTCAGTGGTAAAGTGGTTATATTCTCTTTGGTAATTAAATAATAGATGATGAATGACAGTCGTGTTATTAATGATGCCATGGTACCTAACTGAAACTAGGGTTGACTATAGTATACAAATAGTGTAGGGTTGTTGCTCTAGCCCTAAGCGTATTTTTTAGTTTTTTTTATAACTATATTTATTTTAGTAGGTATGTATGTCCAGCGCTTTCTCCGTCATTTGTGAACCGATTTTGATATGATAATTTATGATAAGGACTGATTTGTAATAAATTACTTGATTGTCAATCAACCAATCCGCACTGACGCAGCGTGGTGGATTATGCTCTTCTCCTCATTAATGAGGAGACACCCATACCCTGTTGCCATTAATTAGTTGAAACCATACGTCAACATCCCGATTTAATTATTTATCTAACCGACCTGAAGTTGCTAACTCGCTCGTCACGTTGACAAGAGTCATCGCAGTAAAGCTATTCAAATTTAACATTTGAACTAATATTTACACTCAATAACACGTCACGTTAGTTGTCACGACATTTAATAACGTGTCAGTGACGTCACGTGAAGTCACGCAGCACCTTCATGTCGTCATGACAATAACGAATGAAGCTAATATGTCTACTATCAATCATATCATGTAACAAGCGGTTCGTTGACAGGACCAATTAACGGGGAATTACCGCGTAGTGGTGTAATTATGGTCGTTTGAGTCTTCGAAGGGTCCGTCACTTATAGAGACAATTAATGCTAGATATTTTGGTATGAGGGAGAAAAAATTAAAGATAAATTCTGGCCGTATTAGGGCGGTTCGGAAAATTATGTGATTATAAGAATTTAATTGTCACTTGAGAGGACTGCATAATGTCCTCAAAGGTGTGTGAAATCCGCCAATCCGCTTGGCCAGCGTGGTGGACTATGGCCTTTACCCCACATACTGTGAATAAAGACCCGTGCCCATCAGTGGGACTGTTATGGGTTGTGATGATGAATGGTACTATTAAATCATTAATATTGTTGCTTACCAGCCGGTTGGCTAGCTACCAACCCTTAAACTATGAATTTAAGTTCTTTTTGTGTGTTATCCATGAAACCCACAACACAGAGAAACCTAGTGTGGGTCTATACTTCTGTAGCTTAAAAAAAGATGGTCTGAGGATTTTCTTTCGCCGCTTCTTCTCCTCGATCTTAAACGTAATATAATTTTAACTAAAAACGTTTCGAATTTTCCAACTGGAGTAAACAGAAGCTCTTAAGAGTGTTCTGAGAAGTAAGAAGACTTAACAACTGCTTTATAATGATAACAGGCTTTCGTTTGCGAAGTTCATTATGTTTTCAAAGTAACAATAAGTTTGTCAAATTCAATTGTCCTTGTCTTGAGTAAAATAATAAAGATTATATAATTATTAAAGGTATTGATCCGGTAACACTCTCTTAAAGGTGACAGAATATTAAGAGTTGTCAAGAGTAGCAATACATAAATGTATTATGTACCCATGTGCCTAATAGGTCCAAATGAAGAAGACATAAATTGACAGGCTTATCTGTCACGAGTGTTTGTCAAGTGTCAACTGTCAATAGTTCCAACTGTGATCCATGAAATTGGAACATCGAACATGTTTCGAACATCGGTAAAAATTATAAAAATCGTGAGTCACGGGTACTCACGATTTTTGTTAAAACGTTCAGTGTACGCGATGGTAAAAGTTCAAAATTATGTTTTTTGACTTGTTGGCTTGTCGAAATACTGGTATGAATTATAAGTATCGTAAGTACCTGTGATAGTTAAAATGTTTAGAGTACGCGATGATATAAGTTCAAAATCATACGAATTTCGACTTGTACCTTATCGAAATATCGGTATAAATAATAAGAATCGGGAGTATATATCGGGATAATAACAGGTAGGCTGTTACAGTCAAAATAGTCAAGTTAAAACAGTCAGTTCGATAGTAAGTGGTCACCCTCGCTCATGGACGTCAGTAACACTAAAAGACGGAAATGGAAGCGGGTACCCGCATCACAAGTCACTACCAACACAAACAGTTCACGGTCGATCTAACGATACCTAAGCAAATACACTCACAAAAATTGTTTGACGTCACGATATCACTATCTATATCTAACTTTAATCCATACTCAACGAGTCGGAACACGATTTAGGATTTAGTATAACTTCTTACGTGTGTTTCTATACTTTCTTCAATTAAACAAAAAACTTGACAGGTGTCAAGGGACACCCGGATGGAACGAAGTTTCTTTCGATTAATTAGTGAAGATATTGTAAAAAAAATAAAAATTAGATTATGTATATAAATACACATACATATACATATATATATATATAACTATTATATATGTTATGCTAATAATATAAAACATGCGCACGCCGCACGGCTTACAATAGCTTACTATAGCAAAAAGTGTCGTGACAACTTTTCGTAAGAATTTTTTCCGTCTAGCCCCCTTTCACAACGCGCGATAAGGAACTTCGTTCCAATTAATGTAAACTGTGTTTATTATAAAACTTTTCCTAAAGCTTAAAACAGATTAAAATAGGCTTTCTGTTAGGATAAATTATGTCCCATTTGAGATTTCATTAACGTTAATTTAGGATAATTTACATATTATTATCCAATTAATTTACCAATTTATTTGTGTCAAATAATGTCATCTATCCTCCTGTTGAAACTTTCGAGCCGAGAGAACGATCCATACAAATGTGTCGAAATATTGGCGTACGAAACAAATAATAATATTATGGTAATTATCGATATTAAGAATTAAAAATATATTAAGAATGTGTGAAATGAATGAAGTAAAAATATTTAGTAGATAGTATTTCTTGGCAAATATTGCTCAAACACAAATAGCAAGCATTTCAAAAGTGATTAGTTTTCGAAAACACGAAGCTACGAATATTTCGTTAAGCTTTTAATGGAAGCGCCGCACACAGCGCTGGAGTTTGTGCCGTAAAATACTTTGGTATTTCGATTTTAGAAAATGGACAGCAAAATTATACGTGAGGTAAAATACAAAATTTGTGTTGCGGAAGAGAGGTTCAGAGGATATTCAGAGGCAATTAGAGGTATTCCCTGCCCCAGTCCTCATACCTAATAGTACTAACGAACAAACCAACTAAGGTTCTTAATAACACCGATTGCTAATTGGAGTGTCCATCCTAGTCCCGATTTCAGGCTTTTTCTGGGTCGGTGACAGTCGTCATGGGCGGCGGCGCAATAAACGCACAGACATTCTGACAAACAGACAAGAAATAAAAATTCATTGTTCTGGGATCTACTGCGCTTATAAAGACCCATTATTATGTTGTCTCGCTTCAAAACGCCTAGGCTTTAGTACCCAGATGTTACTAGATTCCAAATGAATTTGAACTACATACTGATTTCAAGGATTTCCTGTCTGAGGATAAGTACGACTGTTTCAAATGAACGCGCGGTAATGAGCGCCGAATATTTATTGGGTCTGTCCGTCAACGTCAGCGCGTAACGGTTGGAGACACATCGCGTGATTAAATGCATTTAATTAAAACATATTGTCATCTTTTATACCATAGAAGTCGCTAAAACTTGGTAAATTATAAAGTATCTGTTACCCGCTGTTTGGTCTGAGAGAAACTTTGCGGAACTAAATTGATTTACTTGCTACCCGACAAACAAGCAGACGAGCCACCGTCACCGTCACCGTGGACCACCGACCACACAGCCAATAGACACCTAATGTTTGATTTCCCGTATTGAATGCATTCTGGCAACTAGCTGAGGTAACTCGAAGCGGGGTGACTGGCTAATTCAACGCTGTGATTGGCTAATTCAAGGCCACACGAAACGTTGGAAAGAAATAGCTTAATTTAAGCAACGAGAAAGAATGAGACGGCACGAATTTATATCGGTACTATAAGCCAAATGTGTTGACAGAAGCCATTCGCCTGTTATTAGGAGTCTATTGGCTGTGTGGTCGGTGCCGTGGACATTAGCCACATCACAGGAATCACCAAGTTGCTTCCAGCCGCAGGCCTTAAGGCGTAAGGGGCAATACTTTCTTTCTCTTAATGTTATCATGTCTTTTTTACTGGTTCCCGTTGTGGAATCAAATTTAAAGACGTGTTCGAAAAGAATAAGAAAGTGGAAGTTGTTTAAAAATGTTTAACAAAGTCCACTAAACCTCTGCAGTTAGTAAATTAGATGGCACAAGGTGTAAAGCACAGTTCAGTAGACGGCGGCCGCCACCAGCAATAAATTAGTTTTTCTCATTACTGCGAGTTATTTTTCAGCGCGACTTTGTGTTATATAGATTTATGTGAGCGCCATCTGGTGCCAACCATCGGAGTCTTCACTTACACTCGTATCTAGTAAAGTTAAAACATCAGAAAACTATTCACAGTGCTGGAATAGTTTTGGGATATTGTCTGGGATATTTAGCAAATTCACATTTTTCAAAAATCTACTTAAACTATTTAAAAATAAAAGGCATTTCAAGTATCAAGATTAAGTTTGTGACCCTGCGAAACAACGAATAAATAATAATTGATTGAGACTGATTGTTTGACTAACTGATGTTTGATTAATTGACTACTTAACGTATTTACTTTGATAGTTAATATGGATAATAAAATACGATTTACGTAATATCCTCCAAAAGTGAAAAGCCAATTACCTTTTTGAACATAATAAATTATTGGAATAAAAATTCTTATTTTATTTGCAGTTAATTGCTCTACTTTACATAATAATTGATAGTATGTTGAGTTAAAAGTCAATGATTAATTAAAATTGCTTCTGCAAGCCCACTGAGCTGCGTATTGATGAAGTAACGGATGACCAAACATTCCCGTAATTGCAGAACGTAATATTATTTCAATTAAAATCGCTCATATTATTAACTTTTTTGCTACACATAATTTTTTCTTTTATTAAAGAAATAAATAACGCTATACACTCATAGCCTACACACAAGGATTCCCTATGTCGTGGGTTAATGGACAACACACAAGACAAGAACACACAAACCCAGGGCTTTCCTTCGCCTTGTTTGAACTTCATAACAGTGCTCAAGAAATTAAGTCGAATGTTGGTTGATTTCACAATTTGCATTTTCCTTAACATCACTTATTTTTTAATGAATTTAATTTATTTCCAAAAGTAAAATTATACAATTCTAAACATATATCATACAATACGGGTTCATTATCATCACAAATTGACAGTTTTCATACTAAAGTGAACTAACACAACATGGCGAAAATAACTCAAGACACATTTCCCACAACAGAAAATGTCGTTGTTATCTCGACAACGCAAAAGAAACAACCATTTAATTAGGTTCTTACCAACTGCACCACTTAAAAGGAAAAACAAGACACAGACTACAGAAACGCAGTGCCTGAGATCTGTCACATTGTCGTTTTTTTATTTCTCCCCGTCTGTTGTCGCTTCGACTGTGGTTGCTTTGACTAATTTGGTTAACTGTCTGTAGTGGTTGTTAGTGTAATTTATCTGCAGTTGTTATAACAGAACTAAAATAGGAAATATTTGAAGTGGTAGAAGAGAAATTTAAAAATATGTGGAATCAACTAATTGGTTATGGCAAGACTGCAGTGCACTATACTGTGGTGGTCGGGAGAGAATTTAATCTGACGTTATTGCTTGAGTTAATTTGGACCCATCTTCTCTGTTAAAATTTTTTGATGCCTACGGCGTATGATTAAAATCCTGGAATGATGACCATGTCGGTAAAAGGCCGTACACGTCGCTCGCAAACTAGGTGGACTTTTCGAAATGGCTATAATTAAGGGACCCTATGTTCAGTAGACACACACAGACACATACGTACAAACACACACATAATATGTAAATTAATAGACTTCGAAACGCAGATGGATAGATGACGTATAAATATTTATACTCGTAACAGTTAAATGTTTAACGTCCGCGATGATAAAAGGTTAAAATCATTATCTGTAGGTGTTGTATTTTTTATATGAAAAGCTCGAAGTGCAACTACCAATGGTGCTATTTTTGAAAACTTCTTTTTGAGGAGTAAATCTTTTAAGCTTTTAAGCAAGCTAAGGCCAAAAGGATTACGGACGCGTTGACGATTCAACGAAGAGGGGGACCAGCTTGTAACAGACACAGACTGTGAAGTAAAAACATTTCATGATTAACAATAAAGAGATGATCTGAGTCGATTCAAAATCTCTCAGTTCACATCAATGATTAATTTTGTTTTATCTTAAAAAGTATTTAAAAATGCTTAATAGAAAGTGATTCATTTACTTTGTAATAGTCGGTATTATACGACGTCGCGGACAAAATTAAGCACAACGGCTATGACGAAGTAAAATAATGATTAATTTCCCATTTCAATTTCCTTCACAAAATGTATTCCAGCCTAGAAGCCACCAGGTACAAGATAATTTGTCTACGTAGAATGCAGTTAGCTATTAAGTCAGTAATTCCCCCTAACAATACCCAACCCTATTCACGACGCCTTAAAGCGCACTTTGGAATCTCGGCCACATCCCTCGGGGCTATCACGCTGTAATTAATCTTGGAAGCCGTCACTTTAAATCTCAGTTTGGGGCCAGCTAATTTTAAGCTAACCACTTTAGTTTGACACTCCACAGCTTACTGGGTGCGTCCCTGGAGGGATCAACGTAATGCGGTAACAAGACCAGTGCAAGGTGAGCTCTCGTTGCATATTAATGTGCAGTGGTTAGAGATCTTCCAAGATTAGCGTTTCCTGGTTGTTAGGTGAGCTGTAGGTTGGTTTTGCTAATTGGTCCCGAGGGTTCAAGTTAATTGGTTAATTCGTGTCCCGGGTAGGTCGGCTCTCTTGGGATCGCAAACGGAAGGAGTTGAATGTTACTGCAGTTTAGGCTCAGTAACTTAATTATTTCAAGACAATTTATTCTAGACCTTTTCCCATTCACTAAAGGTTTAATTTGCCATGTTAAAAATAACTACAATATTTTTAAATAATTAAGGCTCATTATTTTAGTTTTCTGTTTCAGATTCACTAAATGAGCTAATAGGTTTACTCAAGATCTGACTATAGATCCATCACATGGGCATCACCAACGAGTTGCCAACCATGAATAAATCAATGAATCCGTTTCTAATTTATCTTTGCAACTACGAATTATAAAACTGACTATAAAAAGTCTGACACACTTGCCTTGACTTGAATTGGACGGTAGATATCCATAAGAAAAATATAAGACTACCGTCAGTAACAAACTAAGATATAAAGTCATAAATGGAAGAGCCCTGATATCTTGCCATTTAGCAGACAACGGACAAACCCAACGACTTGTATCAGAACAAGTTTTGTGCTTCTTAAGCAGATTTAGGAATACTTTCCCTCCAGCCAATTTAAAGTTTCAAAAGATCTCTAGCTAAATACAAATCCCATTAAATGGCTCTACATGCATTTACATTTTATAATCTACGTTTAATCTCGACCAACATAGCGACGGGCATCATTATAAAAATGCCACAAAGACTACGAGAGAAAAACGTCGAGAAATGCGAATAAAAGGTAGAGCCATAATAAATTCTAAAACAAACAGTTGCTGCAAATTACGACGATACAAAACATTTCCTGCTATGAATATGAAGCAATGTAGAGTCCGACGTTCAGCAACGTATGGCTGTTAACTGCGCACGAAAACAATTCTTAACATTTGCAAAACATAGCTGGAATTCAAATATCAGCGCATTCAACTAACGCAAGCATTTCATTTTACGACTCTACCATTGTAGTCGTGTAATTTCGAACTCTATATCCGTTTGAAAGAGTTCGCATTTCTGTGAAGGCTATTTGATTTAGAATGCCGTCGCCACCAATGCTTTGGCATTGTTAGGAGGCTCTATATTCAGATGGCTGCATTTTAAGGCTTCGAGGCAATATCTCTACTTGATCCCTACATTGAATTCTTTATCGGTGGTGTTACAAGGCGAATGTCCCGAATACGAATCCTACGAATGGATTGGAACGTAATAGGGTGCAAGGATATACGTTGAAGTTTTATTAGATACCCACTAGATGGCACCACGTGTCCCATAGCAGAGACACGTAGCTGATACAGATCTTTATGATAATACTATTGCCCACGGCTTGGTCCGCGTGGAAATACTTTTAACTAATATTCAAACTTTCATACTGTTGCCTCACGGAAGACAGTTCTGTGTTATGCCTCTTTATGGGTGTGATTATCACAAAACCCGTTCTACGCTGACGGCTCGTATTTTTTAAATTACCTTACAATTATAATTGCATAGGTCAAGTAGTTTTCAAGATTTTTTTTCGTCGAGAGATCGCTTTTATATTTACGTAGATAATATTTTGGTTCCAGCGCTTTGTGGTCTAAATGAAAATTAAATTAATTTACCGACTATTTTTTACAAACAAAAACAATACAAAATTAGACATTGCACATGAAGTATTACAGATTATTAAATAAGGAACATAGAATTATATTATTATCTTTTCTTATATAATAAAGATAATAAATGTATTTTATGTATAGTAACTATAATCTTAGTTTTAAGTTTTATATTATTTAATATTTTTTTGTATCAGTATGTAATAGTTTTTAATTCTACGTTGATGGGACAACGTAGAATGTGTGCTTTGTATATAACTAGGAACTTCACTTTAAGAACGTCACATTTTCAGGCCCATAGAATAAAATATTTACAATTATATTTTATTCTATGGGCCTGAAAATAAATGATTAATAATAATAATAAAGATTCTGTAACTGCCAGTCGCCATTGCCATGCCATTTGAAAAAATAGTTTCTTTGTTTGAAACCCACATTCATGAGGAAGATTATGGACTACATTTTTTGTTTATCCCTTAATACTTATTATATTAGCAAAGCGAGGCGAAGTGAAGTTCCTAGTTATATACAAAGCACACATTCTACGTTGTCCCATCAAGTCGGTAAAATAAATGTGAAGGACACCAGACCTTTTGAGGGGATTTCCCTATACTAAGACATATCGAAGGTAATTTACCTTCGCGATTTAAGCAATGACCCTCATAACTTACACCAGCGTTCGTGTGACAACGGATTTTGTGATGTCTTGAGATAAATTTCAAATATCACCACATAATATAAAACAAAGTCGCTCTGCCTCTGCCTCTGCTCTCCTCTGTCTGCCTGTTTATAAGCTTTCTTCAAACACGCCAACTTTGATGCAGTTTCCACTGTTATTTGAATAATTTATTCCCGAAGGTTTATACATACAAAAAATTCTTTTTGAGTATTTGTATTATAGAGAAAATTCCATATTTTGTGACGGATCCGACAAAAATCCGATTTTAGAGCGCTTAAATCTGTGACAACACTTTGTGATCAACATGTACTGTTCAATCACCTCCTCATCACTTATTCATATTATAAGTAAATTCATCATCATTGTCTACTATAAATTCATCATAATTTTCGTTGAAACATGAAAAACACAAACATATTTTTCAGTAAACAAAAAAAGTATGTTAAAAAAACACAAAACATAGGTATTGATAACTACATAGATTTATTATTGATATCGCAAAACCAAGTACTAGAGTAAAACCAACGGATTTTATAAGGGCGATCGTTTAAATCACGCGGCGATCTGACATACTCGTATCTCACCGCCACGAATCATTCACTAGATGTGATGGAATTTATTATCCGTTATAAAAAAAAATCCACCAGAGTATAGTATAGAGGGAAGCGCTCATAGCCCGGCGGCTTGCGTCGATCTTAAATGATCGACAAAGTTATGCAACAGCGGACGCGGTCGGTAGTTGGATGGGTGACCGTTAGTGGCAATATTTCTTGAGCGCTTCCGTGCTTCGGAGGGCACGTAAAGCCGTCGGTCCCGGTTGTTACCATATAGTAGCAGTCGTTAAGCTATGTCAGATACCTTCGGGCGGCTTAAAAATATCCGACACTTGGGTTGGCCACTAATCCCTCCACCAATCCGCACTGGAGCTGCGTGGTGGTGTATGCACTAGGCCTCCTCAGGTATGAGGAGAGAGCCGTGCTCAGCAGTGGGCCATCAATGGGTTGGAGCCATAGTAAAGATTGCAAAAGGATTTTTAAATAACGTTGCACACACATAGCCGTCGACAACACACACAGATATTTATGTGACAGAAAAATGTTTGATCTCTGGCCGTCAGTGTGTTCACACACATGGGAACCTTGTGCGAGGAAATTAGAGTGTAAGCGTTTATTTATTTATTAACAACCGATTACAATAAATTGTACCAATTGCCGGTTGAACCGTAATTGAAACGCAAACCTCTCCGAGCGGCCGTTAAATATTCACGTCGTAATCTCTTTGTCATGCTTAGTTAAGGGGTGTCACTTCAACGTCAACAGGTGGAAATTAAGACGAACAGAAGAAATAAAATTATATATAACGGGGTATCTGTAATTAATTTTAAATATAAAAAAGGATTTATGCATGATGTATTACACCTTCCACATTCACGAAACTTTTTGGACAACTTTGAGTAGGCTGCAATAAAAGGATCCAACTCGGCATTACAATGACATAGCATATGGCACTAGCTGTCTGAGAGCAGCTGGCGCTGATCTTCAGCTGGGCGGCAAAGCATCGGTAATGCTAATTAATTTCGGCTATTAAAAAGATATAAATTTGAATACGCTCTGAAGAGAAAAATTCCTATACTAACACCAAGAATACAACAGGGCTAGCTATCCTGCGGCTGAGCTATCGAAACACTATTCAAAAGTAGGGTAGTGATGGATTGCGATAATCCCCGAGTCGGCAGCCCTATGGAGCTTAGTAAGCAGGTGTACATAGTAAATGGATTGGAATTTTTCGCCGCCGGGAAAGAAATAAAACAATAACCTGCTCCGAACACTGGCGTTTATTTTTAACGCGGACGGCTTCCATCGGTGTTACGGTACGTTCACACGGAGACACGATTTGCCGAATCTTATTTTCATCGGATCTGGAAAAACCGAATGTTGTATTCACACAGCACATCTTGCTTGGCCGTATCCGACGGCCTCGTATCGGGATCTCGTGTGAACTCACCATCCGGCTTTTATTAGCAAGAGCGCGCACAGTTCCTCACGTTGATTTGGAAGCGATGGACGTGAACAGTCTTGCTATACTATACTGGTATTATCGCCGTCAGCGTCGTAGAAAAAGATTGTGGTTAAACCCAATAGTACAAAGAAGATCAACAGTTGGTGCTTTTACAACTCTAATGCAGCAGTTAAGAAATGATCCACAAAAATTTTTTAACTACTTTAGAATGACTATACCTACATTTGATAATCTTTTGAAAAAAGTGGAAAAAGATTTGAAAAAGCGTGATACAAATATGAGGAAAAGCATTAGACCAGAAGAAAAATTAGCGATATGTATAAGGTAAGATTGAAATACTGTATTTTATTATAATTAAATTATTTATTAAAAATATGATTAAGATATTATAGACAATCGCTTGGTAGGTACACAGTTTGAAGTTTCCCAACTACATATTATGAAAGTCTGGTAAATCAGAAGCATTCGATTGAATACTTTGAGACTCTGGTGATGCTTGGTACTGCGATGTAAAATAGCCTTGTGATTGTGCCACATTTGGTTGATAGTTGTATGTTGATGAGTGTGCAGGAGACCATTCATTTCGGTTCTTTATATTTTGCAATAAATTTAAGACGCCTGATTGAAATTCTAATGTTTGATTATCGTTTAGCGTTGCCAATGATGGAAGTAGACTTTTAAAGAAAAACAAATTACGGTCTTCTTTCATTTCTTCTTTCTTCTTGCATTCCATTTGATAATCTATAAACTCACTCATTTTCTTATCAAACACGTTTAAATTCTGCCTCGATGGTCTGCTTTTTTTTCTTTTCGAACCACCTACTAAATTTTCATTATTACTTTCTTGTTGACTTTCATCTGTAGCATCTTGATTATTTGCGACATCTTCACCGAATAAATTGTCCAGAGCCATCGCACTGTCATGGGTAACATCTGATGTAACTGTAGCGGCTGTACTATCGTCTGCTGGGTTTGGTGTAACAATAGTTGCACTATCATGTGTGTCAGCTGGCGACACAATTTTTTTTAAGAACAACATTTGACGATGATAAACGTAGGCTCTCGGACATGTCGCAGACGATCCTGATTTTTTTGATTTCTTTTTCTCATTAATACTCCTCATCCAGCTGTCTCTAATATTAGTCCACTTCTTTACGATCGATTTAGCTGAAAAATATAATTAAATTTACTTGCAGATATATGGCTTCTGGGTGTTCATACAAGGATTTACATTACGCCTACCGAGTCGGAGTGTCTACGATCAGTAACATTATTAAGGAAGTAACGAATGCTATTTGGAACAATTTGCATGGGGAGTTTATGACATTACCCAACACAATATCTGACTGGGAATATATCGCCAATGGATTTAATACTAGAGCAAACTTTCCCCATTGCATTGGTGCAGTGGACGGTAAACATATTAGGATAAAAAAGCCAAACAACAGTGGTTCCATGTTTATGAATTACAAAGATTTCTTTTCCATCGTATTATTAGCAGTGGTTGATTCATATTATAAATTTACATACATCTGTGTGGGCTCGTATGGAAAAGAATGCGATTCGACAATATTCAAGGAGTGTACTTTTTGGAAAAAACTAATAGATGGTGATTTGCAATTACCGGCAGCATGTCCACTGACAAACGATTCCGATTTATCGATTCCGTTTGTAGTAATAGGCGATGAAGGTTTTGGCTTGCATCAACATTTGATGAGACCTTACGGCGGAAACCATTTGGATAGAAACAAAAGAATATATAACTACAGATTAACCAGAGCTCGACGCTATGTTGAGTGCGCCTTTGGGATATTAGCTAACAAGTGGCGAATATTTCATCGTCCAATGGATGTTGATACCAGCACAGCAATATCGATTGTAAAGGCTTGCACTGTACTTCATAATTTTATAATAGATATGGAAGGTGTACAGTCGAACATAGAAACAACAAGCAATGTATCATCAGTGGTTAACGTGTTCACAGATGCAGCCAATGAACAAAATAGTACACGAGGTGGACGATGTGCTAATGTTATACGATCTGAATTCACAAATTATTTTATTTCTACAGCAGGAGCTGTGCCTTGGCAAGACGAATCAATCTAACGTTAATTTTGTAACACACTGCTAATGTACAAATACTTAACCTGTTTAACTTTTTTACTTTAAAAAATTACAAACTTACCATAATCCTGCCTGTTTTTCTCCTCCATTTCTTCAAAATCTTCATTCAAATTTATACATATTTCTCGCCAGCCAGCAGTTCTCAAGTTTTTATCCTTGTATATTTCGAGAGTTTTGTCCCATAAAACTGGCCGATTTTGGACAAGAGAAATTAAATTTTCAACGTTTATATTTTTCGTCGTCATAGCGAGCGGTCAGTCAAAGCGGGCGAAAAGAACTGGCGACTGGCAAGCGCACGTGCAGTGTGTCCCTCCCGCCCACCCCTCCTTCCCAGCTTGTGCGACGCATTCGGTTTCAAGATCCGACAAAAAACCGAATCTACCCCTGCGTGTATCGTATGAACGCATGTATTGAATGCCCTATACCACTGTATCGGATCTGCATTTTGCAGTATCGCCGGATCGGTTTGTAGTCGCAAAATCGGATGTCAACTTCAGCAAGATTCGGCTTTTTTGTCGTGTCTTGAAACCGAATGCATGTGTGAACTCCTTCATTGAAATACTTATGCCACTAAACCGAATCCTGCAAAAAACCGATTCGGTAGAGAAACACTCGACGCCGTGTGAACGTACTCTTAGGAAGTTGTGTTATTGTAACGAGTTTCATGTTTTTGTAAAGACATTCTCGATTACGTAACGTATTCTGATAGGTTATCACCACGGAATACAGAAAGAAGGTTTTATCACTAACTTGGTGTATACGTTTAAAAAAAATGCTACATACTCTTAGCCCCACACTAGGATTGTCTGTGTCGTGGGTGCCGTGGACAAGAACACACTTCTGTTCCCGGTCCTTGACAGGGAACAGAAATTTGAACTCATCATTCAAATTGTCGCCTCGCTGGGAATCGAACCAAAATGACAGTCCGGAATGACAATATTTGCTCCATATAGGTCGTCAATTTTTGACGACTTCATACAGCTGCACAGTAACTAACTACTAACTTACTAATTAGCTAACCGCTAAAAGCTAAACTAACTAATTAGGATAGGTATAGGAAGCACCGTCCACTTTCAGTCCAAGCCAACCTTTTTTGGTCATATATTATTTTATGTGTATAGACCTTAGCGAACCGGGGATTTAAAAAAAATACGTTCATAAGTGTATAGACAAAATACGTACATGAATAAATGATTTTGAATTTGAATTCAGCACCACCAACTTAACGGTGTATTACACCTTATCCATAGTGAGTAAAAAACCCAGTTCTTTTTTTTTCTCACCTTCGTTGCTCAGTTTCACCTTCCTTATAAAATTAACCATGAAATTCTCTCAACGTTATTCGCCAGCAATGCTGAAGAGCAAATAACTTATACGGCTTATGAACAGAAAAAACAGTCTCGCAGATAACCTTATAAAAGTCGGTTATAAAGTCGGTTGTTAAGATATTCACAGCTCATGAATTTTAATAAAAGGAAAAATTATTTTAAACGAGAAAGTAATTAAATTTTTATTCAAATAGCACTCTTGCAATTAAACAGAGCGTTCATACCGCGAGATACGCGTTTTGTATTCATACTGCGAGCGAGGGAGACAAAAGATAATGAGAAAAAACCTCCTTGGCACTAACCTTGACCGCCTTTTGCACGCTTACTGGCAACATTTATACCTATGTATGTATGTATGTATGTATTAATATAATGAAATTTAATTTTAACTTGCTTAGATGTCAAGATATTTTTAGCATCTTACAGCACCACTCTTCCGCCGCCAGTCCTCATACTTACTAACAAACTAAGCAGTGATAGCCGTGTGGTTGAACGTTGGACTGCCGAACCGGAGGGTCCGGGTTTAAACCCCGCACGCACTACTAATTTTCAAAAATTATGTGCGTACCTATTAATATTTAATTATCACTTGCTTCGGTGAAGGAAAATATCGTGAGGAAACCTGCACCCCTGAGAGTTCTCCATAATGTTCTCAAAGGGGTGTAAAATCCACCAATCCGCACTTGGCCAGCGTGGTGGACTATGGCCTATACCCCTCACACTGCGAGAGGAGACCCGTGCCCAGCAGTGGGACAGTTATGGGTTGTGATGACGCACCAGCTAATGTTCTAAAACCGTCTCCTAACCGGACTAACCATCCTAGTCCCCATTTGAGTCTTGTTCTGTGTCGGTCACAGTTGTCATGGGCGGCAGTCGAAAGGTAGAGCTGCATGCTCGTTAGCTACCTTAATACCATAAAAAATACATCAATAATGATGTATATCACTTGATCTACGAAGATGAAATTCGACAATTCAACTGTGTAGTTATCAATCGTATAGCTAAATGTACCGCTCACAATAGCGGTCACAGCAATGGATTTTACAGATACTATCCTCAAGCCTCAAGGGAGGAGGGGCGCCACTGTGCCTTTGTAAACATTCGCTCCGTTTTAAACAAGTGTTTAAAAAAGGAAGAAGTTGCAAATTAAGAGTTAAAGTGTAAAGTGTCATAGAAAACAGTGCAAAAAATATCATATAATGGAGATTTGGACCAAAGTGATCAAATAACTACAAAAAACAGCAAAACTTGAAGACTGTGTTACCACCAGTGTTTTTTCCAATTTTAAAGACAGACTATCAACAAAGACTATTAAAAACTGTGCAAAAGTGCTAATAATCACAAAACACGCAATATCAACTTCAAAAACAATCCCATTGTATTTCCGATACAAAACATAACCAAAAAATTATAGTGAATTGCAAATCTGAAAAAACACCTCAGACTTATCACAACTACAGGAACAGCGCCATCTGTGGAAAAACACAAAAAGTAGCTCGCACCTAAGCAAGCAACAGTAACCAAGACTTGAGCGTGCGCGCATCGTATCTATATACGGAAGTAACGCAACCTCCAATCTCAAGAGGGCACCACCTGTACCAAAACAAAGCAACAAAACATTGCGAATCAATCATGGAGGAAATTTTGAATGCTCTTAAAAATATACAGAAAGAAATTGACGATCAAAAAATAGAAATTCGGAAAAGTGGAGAAAACGTAGCGCAACAGGTGACAGAAAATATCAATAAACTACTCGAAGAAAGATTTTTCAAATGGGAGGAAAATCAAAAAATATTGAAAGAGAAAATAGAAAACCAAGAGAAAAGAATCTACTTTTTGGAAAAACAAGCGAGAGAGAGAAACATAGTCTTCTTTGGAATTGAAGAGAGGGAAAAATCCTACGATGACTTACAAAACAACATAACTATCTTTATAAATGAACACTTCAATATCAAGTTAGAAAGCAGAGACATACAAGAGGTAAGAAGAATAGGGAAGCAAGGAGACAGACCACGTCCAATAAAAATAACCTTCTCAACTCTCGGTTTGAAAATCAATATTTTAAAACAGAAAAGAGCACTAAACGACACAAACTACTACTTGAAGGAAGACTACCCAAAACAAGTATTAGAGAAACGTAGAGAGCTGCAAGAACAAGTGAAACAAGAGAAGGAGAAGGGAAATAAAGTAAAAATAATATATGATAAGCTGGTCGTGCTGAGATCCAATAATAAAAGATCACTTCCAACGTCACCGGTAAATAGCTCCAAGCTACAAAGTGACGAGAACACTCAAGCCAACAAAAAGAATAAAATGTTTAAAATACATCCTTCCATGCGAAGATCAAATAGTGTCTCGGAGAGCGCTGCAAAACCAAACATGCTGCACTTTCTAGTGAATAAAAATTCTACTCAAGGGCAGGACAGTGAAAATAGAGACAATAAACTATAGCAATTAAATCTCCCCTCCCACACAAAATATACGAATGAACAGAATCAGACAAGCAACAGTGAACATCTTCCAAACCGGTTGGTCGCCGTGGAAGATTACGACCAAAACCCTCCAAAGAAAAATCGAAATACAGAAATACAAAACTCTTCATCTAAAGCAAGTAATAAGCTCTACATACTAACATATAATGTCAGAACGCTATCGTCGTATGGACGACTACTAGAACTGTCAGAAGCACTTAAAAACATAAATTTTGATATAATCGGACTATCGGAAGTGCGGCGCATGGGTACAAAAATTGAAGAATATGAAAACTACATACTTTGTTATACAGGGCTCACACAGGGACAGTACGGGGTCGGGTTTCTTATAAAACTAGAACACAAGAGAAACATTCAAAGCTTCATCGGAATCTCCGATAGAGTCGCACTACTGAACTTAAAACTAGAGGACAAAAAGATGACAATCATACAATCGTACGCACCTACAGAGGCTGCAAAAGAAGAAGAAATCGAAAACTTTTATGCAGACTTGTATAAAGCCATAGATCTTGCACATGATACGTATATAATTATGGGGGACTTCAATGCCAAAATAGGCCAACCAAGAGCTGATGAATACTTGATAACGAAACCGCACGGGTACGGCACAAGAAACTCAAGAGGACAAAGACTCATCGATTTCGCACTTGAAAATAGAACAGCAATTTTAAATACTTATTTTTCAAAAAAACCTAACCGAAGATGGACATGGCGTTCACCTAACGATGTATATAAAAACGAAATAGACTACATTTTGTCAAACAGACCTAGGATGGTACAAAATGTCGAAGTGCTAAATCTCAACTTTTCTTCAGATCATAGACCTGTCAGAGCTACTATAAAATTGTCAAAAACAAAAAGAAACCGGAGTGGGTTTTCACAAAACAGCCAATACTCTACTCTGAAGAGCGAAGAAGAAATAGCCCGATACAAAGAGTGCCTCTCAGCAAGCCTACTAAATTTGCAGGAAAATATTTCGGTCCAAACCTATCATGATAACATAATCAATGCAATCACTGAAAGCCTCAAGAAAGCTCGAAAAGCTAGTAATAATACAAACAAAAGACATAAAATATTATCAGATAGCACGCTAGCACTTTTGGAGAGACGAAAGCTGCTACAAAACACAAAAAACAAAACGAGGCCCATGAAAAACGAACTCTCAGCTTTAGATAAACTAATAAGCAAGCGCATAAACCACGACTATACAAGATACAGATTTAACACAGTGGAAAAATACTTAGCCCATGCAGGCAGTTCAAAAAGAGCTTTCAAAGAGCTACGTACAAACAAGATATGGATCGACGGCCTAAAAAGCGAAGGAAAAACTCAAAATAATCGACATGAAATTATAGAAATTGCAACAAATTTCTACAGATCACTTTATAGCATTAAAGAAAATGAAAACTGTAAGGAAAATTCTGAGCAAAATAACAAATACCGGTCAAATGTAAACACACAAAAATACACACCATTCGCTATAACAGAGGTAGTACAAGCAATAAATAAATTGAAAACAAATAAAAGTCCTGGCTCCGATAACATCACAAACGAAGCTTTAAAATCGGGAGTATTACTACTGGCACAACCGCTGACTCACCTTTTTAACCGTATTTTGGAATCTTCAATAACACCAACACAATGGTCCGAGTCAGATATAATACTAATTTACAAAAAGGGTGATCCTTGCGATGTGGTAAACTATAGGCCAATCAGCTTGTTGCCAAGTGTGTATAAATTATTCTCCTCTCTGTTAGACCAAAGATTAAGCATCACACTAGAAGCCGAACAACCCATAGAACAAGCAGGATTTCGGAAGAATTATTCAACTATAGATCATATTCACACTCTTGAACTACTGATTGAGAAATATCAAGAAAACCATAGAGCCCTGTACATCGCCTTCATCGACTACAAAAAAGCCTTCGATACAGTATCACACTTAAGCATATGGAAGACGCTTACAGAACAGGGGGTTGAAAAAGAATATATACAAATAATAAAGAATATATATAATAACAGCAGAGGTAGAGTCAAATTGGAAAGAGCGGGGCCAAGTTTTCCCATAGAAAGAGGAGTGAGGCAAGGCGATCCGACCTCCCCGAGATTGTTTATTGCCATCCTAGAGTCAATAATAAGAAAGCTAAACTGGAATAATAGTGGCATAAACATAAACGGAAAATACCTGAGTCATTTACGTTTTGCTGACGATCTGGTGCTCCTGTCAGAATCAAGCTCACAATTGCAGATAATGATCGATTCTTTAAACGAAGCAAGTAATGAGGTGGGCTTAGAGATGAATCTCACAAAAACAATGTTGATGACAAACAGTTTACAAAGGACAATTTCCGTCGACAGTGAGATATTAAATTACACAAATAAATATATATATCTAGGCAAACAAATCAGCTTCGATAAGGAGAGCAACTGTTCAGAAATCGAGCTGGATACAAACAGCCCAAGACAGAGAAGTCTGGGCTTCTTTGGAGGAGGCCTTCACCCGAGGAGGGGTTCTTGTAGAATCATAGTATAATATTAATAAGTACTTTACATTTTTTATGTTTCCTGTTATTTTACAAGAAATAATAAAGGCTTTTTTATTTTTTATTTTATTTATTTTTTATCCTCAAGCTTTGTAGTACTTAGTCGTGACGTGAAACAATTGTAGCCCCCCCCATTGTATCGCCGCCGCCGCCGTAGCTAGCTGTGAGCATAGCTTTGTTGAGTTACACTGGTTACTAGAACTTTTGGTGTATTTCTACTGTACAATGGTTTGGAAGTAATGAGCCCCCGGCACTAACTTTTACATTTAATTTAATTAAAATTTGTGTGCATTGTTTTAAATTTGGTTTCTTCTTTCATTGTTTCTATTGAATAAGTCACCTTTCTGAAAAGTGTAAGTGTATAATTATGTGGATAAATAGTTATGTAATAAATTATTTTAATTTTCAGTCTTAATGCGTCATCTGCCTACTTTAGTTGATTGTTAAACGCAAACACACTCAAATATTTATCTGTCAAATAAATATCTATCTTCTCCGGTCGGGAATCGACCCCGGGTCGTCCCGGGTCGCTACCAACTAGGCACACGGTCGTCCAGTTGTTATTGTAAGCCATATACAAATATAGAAAAATAAATATAATATATTTTATGAGCTTAATAATCTACCTTCTCCAAAGCTTAACTATAATTACCAGAAAATACAAACGGGTGTATTATTCTAAGATCTAGTCGAGCTAAGAGTAGAAATTTCAAAATAATTAAAGTAAACAATATAACCCTCCTATATACAAACTGAGCAGAGTAAATTCAACTAAGTGATAACTTTAATCCGCGGAGATACAGTTATTATCCGCGCTTATCCTCGCTATCCATCTCCACAAACTTGTCCACTGAGACCTTAACTAAAATTAATCAAGCTACAGTTTTGTAAATGATACTGACTGTTATATTATTAATATTATTCAAATGCTATTTAACTTAATAATAACTAGTGACAGCCGAGTGCTTTGAACGTGATGATGATGATGATGATAACTTAGTGTTATGGTCATTAGATACTATTATGTTATACTATTTACTATTATACTATACTAGTTGTCCCAGCGTACTTCGTACCGCATTATGATTAAAAAATGTTTTGGTGATATATCGACAGCAACGCCATCTACCGGGTCCAATTGTGAATCTAAACCATTCTCGGATCCACCTGAAGACACACAAAAAATTTCAACCAAATCGGTCAAGCCGTTTAGGAGGAGTTCAGTGACATACACACTCACACTCGAATTATATATATTAAGATTTAACTGATTGTAGATCGATTACTGTCATATCTTAATTAATAGGGTATCGTTTTTCACCCTTTGGGTACAGAACTCAAAAAACATAAGAATCATTTAAATTGATCCAAAGGATCAATTATACATTGACACGTATATACATTGACAAAACATAACATTGAATTTATTTGAACAACACGACGTTGATACATAGGCTAACAAACACCTCCTCCTTCGTATCGCTCAGTCAAGTAAAAGTAGGCACTGCTTGCCTGTACTGCTTGTAACTAACTTGTACCGTACTTCTATAACATTCCTCCAGCTCTCGGCGTGTTCGTCAACTCTTCTAGAAAGTTCTTCTAGTTTCTGACAATAGTTGCAAGTTGCGAAGTGACGTGTCTCTTACTGACATAGTTTAAGTAGCGAAGTTAATGGCAACACCGACGCGGAACTCGCAGACACGTGAAACTTTTACACGGGACATTGTTCTACTCGTGTTGTAGAACTACACTTTAATTATGACTTTAGTTGAGGGTATACTCGTAAGTTTGGTTTCATAAGGAGGACACTATTGTACAGTTCGCTTAGTCCTCAACAAATCTGTCACCGAATTACAACGAGACTTGCTAATAATTACTAACTGGAATATTAGTAACATCAATAAATAACAATAACAATAATAATAATAATAACAATAACAATGGAATATTAGTAATCAAGAATGAATAGGCTGCTACTAAGTTATTGCGCTCTACCACCCAAGACCTCATCTCCACTTACCATCATGTGGGATTGTGGTCGAGCATTAACTTATAATTATCAAAAAAACTTAAGAGTAACTATCACTAACAGTCTCTGCCCCAGTCCTCACACCTACTTACGTACTGGTAGGTGATCTTGGAAGCGGAAAGAAACTGCTAAGGAGTTTTTTCTACTCACAGTTTCAAGTAACTTTTAGTATTTAGGTCACACATAAAACTCACATCCAAGCATTTTAGATTCAGGTAGGAACTAGTATTCAATAAGACCTCGCTATAAAGGGTGTCATTGTACAACATACTTGATCGAGCACACGCCGCCTATCACGATCTATCAAAAACCACGATTTATACCTCGTGTTTTATGGATCAGTAAATCTCCCCGAATCCTAAACTAAGGTTTGCCGTGTCATAAATCAACTACAGTATTATGGGCCGTACGGAAAACCTTGGAAATCTACACGATCGTGTCGTAAACTGCTTTCCGCAATCCCGTTGTTAAGCTACCGATCTTTAGTTATGTGGCCAACACTTTGTGTCGATGTTTGAGATCGGTGGCCGATAGAGATAAATATAAGTGTTACGAGGATTTGAGATAAATCTGGGAGTATTTTAGGATTCCAAGGGTTGACAACTGCATATTTAATTCCTTTGGCCATTATATACTTTTGTTATTGTATTACAAGTTTTGGGGCGATAGAAGAGAAGAAGTATATACACACTGAGAATGTATGTATATACACACAAAATATGTATAAATAAAATTGAAAAGTCTGTCTGTGATTTCACACTGTTTTTTCTTAACAATATTTTTATTAATAAATTTTCTTAACAATATTAGGTATCGGGTAAATACCCGATACTAAAAAGACAAAACTTTTTTGTATCTGTCTGTCTTTCTGTTGGGCCAGGCTAATCTCTAGAACAGCTAAATCGCACTCGCTAACACACATCCAGAAGGAGATCAGAAAAAACTCATCATTAAAATTTCGGACTCGCTGGAAATCGAACTTAGGACCCTTCGTACCGTAGTCTGCCATGGTGACCATTCCGCCCAAATCGCCCGTTCGTCGTTAATAATTTGAACAAAAAAAATTTTTCATTTATATAAAATAATAACAAAGACAACAGTGTTTTATAAATAAAGCCCTCACTCCGAGTCAATTATCTCCCCGGAGAGGATTTAAAGACCATTTCATCGCTATGAAAACAATAAATCTTCGGATTTTAGGACTAGAATCACGTAGGGACAATAAATTCTTGCGGGGACGTGCTAGAAATTAAAATATGAAAATATCTTCGTAAAGGACCTGTTTGTGAGATGCGGACAGCTAGTATAATGCCGAGCTGGACCCTTTTCGTTATAATAGGAGCCTGCTTAATCTTGTCTTATATTTTAATTTTCGTGACTGTGTTGGTGCAATTATCTTGATATTGAAAAAGGTTCTTTCTTTATTGAGATTTATAGGAATAATTTAATTTCTATGTTGTGAAATTATTCTTTTGGAAGAATACGGATTTCCGTATTCGTACAAGGCCATTATTTCTCGTAATTGCAAGGTAAACTCAAAAATATCTCTTGCGGTCCTATTTGAAGTAATAACCCGTATGACGCAGTGGTTAACATATCGCACTGCCGTCCAAGGGTCCTGGGGATGATTCCCGGCGAGGCGGATATTAGAATGACGAGTTTAAATTTCCGTCCTCATTCTGGGTGTGTGTAAAATTCTTTGTGCGTTGTCCACGACACATGGAATCCTAGTGTTGGGATATCCCAACACTGGGATTCCACTCATAGTGTGTGTAGTACCATATCTATCTATATAAATAAAAGGAGAAGCTGACTGACTGACTGACTGACTGACTGACATATCAAGGTAAGGAACTCGAAATTTTGCACAGGGGTTTCTTATATAACGTAGGGGAGCACTAAGAAAGGATTTTTGAAAATTCACCCCCTAGGGGTGTAAAACGGGGGTGAAAACTTAGTATGAAACTTTGCCGTATTCGAATGAAATTCAGAATGAAGGTATTTCATTGAAAGTTATGAAACATGTATAAAATATTTTTTCAAAAATCATCCCTTATGCGGGTAAAAGGGGGGCGCAAAGTTAGTATGAAAGTTCTCTGATTTTATCAACTTTTATTATATTTAGGGATTTTTGGCGGGCGAAGCCGCGGGCGTAGGCTTGTTATTTATATATAAAATGAGATAGATAAGCAATAACCATTAGTGGTTTGTATCCTAGCCTCAAATTTTGAAATTATGTGCGTATCGGAAATTAATTATCAATTAAGTTCTCCGCAATATTCTATCGATGGATATATTATTTCCAATTAAACTGATCTTTGTAATTTGCACATAAGGTTGATAATTGAGTTTAAATTTTCATCATTCCAGCGTACTACTACAGCGGCTTGGACCAGGCAACGGACGCGTCGTGACAGGACACGACGGCTCCTGACAAATTACATTCCGTGGGCTGAATTGTAACGAGGGATAAAAAAATGTTTATTTTTCTACAAAATCCCTTTCGTTGAATATCCGTTTCGAATGATTAGAACAAAAAGGTTTTGGCTTTAGAGCCAGTACTTTTTTTTTTCTTTCTTGACTGGCGTCTGCAATGACTTTGATCTTACTGATGCTCTGTGCAATGGTCAGCATTGACACACAAAAGATATCACCGATGCGTTGACGACAAAGATAAAGTGAGGAGTAAGAGGATACAGGCGTTCAAGCCCCTTAACAAGTAAGATGACGATCACATGACGATCTAGCCAGGCAGACTTCACGAATATACAATAATACTTGTAATAATATTAATGACAGAGACACGAAAGCAGGGAAGGGTCGGCTTCTCTCGTATCTTACGGCACTATTTTGTCTATCGATATCGATATCAAAATTATTTAAAAATTTTAAGTAACTTTTTTCAAGTCGAGTATTTTTTTATTTTACTAAAATTTCGAGGAAGTTTTCTCATTTACATTCACTCAACGAGATTTAACGAATATTGCTACCTAGATTATGTCGCGGCAGTGACCCAGGCTGAGTTTACAAATAGAAATTCGCCGCCTACTCTGCAGTATGTTGGTCATAATTGCTTTCATAACAAAGAAGCAGAGTACAACTTCATTTGAAATTCCGGTCATAGAATAGTCGACGGCGGCGGGCCGAGTTGGCATAAAACAAACAAAGGCAGCGTTCAGAAGTTGAAGAAGAACATGTAAATTACTCGCTGGAAATAGCTGTTTAAAACTCCGACAACGTTCTGTGAGAAAAATGTGCAAAGTAGAAAAGTTTTATTGACGCACCTACACGGTTTGTGAACTATTGCTGACCTCGGTAAAAGGTCTGATATATAAGTCACATAATAAAACTTTTTATTATGTGAGTTATATATCTGGTATAATTATGGAAGGTATTTGAGAATAACTAGTATTTGAGGGCATTTAGTAAGGCAATAGATCCCAAAGCAATAATTTAAAAAATATGTCTGTTTGTTAGCTTTATTGTGTGTGTGTGTTTATTCCTGTTAATCTCAGAAACGGCTTAACTGTTTACTGCTGACTTAACGATTTAAATGTGGTTCACACTGATGAATGATGAATAGTAATAAATTTCGGGTAATAATATGTGTTTTATTTTAAACGGTTACATAAATATAAAAATTTGTTTCCTCTTTTGTTTTATAACATCACTATTACTAAAATTCAAGGTGGTTTTCGTTTTTCTCTGTGACGCAATTGTTCAATTGTTGTTTTGTTTAAAGTTAAATTTTGTAATCTTGTATACTTAGGCTCTTCAAAAACAAAATAAAGCTATTTACGTAGGTACTCATTTTCATTCTATAAGGTTAAAGTTTGATCTACTCTGTACACGTCAAAGAGTAAGTAATGACTCCAGGAGCAGACGGGGAAGTTGGTATAAAACAAACAATGGTGCATCACTGGGATGAATGTTTCAAAGTTGAACAGAACAAACACCGTGCGCGTAACGTGGAGTTGGATAGCAGTGAGGTCGATAGAACAGTTTAATATCGATGTAGACTATCAGCAAATAAATATGTCGGAGAATATCGATTACAACAATTGATTAAACCACGATACGAGTTATTACAAAAATCTTATTGTTCATTAAATTGAAAACAATATGACGTTATTCCAAGGACATAATTATTTGTAGCGTTATTCTAATATTATCTCATCGTAGGGGCGACGTTCAGTGAAATACATCAAGAACGACTATAACCAAGATTAATGCGAATCAGTCAAGCAGTCGGCATAAGTACCATAAATTTAAATTTATCGTAAGTACCTACTTACCGCAAAATGCAGTATGTATTTGTAACATCAGCATGTATGTAGATGTAATACCTCACGTAACACGGTTCGGAGACATACATTTTTTCACAATACATCTTTAGTGTTACTTGTAAGATACGAATGCTAAAAAAATGTTTTTTTTCTTTCGTATTTATTTTTTTCTTGCCGGAAAGGAATCGTTATCAAAATTCTAATAATAAGAAGCAATAATGTTAACTTCATAAATTAACTTACTAATAAGTATACTTCCACGTTTCAAGAATAAACTCCATGAATTTTACCTGTAAAAGAAAATCTTCATTATTATTTTATACTTTTATTGCATATTTAATAAGCTATTTAATAATATTAATAGCGTAAAGATATTTCCATAGCTTCAACGCCGTAGCATGCATTAGCATCAATCCGTAGCTCGTAGCAATTTCGTAGCGGTGCTACGGAAGTGCTGTAGAGTTTACGATCCTAAGTGAAGTATGGATTATGCTTTATTATGCTTATGCTTTAATATTATTTATTCAGGAGAAGCAACGTCCATAATCCACCCACACACATAATCAACCGAAAATAAAGTCACGTGGTTGAAAGTTCAACTAAAAATATTATATCCAAACCCTCAAAAAATATCAAAATTAACCCTAGGTAGTATTGCTACAATTGCCACACTGAATTGCTAGCTTGGTGGTAGGGTTGACGCTCGGCGAGCTATCTACCACCCACTTGCTTGAGGGCTGCCAAACGAGTGGTCGTGTTCCGGTGGGGAACTTGAGCCAGTTAAAGCCAGTTATTTCTTTCTCTCTTCTTCCTTCTGTCCTGGCCGGCAACGAATCGGAGAGGTGGCTTACCTGCTCGTTAGTTGACTAATTTGACTATTTACATGACAAAATATATACAAAGTAACGTTGCAATATGAAATTCAGTTGTTATCATTTAACCATTACTTTCAATCAGGAAATTGTAGTTTCATTAAAAATCACGTTTAAAGTCGATCGGTGAATCAACCTCGAACGTTATATAACCTTAAATATTTCATGTTGAACAAGCAATTACTATATTCCATAACACCGTCCCAGCGCGTACAATTAATTCAGCGCTTGTTTACCGCTTGCATAACATCATTCATAGTACCAATTATTTTAATTGTACATTTAATTAAGGGCGTTGCGTGTTTTGAATAATATCAGCGCACATATGAACTACTTGTGTTACCGACTGTTTGTATTCCTTTGTTTATTTCTTTGTGGCGCTCTAGAAAACAAACGCGTGGACCAATTGTCAGGATTCATACGTCAGTCAATTTTGCAAGTACCTATCATCAAATATGAAATTAATCAAAATTCCATATCTCGAAATCTAGATAACAGACTTATTACGTGGTAAAGTTTTAAGCTTAAATTATATATCATTTTTAACATGAGTATGTGCGTATTTTTGTTTCGAAAAGCACTTGCTCGAATAACATAAAAATCATCAAAATTTGCCATATCGTTGGCCGTTTAGAGGAACAACATACATACATACATACATACATACATAGTCTGTTAAACATGTTTCCCGCTGTTGCGTTCCATAGTCTGCAAAAATACTACCAACTTATGCTAGTTACTTAATACCACCTTCCAATCAAACTGGTAACACAGAGCCCTGTGACCTTTAAAAGGAGAGATCTAGCGTGTATCTGCTTCATTCGTTCAGCGAAATTCACTATGAGCTGATTGGTTTGGAACCCGGGATATTTTATCGTCTTATGGTGATTATAGCACTTAAAATAAATAAATAAATAATAAATAAATAAATAACGCTACACACTCATAGCCCCACACTAGGATTCCCTGTGTCGTGGGTGCCATAGACAACACACAAGACAAGAACACACACACCCAGACCAAGAACGGAAATTTAAATTCATCATTCAAATTTCCGCCTCGCTGGAAATCGAACCCAGGACCTTCGAAACGGCGAAACGGCGTGTAGCAGCGTAAATAGCAGTAAACAGTCTTGCTCTGTACCTCTTAAACTTCCAACCTACTGGGGGGTAATTTCAAGCAGAACATGTAATTGAAAAGCTCTGAGTTTGAAAGTCGTAACTGTTTACGAGCGCTGCCAGCTGCGGACCGCTGCACGCAGGTGGATCCTCTACACTACCGCTGTTAAAGTGCAACTAAGCAGCCATATAAACAGTTTTATTATTGCAATAGAAGATTATTGTTAAGATTTCCAAAAAGATTTTAACCCCCGATTTAAAAAGTGGGGTATTATAAGTGTGACGTGCTTGTGTATCTGTGTATCCTGTGTGTCTGTCTGCTAAAAGAATTGATCAAATTACATAAAAACAGTTTTTTAGAAAACTGACATGATCGTCATGGTTCCTAACTATAATTTACGAAGTTTAGGCCGTTCAGTTCATTCAGTTGAAGTAATTATTCACTAAGTTGCAAGTTTTAAATTTTTAGTTTTTGGTTAATTCCTGACTGGATGTAGTTAATCTTTGACCGCTAGAGATAAAATTTCTAAAAAGTGCTGCGGAGCGGTCCCGGTTGTTATCTTTAGGTAGTCATTAGGCCACGTTGGAGACCTTCAGGCGGCATAAAATTTTCCGACACTTAAGTTGGCCACTTTCACCAATCTGCACTGGAGTAGCATGGTGGAATACGCTCTAGGCCTCCTCAGATTGGTGAGAGACGCGTAGTAGTGGGCCTGTTATTATAGCCTCATACTAGGATTTCCTGTGTTGTGAGTGCCCTAGTAAGGACACTTCGAATTACACTCCAGCATAGTAGCAATGAAAAATAATTTATCAACAATCGTAATCAAACATTTCATGAAAGTTACTTAAAATCATAGTTATAACTATAAAACTCTTCAAGCTCGAAGGACCAATGCTCAACATATCAGCATAAAGCGCTGAACTCTGATGGCGAGTGCGAACTAAAACTCCATTACTTATCCTCCGAAGCATTGTTAGCAGTAATGATCCATCGTGATCCACTCCGCTAAGTCTGCTGATGGAGCGTTTTATCGCCCGACGGACACCAAGCTGAGTGCTTGTGAAGCTCCTAGCATGACTTTAACGTCATAAATTCTCGCTCACAGTTAGTAGGTACGTGACCGACCTCAAGGATGACTTTTATTTTATTTGAGGGGATTTTTCTCTTAAGCGAGTACACTGGAGTGCGAGTCGGATTAATTACGGCAACGCACAAAGGTTGCGTAGGGATGTATGTTGATTTTGGTATAAAAACGCCGGCGTATACTCACGCCCACTTAGCGGAATTGCTTGTCGAGGGCGTATACTTAGTTACTTACAGTGTTACATTTATTCATTTAATCTTTTATTACAGAAATAATAATTAAGTCCACGTGCACTAACATTTAGTCAAAAAATATATTATTATTGTGTGGTAAGTATGGCCACATACAGATAGAACATTCACGACCCAAAGGCAAATATTTATCTGTCATATAAATGTCGGTCCCGCCCTGAAATCGAACCCGAGACTTTTCGCTCTGAAAATAGGGTCACACAAAGTTGCAACCGCTGATCAGTAGTAAGAATGACCACTAGGTCATTACTAAAACATTAAGTATTGGAGACTTATTATATTGCGGATTTGTAATACGTAACCACTTAAAACATTCCCTTTTTGTCGCTGTAAAACCTAATAATACATATTTTCCGAACATTAATATTTAAGTCACATATATTCAATGGAATGATAAAATGAGGAAAAAATCTAGTATTCGAAGCTCCCATTTCCAGTGTAATAAACCTTCTTTATTGCAGTTAATTAACTCCAGTAAAAAGCGAACACAATGGAAATTCAATGGCGGCACTCAATATCGAGAATACTAGGTTAACGTAGGTTTTGAATCTCGAAAAATTGAAATACAGAAACGGTCTTCTGTGATCGCAAACATCGAAATCGTGGATTTAAATAATGATATTGCATTTCCATTCTGTAATGACGTCGAGCACTCTGTCTGATTTCGTTTCTTCGACAATTTTTACGCGTAGCACTTTTGATTTTAACTATTTTTCTTTTGTATTTAATTTTATGTTACTTTTGTATTTTGTGGATTTTATTCAGTTAAAACACCGCTAAGATATTCCCAAGGCAACGTTTTATCGGAATAAAACTCTCCTGTGTTTTCCAGCCTCTAACTATCTCCATACCAAATGTTATCAACGGATTACGCGTGAAAGGAAACGTGAGGAGTAAATGCCATAGTCCACCACGCTGGTAAGTGTAACCTGGTACACTTCACACACCTTTGAGAACATTATGGAGAACTCTCAGATGCGCAGATTTCTCTACGATGTTTTGCTTTACCGAAGCTTTTGATAATTTCTAATATGCACATCATTTCCGATAATGAGCTGTACTTGCAAAATTCGACCTTAGGTCCTTATGGTCCTATGACCTTATGGTCGGAAATTCAACTTTCTGCGTTCAACGTTCAACAACCAAGGTGAATAAAAATATTGTAGTGAAATAAATGGATAATAATAATTATAACTATGATTCAAAACAGTTAAAACAAATCCTCGTACAATATTATTCAATTAGCCAAACGTTTAAGTTCAGTAAACTGCTATACATACGTGACACATTTTGGATTCCAGCGGCGGTTTCATTAAGCAGACATTTCGCGTGATATTCGCTCACCGTACATCGGATTTATTATATTAATGTTCAAATGCAAACGGTATTACGTTTAGTAATTTGTTGTTAAGCAGTTTTGGGAAAAGTTGAATTATTATATTTAAACTCTTAGTTGAGGCAAGAATCATCATCATCGCGACCCGTAACCGTCACATTATTTGGCACGGGTCATCTTACAACGTGAGGGTTATGAGCCATGGTCCACCACCTTATCCACGAGGGCGGAGAATTGTGGTCTGGCGCCCGCGCCCGGACATACGGTGGAGGTCATTTGAGTCGTCAAGAAAGTGAGTAAGCTTTTGCTATGTTACTGACCGAAAGGTCTTGAACTCCATCGCAACTTACAATCAGGTGGGATTGTTGTCAGGTATAAACACTGATTTATAACAAAAAAAAAGAATTCCGCCTGTACTTCATAGTGTAGTGTGTGGTGTGGTGTAGACCTAACATGCTTCTTCTAAAAGTAACTGTCAAATGTTTGTGATTTTGATAGTCCTTTTTATTAAAAAAAATGCTTCTACCATTCCCTGTGTCGCGGGCGGGCGGGCACTAACAATATAAATAAAACAACATTAACACCCAGGCCCCGAAAACAAACACTTATCTGCCACTTAAATATATATCTGCCTCGGTCAGGAATCGAACCCTCCCTGGATCCCTCGCTTCGCAGGGCCACTACGAACTACACTCCGTCAACTGCCAAAATCTAACATGTTAACCCATTGACATATGTCAATGTGTTAACCAGTTATATCATCGGCATCAGTACTCATCTTCTATCTCACTCGCTCAGAATACGGCTGAAGGAGCAAGATTCATGGTCGCTCAACCATTTTTATTTTCCTTCGAGTTCCACCTCGCAACAATAAACTGTCTCAGTGTCGTAAAGCAACGTTATTTATGACGTCGGCGATGTTATGAAACTTTTATTTGAAACTAGCTTTTGCCACGTGATGACGTCACGGTACGTGATTCGCGTCATTACGTGCTGTTATCTTGTGGGTCGTGTGCTACGTCCAGATAGTTTATGATAATCTTATTGCTTTTCTATTACTATTACTACGACTATTTTCGCTTATTACTTTTTCAATTATGCTTTTTTGGCAACCCTAACTGCTAAGTGGTAACAGGTTCGATACCCGAGTTTATATTTGTTTTAGGGTCATGTGTGTATGTCGGTGCTACTTGCAACATGAAGTATTAATAAATTGTTTAGTTTATAAAATAATATAAATTTAACAAGAATTGTATAAATTCTCTTATATTGGATATTTTGAATAGTTTCGTCTTTTTGAAGTACTTAATACTTATTCAAAACACGTTGATATTTTATACACAATAAAAACTTTTGCATTATAAACGATATTACAAAATAGTTCGAAACGTTCGTTCGTTCAAACTGGCATCGTATGATTTTAAACAGAACGTTTTTACGTTGTGTTCAAAATTCAATACAGCGCCACGTCCAATATTTTAAAACCGCTCCGTATATTTTGACGCTGGCAGGGTACCAATTGAACTTTTTGCTCAACATTTGTTATTTATAAAGTAAACCTCTCCGTGACCGACATGACATATTGTTTATTCGGATAACTTTCAAATAAATGCAGTAAAATTTACGTTATTTTTTTAATTTAAAATAAAAAACTGCATGGGTAAATTCGTCTATTTTAATATCACTTGGATTACTACTATTTTAAACATATTTACAGTCCTTTTTCTAACGAGTTTTGATCTACATAGATATACAAATAGAACGTCTTTTCTCTTTAACCCTTTTTATTATGGGCCACTACATTTCACAGTACACTCCACCATGCAGCTTCAGTGCAGATTGGTGTAAAACTACGTAATAAGCATTGATAGTGTCAGTGAGAACAGTTGTTAAACATCTTTAAAGGATACAGGTGTTTATAAAAAGTAAATAACGAGGCTATCAACCCAACTCTACAAATACTCCCACAATGTTCTAAATCCAAATTCCAATGTTGACAGACGATTACACAGATCGAAATCGCATGACTGCCACCAGCGGCGGGTCAGCCCCATCAATCCCCGCCGTCCCCTGCGACACGGGTCCCGCTGGTTTTAAATCGTATCCGTTTCCAATTAGATCCACATTCTCCGGTTACGCGTAATGTTATATCATTAAACTAGTTTTTGGTTGTGGATTCTCCGTTAAAATTGTCGCAAAGGAACGTATTACCGGAAATAAACGACTAAAGTGTGGCGACATCGTACTCACGGCACTTGATCACGTCACGAGAAACCTGAATCACGCTGTTCTCTTGTTAAAATTGGAATGTTGGTGTTCGACATTAGGGGGGGGGGGGCGTAGGTATATAATGCGATTTTAAGTACGGATGGGCAGTTCACTTCCGGAAGCGAGTCCGGAAGGAGGTCAAGAAGAAGATGAAGAAAAAGAAGAAGGAACATAAGGAAGAGCAGTAAAGCGAATGAGTTGGTGTGTGTGCAGTGTCGCGAGTGGTTTCAATAAAACATCGTCTATTCAAACCGGCCTTATTCCTACCCTATCCCTAACCTACTCTTGTGACAATACTATCGAGAGCTGATAAGTATAATTAACATGAGTTTTATATCCTGTATTTGAGAAATTGTTGATTACACAATACAATACAATACAATACAATACACAATACTTCCATCCTTAAGGTATGATTTCTGAGATAAAAGCTATCCTTTCTAGAGTTTCTCAGAGTTTCCCCGTACCAAATTTCATCTTAATCGGTTAAACGGATTAAAAACGTGAAAAGGCAGCAGACAGAGAAACTAAATTTCAAACATTTAAATGGATAAATTGTCAAAAGCATATATTATGTATCTATCTACGTGAGAAAATTACTTGTCGTAAATCCTCAGTCACAGTTGAAGGTACTCGTATGTGGGAATGAAAATTCTAGATTTCGTTGGAGATTTCGTCTCTTGTAAATTAGTGAGCTCTTACTTGGATAAATCCGTTCTAAAACGGTATATTATTAAGTCTTTACATAATATTCTATTTTATTTAATTGTGAATAATCAACAAAATGCGCGGAAGAGTACAAATAAAAAATAACAAAACAAAATGGAAACATTTGGAATCAAAATGTAAACTTAGATTTATTTAAATTACCTTGGCAAGCATTTTTACAATGAAATCACATAAAAATGTTACAATGGAAACCCTGAAACAAAGTTGTAAACTCACTAATATAATCCTAATGAGAAGTTTATACTGGGCTTACGATTGCGTCATTTGTTAGCACACACCGAAACCTCCCGCGTGAGCTGCGTAATGGATCGCGCGGACGCGATTTGTCGGTCGTTTGAACATTAGTGGTTATGGTCGAACGTAATTACTATTTGAACAAATGTTAATGTCACAGCACACGTTACGTGTAATTAAGTTAACGGTGGATCGCGGATTGCTCCATTGTGGTGCTGAATAGAGCCCAATCAAGAAGGTTAGGCTATATTCGGAACAACGGTGTTGCTCGCTGGACTCTATCTATGCATGTATGTTTGTTCCTTTGTGGCGATACGAATTTTGATTTTTATGCCATTTGATTAAAGTTTATAGTCGTCTCAATTTTATGATTAAGACATGAAAATAATTTAAATTAAATGCAGCATCAAGTAGGCGCCAGATCAAGTAAACTTTGGTTTCATTTTGAAGTACGGATCGCTTAAATATGTATAAGACAAGAATATCCTCTCGCATTACCTTGTACGAGGGTGGTCGTGCGAAACCGGCTCGCGGAATGTCTGTGACCTCTAATTAGTTTAAACGTTTGTGCTACGGCGAGTGAATGCGTCCGGTGCTACGGACATTCTACAACGTAGAACGCCTACGTGGCTACGAGAAGCTACGAGCTGCTACGATATTTTGTTACTTTGGTTTGTTTAGACCAAGTTCTTTATTGTAACATAACTGTGTTACTAGATCTTAAGATAATCATAGACATAATTAGTTCCAACATGACACTGGTAGGGACACCGGAAACTCATTTCTTAGGAGTACGATATAAAGCTCATATTTCAAAGATTTTCTTGAGTTCTATAATTATAAGTATCATGGTTGGCTGAGGCAAAGAGGTGATTGCTATCTTAATTCAATAAAAAAAATGTTCAGTAAAGTCGGTTTACGAACGATAATTTAAGTGATAAAGGCATAAGAAAACATTGAAGAAACCCGAACGCTTAAGCCTATCGTGCCTTGCTATCGCTTGTTCCGCGCTCTCGCTTGCACGCACGGCTCAGGCGGAACGTGACAATGACGTCATACTTTTTCGTGCGTCCAGCCGGCGTTCATCAATTTAAAAGAAAAGGTCTAAAATACCATAATGGTGCCCAAGTTCCGATCCGAATCATGACAAGTCATTTGGCGGCTAACCCAAGCAAGAGGATGGTACTTATTCAGCCAGACTTATATTGCACTCTCTACCATCATGGAATTAGGGTCAGTATTCTTTGCCAAAGCAAGCAAGACTGTTGCAAGTTGAAACAAATGTTGTCAAGCATTCATTTATCACCCAACCAAACCGCCCCGTTATCGAGAACCAACAGTTACAGACAAACCACATCATCATTACGCACAACCATTATCACTAATGATGAAAACGACTGCAACATTTTGCCGCTGCGAGAACCATTACAGCGCTGTCACTGAAACCATTTGAGTGCGTGCCTTTAAATTGCGCAATCGATACCATCCAATGGGGAAATGGATATTTGTCACCATGCGGAATTTTATGCGTATCAAATTGTCTCTTACGTCACAAGATGTGATCTTTACTTGGAATACTGAATATACATACATCTGATACATCTCATACGATATAGGTAGGTACATATTATTATAATAAACAAAATTCTAACAGATCGATATCTCTACAGGAAGGTATTTGACAGAAACTATTATTAGGGTAGTTATTAACGCAAAAGATCCCGCTTATCTCAGAAGTGACTAAACTAATTTGAATGCAGTTTTCTGAGATGTATTAAAGTGAGCTTGGGGTAACATTTAGTATTTGTGTTACTTCAATTCGAGTAGATCCACGAATATCCAAAACATATGGCAATTTATAGAATCAAACTTTTAAAGTTTATGTAATATATAACCTGTATTCCACAATAAATGAGAGTTGATTTGGACAAAGTGTTGGCACTAGTAAGGCTTAGTTTCGCAAAGCGAGCTTCATTGCCTTAAACTAATGCGCACTCGATTCGTTTCGGGGTACTTATTTGTAAATTTATCACATTAAAATATTACTTACATTACACATGAGTTTTTTACTTGCAAACGTATTGAAACAGAAAAAATTACTCAATTATATACCGACAGTACCTACATAGACACAGCGTGGCAAGCAACTACCCTGTATTTGAAATGGACCGCGAAATATTTTTACATTTTTTAAACGAGTAGCAAAGGTGTTCGTCATATGTGTTATTTGTGGTGCCTATGCCACCTGCGACACAGGGGCTCCTAGTGCGGGGTATGAGTGTGTTAGAATCTGTTGTGTTCATTATTATTACTTAAATGAATAACAAACGTGACGTCACGACGACCCTGAATCGCGCTATTGAAGTTTTCTACACCAGTCACATAATATACAAGTTCCGAACTTGAACAGTCGACGCACTCCGCAGGACACCTCCGACAGGAGATTTTCCTTCGCTCAACTTAAATGTCTGCTTTAGTTGAGAATCGAACCTGGATACTTCTACTTCACAAGCAGGACAGATTTCGTAAACAAAGAATTGCAGTCGTCTTCTCTCAAACTACCCTCAGCGCTACACACAGACTCAAGGGACTGCTATCGGTAAGCCATTCGTCCCGCCCGGCTTGTTCCACTGGAATTCATTAAGTAAATTAATGGTTTTGGGACGCAAACAATTTGCAATAACGTACAATCCTGTTCAGTAACTAAGCGTAGTTTAGCCTTTCATGCTACGTGTTGGTGAAAACATAATTAGCATGTTCATTAAATAAATATGATAACACACACATACCCTCGCACTATGATGCCCCGTGTCAACAACACCAACACAAATAACACATTACTAACACATACAAGGTGGATACCATCATACGACATTAAATGAAAACACAAGCCCTACTCCCTCCTAGGAACATGTTGCATCAATTAAAAAACTGTTAACATCAAATTAAAAAAAAACAAATTTTCAAACAAACTTAATAGCAAAAAATGGGGTAAAAAATAGAACATCATTTGTAAACACTGTTCACTAACCTTTGATAAGAGCGGCAACAGCGCACTTTCGTCACGTGATCTTTTGATTGTTGTTTTGATTGACGCAATGTGATTCTTATGACTTTGTTATAAGGTTCAATGTGCATTATGTATTTAATTTGATAAATTTGCTTGTTCCGTCTGGGGTCATTAAACTTTTATGATAGACTGATTTTAGACACAGCGTGTAGAAAATTTCAAAAGTGAAGAAAAATTCCTGTGCCTAAAGTATTGAAGATATTTGATTAAAAATTTGTTTGTAGACTTGGAAGATGGATAGGTACATGCAGTTAAATTTAATGTCGTATGATAGTATCCACCTTGTATAACCCGGGAGCAAACATTTATTTGTGAAATAAATATCGGCCTTACTCGAGAATCCAACCCGGAATCTCTCAGTTTATCGGCAGGGCAGGATAGTCATACAAAATGTCAAAATAAATATTATTATTTCAACAACTTAAAACACCCTCTTATAATGTTGTATCGTTTAAATGCAAAAAAAAATGTTGAGAAGTTTCCTTGGCTGCAGCTAATCCTGAGCGTAGGATCCCGTCATGTTTGTCATAAAATTGCATCGTCATCCAAACTTAAGGCGTATTTCAAATTTCAGCTCAATCGGACCCTGAACAAGTTCAGCTTGTAACAGACACACACTAACTAACAAGGCAAATTAAACAAAAGCTTGTAATTAATAGTGACCTTCCTGTAAATAACAATGATGTGGTGTACATATTAAAACACTGTAAACAGATATGATACTGGTATAAATGTAGTGTAGTTTGTAACGAATAAGGTTGAGGCGGCGCCGCCGCGCCGGGCCGCCGCGACGCCTTGCCCTGTTTACAGAATTCCCTGAGGACTGGGACGCGAGTGACGAACTTAGAGCGATTTTCTTTGTGTTTGAAGTGAAAACTGCTAAAGGACAAAAGACAATTTTGGGAAAATCTTATGGTTTCGCTTTACGTTTCGCTTCACCAACATGCTGTGACGTAGTACGCCAGACCAGACCAGACCGGCGACGCGTAGCAGTCAGCAGGTAATATTAAGTTATTTTGTAAAGTTATCATTTTTGTCAAATTCCTCATGACTTTTGCTGATAAAGCCAAAGTATCTAAAATAATTACAGATTAGAAAAATATAATAATATAACCCGCTAATCGCTTATAACTTAACCATCCATTATGCCAATTACTCCATCGATTATGCGATACAAGGGGAGTACTTGCTAAAGACATCGGGAGACTATGAACTAGTGTACATAACAACTTACAAGGTAACTTAACCCCTATTCCGAGAGCATTAAGAACTTAAATCCGTTGTTAGATCGTGAGAAAATATTATCGTTGTTACAACTGGATTTTAGGTTCAATATTGGATAAATACAGGTTGTATTAGTGAAAACTTTTCCAATAAAATACCATTTGCAATACCATTTTTATTTTGACTACGTAGCCCTTATGGTAAAGCACGCTAACAAAAAAAATATTTATAAACGTTTACCTAAGTTTACAATCATCGCTCCACTACAACAACTTACTACAACAATAAAAAGAAATAAGAAACAAAAATAAAAACAAAAGAAAATAAAAATCCTAAAGGCATCAACACTAACCATAAGCTGTATACTTATCCCTTACCTTTTACCTGCCATATACCCTATAAAGTTGACTGGCATAAAAGTAAAAAGACTCTAACAATAATCTCTATGTTCTAAGGTTACGACCTAGACAATACACTGTGGAAAATCGTTTGAACCATAAATAGAGGCAACCCTACCAGAGCGTAAATAATTCAATAGGTCAATAGGGTTGAAAAGCTTGTTAGACATTCAGCTCTGTAAAAAATTATAGATAATCTACTCGTACTTACTCTAACATAAGTGTACTACAGACATTACAGTGAATGAAAATAGATTTTATTATTACGGGCTACGGGTTCTTTTTAATCGAATACAGTTGCTTTACCTTAATAGAAGTTTTTTATACATTCATTGTTGAGAAAGGTAAATCAGACTGGCTTTAGAAATCGATTGGTCTATAAATAGACAGCCCTAGCCGCGCGTATATAATGCACGAGTAGGGTTATGAGTTACGCTGTTCTGAAATAGAACCAACCACATGTTCTAGTATACATAGAGAGTGATTAACCCTTAACTGTAGTGGTGAAAAATAGTCACACTTCTATAGTTGTAGGGTCCACAGGACCCACTTGTTTTCAATTTAAGATAAAAGCTCAATTTTACACCTTTTTTTTAATTTAACTTTACATTTTAAACGTTAACAGTCGTAGTATTACACAAAATCAAGAATAGTAACTTTTATTCTTATCTATAATTATTACCTTTAATTTGTCGTTATTTACTTGACCTAAAAACATGCTTTCGAAAAAAAAAGTCATATTAATTAGAAAAACAAAACAAAAAACTAAATGCAACTCTTTTCATGTTCAAAAATTAATACTTTTTAAATGAGTTAAAACAAAAACTAAAAAATATCTTCAAAAAAAAATTGACATCATAAACAGATGACGAAGTTATAAGCATCAATTGCATACCATTTTTGCCCATTTGAATGTATTTTTTCCGTAAAAATATCCAGTAAAACTGGGCTGTTCACCCACTTCTTCTTGATAAATGTCTTCGCTTTCAGATAATTCAGAGTTTTGTCTCATGCTCACTCGTTATCACAAACTCCTCTTCATTATCAGAAAGCTCTTTTTCTGAGTGGGTGGTTAGAGCATTATTTAGAGTTGTGGGTGAATTTCTGCCCATTTCATCTTTGTCACTATCTGATTGTGAGTTCAACCACTCCTCTATTATATAATCTCTATTTGTAGAAATATTCCCTTGGTTTTCCATCACAAATAACAGTAAAAGTAATAAACAACAAAAACTAAAAAAGTTACGTAACAATAGTCGTGGGTCCCACAGACCCACGTGCGCACCAATACTCATATAAGTAACAGCGCGCGAAATGCGTCCATTCCCCACTGAGCTCTTCGGCCGACCATCGGAAGGTACCTAGGAGCAAGAAGCGCTAGGGTCAACGCCGCGTTTTTTACACGCATTCAAAGATTGAACATGGGTCCATTGGACCCACGACTACAGTTAAGGGTTAACAAAATAGTCGTAACGTCATAATAAGTGCTTTATAACGTTGTGGATCTTAAGTGTGGAGATATATTAAGTGAGCGAGTTAAGCTACATCGAGTGCTGGCCCACATAGCCCCACACTAGGATTCCCTGTGTCGTGGGTGCCATGGATAACACACAAGACAAGAACACACTATAAATAAAAAATAAATAAATAAACATTTTCACAGTTACACCCCCGCAGTAGGATTCCCTATTTGATTCCCAAATGGAACCTAAGACCCCTTGCTTCACACAGTCTCCCTACCAACGTACAGTATCGGACAAATCCGTAACTGTCCGATACTATCAAGATAAAAACGCTTAACAGTGAACTTCCCTCTAAAATATATCACGGTGAAATCTTTTTAACTTTTCTATCATATATCACAACTAAGAAACAGGAACTTCGATACATTTTTCACGTTGCTACCATAACTCAGAGCGCTTCGAATTTTTCATGTACAATCTCGGAAACGTTTAAAATAGCCTCTCGATTTATAACCTCGACGAAACATCTTCGCATTATCCGAGGCAGCGTCATAAATATTTAGGTAGTGTATAAGTGTATAAGTTTATGTTTAGACGGTGTGTAGACTGTTCGTATCGAAGGAATTTTTCATAAAGCCCCGGAAGGGAGCCCTGTGAACCTCAATGATTTACGTAACTGGGCCAGGGATTGTGTATAGCGCCATGTTAATATTTGACGACCCGTGTGGCGCAATGGTAACCATGCCGGACTGCCGATCAAAGGGTCCTGGGTTCGATTCCCAGCGAGGCACCCACGACAGCGGGTGTGGGGATATGATTTTTTTAACATGTTCGGACAATATTTGCATACCTAAAAGAGTTCCACTCTCCTTTCGCTGAAACATGGTCCTTCTCGAGGACTTTTCTTCTCCAGCAGTAATCGGTCCTTCAAGCTTTGACCAACTCTCGAGATGAAAAGAATCAAAATCATTGAATAGAAAAATAAAAAATAAATCTATTTCCTAATTAACATTCAAAATTAGTTTATAAATGGAAAATGAAACGAGCACATGAAACATGAAATACTTGAACCAACTAACTTCGAGCATAGCAGGCATATTAATGTTATCATCTGAAGCAACCTTACAAAGCTTTTACATAAGCTATTTAATAACCCATAGATCCGAGGCGCGGGTATGAGGGTGCAATTATTGCCGTAACCTAATTATCGCTGGAGGGTATCGGCCGACAAGTTTTGATTAAATTGCTCCCGATATCATCAGACGGTACAGAGTGGAGTGGACTATGTGGAGGACAAGTTATGAGATGACAGCGACAATAAATATAATTATCTAAGGCATTTTAAAATACTACTTCTAAGGCATTTAAAGGCACCTTAGCGAAACGGCGGTAAATCCAAAAAATGACGTTCATAAGTGTATTCCAAATACCTACGTGAAATAAATGATTTGAATTTGAGTTTGAGTTTAAGTCTACTATTCCTATTTGTTTAAGTACTAATCTGAATAATTTCACACCGAATAGTGAAGTTAAAAAAGCGAGCATGGCGATCTATCCGATCTATCCGATCCAGTAAAACGGAAGGTAATATTCACACAGCATTTTGAGCGCGTTTACATAGAACGTCCGTTTTACTGGATCTGTTTTAACGGGTCAGTATTTCCGTTGTGTGTGGGATTTTTTGCTGGATCCGGTATACTGGATTCTGTGTGAAATCGCTGATACAACTACATACGCTAATAACATATCCGTATAAACGAATCCAGTAAAACGGATTGCTATATATTTTGTTGGATCGGTATTTTTTACTGGATCCAGAATACTGGATTCTGTGTGAAATCGCTAAGTTACATGCGTTATACCTTTGATCGATTAAATAATTGCTCAAGTGTGTCCGCTTCAACTTAGGATGACATTGTTGTAGATTAATCTCACACGCCACTACAAAGTGGATTGAGACGGTCCTGTGTGGTGAAAGTCACGAGCGACTAGCGATACAAATATAAAAGTAATATGTTCCTGACATTTCTTGCGTACAGATTTTGTTTTTAAGATAGCAAATAAGCATGCAGACTTCCACTGCCGCTATTGGATACTTCCTTACTAAAATAAATAATGATTTCTCGCTTTGCGTCCTTACCTTGCACAACGCCCCGTCACTAAAGGAAACTCCATTTAGTTTCAGTTCGTTATGAGTATTATTGATGAACAAATGCTGACTCTCACTGTGTTGATTTGCTTTTGGTTTACAATGTCATTTTTAACTTTCTTCGCCTAATTTATTATCTTAGGGGAGAATTTCCAATAATTTCTCATATTGCTTGCCTATGACATAACTGGCATTTACTATCTAGATTTCGAATTCTAGCATCGGTAGCTTCGGCTCTGCTTTGATGAGTCAGTGACATGAAATGAAATGACATGAAATGTGGTACCATTTAAATTTGAGCGAAATCTGAGCTAGTTATCCCTAATAATGCTTATTTAATGACTTTTACTACGTTGCTGATGTTTTAATTTTATTTTGCCGATAATAATTTGTCGATGTTGAAGTCGGTTTTTTGTTTTGTCAAAGTTATGTTTGTAATTTTTACAAAGCATGACTAAAGGACATGACTAAATGAACCCCAAGCGGTCAGCCTAGCAAACATTGTCCGTCACACCCAACATCAAGATACGAGTATGTTCCGTTATGTATGTGTTTGCATGTCACATGCCTAAGAACTATGAATGTTGACTGCCATTAGCCTTCGTAAACAACCTGAGTCGTCAGCTGTAACCTTGTTACAATCATGTTTACGTTGGCTATGTGTTGGTAGACGGTTTTGACTGTGTTGTCTTTATATTTGAGACGAGCCCAAAAAGTTTTTCTTTGAAGTTCCATTGTTATTGTCTAAGTATTGGACAGTGCGACGATTAAGATAAACGAACGATTAAGAAATTAAAATACTGTAGGTACGTTTTGTGCACTATTAGGATATCACAAATAAATAATAATGTAAATGCTTCGATTTCAACTCTTTTTTAAGAATGTTACTTTTTAAAGTTTCTTCAAAACTGTTACGTCTTCTAATATTTTTTCATTTGTCTCAATTATTCCATTTGCTACACAAGGACACAACATATCTTAATTTTTTTTTATCACAAAGAAGTTAAAAAATATAACCGTGTTTACGATCAATGTAAAATAAAAAGTAATAAACCGTACACAGTTATCTCGACGGTTGGCGGTCGGCAATAAACCAGTCACTACCGCCACGTGCCACGCTAATCTACTTCCTCATCACGTCGCGCGGATGAACGGATTTGAATAAAACTTTTAGATAACTGAAGTTGAGATCTTAATAATTACGAAGTCCCCGTAGCCCACTTGGTACTGGCGCTGCGTGCGAAGCGAGATGACCTGGGTTTGAATCCCGGGCGGGGCAGATATTTATGTGACAGTTAAATGTTTGTTCACGGGGTGTTACACATGTTATTACTGTTGTCCGTGCAGACAAGCCACTTGGTGGTCAGTGATCACCGTCGGCTGCCGTCATCAGTACCACGAAACAAGATGCGATGCGAATGCGATGCGATGCGAAGAAGATGAAGAAATAAAGATGCTGGTATCATTCTATTAGTACCTAGTCAATTCCAAACGCTTGAGAAATACCGACATTTTGATGCCTTCGTATATGTTTTTGTATGTAATTTAACAGAAGCAAACGACGGTGGTAAGGTCATCTCTTATAGTTAGCGATTAATACGAATAGCACTAAAAGCCTAGAGGTTTGGACTCCCGAACCTGGGATTTGAACCCGGCCTGGGTTCTGGGTTCAAATACTGCACGCACAAATTTAAAAAATTTAACAAAATAATTTTAATTATTTCGTTAAACTTTGCAAAATGATGTGCGTATTAGAATTTAATTATCACTTGCTTCGGTGAAGGGAAAGATCGTGAGGAAACCTGCACACCTGAAAGTTGTCCATTATGTTCTCAAAGGTTTGTTCGTTCGAGGATTGAACACTTAGCAGCGTGAATTACGGCCTGTGCCCCTCACCCCACTCCAGTGCCCAGCAGTGGGACGGTTATGGGTTGCGGTGTTGATCACCATCTCTCCTTATCTCTGGCCAGGATAAAAGCAATTGTATTTGATTTTGTCCTTGTTTAACACTGTTTACATTAGTGTCTCTCATTTAGAAGCACAAAATTACTGAGCGTTAACTCCTGTAAACGTAATTCCAAGTTATAACGCACTTTATTAAGAAAGTTTAGAAATTAATGGCTCTCTACAAAAGTTCTTGTAAAAAAGTCCCATTTAAACCCCCGATGGTTCGCTTTGAAATTCAAATGAAGCGGCGCCATTGTCAATTCAATATGGATGTCCACTCGGTGGCGACTCGCCTCAATAATTTAGTTTCTTTGTCAAGTAAAATATTTCGTAAATTAATGACCAAGGCGGTTTGGTTTTGAAATTAAATTATTTTAGAGTTCTTGTCGGATCGTGTCTAATTAAGTTTATGTTTGTTGTAAAGGTAATAGAAGCTAAGGAATTATATTTGTTATCTAACAGTTAGTTAAGTAGGTACCCCTATTGTTTGAATGTTAGTAAGGACACTGAACATGGTGGTTCCGGGTTCTACATTAGAATACACATCTATAGTTTTGAGGCTCTATAGTTTTGAAGTACCTATAGGTAGATATGTATTTTTTTGTACTGAATATAAGTTAACGCTTAACTACGATCCCACCTGATGGTAAGTGGCGACGTAGCCTTTAGATGGTGAAGCGCGTTAACTTAGAAAAAATCTATTCACTCTTGACTTAAAGACGCCCCCACATTATAATCGACCGGGAACACCGTTGCAGGCAACTTATTGCAGTCCTTATTCTAATGTAGAACCTAGAACCACCATGTTCCATGTCCAAACTAATATTCAAACAATAGGGGCACCTGCTTAACTAACTGTATTATACTCGTAGATGTGCCATAGTTGAGTTTCATCATTAGAAGAAATCATCGGAAAATTACGAGCAATCATCAGTTGCTTTGGTAAAAAAAAATTGTTCCTTTGTTGAAACTGTAAAACGTTTTGTTATAGTTAGGTCAGCCGCAAGAGAGCTCTCTCGATAAAGGACCTCGGAATGGTTCAAAACTAGTCGAGCGAGCCGACAAGATTAATACATGAGGTAAGCCACAATATACACGTACAACGTATACAAACACTCATGAATCATTTACTAAAACGTTTATTACGTTTATTTTACTGCTTAATAAACTCAACCATTCATTATTATACATCCTTCATACCTCTTTATACTCCAATAGACTATATACTCTATATAGAGCTATGGCGATTCAATTTAAGGTTTATATGAATGCAATAATTAACATACTGGATCGCGGTTTCAAGGGAACTGGGTTCGATACTTAGCAAGGTGTAAATTTGAATGATGAATTTAAATTTCTGTTCCCGGTCAGGTGTATTGTCCATGGCACCCACGACACAAGGAAACCTGGTGTGGGACTATGAGTGTATAGCGTTATAAAAATAACTTGTTTGACTACACAGTTTGACCACAAGGAAGAAGCTAAAAATTACGAGGAATGTAGTAATATGAAATTACTAGTCTTTGCCTATCCGCAACTTAATAGATTCTTAGTGAAAATAGGTGTTTTCCCGCAGTTAAAAGATTCCTACATCATTCTTTAGCTTCCTAACAATCTTCATATGATATAGCTTATCGATCCGCAGCACCATTTCGATGTAGAAGTCGTACAAATATACATTATAAATTGGTATGACATTTCATTCAAAAGCATAAATCAATGCATTTTCCCGTGGGAATTCAATGTAATTCAATTATAAAAAGTAACATTCTAAAATCTACAGAGCCTTTACGAAGTTAAAGAAGGTATACACGTTATTACTGATGTTGTTACTGTTACTGTTGTGATTCAAATACATATCATAATGGATCTTCCCGTGGGAATGAGATGTTTTACCGGGGTAAACAGTAGCCTACGTTACTCCGGGGTCGTACCTGTTAAAGTGTCGCAAATTAGGGGAAGCATTTTATGTTCAATAGTGGACTTGTAATTTGTAATGGATGGATGGCACTGTTTCATTCTTAAGACCCCGAACGCAGTACTAACTCCACTAACGGCCTATATTTGTCTACATTGACATGAAACATTATAATTTCCCCTGTGCTTTGAACCCTTTAACTGAACGTATCTGAAGAGGGCAATTTTTATAATTTCATAGCGACGATGTCGTGACTGGGGCAAATTACAGCGGTGCGCAGTTGATTAGGGGCTGAATATATTATCTGATAATTAAGTTCTATTACTTTCTATTACTATCATTATTTTCCTGTTGTAATCTTTTTATCGATATTTTATGAATTGTATTTTATAGGTGAATGTAAGAATAGAACTTCAATTTTTCTCGTTTATGTAATTAAACGCTTACACACTCACGCATACGAGTACACCAGGATTTTCTGTACAACGCAACGGGTGGTATGGAAAACACAAATAAGTCATTACACTCCATGAACATTTTATGGTCAATGGATGGATAAAAATTTAGGAGGTACTGCGTTTGTGAACGTAATAGCGTTTTTTATATTTATACATATACTAGCTGACCTGGCAGACGTTGTTCTGAAACATATTGTATGTTTTAGCCGGGATTTTATATTTTACCTTTAGGAAATGCTCATCAATAACTTATTTTATGGCAGCACTTCGATATCTCAATGGTTTGCTTGATAGTTTAGTAAATCTTGACACCTTCACCCACCGGTTATGACTGTGAATCTAAACCATCCAGAGATCCACTGAAACACAGAGATGTCATCAAAATGAGACAAACCGTTCAGTAGGAGTTCAATAACACAAACGACCATAAGAATTATAGCCATAAGCATATAAAGATAGAATCTCCTTATGCTGTCGGTATTTGATCGTTTCTCATATAAATGTAATGATATAAGTTATTCCGTATTCCCAATATTTTCGCGTGCCAAAAACTGAAATATTCGTTCGATTCGATACAACCAAATCGGCTTTGGCGATGTACACAAATATGTGTCTAAACACGTACATGATACGGGCCGTAATCCAAAGGAGGGTATTGCTTGCTCAAGTATCTCAGATCGCGTTTGCCACGATTATGTTATTCCGAATCTCCGATGTACAGAAATTTGGAAGATGAAGTCTCACGTATTTTATACGGATTACTTTTATCGAAAGGCATCTAAGATTTCCTTAAGCTTATTTTGGGAGAGAAAATTGAATATAACAAGAAGTTCTTTATTTCCTGTGTATTCCGCTTATACTACGAATAATTCTTACTCGGAATTTAGTTTGACATGCAGTTAAATCGCATGAAAATTCATTTAGTAAATTTATGAAAGAAAAGAAAAAATTATAAACAGAAAACAGTCCTTTGAAGACATTACCTTGGAACACACAAAACATTAAATAATAAACTAACAAATTTATTCCAATATACAGGGTGTAATCGTTAAGTGTGCACAGGCGATTATTCCGTAACTATTACAGACATCAAAAAACTTTAAACTGATATCAAAAGCACTTTACCTAATGAGTAAAATGACAATAATAATTTATTAAAAATAAAACGAGAAATATCCAAAAAAATTACATTAAACTCTCCCATACATTTAGTATGAGATAGTAGAAAGGTATTACTTTCTTTATTTAAAGTGGAATAGTACCTACTCCCGCGATAAAGAATTTGAATTTAGAACGAACACCAAAGAGTATCTTTATTTTTATTTTTATTTAGTATGTTGCTTTTCACCCAGTTCAAATCAATACGATATTGAAACAAGGTTTATTATTAATTTGAAGTGGTAAGATAATTAATCTACACGTGTGTATCTACTTGAAATTCATCAATATCATATCAAACATAATTATAAAATGATAAGGGTAAAATGACTACTACTACTATGTTCTATTCCACTTTAAATAAAGAAAGTAGAACCTTTCTACTATCTCATACTAAATGTATGGGATAGTTTAATGTAATTTTTTTGGATATTTCTCGTTTTTATTTTAATAAATTATTATTGTAATTTTACTCATTAGGTAAAGTGCTTTTGATATCAGTTTAAAGCTTTTGACGTGACAACGTCTTATAATTCGGTGGCACGCATGAAAAAACATGACTCATGCGTTACCTTAACGGCGTATCAATCGGCCTTTGCGTTCGGCAGCGTTCGGCAGCGTCCGACATCCGTCGTCAATCTCCTACTTGAGTGAGCGATGCGTCTGCGTGGACAGCTGCTATACTATAGTACATTTATATGTTTTGATCGAGTATCAAGTGATCGAGTATTAAATGATTTTATTATGACAATTATCATATAATCAACCCGTAAACTGGGTCGTTAGCTCCTATCATTAGGCTGAATCTTCCGGTCATGTTGAAATTGGCATAGCGCCATCTATGTATTGTGCAGTGAACAATTATTCATTAAGTTCGATTGGGTCCATTTATCGATGGAGGAAGGCTGGCTGAGCTGGTAGTTCACTCGCAGTACACTAGATGGCGTTGAGTAGTGGGGCGCTTAATAAATGACTTAACTTGTATTGAAAAAGTGTTCTTTTATTGTGCTTGCCTACTCATTCAAAGGAAATTATTTTCTTAAGACGTTGTCACGTTCAACTATCGTCAGTAAACCGACTTTACAGACAACCAATTTTTGATATCTGTAATAGTTACAGAATAATCGCCTGTGCACACTTAACGATTACACTGTAGATATAAGAGACAGTTTGTAAATATTATTTTAAGGACATAAAAATAAATAAATTAAAATTAACTTATAAATTAGAATAAAATTAAAATAAATTTATATAGCCGGGCCCCTGCGGTGCAGTACCCAAGATGCTGGCAGCATTTCCTCTCTGTATAGCAATGCTAATATGCTGAGCGAGAAAACTGCCAGCTCTGGGGTCGCCAGTCTTGTGTTTTAGCTTATTTTTAATTGGTCCGAAAAGCTAATGAGCATCAGGACCCCACGGACCAAGAGTCTCCACTCTAAATAAACTAACTAAAAAAACAATATAACGTAACAGCTCCTATTAACGACCCCCAAAAATGTGACTCTATTACCGATCTAATTTTTAAATCACTCATATTAGACATAATATAGGGTTCCAGAAAAGTCATACCTTAAAAATTAGTTACGTATTTTTGTTGGACAACAAATAGAGTAAAGTTTGTGGGTTTAAACAGCCAGTGAAAGAAATAATTTGAAAGTGAGTGGGACGCGCCCGAAGCGGACGCATGTTTCATAGTGTTGCGACTCCGGCCACGTAAGTAGACCTAAATATTACTTAAGGAAAATAACACAATAAAAATGGATTTGTCTTCTTGCTATCACATTACAAATGTAACGTATATATTAGTTTTCTAAACTAACTCTTAATATAATACTTTTTATTGGGTTTTGTGTTATAAAATCATGTTTTAATTTAAGGCGGTAATAGAATCCATATTTCAAAACTTGATTCTAATAACGACCCATGGCGTTGTTTAAATTTTGAGAACATTTAGTATATTAAAATAATATCTATTATATACTACCTCATTTGATTTAATTTTTTTCTTGTTCAATTCTTAAAATTATTTTACTTCGTTAGATCTATTAACGACAAAGCTATTTCTTAAAGTTTTTGTGTAAAACTCGATTCAACGTTAGACAATATCCCTATTATTATAAGGATATTATACTGTAAATAACCTTTATTATCTGAATTAAAGACTAACTGTCATTAAAAGAAATAATATAGCAATGAGATCGAATTTAACAGTATCCCATAAAGTGGATATATTATCTGTTTATTATTAATTTTATTGGTCGCTAATAGAATATTGTAACCTTCATACTTGATTCTATTACCGACTCACAGCTGTAACGATATTATTTTTTGGTAATATTACAGTACACAAATACAAAATGTATATTTTTGAACAAATTGGCTGATTTCTTGCATACGTGACGTTTTGATAGATTTTGTCACAGGCCATAATTATTATTAATGTAAAATAATATTCGCTATCCAGTTTCATTCATGGCTTCATGGCTTCATGGCATTGGCTATATTTCATATGTTTTCAAATAAAAATGGCGGGACGGAATGGGGCCAATGTAACTTTTTAAAGCTTCTTTGGAAGAATTAAATTCTACAGGGTATTAGGGGCTCCACCAGAAACCTCGTACCCACGCTTTCGGACCGTGATTCTAAGTAATACTACATCGAGAAAAAAAAAAATTCAGTGCCCTTTTTTATTCCATATAATTTTTTTTTTATGGCCTAAGCAGGCAAGCGAGCAGATGGGTCACCTGATGGTAAGTGATCACCGTCGCCCATGGACAATGGCAACACCAGGGGCGTCACCATCGCGTTGCCGGCCACGAAGGAAGCGAAAGACCCGCTTCTTGAAGGACCCCATGTCATAGCACTGTGGGAACACCGTTGTAGGAAGTTCGTTCCACAGTTTACACGTACGTGGCAGGAAGTGACGTGTGAACCGAACTGTGGACGAACGCCAGGTATACAGGTGGTGTTGGTGGAACCTGACTTTATTTCGTGATGTGCGGTAACGAAAGTTAACCGCAGGTATTAGGTTAAACAGTTCATCAGAACATTCCCCATTATACAGACGGTAGAAAACACACAGAGAGCCCACATCTCTCCGCAGCTCGAGTGATTCTAAACCGTCTGTGAGCATGGGATCGTCGACAAGACGAATAACTCGCCGTTGGATTCGATTGAAAGGATCCACTTGGCAAGCTGGGGCCCCGGCCCAAAGGTGGGAGCAGTACTCCATGTGAGGTCGGACTTGTGCTTTATAAAGCAACATCCTATGCTCAGGCATGAAGTACCGCTTAGCTCTGTAGAGCACTCCCAACTTCTTTGAAGCCAGTTTAGCCTTACCCACCAAGTGGTCCCGAAACTGAACTTCATTCGAAATGTCGACACCTAGGATCCCAATGCTCTTAGAGATGTTAAGGGGAATGTTCTGAAACTGTGGTGCTATGACAAAGGGGGTTTTTTTAGCGGTTAACGCGCAAACTTGTGTCTTCTCCGGGTTGAAATGGACTAAATTTAGTCGGCCCCATTCTGAGACCCGCTCCAGAGATGTCTCGACTTCAGACACAAGTTTTTTCCTCCTCTCCTCAATCTGCATCCGGGAAATATTGGCATGGCCTGTATACTGGGCATCGCCCGTACTGTCATCAGCATAGCAATGAATATTCTTGATATCAAGCATATCATTGATATGCATGATCAACAGTGTGGGCGACAGCACAGAGCCTTGTGGGACGCCAGCATTTATGGGCTTAGTGTCCGAGCATGTTCCGTCGACAACGACCCTGATGCTCCGCTCCGATAAAAAGCTGGCAACCCAATTGCACAACTTCTCGGGTACTCCGTAGGAAGGCAGCTTAGACAGCAAAGCCTTGTGCCACACCCTGTCGAAGGCCTTCGCGACATTCAAACTTACAGCCAATGCTTCTCCCTTGCTCTCAATTGCTTCTGCCCAGCAATGAGTTAGGTATACTAAAAGATCGCCAACCGATCGGCGGAAACCGTATTGACGGTCACTAATCAACTGGCGATCTTCTAGATACTGGAGCAGTTGGGTATTTATTATTCGCTCCATTAGTTTGGATAGCAGGGAGGTTATAGCAATTGGTCTGTAGTAGGATGGATTAGACCTATCTCCTTTTTTGGGAATAGGGTGGACCAGAGCCACCTTCCAGGAAGACGGCACGATGCCGGCAGAGTAAGAGAGTTGGAATAGGCGCGTTAAAACCGGGGTCAACTCCGGAGCGCACGTTTTTAGCACAACAGCAGGTATACCGTCCGGCCCACTCGACTTGTTCTCGTCGTCGTTCGACGTCTGCTCTGCGCAACGGTGGAAGGGACGATTCACAGAAATTGCCCTGTATGGCTTTGGCTAGAGACCAAAAGGCCCGACTACCACAAGGATAGCCCAGAAGTCTCTTGCCTGTTCTGTGAATGTGCTTGAACTTTGCCTTGGTGATTTGCTTTTTTGAGGACCAGGAGGCAGCATTGAATTTCTTCTTCAGCTGAGATGCGTCTGTAGAACCGAGCTTGCGCGCCTTTACCCAATCCTGATAAGCAGATTGCTTCAGGCTACTAGCCTTACAGCAGTTTCTGTCGAACCAGGCTTGGGTTTTCCCACCAACGGGCACCACAGAGTTTGGAATGTAACATTCCATACTCCACGTAATGTAATGGAATGTAACATTACATACATAATAATTTTTTTTTCTTAAATATCGAAATATGACACTATTCTTGCGGCCCATCCGAACTGCAGCGAATGAAAATTACTATTCCCATTCAGTCTTACACGTAGACCTCAAGCACACCTCAAGGTAGCGCTCTAATTTGTCACGGTTCGAATTGTCTTGGTACTTGATTTTAAATCAATCTTATTCTGCGATGAAAATGTTAGAATTATTTAATCTTAATCTTAATCTTCGTAGTGAACATTACGATTAATGTTATACCTACAACCTTAAAATGATTAGACGTAAGTTATGGTAGAATTTGATACCTAACGAAACACACTGCCCAGCTCAAATGTACTCTGACAACAAATTAATCTGAAGTCTACACTGTCAGAATGTGGCTTGGCAATAACAACACTATTAAAGAATAATTTACCTACCAATTCCGAATTATCTAAATTAACATACCTACATTGTCATTTATAAGGAATTTGTCAATATTTATCTAAAGCATTAGAAATAAATAAAAGTTTCACTTTAAAAATAACACCTACGTAGCTGTACTCATGAAAATACAAACTAGGTAATCTTACACTGCTTACAATATTAAAATCGTTTGGTCGCGGTATAAATTCAAAAATAAAATCTTCAAAGTCATAAACCCACACAGACACAACGCAGAAACGCACACTAATAGTTTGCAACGTTATAGGTACCTATCAGGCATCAGCTTTGCCGCCGCGCATCAAAAGAGGCCGCCATGTTCGCTCTTGCCATTCAGGCGCTTCCCAGTTTTCGAGCATTTGTTGTTATTGATAATTTGATTTACACTGTTGAGAATGCAATCGATTAATCGTAAATTAATCGATGTGTGTTAACATGAAAAGTACGTATGTATTTATTATCCAACATAGCTAAACAGTCAATTAATTATTAATAATTGTAATGGTCGGCATTATGAGTAAATAAATAAATAAATAAATAAATAAATTAGAATAAAAACGATTCCGCCTATCTACTTAGCGCGTACTGTATCTAGAAATAAAATATTAAAAACCGGTCGATTATTCAATTAAGAATTCGTCTTAAATAATATCATTAATTTCTAAATAATAAAATTTAACTTACATTTCAATTGTGAAATAGTATAATGTAAAAAAGATAAATAAATAATATGCCTTGTGTCACTTGTGTGCAGTTTGCATACAAACATAACTTATAGATAAAACATAATGTTAATAATAAATACATTTATTTATTATTATTTTGTAGCACATGAGTTTATCGAATAAATCGATTTTACAAAGATACTTCTTCTACTTCTGAACCGTAAACGTAACCTAATCGATTAACGTTACACAAGCACTTGAAGTTATCTTTATCTAAATAAAATAATAAATGTAAGTAGGTTTATTTGGTTTGCCAACTTCGTAGCGGTCGGTAATAGAAGTAGAAAAATCGTTAATAGAATTTTACCGCATTGTATGGGTCGGTAATAGAATTAACTACTCTTTTGGATTAAATAATTATTTAGTAATTAATGTGTTATTAAATATTGAATTTAAGTACTGTATTGCAAAGAATACTTCGTTGAGATTAATTATAAATTATAACATCTTTCCTAACAATACAGCTTATATCTATTTTTTTAAAGTGAATCCTAAGACAGCTAAAACTGGCGGTAATAGGAGCTGTTACGTTATATCCAAAAGTCGTCGAACACCGCAATAGGAAGCATAATTATAATTGTCAACGCAAAATTGACATGTTCAGAACCCTTAGCAATAATGAACGTGACGAAAAGAAAGAGAACCCAAACATTAATTAATACTTCTCAATAAAGGTCTAGTGACAACAACAGTTAAAGTTGATCTCCTGAACCCTAAAAGCAACATAACACGCCACGCTTAAGACCAGTATTAAGCTGTAAAAACAAGAGGTGAGTATGTAACACATCCAATTAGTAAACAAACAGTCGAATTGCTCGTTAGTAAAACAAATTAGTACTAGTTACGCCTCCAACAGAGCAGTGGAACAACACAACGACGGCACAACAATAAAATGCCTTTAAACAGCTACAAACAATGTCCCCACTAAAACTCCCATTCCAACAACAAGTTTAGAACACGAATTGTGAACAGAACTGGTGTTGGAAAAGCGTATAGCAACTGATTTTAAATTGGGAAATTAGAACGTTAAAGGTTGTGCAACGATTCCTTTTTAAACGTAAGGGATTTAAGAAATGATAAAAAAAGTAAAGCTTGTTAATTTAATTATATTACCAGTTTGGACGTGACCACCTTGTTGGATTCTGTTTACTATTTCAATAAATATTTCATTTTAAATTAACAGACTAAATTTTCAATGTATTAAAAGTTGTTTTTTTAATTGGATTTATGATATAAAAGAAATTTTAAATTTCCAGTTTTATCATACTCATACGATCTGTAATATACTAATGCTTGAGAAATTTTATAGCAAACCAACTTGTTTACATTGGCCTCATTTTGTGTATCTCAATGTGGAATATATTAACTTGGCCACTTGTATTAAAGGAAGTTAAAAAGTACGCATGCAATTATTCAAAATTATCTAAAGAAAAAATTAAAATAGCAAAGCTGTTTTAGTTTTTTCAACTTCATCGCGTGACCCAATTGAATGTGTCTATGGAATACCGTCAAGCAATCGAGTTCCCGCCATTTACATACGAATGTCGGCCATCTTGTTTTCCGCTATATTCAAATGGCGTCGCGTAACCGTTAGTGGTACAATTTAGAATTATGATGCGTGAATTGATATTGGACTATTACAGCTCCGACCCCTCATATTGTAGCCTCAAGAGTACTGTAATCTTAATATAGTGTTGTATTCTGACTGACAAAAGGAAAGTGCTGTCATAATAATAACACAGGAACAATGTACCTTTATTTTTGTACCCAGAATAATGTAGTTCATGATACGAGAGGTACGACATATTTATGTGAAATACACAGCTGTTTACTGGCATATGTATCGTTATCCGAATAATGCGAATATTTAAGTTGCATCAATATTCGCCCATTATAATTATTTTTTTATGTAATTAAGGTAGCAGACGATCATGCAGCACTACCCTTCCGCTGCCGCCCATGACAACTGTCACCGGCGCAGAACAAGACTCAAATGGGGACTGGGATAGTTAGTCCGGTTATGAGACGGTTACTATTTGCTTTTTGTAGTACAATCGATTCCGATTAATAGATTTGTCATAGACCTAGTTTGGGCTTCACTTCTGGTTATTAATTTGTTTAAATTGACGATTGTTCCAAGATAATGTCATACATACTTCGCACAAAATTTTCCAACAAGCTTACATCATAAAAGTTTCAACATCCGTTTACCTCCCGCTAAGTATGAAATATATTTATAAAGGATTTTATTTGGGCAATCCCTCTAAACAACATTCAGGGAATACGGTGATCGTCAAAATATGCCAACGCCTGGAATTACCGTGCTGAGCTACATGAAAAATGTTTACGTCGGTTGCAAATTGTTCGGGTGGAATTTTATAGAGATTTTACACTCGTTTGAGCTAAAAATGTGTTCACAATGGATGGGTGACGGTTGTATGTTGGTGAAAATAAATAACGGCTGCTTTGAAAGTACCACACCTGGATATTTCCCTAATGATCGCTATTGTTGTATTTTATTAAAAAACTCAAACATATTGATACTTACTTTTTAGATTTTTTATTATAGTATTTTTCTTTTTATTCTTCTTATCTAACCCCTTCAGCTATGGTATGACGTCACAAAAATGCATAGGATAAATAAACACAACATTCATAGATCCACCCTATTCCGATTTCCTGTGTCGTGGGTGCCATCAACAACATTCATAATATGTACGTTGAAATACATACATACATACCTAATATTAATTAAATTAAATTAATTTCCTGGAATGTTACGGGTAGGTAAACAATAATTTAATAAGACCAGAAGCCGCGCTCACACTACCACCGCACTTCCCACTATTTCTGCGGAAGATAATAAAATATGACCATTAAAAGGGAAGGGCCGGCGTTATTCATGAAAGCATAATCTTTTGTGCCCACAATCGCATGACTCAAAGGCAGAATGGTACAAAGGCGCCCTCTGTGTGTTCGCCATTCAACCGCTATTAGGAAATTGGGCCTTCATACCATCTCCCGCACAGCCTTCGACTCACTTAATCATTAAAGCCAAGAGTGTAAAACTTTAGCGGTTACGTTTTAATAACAAATAATAAGTTGAATACTTAAAGAGGAGTAGGTTATAGAAATGTTGCAAATTTAAGTTAGAATGGTTGCCAACCTTAAATGATAGAACCAAAATGGTCGTTCCAAATAAATGAGAATTGATTTCAAATACATGAAAGTGATTTCAAATACATATATAATGTAAATTCAAAATTAAATACCCCTTAATATAGTTCGCAGTCTTTAATTTATTTTCTTTTACAATATGGCGCACGTACGTTTTAATAGACAATTAAACACATTTCCTAACCGTAGAATCATCTTAGAATCAGATTACATGGTTATGTGCTCTGGACTGCAGAGCCCGGTTTACTGGCGTGAACTCGTGCGGAATAATATTTCGTGGTTTCATTTTCGATATAAATTAACAAGTAGTTCTTTGTCCTACCAGGCAACACTCGCACGCATTAAAAGACACCCTCTTTTTTTTTTTTCTACCTCCCTTTATCTCGCTAGCTTACTAATCATTCTTTTTCCGTGCGAGGCAACGAGTGCACGCGCCTTCTTTCGACTCTCGCTTAAGTTTTTTTTTTCAGAATCCGTTAGTATTAGTAATAGTTTTCCGCTATGCCTAAAAGATCATACGATGAAAAAATGGAGTATTATTTGAGAAAAATGGAGAAGTTAAAAGAAAAACACAGTCGTAAGCGACGTCGTTTAAGTGAATCCTATTCACCACCTCATCAAGATAACCAAGGTATGTCAGTGTATTTTAAAGCCCCGTTTTATAGTCCTTACCGTACAAGCACTATTCAAAACGAGAGTCTTGTTACGGTCGTTTTGCCATAGATTCAAATTTGAACACGGCAAATAATATTACCCGCCATAGATTCCTAAGCGAACAAGGCGTTTATATTGTATTTAATAAAATATTAAGATTACCGTTGCCTTTTAGGCGGTGAAAACGCGATGTGGGATTTTGCGGAGCCGCTGCTTGATCCCGAAGGCACATCGCCAATATCCGACACAGTCGATGCCCCGCTGGAATCCAATGCGATCCAGCGTGAGCTCAGCTATACACCGCCCTCATTAGCGCAAACCGAGCCAGTCCAGACTCCGGATGACTCGAGTGCATTAGATCCGGAAATTTTGTCAGCTCTCGGCGAGGCGACCGACTCAGGTCCCAGTGTGGGCCCAGACATACATAATAACTTGACACAACTGTGGCAACCATTGCTTATAAAGGGAATGGCCAAGGATACCAAAGAAAAAATTTTAAAACAGTATCTTATACCTAGTAACTGTGTACTATTACAAGCCCCGAAATTAAATATAGAGATCTCAGCGGCAGTCGCCGAAATGGTGAGGACTCGAGACAAAAAAGTCGAAGCTGCCCAGCAACAACTTGGCATTGGTATTACAGCTATAAGTCGGGCTATGACGTCATTGTTAACAAGTGACAATAAAATAGAGGCAATAAAAACGCTTAGTGATGGCTGCCGCATTTTATGCGATTTGCATTATGCAGAAACACAGGCGAGAATAAAAATGATCTCCCCTGGTTTGGCCAAACCCTTTCTCAATGTCATCCAAGACAGCGAGAGAGATGAGACCTTGTTCGGAACAAGTCTGCCGGAGAAAATAAAGGCCTCGAAGACGATCGAAAAGCAGGGCCTGCAGATAAAAAAGCTTGCGCCACCACCTCCAAAATTGAACTCTGCCGTAGGTCAAAGCTCATTTCAAGCGCGCCAACAGACGCAGGGAAACTACTACGGGCCTCCTCGTTACCCGTCGGCCAGGGGGGGGCGAGGAGGTCAACGGAGGTTCCCCACGGCGTCGCGTCGACCAACGCAAGCGAATGCAACATCGTCGGCACAATCCCGAGTGAACCAGGGCCGGCCCCGTGTCGCAACACGCCCATAGTGCAGGTACACGCAGGTCGCGTCAAATATTTTTATGATTGCTGGCTTCAGGTTACAAATAATTGTACCATTCTTAATTGGGTACTGAATGGAATATCAATTCCTTTTATAATCAAGCCTTATCAGCTCAGTGTACCTCGAATATCTTGGTCTCCCAGTGAACATCATGACATGTCATTGGCTATTAGTAACTTGCATAAGTTGGGTGCTATAGTACAAGTGGAACCAAGTTGTGACCAGTTTATTTCGAGTACATTTTTGGCTCCAAAGGCAAATGGTGGGAAAAGGTTTATTTTAAATCTCAAATGTTTAAATCGCTTCATACCTAAAATGCATTTTAAAATGGAGGATTTTAGAACCGCTTGTAGGTTAGTACAACCGAATTGGTATATGGCGACCATAGATTTGAAAGAATCGTATTTACTCATCCCTAGAGTTTCGTAAGTATCTTCGTTTCCATTACATCGCACCAAACTCGAACAAAACTGTCACTTACGAATTTAATGCGATGCCATATGGACTAGCAATAGCACCCAGGTGCTTCACAAAAATGGTTAGAGAGGTGGTAGCTTATTTACGCTGTCGCGGATTTAAATCCGTGTGTTATTTAGACGATTTACTTTGCATCGGTAGCAGTTATGAAGAATGTATCCGGAATGTGAAGGAAACCATAGCGTTATTTGAACGTTTGGGATTTGTTATAAACTATGAAAAGAGTAATTTAGAGCCACAAAAAACATGTAAATTTTTAGGATTTATTTATGACACTATAAATATGACCATATCGTTACCTATGGAAAAACGCATAAAAATATCCCGTCTACTTAAAAAGTTTTCTAAATTACCCACAGTTACAATCCGAGATTATTCCCAGTTGATAGGAGTACTAGTTTCTGCATGCCCAGCGGTGCGTTACGGGTGGTTGTACACTAAGATATTAGAACGACAAAAATATTTATTATTAAAACAGCACGGTACCTTCGACGCAAAAATTAAACTTCCTGATATAATTTTAGATGACATAAACTGGTGGAAGGATAATATCGATTTGACTCATAATTTAATAAAAAATCCTATTTATGTAATGGAAATTTTCACAGATGCGTCACGCACCGGCTGGGGGGCATTTTGTAATAATCAAAGGGTTAGCGGTTCTTGGAAAGAAACCGAGCTCAATTACCACATTAATTATTTAGAACTATTGTCTGTTTTTCTAGCCCTTAAATGTTTTGCGCGGGATAAATCTAATTGTGATATCTTACTTCGCGTCGATAACACTACAGCTATAAGCTACATAAACCGCATGGGCGGAATACAGTTCCCACATTTAAACACACTGTCTCGTGACATTTGGCAATGGTGCGAGAGAAGAAACCTATGGATATTTGCCTCCTATATAAACAGTAAAGAAAACATCGAAGCCGATGAGGAGTCACGCAAGATGAACACGGACGTAGAGTGGGAGTTGTTAAATGCTGCATTTTCTTACATAGTTAAAAAGTTGGGTCAACCGGAAATCGATTTATTCGCCTCTCGCACCAACGCTAAGTGTCACGAATATGTGTCCTGGAAACAGGATCCAGATGCCAAAAGTGTTGATGCATTTACGATTCCTTGGAAGTCTAAATTATTTTATGCATTTCCACCTTTCTCATTGATAATAAAATGCATACAGAAAATTATCCAAGATGAAGCCACCGGTATTCTCGTCTTTCCTATGTGGCCTGCTCAGGCTTGGTACCCGCAGTTAATGGATCTGCTTGTCTCTGAGGTGGTTATACTGGAACCTCGGCCAAATTTAGTGTTGTCGCATTTCAGACGACAACACCCGCTCCACCAGACGCTTACCCTGGGAGCGGCGCTGCTCTCCGGCTCGCGCTCGTCCACCGCGGCGCGCCGCCCGCCGCCTTGCCGCTAATGCTGGCCTCAATATCCACCAGTACCTTGCAGCAGTACGGCGTTTGTTACAAGCTATGGTGGCAGTTTTGTGAGAAAAATGACTTTAACGTGTTACAGGGGTCAATCTCCGAGGTTATTAAATTTTTAACTGAGCAATTTGAGAGCGGCGCATCCTATGGTACGCTTAACAACCATCGCTCAGCTCTGTCCTTGCTCCTGGGGAATAATCTATCCGCAGATGATGGCATTAAGAGACTCCTGAAAGGAGTATTCAAGTTGAGGCCTTCCTGGCCTAAGTACTCTCACACCTGGGATCCTCAACAAGTGTTAAGTCATATTTCCGAGTGGGTACCTAATATCAATTTAAATTTAGAAAAACTAACTAAAAAAGTCGTCGTTTTATTGGCTCTGTGTACTGCACATAGGGTGCAGACGTTCTCATTAATTAGGCTAAAAAACATTAAAATAAATACAGATGGTATCAAAATTTTCATATCTGACATTATTAAAACTTCAGGAATAGGGAAAGTTCAGCCAGTTTTAGATTTACCATATTTTACGGAAAATCCTTCGATTTGTCCCGCTACAACGCTAATAGACTACATGTCGATGACAAAAGACTTAAGGTCTTCTGACACCGATCACCTCTTAATAACTGTGAAGCGTCCACACAGGAATGCGACAGCACAGTCAATAAGCAGGTGGATTAAGCAAACGTTGTGCGCGTGCGGCATCGACGTGGCGGAGTACGGCGCGCACAGCGCCCGGCACGCCGCCACGTCACGGGCGCGCGCCGCCGGTCTCAGCCTCGACCTCATACGGAAGACGGCTGGCTGGTCCGCTTCCTCTCAAACCTTTGCTAAATATTATCATCGACCTATTGTTGAAAAATCAAATTTTGCAAAATCAGTTTGTCTAATTAATAATTGATAAATAATTGATTGCTATATCATGATTGATTCAAGCATATAATAATGTTTATTTTTAATTTTATAATTTCTTTTTCTGTTTAAATAAGAATTAAAAATTCCTTAGTAGTGATCTTATCTCGTGTTTTATTTGTAGTGCAACTATTCAGAATTACACCACAAATATTGACAAAACGGTATCTCTGAACATCTACTTGTTAATTTATATCGAAAATGAAACCACGAAATATTATATATGATCACACGAACTTCTTAAGTGAAGTTCGATCAATATAATATGAGTGGTTTCATTTGAAGATATAAATGACCCAACCCGCCCGAAACCCACGTTTTGTATAAACACGAGATTTTAACCAAAGTTGCATCTCTGAAAAGAATGATTAGTAAGCTAGCGAGATAAAGGGAGGTAGAAAAAAAAAAGAGGGTGTCTTTTAATGCGTGCGAGTGTTGCCTGGTAGGACAAAGAACTACTTGTTAATTTATATCTTCAAATGAAACCACTCATATTATATTGATCGAACTTCACTTAAGAAGTTCGTGTGATCATATATAATCCGTCAATTTACGCAACGTGGGAAGACGGAATAACAAGTATACTGGTACATGCGACATCATACTCGTACTTATCAATCAAGACAGCTGTCTTAGATTTTAATCTTCTATCTACTTATAAAAGTGAAAGGATACTCTTCCTCTCACTAACAGATTAAACTCAAAATCTAGAAAACTAGGTACTTAACCTTTGAAAGTAATAGTTAGCTGATATTTTACCACTGAGATGGTAAAATAGTGGTTGATTTATTTGATAATCAGTAACGTACATCCGTGCAAGCCCGAATAACGGGCAACAGGAATTATAATGTTAATAATTGGTGTACACGGTGTACATTATTATGTAACCAATAACTTGGTTTTTTATGTTTATACTCGACTGACGGGCAGAAGAGCCATCTGACCGTGAGCGGTGATTATCACCCAAGGACATCGGTTACACCAAATGTGTAACATCCACGACCTGTGAATAAACATTAATTGTCATAAGTATCTGCCCCGGTTAGGAAGCAAACCCGAGATCCTCTGCTTTGCAGACAATGTCACCACTAACTTGGCTTCACGCCACTAATGTTGGTCACTTTACCGTTCTGGACAGGGTAAGCTACTAGCTGGTAAGCAAACTGACGCAGCGGCCAGGATATATCGTCAGTTTTGCCCATGTGTATGTAACTCATTGGAACGTCCATTGAAGCGAAGCATTCAGAGGGAAACAGAAGAACAGAGAAGCAAAATGTACTCTGCGTTGCTTGGCTCGTAACTGGTCTAAAATTATTTATAACGGTTGCTTGCTACTACTACTACTACTTTGCTACTTACAGCTAGCGCCTACGCGTTCTGTTCCGCTATAAAAGAGATGTAAAACCCTTTCCTTTACAGCAGTTATCAAGTTGGTTTATGCTCCTAGTACGGATTAACTAGACCGGTTTATGCGAGAAGTTAAACGGGGAATTGTTATCATTTAAACTATTATGTAAACATAAAAAAGAAAAAGGAAGTAAGAGGTAATGTAATATTATTTTTTACGGTTTTTGGTGATTTTCAGGGTTCCATAGTTAACAAAAAACCTGATGCTAAATGGTGATAACACGCCGTCATCATCATCATTATGATCACGACCCGAGAATTAACATTTATCTGACACCCAAATGCCTTTCCCTGTCGAAAACCAAACCCGGGACCTCGCATCGCAGGCTGTTCTATGGTCACTGCCAACTAAGCTACGGGGTCGTCTAAAGGTGAAGAAGTAGAACACAATAATAAAATACAACAAATAAAGTTAAATCTAACATAGACTGTAATATATTACCAGTCTAGTATCACTAGAACGCGAATATAGAGACGGCGTACAATCCGGGAGAAACGAATCAGAACTAATCTACATAGGAATGGCTCTCCAGGCAGCCGTCACACTAATATCTACTAGGATATATGTATGTACGTTACTATGTGTTTTGGAAAAGTTACATACATAGTGTATGTAACTTTTCTAACCACCAATTTCTTTTGTTCTTTGGAGTCCTATTTAACATTGCTTATAAGCTCTTTGCGCGACGGAATATATGTACGTGTTTAACAGTCTGTGTTTGTATGTTTGTTTCCTTGTGACGCACTAGAGACCGAATGCCTAGTCCGAATTTGACAATTGTTCGTCAATCGATTTATCTTACACCGATCTTTATCATCATGCATTAGGATCATTATGATCATAATGAGAATTCAATTAGACGCGATATTATAAAAAATAAATGTCTACGAAGTATGTTAAATGGGGTATCGTAGAATATTTGAAAATCGCCTTAAGGTTTAAATAATTATGATCTATAACGAATTACACTTGGTCAATCACCTTACGAAGTCGTGTTTTAAGTTTTTACTTTTATCTTGTTTTTATTCAACACTAGAACAATATAATAACAAAGCAAAACATAACGTACCAACGTGATCGCGAATTGGGGAACCATACGGAATGCATCCTCTTGGTTGAGGAATGTAACATAAAAAAAAATGGTTGCCTGTAAAGTCGGTTTTACGGGCGAAGATTTTACGTGACAACGTCTTTTTCTCGGTAGAATATTTATTGATATGAATATAATTAAATTGCGCAATAGGAACAAGGAATTGAATGAAAATAAGAATTGCACAAATTTTAACTATAGAAATATATTTTGTTTACTAAAACATTGTACATGTAAACTTAAACTTAACGCGCCGATTCAATGCGCCTAATTCTCTAGTGCTGCGCGCGCGACAGACCGATCATAGTTGAGTGGGAGAGAGACGCAAGGCATTCGGCGGGCCTCTCTCTCGTTCGGTGACTCATCGTAACGTTACCGAGCGTTACTATTTTTCATAAGTGACTCCCAGCTAACCTAATTTAAGACGTTGTCACGTCAATAATACAATATCAACAACGTAACACAAAATTGGAGAATAACATAAATTGAACAAAAATGGAGGTTGTTTTGAAAACAATAAATGAAACAGAGGAATGAATCGGAAATATTTGGTCGGCTACTCTCCGTAACCAAGTTCGAGATAATTTAATTTGATAGAAAGCAGTGCTGGAGCTGTTGATTCAAAGGGGAATTAATTGCATACTTCGATTGCGAAGTATACAATGGACCAACAGAAATTATTAAGCGTAACAAAGCAGATTTACTAGAGGATGTCTTAAAGCAAATATTTCATGATAAAAGTTTACATAAATTTCATCTATAGATAACATAAATACGAATATATACAGTTTATTTTGTTCTACTTCTAAACGTTCAAAATTAGTTAACACTTAATCAAATGATTTAAAAATTTACGACTGTTTAACTACTTAAATCATTCAATCAATCATTCAATTCAATCATTTTAAATTTTATTCTACAATAGAATTTAAAATGATTGTTTAGTCAGAACTAAAAACACATTACCATAATGTAACATACCAGGCTCAACCTCTTATTGGCCAACTACAAAACAAGAATATCTCCACATCTTTGAGAATACCTAGAGTGCCCTAGAGCATACGCCATCATACTGTTCCAGTGCAGCTTGGTGGGATTAGTGGAGAATCCCAGTATCGGAAGATTTGATGCCACCCGAAAGTCTTAACGATTGTTTCGTAATCAAAACACCCCGGACCGACGGCTTTATGTGCCCTTCGAAGGACGGAAAACGCTCAAAAATTTGTTGCCACTAGCGGTCACTCATCCAACTACCGACCGCTGTTGCTTGACTCAGTCGATCGCTTAGCATCGACGCGAGGCGCTGGGCCATGAGCGTTTCGTATGTCGTTATTTTCGTTCAGAAAATTATACGAATTTCAACAGAACTCGATTCGAATAATTTTCTCGACTTTCGTCATTTGATCCGCGAGTATTTACCGGGAAAATGTTTCTTTTCGTTTTCCCCACTTCACTTCACTTTAGGCAAAGAGAGATGAAAGGCGACACTTTTTGGCAACACTTTTATCTGCTAAGCTTGATTGACACGTCAATGCTACAGGAGAGTATTTGATTTTTATTATTTACGTACAGAAAATAATATATTATGTTTATGTAGAACTATATAAGAGAAAACACTAACAACCACCTGAAAAAAAAAATGTCACAATATGTAACGAAAATGGAACCCGTATGCTCACGTGTGACGGCAACAGTGTCTTTACACAAGGTTATCTTTTTTATGTGAACGAGCACATGGTAAGCACCTGGTGGGTTAAGTCACCTGCATACCTGATATAGAAAACTTACCTTGCATAGTGTTCTTTAAAGAGTAAAGACCAATCAGTTGTGGTTCAACGTGATGCGTAATAGACCAGGAACGTGGCCTGTATTGTGACCCCACATTATAACGAATTTTAACATTACTTTTGTATCTTGTTGTTGTCTTATTGTATAGAGCTTTTTTCATACAAGTTTTTGCCTATATATCTTATGTATGTATACATAATATATGTATCTTACTTGCGTTGATAGTTATATCACGCAGAGATATTATGTGCACAACCGTGCAAGTGAATGGAATTTTGGCCTTAGACTGTGAACATTTCAAACTAAATCAAAGTTGCTAACTAAAACAGCTTTCTTAGCGGGTCATTTGTGAGTGTACTCAAGAACTTAGCAGATACCGTCACTTACAATGATCGGACGCAATGTGGGAGTCTCGTACCTGAAACAAAATTTGAAATAAAAATTATTAAAAAACCTGTCGTTTGTATTGAAGTATAAATTACTCTAATTTATCGATTGTTACAAATAAATGAATAAATAGTTAAACGCTATCACACTCATACCCCGCACTAGGATTCCCTGTGTCGAGGGTGGCACGGCACAAATAACACCTCAGTAACAGTCATGTCCCGAGAACACACATTTATCTGTTACAAAAGTGTCTGCCCCGACCGGAACTCGAACCCGGTACACCTCGCCACCACCAACTAAGCTACGGGGTAGTCTACACTAGATTGAAATAAAATGAAATTGTATTACTGTAAAATCTTTTTAATTTAAAATCAATGCAATAGAAGTAATAGTGTAGTCACCATATATTTTAACTTTATTTTAATTTGGAAGATCATTTGGGAATTGACTGGAAACTGAGCCTATTGTATACAATAAATAAAACATGCAAAGGTAGAGTTTTAATTGTAGTAGATATGTCAAAACAAATATTGTATCCGTTTCATATGGCTGTCTTCAACCCATTAATGGCCCACTACTGAGCACGGGTCTCCTCATACCTGCGGTGGCCTAGACATCCACCACGCCGCTCCAGTGCGGATTGATGGAGGGGATAGTGGCCAATCCAAGAATCAGTTTCATAATAAATTAATATTTGTTCCCGTTCTCAGCCACTTTCCTTCGCATTCCCGTCACGCGGGATCACAAAGCTCATGTCGTTAACACTGCGGCTGGCGCGGCGGGAATTAAAGCCGGGAATTATTTGTTCATTTCCTGCGGCAGTGAGCGGTTATTTATCAAGCCTGTCAATGATTCATGCTGCAATTTTTCCTCGTATATTCCATTTGAAATAAGTTTATAATAAGTTTTTATTCATTGAACAAATGCATTTTATATGTTTGTGTTTATTTGGTTTTACATAAGTAGCTTATTTAGGCTTTTGTTTTGTTGAAACTTCCGAACAATATTTCTTTATATTTTTTTTAGATTGATAGTTTGTATTACCGGATCAGAAATCGTAAAATAACTTCAAAAAATATAATGTTAATTCTTATATGAATTGTTGTGAGCGTTACTAGAGTTCGTCGTAAAATTACGTTATTAGTATAATAGTGTGTGCGTCAGATGTATGTACGTTACATAAATTGTATCGCACACCTAATTATTATGTAGATATACAGGGTGTTAGGGTTAAGACCAGAAACCTCGTAACCACGCTTTCGGACCATGATTCTAAGTAATACTACATAGAGAAAAAAAATGTCAGTGCCCTTTTTTTATTCCATATAAAATTAAATAACATTATTTTTTTCTGAAATATTGAAATATGACACTATTCTTGCGGCCCATCCGAGCTATACAGTGAATGAAAATTACTATTCCCATTCAGTTCTACACGTAAACCTCAAGGTAGCGCTCTAATTTGTCACGGTTCGAATGATCTTGGTACTTGATTTTAAATCAATCTTATTCTGCGATGAAAATGTTAGAATTATTTAATGTAACTTAGGTACATAAATATCTTCGTAGTGAACATTACGATAAATGTTATACCTACAACCTTAGAATGATTAAACGAAAGTTATGGTAGAATTTGATACCTAACGAAACAGACTGCCCAGCTCAAATGTACTCTGACAACAAATTAATCTGAATTCTACACTGTTAGAATGTGGCTTGGCAATAACAACACTATTAAAGAATAATTTACCTACCAATACCGAATTATCTAACTTAACATACCTACATTGAAAAGAGAAAATACATAATTAAAAAACGTCATTAATAAGGAATTTGTCAATACTTATCTAAAGCATTAGAAATAAATAAAAGTTTCACTTTAAAAATAACACCTATGTAGCTGTACTCATAAAAATACAAACTAGGTAATGTTACACTGCTTACAATATTAAAATCGTTTAGTCGCGGTACAAATTCAAAAATAAAATCTTCAAAGTCATAAACCCACACAGACACAACGCATAAACGCACACTAATAGTTTGCAACGTTAGGTACCTATCAGGCTGTCAGGCCATTCAGGCGCTTCCCAGTTTTCGAGCATTTGTTGTTATTGAAAAATTGATATTTCACTGTTGAGAATGCAATCGATTAATCGTATATTAATCGATGTGTGTTAACATGAAAATTACGTATGTATTTATTATCCAACATAGATAAACAGTCAATTAATTATTAATAATTGTAATGGTCGGCATTATGAGTAAATAAATAAATAAATAATTAGAATAAAATCGATTCCGCCTATCTACTTAGCGCGTACTGTATGTAGAAATAAAAAATTAAAAACTGGTTGATTATTCAATTAAAACGAATTGTTAAATAATATCATTAATTCTAAATAATAAAATTTAACTTACATTTCAATTGTGAAATATGATAATGTAAAAAAGATAAATAAATAATATGCCTTGTGTCACTTTTGTGCAGTTTGCTAAATAACATTAATGATAATAATAAATACATTTATTTATTATTATTTTGTAGCACATGAGTTACTCGAATAAATCGATTTTGCAAAGATATCTTTGAAATTGTACCTTCTTCTTAACTGTAATCGTTACCTAATCGATTAACGTTACACAAACACTTGAAGTTATCTTTATCTAAATAAAATAATAAATGTAAGTAGGTTTATTTGGTTTGCTAAACAGATTTATTAAAGGAAAATAATCGATTCTTCTATTAAAATAATTCAAATTGATAGAACTGCTCTATGATTACGGAGCCTCGTCGCGCCGCGCCTTGAGTTGAGCGGCTTCGCATTCTTTTGGCGGTTTGGCCACGTTTGGCGGCAAAACATTCAAAGATGCGCGGCATGTGTACCAGGGATGTTATGGATATGAAATTTCGGATCTGGATACGGATATAGGAATAATATTATACCGGTTTTAGATACGGTTACGAATATGTAATTATTCCGCATTATCCGATAGTTTCAGATAGTTAGTCTAGTAGTAGTCGGTTACGGATATTAGATATAATTTTGACTAAACAATAGAAATAATAAAACTGTGCAAGATTCGCGCGCGGCTAGTGTATGCTTCTCTGCTCAGTCGGCAGACAGAAAAACCTGTCATTACATGTCTCATTTAGATGTCGCCCCTATTCGAAATTAACCGAAAATTGGACAGATAAAATTTTTATTTCGGATATCCGATACTTTCGGTTACGGTTACGGAGGTTCATACTATCCCGTATTTGTGCAATCGGAAGTCTTTCAAATTGACCGACTCTGTGTTATTTACCTACTTATTAATATTTTCGCTAACTTAAACTAAGACATACCAGTCGCTTGGTTTCGCAGGTCGGATATGGATGTGAATTGTGATTCTGTGAATTTAGTTAGTTATTTAGTTATTTTATCAATATGTCCACGTTTAGTTCCATCGAGTTTACGGACATGGTCCGCATACTGGCGACTTTGCTTTATTAGTAAAGTGTGTTTAGTGTAATTGAAGTGCTGTGGATTGAATCACATTAAATGCACCCTGCTCGGTAAGTAATTTTATTATTATGTAACTACTTAGGTATGTGATGTTTTATAAAAGTAAATTTAGTAGATATTTCGTTTAATAAATTAATACAAAATGTCCTAAAACAAAGGATCTATTACAACATCAAATGTTTGAATAGGAATCACTTACCTATACTAACCATTCCTACCTTTAGTATGTTGTACTTGTAGGTACAATACTCAATAATATCACATCCTAGATAGGTATCTAGGATGTGATATTATTGAGTCGTATTTTTTCCTTTTGTTATGACATCGGTAGCTTTTATTAATAAGCTAATGCCGTTACATAAATAGTATTATATCTTGAAACCAAACAAAATTACATAAAATAAAAAGGTGATTAATTTACTATAACTGTAGGTACTGGTAGTAAACGATTGCCGCCATTGCTAGGTCGCTCGCGTGGATGTAGTAGTGTAGCCGGACGCTACGCACACATGGCCATTTTCGTAATGAATAACGGCGTACGCGGCGCGCGTTTATAGTAATTATAGTACTAGCGTAGTGGAGGTTCCAGTGGCATACTGTTATAAGTTCATTTGCATTTATTTTTGAATTAAAATGAAATTTGTAAATTGTGGGCAAATTAATGTATTAATAAATATAGTTTGTATGCCATACGACTTAACTTCACGGTCCGAAAGCGTGGTTACGAGGTTTCTGGTCTTAACCCTAACACCCTGTATAGTTCCATAGCAAACCTCTTTATTTTTATATAAAGTAAAATCATGGTTTCATCAGAAGCGCTCATAGCCCGGCGACTTGCGTCGATCTTAAGTGATGGACAAAGTTAAGCAACAGCGGGCGCGGTCGGTAGTTGAATGGGTGACCGCTAGTAGCAAAATTTCTTGAGCGCTTCCGTGCTTCGGAGGGCACGTAAAGCCGTTGGTCCCGGTTGTTACCATTTGGTAGCAGTCGTTATGCCATGTCGGATACCTTCGGGTGGCTTAAAAATTCTGACACCTGGGTTGGCCACTAACCCCTCCACCAATCCGCACTGGAGCAGCGTGGTGGAGTATGCTCTAGGTCTCCTCAGGTATGAGGAGAGACCCGTGCTCAGTAGTGGGCCATCAATGGGTTGAAGCCCCAAAATCATGGTTATAACACACACTACACATAATTATTATATCACACACAGCATTTTATAGATAGGGGAGGGTATAGTAGATGTTTGTTCATCGGTAGGGAGGGCAATTTGTCAAAGTTGTCGGTTGTCGGCGCGGCGCGGGCGTTGGTTTGGTCTGCTTCTAGACAAGCTCTAATTGTTCACTCATTTACGGAAAACCCGATTGGTTTAAATTGTGTTCTTAGCTTGAATGTTATTCAGTGAACGTTAAAGATAGTGATGTTTCGTGTATTTCATCGTGTCATTTTATATGTAAGCAGCATTAACCGATATTTATACAAGGTGATTTTTTAGTCAGTTAGAATATTAACAGGGGGTACTCAGTATTCGATTCTCGTTCCGAATATGTAATAAAAAAGGGTGCTTAAATTTTGACGTAATTATCCATTACAAACTGATAATGTAGACATAGCGTATTTTTAGATAACCTTGATTGCCACTTTTGAAATAATTATCGTGTAGAATTTTGACTTTATATTTTTAATCATTACCTATGACCATGTTCTTTCATGTCCTCGAGTATAGCAAGTGAATTAAAAATCACCTTGTATAACGTTAGAATACTTATGGTTATATCAAATACATATATTCAAGATGATGAGGACAGATAGCAAATGTCCGCTGTGAGACTAAAGTTGTCTAACTTTACGCTGCTTGTTCATAATCTGCAAAAATCCACTTTCATTTCGGGCAAGGTCCCACATTCATTTATATTTGAGCGTGGTCAAAGTCACCTATGTCTGCCGAGCCTGCTAGATTTTACATAGTTCACCGCATACCACATATTATTTAAACATACCTATGTTACTTATTTTATTCCTCAAAATTCATGTTGACTGTTCAACTTTGCGATATCAACATCAAAATTGTTTTAGGCAACAGTATAATATTTGATATCAAATAAACCAATTAAGTTTTTCGCGTACCTTACCAATTTTACCATTGAACGATTTTATTCAAAAAATCCCGATATCCATTTCGATACAAAAACTGAACTAGCATACAATATTTAACAATTTTTTGTCTTAAAACTTGCTGAAACATCATAATTATGTTATAATGTACAATATTGAACCCAAAAGACAAAAGAAATGTAAGACATTCGATATAAATTGTATTCTAGCAAGTTTTAGCTACAAATATAAAAAGGAATCTCTTTAAGAAGTAATCTAGAACTCGGAGGCAAGAGACATCACGACAACACGCACAAAGAAGAGCAGAATCAAAGTCAACGCAAAAAGATTCACTGAATTGTGAGACGTCTGCGAGATGTCTTTATAACATAAATGTGATACCAATATTGAAAGTTCTCCGTGTATTCGTGCTGCGATTGATAGATCAGGTCTTTAATGTCGACTACGGGATAATAAATGAGTGTGTGCAATTCACACACGGTAGAAGTGAAACTTAGAAACTAGATTATCAGTACAATAACCTTACATATTGTATTGTAACAACGCCATCTAGACACTCTCATCTGAAATATTACAATACATTGTAAATAGTGATTTAGTGCACTAAAATACTACTAGTATGTGGTGGATTCAATTCAAGAGTGAATAGGCTTGTACTAAGTTAGTGCATGTTACCACCCCAGACTTTGTCCATCTTTATACACTAGACCAGTCTTTCTCAAAGTGAGCGATAACGCCTACTTGTAGGCGCTGAAGGCCTATAGAGGGGTCGACAAGGAGCCCAAAGTATGAGGTGTTGAAGTAGGTCGTTTTAATTGCTCTCGCTGGTAAAAAAAGTCTGGCTAAGAATGTAAATTTAAACTCCAGCCCAGACTAATATAGCACATTATAATTCAATTAATTAAAATAATGAATGTGATTGTGGTTTTTAAGTTTTGGTAAAGTAAAAAAACTTGGAGGATGCTGAAAAAAATGACTTTCAAAGTGGGTGGTAGATGAAGTAAGTTTGAGAACCTCTGTTCTAAAAGTAACATAAAATATAATAAATGGTATAGTTACTAGTATATCAACGGTTGGTACTCGTACACCACACGGCACGGCGTGTGTTAGTGAACGAACCGTCGTATCAGAAGCCTTCAGAGCGAAGCTTTTGATGTCTTTGATGATAGATAATATTCTCGTGAGGTGGATCGCTCAGTCGTATCTGAATACCGTACTCTGTTGTGCTTTGCTATTGCGAACTGTTTTCATATTTTTTCCTGTCGAAACATTAATGCTCACTTGTTTATAGAAAAATATTAAAATAATAATATTTGGTACTCGTAAACGTAGCGTAGCGTGAGCGTAATTATATTAAAGTAAAAGTAGGTACCTGTTTACTAGTAAATATTTTTTATCATGGACTTTTGACAACCTGTAGCGCAATGGTTACTATGCGGGAATGCCCCGCGATGAGTCCTGTATTCGATAATTATTACTTGCTTCGCTTGCTTGAGTAGGAAAACATCGTGAGGAAACCGGCACACCTGAGAGTCCTTCAATGCAATCCTCACACAGTGTGGAAGGAGACTCCGAGCCCAGAAGGACAGTTGTGGCTTGCAAAGAAGAAATAACAAGTTTATAATACGCTTTCATCAAATATTCAATAAAGATTAAGACCGAATATTATCTATTATAATAGTGGGAGAACAATCGTTAGTCTAACTCTAATTTGTACTATCCGTTTAGAATGCACGTTACCTCAGCAGTAATTGCCGAATCCGGTAGCCGCATCACGTCCCGCGGCGATGGGCCACAAATTACCGTCCTTCTAATCAACGGCGATACGTGTGCTATTTGAGACATACGTGTAATGTACTAGTAACCAAGTAGACTTCATTACAAACTTATAATAATTAAGCTTACTGTCAGGTAATTATTTCTACGGTAACTTTATCAGAGAAATAAATACTATTTATGAACACTAACTATTACTGATAACTTATTATTATTTTGTCATCTTATTTATTTATTGAATTAATAAGTTTGGTTTACAATTTACATAACAATTTAAGTAATAAAATGCATAACATAATAATAAATTAACAAAATATCAACAAAACAATCAAAGTGCTTATTTGAAGAATACAATAGAACGGATATAATCGGAAGTCAAGTAACACTTTTATAATCCTAAACAATAATTCTACTTATTGATGTAATTAATATTTATAAATTATTATAATATATGTAATTATTGTAATTTATGATCATTAACATAAGGATTTCTGAGTATATTGGGGCACCGGAAGTAGAAGTTGTAACACTAGAGTATTGTAGTAGGTTGTGTAAGCAGCTTTAAGAGGAAATGCTACGGGTCATTTTTCCATACAAACGTTCTCGACTAATCCCTCGCTGGTTTTTGACTCTAGATCAATAATTTTTTCACACAAGAATAATATCATCATTAACTATGTCGGTACGTTTTGATTTTTTTGATATTTTTGTTTTCAAAAGTTTTAGGCTACTTCAAACAGCGCTTAAAACGGCCAAATAAATATGCCGCAAACAAACGCCTAGTACACAAATTGTATAATAATTAGCACAAAAAGCTAAACGGTCCGACACAGAATATCTCATCAATTTCCAAAATTTCGTTAGGATTGCTTTAGTTTTGGCGGGGGGATTAGTCGAGAACGGAACCTCGATTTTGATGATTTTTGCCTCGGGTTTTTACACGGAGCTGCAGTTGTCCCTATCGCACTGACATACACGCCGCTCGCTAGCGCGACAGAGATATTGAGTGAAAAAATCCCAAATTTGAAAAAGGGTTCGCGTGGTATTTCCTCTTAATAACTGTTTGGTGTATTCCAATCCAATGTCTTCACAAATAAAAAGTATAATTAAGTCAGTAAGTATAAAGAATCCTATCTAAACATCTTTTCGAAGAAACTAATGCATAGGTTTCCTGAGTAGCGGCAATTAAAAGTCCAAGACAAGATTTCCTAAACACAAAAAGCACGAGCAGACTACATTGAAAATAGAATTTACAGAGTAAACATTTCCAGAGACAGATGTCGCACACAGACTGCATGACCTTGGTTGCGCAATCCACTCACGTACCGTTCGCGTACGTTGTACGCGTACCCACCAACTTGCTGTGAATTCAGCGGACAACATTTGAACTTAATGTTCAGCTCTGAAATGAACATAATGTTCAAAATATATGTACTAATTACAAAACCTATCTAAACTAATGACAGAATCTATGTATACTAATTGCAGATGACTAGTTTGGACGCGCTAATCTCTAAATCTAATCTAAATTATTTTTATGATAGATATGATAGATAGTTATTTCTGAATAATATAACCTACTTTCCTTAGAACATATAAATTATGGTTAGGGATTTCGTTCTAAAAAGTAGAAAAAACGCTAATCGAAAACGTAGTACTAACGCGAAAGATGCGACACGGTCCTTTAAAATCCGATTTATTTTAAATTAAACGGTGGGTGAAACCGCAGGGCTAAGCCGGCATACCTATGTAACACGTATTTTGTAAAATGAAAGTGTGGAGCATGTCTCCTAGAATTAATTTGAGATAATTTAATAACGAAGTAGGTCCCCGTAGCTGATTTACTCGAGACGCAGAGCATCGATTTCTTATTAAACTTGTCACATATTTTCAATCTTATAATTAAATTGACGCTTTTATACATTTACATAAGAATTAAGTAGGTTTGGGTGGAGGAAAGCGAAAGATAAAATATTATCGATATACAAGTATAGGTTTCGTTAGGTTCTTCTTTTTTAATTCCATCGGTGTTTTCGAGGAACAATCACCAGAGAGTTCTCATATTACCTGACAAGAAGAGACTCTCTCAGTATACAATTACTTTTATTTTCTTTTAATTTCGTGTGCTTAATAACATGATCTATAGCTTCATAAAAAGCTGCTTTAATAATGATACCGTGGCAGGTTTATAACGAAATGTATTTAAAAATAAAATTAAACAAATAAATATGAAATGCGCTGCGCATCAATCTTATGCAATCCATGCAAATTGGATTGTGGCGTTCATTAATACTCGTCTCATCAGTAGCTTACCATTTCAGATTTAAAATTGGATATCGTTATTTATTCACTAGTAACTGTCCTCGTTTGACTGATCTTTTTAATGGTGAACTGAATTAAATAAAACAAACCATCTATTATACTCATAAACTCCATGTATTGCACTCACGTCTGCTCAACCACACTTTACAGCTAATTAAACTGTTTAATTTGACCATTTCCACTTTACGGCGACTCCTTAAGTGTGGCTCCTTTTCATTAAGTTTATACAGAAAGGCAGTAACTACGAATGGTTTCTTTTAAAGGTATTGTTCCCATTACTTTCTTTTATTTTTAAAGAATTCCTAATTAAGCCTTATCTTAATCAGTAGTGTCTGTTATTAAGTCGGGGTACTTTTTCGATTCAAAATGCGACGATGCGGTAATTATCCAAATAACACATTAAACATTATTATAATTCCAATTAACAATATTAATTACTAAAAGCATTTATTTGTCAACAGCTTAAACCTTATCTTGTTAGGTAAAAAAATATACCTGATTTTATCACAATTTGTAACTTATGGTTCAGGAAAAAAGTAAGTTACCTGCTCATACGAGTATAATTCGACGGCAAGTTGAGAAACATTGTGTAACAAAAAAATAATTTTGTTCATTGCTTCCCATGTCACAGTAAGTCACAAGTTTCCCGAAGCATTTCCCGCTACTGTTCCGCCGCCATTCGAGTCACGCAGTGGCTGTCGATCCCAAACTAATTGTTGCCGAATACCGGATATATTTCGTTTATTGACTTAGTTATCGGCCGATGTTTACGTTGCTCTAGTTATTAGCTTTAGTTTTTGTTACCGGTGCTTATTTTGACAGTGTTATTGATGCTTTTGTTAATGTTGATAGCTTCTCTTTTTTGTTTCTTTTTATTTGGTTAGGGTGTTCATAATATTGTTGCGTCGAGTGTTATGGCTTGTTTACCCGTAAATTAATAGTTATTTTACCTTGTACCTAATATTATGACGGTGTAGCTTCATAAATAATTCTGACCTAAATCTGAAGATCAGTTCTGCAGTTCGTTAGAAGCGATTCAAACGAAATACAAAACGAAATGGAGATAAAACAATGACTGAAAATTAGATGCAAGTGGAAATGAACTCTATTTCCCCTATCGAACATTCTAAATGCAATAACGTTGCCGTAAAGGTTTGGGATCAAATTATCGCGCTATCGAAACGCAATTGTTATCGAATCGTGAAATGGGTCACTTTTGTAAAATAAATTATTAGATTTAATGATACTATATCATTATCATCTATATATTGTAGATCTATCAAGCAAATATTTTTTAGATATGTTTTGCTTTACCTAAAGTAACCCTATTCTTGACTACATAATTAAATATCTTTATAATTCTTCTGTGCCTCTGCACTCCTTTAAGACGGATGGACCGATGATGAATCTTTGGTGTAACTAATCGGTACGTTGTTGGCCAAGTAAGAAAGAATAGGACAGAAAGAAAATACTGGTTCTTAATCCAAAAATGCTTATAATAACAATACCATTTACATTATCCCGGAAAGGTATACCTAATATATTATGTACTAGCGACCCGCCCTCGCTTCGCTTCGGGAAACTTATTATCAAGTGCTTAAATATAAAGTTTCATGGTTCTTTAAGAGATGGCGCTAGGCGTTCTTATTCTTTAAGTTAGGAAGTTTCACCCCTAGATGGCGCTGTGCTTAAAACCCGAAGAAATCCCATACAAACTTTCAACCTCTATTTCAACCTCTTCATCCCTACCTTTTATTGCGACAAAAAGTCGCAATAAAAGGTAGCCTATGTCCTTTCTCAGGGTCTAAAGATTGTCTGTGTCAAATTTCATCAAAATCGGTTGAGAGGTTTAAGCGGGAAAGCGACAAAGACAGACAGACAGACAGAGTTACTTTCGCATTTATAATATTAGTAGGGATGTTAGTAACCTATACGCGAAGAGCTAACACCAAGCAGGCCTCTCGTCTGTTATGACGCCGTGGTCTGCCGGCGTGGAATTTAAGTATGAATTTTAGGCTGTCTTTTATTGCCAAACACGCAAACAACACACCACATACACTCACGACCCGAGAACAAATATAATCTGTCACATAAACGTCTGTCCCACCTGGTAATCTAATCCGGGAGCTAGTTCGTAAGTAGACTACCGACTTGTATGTATGCTCATCATAGTGTAAAGCTAGTTTCTGTCTTCTTGCCATAGTGACATTGGCAAGCGCTGGCCATAGTCCACCACGCTGGCCAAGTGCGGATTGGTAAACAGCACACAGTTTTGAAAACGTTATGAAAGACTCTCGTGTGTGCAGTTTTCTTTTACCGAAGCAACCGACAGTAAATTTTAACTAAAACGCACACAATGACATTATTTATGTAAAACTTTTAAACTATGATAATAAATGTCATTGTCCGCACATCAAATTTATAAAATTGGAGGTGCGTGCGGGATTCAAACAATTTGGCTATCACTGTGTCATAAATGCAATAGTTTTTTTTTATTGATTTAAGGCAGCAAACGAGCACGCAGCACCACCTTCCGCTCCTGCCCATGACAACTGTGACCGACTTAGAACAAGACTCATTATGGGGACTGGGATAGTTAGTTCGGTTAGGTGACGGTGTTAGAACATTAGTTGGTTAGTTTGTAAGTATGAGGACTGGGACAGGGACTGTTAGTGAATGTTAGTCCTGTTAGTTATTGTTAGTAATAGTCCAGTTAGTAAATGTTAGTAAGAGTCTCGTTATAATTCGGTCACAGATGTGTTGCTACCCTTGAGGACTGAGATGGTCGCCTCTAAAAAGTGTAGCAGGATCCACACCTTTCTATCCGGAACACAATTGCTGTAAAAGTTTGTATAACTGCCATCGAATCCCGGTAAAACTACCAATATCTGCATCCGACACATTCAAAAGCGATTCGTTCGTACATAACACAAAGCGCCATTGCGCACGGTGGTGATTTGTTACGCTGCTGTTGTATATTTTGACTGTGAAACCAGCAACCGCTTTCTATCGTTTACGTTTCGGTACACCTATCTATCTTTAAGTTACTTTACATATCTCTTCTATTTATTAACCGATTGAAATAAAACAAACTTATAAGTTACCTTATTTTAATACACCATTAAAAACTGCATTCAGGTCGCCTAGAAAATCAGCAGGAAGAAAGGCACAGACAAACATACAAATCGACAAAGAACAAAACATCCAAAAACATTATTATTGGATCTGTTATGTAAATACCAATAATATTAGTCTTAATCAAATATCTTCGACTGACTACAGAATCGCTTAGTTACAGTTTCAATATACCTAAGTGTGCACCTACGAGTATATACTATGCTATATAGGTATACACTTTGCATTCAATCAAAAATAAGTAGTCGAATGACCGGAATGTCACAACAAAACGCAGAAATCCATTGAAATGACTTCCTGAGGAAGCATATCGAATGTGATCGTACTGACTCATGCCGCTCGCGACGGCTATTTCTGCCGACGCGAGCGGCATGACTGAGTACGATCACCAATTGTCAGCGCTCACAGGCAATATTTCAACGAGTTTATGCGTAGCGCACCAAGTAACTCACGAAACCAATCATTGCCTATACGAAGTGGATTAACTTTGAGCTCCATAAAGGCATATTTAGATGACCACGACGCGCAGTTGATTGACTGAGGCGAATAACTCCTGAATTCTAAATTAGTTTTCTTACAGATCATGTATACCTGAGCTTTCAAATCAACATGTGTACTTTTAAATCGAGATGAAAGCATTTCTAAACATGAAAGAAAACATCGAGGGATTCACTTGTACAGTGTGAGGACTGTGAGGCGATCCATCATGCGGCCCTAACCTTAGACCTCTATCACAAACTTAGAACAATAGGGTCTGTGTGAATAGAGACAGGGGCGAACTTGACTGGGTTTAATTAAACCTTTACAAGCAAATTAAGTGGCAAATGTCCGCGAGGTTTGGAGCCGCACAATCATTGTGCGGTACTTGTTGTCTTTATTTATGTCTAATATTATAATTCGCCTCTGTAATTTGAAGGTTGCTTTGAAGAGTTTTGCGTGATTAACAAGTAAGTTGAGCTTTGTTCTGTAACACACTGTTGATGATGAACCGAGGGCTATAGGCCGCAAATCTCAAAGCGAATTCATGAATGAATACAATTTATGAGCTTAAATCTAAAAAATAGTATTGCATAGATACTATAAGATAAGACAAGGATAATTTTCTGTCGGATTTGTAAGCATACTTTTTTTATAGTTTCACTTTTCACTATGAATATGCATGCGGTACAATACCTATACATATTTGCCAAAACTTTAGATTCACTGTTAACCATCACGCGGTGCTGTAATATTCGATAACATTTCGTTCTTACTTACATGTTCAGGGAATCCTAGTGCGGGGGTGTGTGTGTTAATGTTTATTTATTAATATTATTTATTTCAATGGTCTATCTATTTCCATTCAAGAGATCGAGCCCTGTGACAGACAGACAGTTAGATAGCAGAGACATATGAATAGGGTTCCGTTTATCATCCTTTGAGTACGGAACCATAAAAACGTAGTTCACTAAATGAAGGGGCGACCGTTCCAGCTGCCGTAATAACTTGTGCGGCGTGATTTATGAAGTAATTAACTTCGAAGTTGTTCATAATTTAAATTTATCTCAAACCAGTTCATCCAACAACGCAACCGAAGTTTAATTTGTTGCACTTTCATATTAGTTGGGGCTGTTCCAGTTGAACATCATTTGAATTATATTTCGTTTTGTATCATAAAACTTCATTTTACACTTACACACACATACGCACGCGCAGATATATTGCCCTAATTACCCAAGATGTGTTTAGAGTTAAGGCGTATAAATTATAGTGCTAGAATCAGGGGCTTGGCTGTTCACGAAATCTGATAAGTTTTTGTCAGTAAAAGCGTCACGAGCTTGTCCATCTTGGCAATCTATTTTACTCGAAATGTTTTTGGTTGGATTAGTAATTTGTCAGGATTACTTTATTTTTTTCGGACGTAAATATAAAATTAAAAATTAATAAGAAAGGTGTCGGCTCCTTCAACGAGCAACCCACAGTTAGTTATTTAAACCTATAATAAAACTGAAACTGGTATATGTCTGTTCCTAGAAGATATTTAAGAAAAAATCTATGATGGGTTTTGTAGGGCCAATACAAGACGAAATTATTAATTTCAGAATTATTGTTTCGCGCATCACGCAAAAACTACTGAATGAAATTTGATGCGGTTTTCAAAGTTGTATTGCGGGAGGTGTAACTTAAAACAGCGCAACTGAATCTGAGATATTACCAATAGTAATACTTAATATTTGTAAACGCAAAAAATAAGTTTCACTCCACTAGTTCACCAGTTGAATAATAAATAAATTACTCCACAAACTGGACCTGGGATATACTGGGATTCCCTGTATCTTGAACGCCATTGAAAACGCACAAAAGCAACAACACACATCATCGCGCTATTGCCGTTTAATATTTTAATTTCAACATGTAATCCGTACCGACTTGACCTCCACCGTTTCCTAAACACTGTCGTAAATCCTACGCTCAAGTACGCCATAAACTTACGAATCGTCTTCCAATAACAAATCCAATTTTCTTGCTCCAGTTCAGTTCGCGTGCCGGCGCGAGGTTATCCACGTACCTAACTCACTCAAATGGCTGGAAATTCTACGTTGTAACTTTTTCTTGCCAATGAGGAATGGAAACCGAAATCCAGGCTAGAGTAGTACGTAGACAATTAAGGTCAGACGTTGTAAGGAGTTTCATGAACTGAAATGGAATGAAACTTTATACGAAATTGGTTCTTAAAAACACTTTTCGAAATTCAAACTATGCCACCGCCCCAACGTATCACTACGGCGAATGGTCTTGGACGAGGAACTGTGAAAGGTTTTTTGCTGATCACACTTACAGATATATACATATATATGTATATGTCAGTTTCCGACTTATTACGATCATGCATACTACTACATCGTCAACAAAAGCTTTGCAACACATTAACCTATATAAATACAATAAAATACGTATAACAGCGTCATATCCGTATCCGGAATGCGTCAATAACAATACCATTCGACACAATAAGCCGCGCGCTGGCCGCACGAATGAAGGCCTCATTTTAATCACTGCGCCCTATTTTTCGCTTATCGCACAATAGTAATATTACAATATGACTTTGTCAATATCACAATCGATGGATTGAAGCCAGCGGAGTTGTTAAAAAGTGTTGGAAAAAACAATTTCGAATACATCTTTTGGTGCAATGGTTACCAGGCCGGACTGCCGTTCGAAGGGTCCTAAGTTTAATTCCCAGCGAAGCGGTAATTTGAATGATGAGTTGAAATTTCTGTTTTTTGTTTAAGTGTGTTGTCCGTGACATCCACCACACAGCGGATCCTAGTATAGGGCCATGAGTATGTAGCTTTATAAAAAACGCTTACACAATCAAACCCCCGCACTAGAATTACCTGTGTGGCATGAACAACACAAATGAAAATCACATCACTACACCCACGACCAGAACAAAAGAAATTCCTGTTACATAATTGTCTGCCCCCACCGGGTATCGAAACCAGTACCCATTGCTTCGCAGGCCACTACCAACCGGGCTACGGTATTGTCAAATACGTTATTTATTTATTTATTAAGTATTTGCTAGCTATAATACCTTATTGAAGATGGATGAACAGTATTCAATATAACGAAACTCTACCAAGGGCATATCCAATGAACCAATAACCTAAATTCATAAGTAAGTAAGCGACCACAGAAAGCAATATAATATCGCGGTTTGTGCTTTTAAAGGTGGCATTCATATTAGATATTCATTACCTTTCCTGATGTCATTTTTGATCATTATATAGGTAGAAAGAATTACTAACTGGACTATGAAAAACTAACAGTACTAACTTTCACTAACATCCCTGTCCCAGTCCTCATAATTATTAACAAAGTAACCAACTAATATTATAACACCGTCGTTAACCGGACTAACTATCCCAGTCTCCATTTGAGTCTCATTCTACATCCATTGCAATTGTCACGGCGGCAGCGGAAGGGTGGCTGCATGCCCGTTTGCTATCTTAAATCCATAATAAAAAAGGAAAGCCCATATGGAACCCTTAAATCGATATTGATGGCTCCTAAGTATACTGAGTCAACTGTACTTTTAAAAACTTTACAGGAGGGCGATTATAAGAGACAGAGGTTGCATTGCAAATGGTAATATAATCAAGAAAAAATAACACTGGTAAATACAGTTGTCACGGGCGGCAGTGGGAAAGTGGTACTGCATGCTCTTTTATTATCTTAAATCTATGAAAATTTTCTGTCCAATGTAAATCTAAATTACAGCAGAGTTTTCAGAGAACAATATCCAGGTAAGTATTTGTCTGCGCTAGTTTGTTTTTGTTAGTGTTTGTTTGTGTACTTTTGATTCTACTCACATTTTGGAACTTGTTTTTCCATAGAGTATTATATAATTTTGTTATACATTATGCAATATATACTTATATTTAAAATAATAATTCTGCTTTTAGCACCTATTAATTGTACAAACTTTCCATTTAACATACGAATAGTACAATACTAAGACTTAATAAAAGTCCAGGAAATGGAATAAAGAGTTTGCTCCATGTATCAAAATAACTTAATAACTCCAGACCGGCGGACATTTGACCCGGCGAACTGGGTCAAAGTCTAAAACACTGGCAAAGCCTCAACTGGGGCGACGTTGGTCAACACTGGGCTAAAAATACCGTGTGGAGGCACTTTAGTCGCCGTCCATCAAATAGCGAATAAATATTCCGTTTTCTATAAATAACTGCATGACTAATTCATCGCAGAAGCTTATTTACTGAAGTGAGAATGGGTTACTTAATCTTATTTAATATTCCCACGGTTAGGTGTACACTAACTTTCAAGGATTTCAATAGTAATAATAATAAAGAACTTCATCATCGCAGCCAATATCTGTCCCACGGCAAGGTTCGGGTCAAAGAACATTCTTAAAAACCTGCAACAGTAAGTGAACAAAAACATAACAATTTAATTTAACTTACACAAGAACAGTTTAGTTTGAACGCGTAAGGAACAAACGACTTGTTTCTAAATAATTATCGTGTGACATTCAAGAATGAACTATAAATACCGTGTAGCAGCGCTACGTGTATTATACTGTGCTACGAAAGTTCTACGTATGTGCTACGTACTTCTACGAGAGAGCTACGGAATCGGAATATTAGTCATGTTTGTTCTTCAGCTCACAATGGAAATCAAAGAAAGTTACAATGTTTAAGTTATTATGTTTATGCAAATAATACTTTAAGTCATTGAAGATAAATTATGGAGTATCGCTGCTTTGCTGCAGTATTTTTTTAATATAACTCAGGATAATTTCTGCACATTAGTAAACAAATAGGAATAGGCTTTGCTTAAGTGCCAGAACACCAAAATGTAAATGAATTTAACAAAAAAAATGTAAAAAAATGTAAAATTATGTAAAAAAATTACGGTAAATTAATTGTGTAATAATTGGATGATTAATTTTTTAGATTCAATAAATAATAATTATTGGTTGTAAATTAATTAAATAAGGAAAACTTGGTTTTTATGTAAGTAAGTAGATTTTATGTAAGTAAGTTAGTTTTATGTAAGTTTCTATGTAAGTAAATATACGAGAAATAACTGAAAAGCTACCAGACGAGCTACCTCACGGTACATACTCACCATCGTTGTTCATGGACATCTGTAACACTAAAAGTACCACCGCTGTGTCGTCGGCCAAGCAGGGAAAGGAATTAATAAACAAAGCTTGCATGTACATTGCACGTTTGCATCATGCCAGTACTTAAAGCTCATCTTTTCATCCTAAGCGATTTAGCCTAAGTTCACCCTAAGACATACTAAATCTTCATAATATACATGCAAGCTGGGAAGAACGTAAATTAAAGGAGCAGTGCATTTATATAGATAAGGATGAAAGCTCGGCGTTCAACTTCACCGAGACAGATATTTATTACCTAAATAGTACAATGTTTTACAATTTTTAAAACATTATTCAAAAACTTCGCAACAAAGAAATTAAGAAGTATCAAAGTTTCTGAACATAGAATCCTGTTGGTGTTTTTGACGTTCAACAAAATAAGAAAAAATAAAGTTTGTTCAACAACTTTTGAACAAGACAACCAGCTTGTAAAAAATAAATTCATTTTAGCAATGTACGATTTGTGAACGTTTTACAGACTAACAATTAACAGTTATATTTTGATTTACCACTTTCATATCATATGACATATTTGTTATGACTGCCATAAAATATTTATAGCTTTACTATAAGCCTTTCAGAAATTATTCTGCTGCATTGCTGTCAATGAGAACATAATTGTAAATAAGGATCAATTTGGATTACAAATAAAAACCTGGTAATTTCTAATCACATCATACTTACACATTATAAAATTGTAACTGATCTAAATATGTGAACTGATGAAGAGAATAATATTTGAGAATAACTATTATTAGGTATTTATTAACACAATCCAATAACAATGATTTTTTGAATTTTCGACTGTTTGTTGGTGCAATACCTACTATAAAATTGTAACTGATCTAAATATATGAACTGATGAAGAGAATAATATTTGAGAAGAACTATTAGGTATTTACTAACACAATGAAATAACAATGATTTTTTGAATTTTCGAATGTTTGTTAAGGCTTACGGCAGTTAATAGTACTTTATGTAAAAGTTAATTATGAAAATTTGTTCTGTCGTATTGACCAACAAAATAACTTTGAATATAAATTGAATTAATCTCATCCAAAGTAAAAGAAATGATTTTATTCAATTTCAAACAAGTTTTAGTACTAATAACTATACCACCACGTACATGTATACTAATAACTATACACATACGTACATATATATAGTAACGAATACTGCTGTCTTCTCGTCTTGCATTTTAATTTAAACGCTATAAAACGCACAATAGAAGACCTTAGGTTTTGTTTGCACCGGCCCATTCTCTCTCATTGTGGGAATTCTAAGATATGCCGAGTGAAGAACTGAGGCAAATACCGGAGAGCTGAATAAAGGGTAAAAGTATAAAGAAAAATTCAATTTTCTGTAATTCTGTTGTAAAATATTGACTCAAATATCAGCATACATTGTGTGATACATAATATGATAATGTACATATGATAATGTAATCAAAAAAAATCAAAAAAAAAATTGTAATATTTGCATGTTTATGTTTTATCTTACAAAAGAATGAATAAAACTTTAGACGCTGGCGTAGATACTGTTCAAAAATGCATTTGTTTGTACAAAAACTTCACTTCGCACGTTTTTCTTCTTTCTTCTTCAATTGCTTGGAAAGCACCGGTGATGACTATAGAGTTCGTATCCCATAGTCTATCAGATGACTAGTCATTTGTCTAGAAGATGATAAAAAGGTGTCAAATGAACTTAGAATTTCACAAGCACTTAGGCAGCATTACAGATTATTATAGACTCGTAAGTATTTCTTTATAAGCATTGACTTTAGTAATAACAAGTCAATGTTTATAAGAATAACTAGCTGACCCCGCGAACGTTATTCCGCCATATAGATTGTGAATGATTAAAGCGCGATTTAAATTTGGGATTATGTGTATTTTTTTATGCCGCACCATAAAAAAAAACCAAAAAAAAATTTGACCAAAAAATGAAAAAAAAGCCTAGGGTGGACAACCCTTAACATTTAGGGGTGTGAAAAATAGATGTTGGCCGATTCTCAGACCTACTCGATATGCACACAAAATTTCATGAGGATTTCGGAGGACTAACTAACATTGTGACACGAGAATTTTATATATAAGATATTGTTACACTCAAAATAATCGTTTAAATCATGACCTAAATTCGTTATTTGCTGGTTGTCGGATTTATATAAAATTAACTATAAAATTATAACAATTACTGAAATCATCAAGTGTAGTAACATGATCCTGTTACGCATCAAGGGTATGGTCAATCATCGCTGTTAGAGCGCAAATAGAACTCAAACATCCATGTTACGTCATCGGCCGTGAGCCGTCAGCCAGCATTAGATTAATCCGCATACACGCTGCTTTACACATCAAACGACTTTCATCTCTCCGAACGATTGACCAGCGTATCGTTTTCGACTGCAAAATTGAATTCCGAATATTAAAATGGTAGTATATAAGCATGAGGTATTTTTTGCCACAAACGGGATTATTTCGCCACAAACTGGATTATTTTGCCACAAACGGGAATTTTTTGCCACAAACTGTATAAGCTGAAGTAGAAGTAACTGCCATTTTGTTTTCATCTAAAAGGAGCACTTTAGAATACGTGCCCACTAACGCTACTTCATTCTAAGCTCTCTCGCCTCTAAAAACTATTTTTTGACAAATAGCATTCTAGCGTCGCTTTATATCAGATAATAAAATTATAGTAGCTTACTTTCTTAAAATCCAGTCGACTGAAATTATTGCTGTTCGATACCTTATTACTACATATTTTACGGTTACCCTCGAAGGATTCTAGATACAAAAAATTGTCGAAATAAATGATTAATTATTTATTATTAATCTGAGCTTAGGCAGTCGTGTATTGCTACGGGCGAATTCTAGCAAAGTAAAAATTGCATTTGAAGTCAAAGACCTTTATCAATCTAGACCTAGATCTGTCTAGATCTACGGATTACAGCCGAGCTACGCGGGGTTAAGTGGTCTCTTTCCTTAGGTTTAGGCTTCCGAAATGCTTAACGACTGCTATCTAATAATAACAATCGCTTCACGTGACTCTAGACGGCTTTGCGTGCCATCCGAAGCACAGAAGTGCTCCAGAACTTTTTGCTACTAGCGATCACCCCTCCAACTACCGACCGCGCTCGTTGTCGCTTAACTCGATCGATCCCTTGAACCAAGATCGACGCAAGACGTCCCGCTATAAGCGCTCGTTGTTACCGTTGTGTCGTAGAGTCGTACAATACTATATAATTTTATTAATTTAATAGAACTTGAGCACTTAAATAAATACAAAGCACTAACGATTCGTAGTTGAGATAGAGCATGCTGGTACACAACTTGTTATACTAATTGCCATCTGACGCGGTACAGTCACGCGAGAAACTGTGTACGATGTACACTCATTGTTCATGGGACAATACACTACAATAATTTTAATTGATACAGAGGTTTTTATGTACTCTTCTGTAGAAATTTTGTTTTTCTGTTTGACGTACATTTGCGATATTGACCTGTTGTTTGTGTCCACGTCTGTAACAAAGGGTGAGATAAAATTGGTGTAGTATAAATTTACCCGAATTCGGTGAAGCGAACTACTTGGATTAAGATTTCAACCATGTCGTGGGTTTTAAGTTTTTTAAACGCATTGCTAATTAATTTTGTTATTATACATCGATCAATTATAACCGTTATTGTAATAATCAAACTGACTTTTAATGGGCCATCTTGTCCTCAAGTGTAGTAAACAACATCTTACAAGAGTAACTGTCACTAACAGTCCCTGCCCTAGTCTTCATACCAACTAACGAACTAACCAACTAGCATTCTAATACTGTCTGCTAACTGAACTAATCAACGTAGTCCCGGTGCGAGTCTTGTTCTAGGTCGGTCACAGTTGCCATGGGCGGCAGCGGGAGGGTGGCGCTGCATGCTCGTTTGCTGTCTTAATTTGATTAAAAAAAATATAATCGAACTTACCTAATAAAAAGGCCAGTTTCTGACGCAATCTGTATTTCCCTCTATCGCATAAACTTAGTAGAAGTCTGTTTATTTTTGTCTTGCATAATAGATATCCCTCCTACATCTATGCATTACCCGCATAGATTAAAACAATGAGGGCGTGTGAAAGAGATCGCAATGATGCAGAAGGTAATCCAGATTTATTGATAAGCAGCTGGGGCTTCAATCATCCCTCGTTAAGGTCAGTGAACCCTTTGATCGCCGCCCCGTGTTTTAATTACACAAGCAGCGCCCGCCGGAGTCAATTGTAAACATTTATTTTCTGAACGCGTCGGCGGTAACCCAAACTTTGTTTTGAACGATTTGATGTACTTTTTAATCCACAAATAGGATTATGTTTTACGATACATTGTAAACTTGATCGGAATCTTATGATGATTTCATTAATTTTATTATCGACAAGCCTATACCCGCTGCTTCGCCCGCCAAAAATCCCTAAATATATAACAGTTGATAAAATCTGAGAACTTTCGTAATAAGTTTGCGCCCCCCTTTTACCTCCTTAAGGGATGATTTTCGAAAAAAAAATTAAACATGTTTCATAACTTTCAATGAAATACCTTCATACTGAATTTCATTCAAATACCCTCAAAAACGGCAAAGTTTCATACTAACTTTGCACCCCCGTTTTACCCCCTTAGGGGGTGAATTTTCAATAATCCTTTCTTAGTGCTCCCCTACGTTATAAAAGGAAATCCCGTGCAAAATTTCAAGTTTCTAACCCTTATAGTTTAGGCCCTGCGTTGATATGTCAGTCAGTCAGTCAGTCAGTCAGTCAGCTTCTCCTTTTATATACCTATATAGATGTTTTATGCTTGGACATAAGGTTGTTTGACATAGGGAGAATTGTTTTAGGATGAAGTCTGCTGTCTTTTGTTTTTTTATGTAAATAGCCGGTAACAAGCGTAATGCTGGCCAAGGAAGAAAGAACCCATGAAACACCAACTGCTAACTGAACTAACCACCCTAGTTACGATTTGAGCCTTGTTCTGTGGCGGTAACAGTTGTGAGCGGCAGGGAAAGGGTGGTTCTGCATGCTTATTTGTTTAGTTCATAAAAGACAAAATAATTATGTTCTTCGTGTCATTTGAAACATGCATCATATTTTATCATAATACGCATCAAGGTACAGCACGAATAAATTGTAAAACGAAAGCTGACCTCAATAAGGCCGGAGTTATTGGCTGCTCGGCCACAAATATTCGCAAGCTGTTCCCCAAATAGTTTATCAAGTGGTACTAGCGAGCCAAATTGTTCAAGTTATATTAATTTACATCAAAATGCATCCAAAGCAGTCAAGTATAGCAAAGTTATGTAGCATTTTTGGCAACGTTCCTCTATTGTGTAAAATATATGTAACTAGCTCTCGCTACGAGAAACATAAATGTTACGTTTACAAACCGTACCGCAATTAAGCCTTATTATTCCTTCTTAAGCATCACCAATGCGCTGGCAGCCAAAAAGGCAGCGAAAAACTCGCTATATTTCTAGTTCTTCAACTTTTATGCTATTGTAGATGTAACCTGAAATGTAACGGGTATTACAATTATACGGGTACTTATTACAATTATTCGACGGGGCACGGACCACCGAGTGAAACTTACTCTAATTATTTGGTTAACAATAAGATTGAATTTACACAAACTGCATTTTAAGACCACTTGCATGGGGAGCCCTTTGAGATCTAACTTTTTATTATTTGTTCTTATAAACTATTTCCGTTCAAGAGGTCGTACCCGTGGCCTGTATCAGATAAGCAGCCAGAGGAGGTATTACTAGGTCCAACTGCCACCCTTTTGGTAGTGAAACCTTATCATTGTGCGTTGTTAAAATCCAAATTTTAAATTATTTTATCTGCAGAAGCAGTTAACAAAGAAAAGAAACTAAAGGAGTTCACTCAGTAACAGTATCAAATGCCTTTGTAAAATCCTTAACATACAAAACAGTGGCGATATACGCTAGTAGACTGAGGATTGTAAATATTTCCTTCACAAGGTTCTCTTCAAACAAGCGGCGCACGCCGAGCGTCGGGCCAAGTACCACTTGGTTTGAGTAAATCTAAAATAGATTTTGTTTTTTCGTATTTTAAAATGTTCTTTTGCGAGAAAATTTTAAATGAACAAAGTTTTAATGTTGCAATCCGTTGCAATAAATTCTGAAAAATGTTCGTTATACATTTTGGATCTTTGAAAACTGCAATGTTTGAAATCTGAAACATATTTACACCTTTTTAAAAGAATCAAAAAGAAATTGATTGCATTTTCACAGGTGTTCACCCCTTTGTATATATTTTGCGAGTTTGAGATGAGTTCAACTTGTTCCACTATTTGCATGTCTATATGATAATCCATGACAGCGATTACAACATAACTTTGAGTCGTAATCATTTTCATTTTTATTCACTCCAACAGCCAAACATAGCATAATCACGAATATATCTAAAAAATTGTGCGTAAAGTAATCCGATCGCAAAAACCGATTCCCATACTATTCTTTTCAACACCGATGTCGAAACAAAAGCTCGCAGAACAAATGATTGTTGAAATTCTTCCGTCGAACAACAAATCCGTTTTGCCGTTTCATGAATACTAAACTCTGTTTGTCAGTCGGCCGTTACTTTTTTCCTAGCACCTCCTCCCGCCCCTCCCGCCTGCCAACATTAATTTGAATATCCGTCTAAAGTATATTTTTAGGGTAATTTGTTTTTAGGAAAGCAAAGATACAAGGTTGTCCTCGTTAGGTGTTTGTACCGCGCCAATTATAATGAACAAACTTTTTAGGGGCAGCAGTCGAGCTCACTTGGCAGATATTTAAGTGGCGGCTGGATGTTTGTTTTTTAATATTGCCTGTTATTTAGCTGACTCTTATTAATTTTGTCTGTTACAGCAGATCTTTAAATAATTTTTAAAATAAGAGATTATCGGTATTGAGACTTGCTTCGATTTTTGGACAAGTAATACCCCCGGAGCAAAAACACATCTGAACATTTCTTTTGCCGAAACAGGGTTCTATCGCACTCCTGTAACTTCGTTGTGAATTAGGCCTGAAACAATTAAACTTCCGAGTGTAATACTCGTAATTATCATTTTTAAATTCCACAGACTTACCCTAAAAGCAATTCCGGTAACACGTTGTTCTACAACTTCTGCCAAGATCTTTCAAGTACCATTCTTCCCCGACGCCGTGATTACTTCACTTCTCTCGCGCGGATCATGAAGCTATGACTTAGATCACCCGGCTAGATAACGCGTTAAATGTATGCGAGAACGTGAGGATATAACTATTTTACGAGACTCTAAACCCAAGCAATTTCCTTGGCGTGTGAGCACCGATCTTATCGAAATTTCCTTTGCCTTTATCGCCTTTCTTATTGGGTGACGGTTTCTTTACCGGGCAATCGTATTTAATTTAAGGTCCTGTTATATAGGATTATCGCTTTGAGCTACCTGTTACGATACTCGTGAAAATTTAAAGTTATATAAATAAAGTTTGATCATTGTTAAATAATTCGCACCGAATAAAACAGGTAATAATTAAATATCTTTGATTACAAATCATGGCTTAATTGTCTTGTCAAAGTGTCAAGTAAATAGTATGGACCTTTTTCCTAAATAGTTTGACAAAACCAATTTAACAAAGGTCCGCTAAAGGCTTTGACCCGTCCTACAAAATTACGATCCATTAACAAACGTTGACGAGTATGTACTAAGCCTGTTTGTTGGTGAACTTACTAAGATTATTATTAAGATTATTATTAATGTTAAGATTAGTATTACTGAGAGCATCTTAATATGCCGACAACCAGACTCCATATTGTAAAAAAGAAAACAAAGTCTACGAAATATGTTAAGTAAGGTATCATTGAATCGCTATTTGAAAAACATTTTTGTTTGTTTTATCACTTTTTATTTCGAGAGACCATTTGGGTTCTTTCTACTTAGATTTAAATTTGATACGCTACCATTCTCTATTAAAATTTCAACATTTCTATTACATTGCCGGGTTTCAAATTTTAAACGTATAGTGTGTGTAAATGACATCTAAAATTCAGGAAATTCTGGGATGTCAGTGAGCGTGACTCTTTTGGCACAGGTTGCCCTGAAATTCAGATCTATTCATTAAAACCAAAGTGTCCAATATTGAGTGCGGTTATATTGCAGTGTTACGCAGGTGCGTGGATATCGTATATTCATTATAATAAAATAATTTATGACCCCCTGATCGGTTTGTGTTTCGAATTCGTGTTGTAGAGCTACGTTAAATTACCTAACTGTAACATAGTCAAATATAGAATATGAATTGCAACTGCAACTATACCTGCAACTATACTGCAACTATACCTATGAATTGCAACTGGTACATAGTCAAATCTATGTTTACATATATAAAACTGCAACTGGTCTTTGTCTGTATATACTCGTAGGAAATATTTAAGAAAACAAATGTATGAGGGTACTTCGATAAAATTGGCTAAGCCATTACTGAGATCTCAGCGGGAACCCACACACAAACAAAACTCAAACTCAAATCATTTATTTCATGGGTATTCATGAATACTTATAAAGCGTCAAGTATTTTGCGCCTAACACCGTTTTGCTAAGGTAAGACACCTTTGAATTTTGAATTGAATTGAATTTTTAAATTTTATATTTTTTAGAAGAGAAGAAACTCTTGGGCACGTCTTTACAACAGTCCAAAGCACGCCAAATTATAATGTTGTGGGATCTATTGCGTAAACATAATATGTTCCCAATAATATAATTGTTTGTCTAAAATATATTCCTTGTACCTGTCAGTAACAGTATTATTAGAAAACCAGAACAGAACAGAACTACACTCCGTCTAATTACAGGTACAATAGATATATTTGTACAGTCCGCCAGTTAGTTTGCACAGAGAGATACTAGATACAGTATAATAGTTGTACACGTGCGTTTACATAACAATTCAATTCAGTTTGAACCCAAATAGTGGCCGCCGACGCCCGGCGCCCGTTCGCTGCACGACATACAAATACATTGTTGAATATTCAGTAGTATGTAAATATATTATTTCTAAACTTATATTATTCGTGAAGGCAAAATACTTGTCATTGGCGGCAACGTAAGGGTGATGCTGTATGCGTGATGGAGGAGTGCAGAAACCTAATATTTTTACATAGTAATGCTTTTTAAATATTTTTAATTAATAAATAAAATATTACATTACAAATATTACAGTAAAATAATTTGTTCGGTGCACATAACCAATAACCATACCTACTTGACACGACGTGATTGTGACGTAACAAAATGAATTACGGTGGAATTTGGAGCTCAGATGGGGCACATGGGGTCTCTCTTTGTAACTATAGGCGCGATACGTTCATACAACGCGAGTCACGCTTTTTAATCCGCGCCGATGACATTATTGTCTGGATGCAAAAGGTAATTACGAAACGTATAAGACAGAAAGGGATCGCTACGTGAAAATTACATTAATTAGAGGAATTAGACTGCATCACTTTCGGCGCAAAAATGACATATCTCCGTTAATAATACCGTTAGTAGTATGCAATAAATACTGTAGTTAAGTTCACAATCAATAACAAACAAAAAAATAGCGACAATCCCATCAGAGCTGATTATGAAGTCAACAATTAAAATTGTTGCAACATAAAACTCATGTCAATGTAAAACTCGGTCATTTTATTATTAATTTGAATAGTCACAAATAAATACTAAATTAATATTCTTCAAAGTGATGGTATAATTTTTTGGTGTTACCATTTCCAAACAATATAAGAATATTGTCAAAATTATCTAAATCACAAATACATAACCGCGCGCTCTACACAACTAGTTCCAACTGGATGAAACAAGTTTAACCTAAATCGAAGCTTTGCTAGAAACATTGTACAAGAGCGTACCAATAGATACATTTATGGTAAACAAGTTACACCTGTATTGGAGATATTCAAACGTTTACGTGTATTTTGCATGTTATTGTTAAGTCTGCACGAATTGAATTTCTGTTCTAGACAATTTGGTTATTCAGATAACAGTATTAGTATAAGCAAAATTAAATTTTAGGATTTTCGTTGTTCCTCAGTTAGTTTTTAAATTCTATTAAAATCATACGTCTCAATATTTACCGACTCGCTTGGCGCAATGGTTGCCTTACAGGAATTGCGTTCGAAGTACACACGTCATACGATAAGATTCCCCGTGTAAGTCCCCAGACTGAGAACACCTAAATTTCGCCGGGAATCCAACCCAGGAACTTTCATAAAGCACTCCGGCAGGATAACCATTGCGCTATATGCCCTGAAAAAGAGCTCGTATTAAGAAAAACGCCGACGCATTTACAAGCATGGGCCAAGTACCACAAATATAATCAGCTTAAGTTCAAAGGGGCGTGTAACCCCGATAATTAAACTGGGCGCGTGTCCGCCGCAGATATCCGCCCGGTGGAAGAACAAAAGGTTTGGACAATGGGGACAATTTAGTATATGATATTATTATGTAATGACGCTGTATGCCTGAGACGGAAGTCATCTACTAAGTTAATTGACGTCGTACGTGCCTGTGAGTCGAGGTGAAGGCTAAGAATGGATTTGTCCTATTCAACCCCCTTAGGTAAATGGCGGTCGAAAGTTTGTTTGAAAATCAAGTAACCGCGTTCGACCAGCATACATAACAGCATACATAAAAGTCTACTAATCTACATACGAGTACAAAGATATTTGAGAAAAATTGTTATTGGAGTTGATAACCAATAGATCCCATAACAATGATTTGTTTTAAAAGGGGTTTTGGTTTCTATACAACGAGGAAATACTTCCAGCATCTTGGGCCTAAGATCCCTGCTACAATACCGGTCAATACCAAATTAAATACATTTATTTTAATTAATAGTCACTTCCTCATACATATTTATAATTTAATTAAGTAACTTCTACTTTTCATATCTTCTATTGTCTTCGATATGATGAAAAATATTTTTTAATACTTGCTTAAATTAAATCACTTTATGATATTATTTGTTATTTGAACAAAAAAAATTCTACATTCTTGTCAATTATTCTTAAATATGAAAGAGTAACCCGAGAAGCAAAAAAATACTGACCGATACAATTCCAACTTGTACGAGTATCAACCGCTCAAACCCCTGTGGATACGAAACATCCCGGCATCCTTCCAATATTACAATTGGACCGGACGCGGAGAAGCCAGTGGAAGTAAGTGACTACATCGGATGATTATCACCCCCGAGATTGGATTTCAGTTGAAGCAAACCCATTGTAAATTAAACTGGGAAGCTTTGTTCCGCGCTCCAACTATACGTCTCGAAGGACGAAGCGACGTCTATTCCGATAATTGTTTTCTGAATGTGACTAATTATGGCTTAGGAGAAATCAATTTCTATAATGGTCTCCGTGTTAATTCAAGTAATAAAACTATGCTCTAAACTTTGACGACCCCGTAGCTTAGTTAGTGGACGTGAGTTAGAGTTAGTGATGCGAGGGTTCTCAGCTTCGATTCCCATCTAGGAAAGATATTTTTTTAAATATTATTAATTAATGCTTGGCTATAATCCTACATGATGGTAAGCAGTGTAAGTCTTTGTAAAACGCACTAACTTAGTAGAAACCGATTTACTCGTACTTTTGACTTGACATTATTAATAATGTGCCAGATCTGTTCTCGGGGCAGGAGTGTTTGTGATGTGTTGTGTTATCCATGCCGTCCACAACTCAGGGAAACTTGTACGGGGCAATGATTGAATTGGCATTTCATCACAACCCATAACTGTCCCACTGCTGGGCACGGGTCTCCTCTTGCAATGTGAGGGGTTTTTAGGCCATAGTCCACCACGCTTTGGCATTTATTATTACTTATTAGACATGTCACTGTAGTACACAGTCATGTAAAAAAGTATACCAGAATTATATATCCTGAACCGGCAGCTATCTCGCAGGAAATGCTGCCAACATCTTAGGTACTGCCCCGCAGAGGCCTAGCCCATTAAATTGCAAGCTTTTATTCAACTAGCTGTGTTAATTTGGGCTAAATTTTGCAAACTAAACTTGACCCACTTTTCAGAGTCCGATTGAGCCGAAATTTTAAATACGCCTTTATTTCAGATAAAAGTGCAATTTTATAACAAACATAACCGATACTACGCTCAGCATTGGCTCCAGCCTAGAGAATTCCTCAACAATTTATTGCTAAGTATTTATAATTCACTTAACATTATAAAAGGATGTTTTAGTTTTTCAAACTATTCATGATAATTTTTTTATATATTATCCATACTGCTTAGGTGTCATATTTAATTTAATTTTTTATGTTAGGAAAGTAAAAATAAAATGAATAATAAAGCATTAATAAAAGTGCCAGATATCATACAGAGAATAGATTCCTCAGCAATTCATGTTTTTTAAAACAACATCTGAGCTACGTTCGTTACAGATTTATTCTTATTTGTGTCTTGAACGAAAGGAGTTGCGAGCTTTCTATTTTATTATATAGATTTGTGTAATTATATAGTTCATTTAATTAGACTAAAGTTGCACAAAGAGAACACAATCATAACTTCCAATCATACATTAGGTCGAGGAATTCTCATCTAATATTGAACAAAAGAAATCTTATTAAAATACCTTCAACTCTTCCGTAGCGTTTCAGTGATTTAAATTCCACTTGCCCCTTTTCAATTTAAAAGAGAATTGAGTGCGATTGAAATTGATGTAAAAACTGCAATCAAATCAACGGATAGATGGAAGCGCGTCTGTGCCAAATGTTCCCTATTGTTCACTGATTTCATTATCTGCGGTGCGGGATAGATAGTGATGGGTAATTTGATTTATTTTTTCTGACAAAAACACTTCAAAGAGCCGAAGTAATTATAGTGACGACCCCGTAGCCTAGTTGGTAGCGAACCTGCCTGGGAAGCGAGAGGTCCCGGGTTCGATTCCCGTCCGGGGCAAATATTCATTTGACAGATAAATGTTTGTTCTCGTGTTGTGATTAGTGATGTTACGCTAATGATACAAAAAACCCCGACAGAATTATACTATATTTTGTCTCACTTTGCGTGCTGATTTTTTCAAGGAAAGTACATTTACTTACAAGGAAATTTGACAGATGGTGTTGGCCTCACCAGATGTATATATCCTTCTCTGTCTACGTTCTGACCCTTTAAACTCGAATATTACTCTGAATTAAAAGGTAGACTTCCCTCGCTCGACTAACTCGAAGAGAGAATAAATTAATCTTAATATTTAAGTATTTCAAAGAGGAATTTATATAATTCCCAGTCGCAGATAATTCCGCAAAAAGTTTATTAAATTCAAAGAGAGCGTGTAATATAAATTGTAGACTGTTATTTGATGAATAAAATTGTCGTAGATAATTAAAATTTTAAACGATATTAAAGCTACCAACAATAGCTTAGCGGTTAGGTTTGCGTTTTAGTGGAATGATGTGGATTCCTTCTTAAATTCTGTATTTTATGCCCTAAGCAGGCAAACGAACAGACGCGTCATCTGATGATAAGTGACCGCTGTCGCCCATGGACACTAACAACCAGGGGCATTACCAAGATAGCGATGGTTGTCGTGTTGTATGTTTCGAAATGACCTAGAGGGTGGTGTTGCGAGCCGAATAACTACTGCAATAAGTATTTATAATACCTATAGCCTAGAGATTTCAACGTTGGACTCCCCAACAATGAGGTCTAGAATCAAACCCAGTACGCACCACTATTTTTGCATAAATAGTTGTGCCTTAGATTTTACGAGTATTCCCGCATCGCTACGCCCGCCAATTTCCAAAAAATCTGTTTATCCCCTATGGGGAGGGCGGAATTCCCAAAAATCCTCTCTTAGTGACAAATATAAAACGTGAGGTAAGCCGCGATATACAAGTAAAATGTATTCAGACACTCACGAATCTTTCAGTGCTAAAACGTAGTCGTAGTCAAATACGCATTATTAGGGAAAATTCAAAAATTACTTATCAGATCTCGCTTACATTTAAGGCTGTTGCTAATCTTACTACTACATCTATAGACTAGTCGTAGGAATAAAAAAAGTATTAATTGTCGATTGTCACTTCGTAAATTTAAATGAAACTACATGACAAAGAATCATCAAAATCACTACATCCAGCGAAAAAATATTACATTAGTACATAAAGTCGAATTGAGACCCTTCACCTTTTTTTGGTAATAATACAGAAATCCTACTCTTACGTTGTAACAATTGAGGTGTCTTATTAGAGTTGTTACGGGTAGTTGCGAAACTGTTTCGTTTGAAGCCGACAGAAGCTGAGTTAGACGAGGCTAATACAGAATGGTAACAAGTTAACAAGCAAGGGATACTTTCCTCATTTTACGAGTGTTTCACGTCGGTCGGCTATCGTGCTCGCACGTGGACCTTTCAGGATATTCCATTAAAATGCTACTCGGTGTAAAAATCCTTTACTTTTTACGCCAGAAGTAATCGACACGCAATTCAGGTGATATCAGAATCAGTTGTTGCCATTTAAAGGTTATTTACCTTGCAATGTTTATTTGTTTGTTTACGTCAAATCATGGAGGTAGAATTTTTTATCTTATAGAACTAACTCTCTCATACTCTCTGCTCTACTAGCACTCATAGGCCGACACAAGGATTCTCTTGTCTTGACATGGACAACACAATTAACACATCACTACACATGACCCGAGAACAAACGTGTATGTGTTACATAAATATCTGCCCCGGTCAGTAGTCGAACGCAGGACACGTCACTTTGCAAACAGAACCACGACCAATTAAGGAGTGCGCACATTACAACGACTCCACGACCGACCGACGCCAACGCGACTAAAACCTTGACAAAGCTAACATTCAATTATGAGCCTTATATCTTTGAAGGTAAGGTTGAATTTCGAACTTATACTTAAAAGCCCTGTACGGCTCGCCCTACACCCATAGCCGTTCCGTTTCGAGACCAACGCGTCGACGTTGCGTTGACGACTCACCGTAGACGAGTAGTCCACGCGTCGACCGACACAATGACGTAATGTAAATAGCGTCGGAGTTGAAACGGAGTGGAGACGGAGTCGAGTTGACGTCGATGAAGCGTTGATCGCGGAACAGAACGTCGGAGTTGAAACGGAGTGGAGTCGGAGTGGAGTTGACGTCGAGTTGGTGTAATGTGCGCACTCCTTTAGGCTATTGAATTGTCAATATTAACAAAACATGATACTTTTTTATTTATTTTGATTTTAAATGAATTAAATAAGTCAGTGACGTACTTCTTTCATGCACCGTCAGCAAAACAACTTGAATAACTCTCTCAGTACAATCACAGAATCCTACCACCGAACCACTACGTTACACAATACTGTCTGGCGATACAAAGTGTTTTATTTCCATTTCTGGGCGACTCAGGGCGGCCGTGCGTTGACCTGGAGCTGAGCGATCGATGTACCTGGCGTAATGCCAAACATACAGAATTTTGCCTTGGACTCGTAATGTAGGGATTTCTGGTGAAGTATTTGAGATGAATATTATTTTTATGTTTAAGTCTGGTAACTCTTGCCTTAGTGCCTGCACTCGAAATGATTAGATGGGATTCTTTTGTAGTTAGTCATATTTTATAATTTGTGAACCGATTGAAATAAAACATTATATTATACCCCAAGGCTAAAATACATCGGTAAAACCGCATTCGAAGCGGTTTAACCGTTTCTCAGATCAGCAGGAAAAAACGCACATATAAAAAATACACACATAATACATTATAATCGCGCCTCTTTCCCGTACGGGTAGGCAGAGACCACTTCTTTCCACTTGCTACGATCGTTACATAATTAAACAAAAAAATAATTAAAAGTCAATGTTTTCTAAAGTTATGTTCAAATGGTATTTGACAAGTGCAATGAGCTCATGTAAGGAACTCACAAAATTCTATTTATTGTGAGGATGGTGACTCACCCCCACAATGGGACATTACATCGTGTATCGTAAAGATTAATTGAATAAAATTATCTCAAACAACGCAACATTAAAAGTAGGTCACAAACCAATTTATATGGACATCCAAATCTAGCATCACAATAATATGCTAGCTTTTGCTTACAGAAAAAAGATTACCAAGTTAATGAGCTTTGAAATTAAAAAGAAAAGAAAAAAAACACTTAAGGCTACAGGGAAATGTTCTAACGGATTCAATTATTTGCTGGGCACTTTGCCAATATCGATTTTAATTAACCCTAAGACCTTTGCTAAGACTAATCTTTTATTGTCAAGATAAACTATAAGAAGCCTTTGTTACGAACTGATGTATATTGAGGTCAGAGACGCTTAAAGATGAGGTAGTCAGCCCTTAAGAACAATGTTTATTGTTGTTATGTTATTATCATTATGAGAGAGAACTATTACTATTATGGATTGTGTCTTATAACGCTTATGCTGTAAACTCACAGTAATACACTTTTTATAAATGTACCGTGGGCTTTTATAAATGTACCCTCCGCCAATCCGCACTGGAGCAGCGTGGTGGAGTATGCTCTAGGCTTCCTCAGGTATGAGGAGAGACCCGTGCTCAGTAGTGGGCCATTAATGGGTTGAAGCCACCGTGGACTTTACAGCAAAACTCAGTATCTGGTCACAAGGCATGAACTACCCAAGTCTCGCTCGAAACAAACATTCCGGACTTTATACGACTTTTATATCAAATGCTCTATTCATTACGGATAATCAGTTTTATTTATTACTCATATCCAAATAATTATTAGATACAAAAGTATGAATTCCGTTTCTTATACTATACTTGATATAGCCAGTGAAAGATTTTTGAAGTTATACTTCTTTAGGCGCGTTAGGAAAGTGGTTGAGGATGAAATTTTAATATGTGAAGTTGGCGCGGTGACGAAAAAATAACAATAATATTTTAGTTTTCATATCTGACCGGTCGGCTATCATTATATCACTGTACTAACGAATTTTCAAAACATTTTATGAAAAACTTTCTGTAAGGACAATTTTAATTTTACAACTTTTCTTTTAGACCACCAATGTGTGCACGGGTGACGATAACGAGTAACTGTTTGCCTCGTCTACTTTGGTCCCAAGTGATGATATATAAAAACGGAATATATTATACCGGGAGTTAGAAAGTCAACTCATTAAAACACTAGCCGAGTTTGGAAACAAATAAAAAAGAAATGAAAAAAGCGAGCGTAGCCGAAGGACAGATACGTTGCTTGACAGCCTCTTTGAACTTTTACGTAAGAACTGAAAAAATAAACTTTCTTTTGTAAGTGAACAAACTGTTGTATAGACATACGACTACTTCTATAGTGAAGGTTGTTCCCGAGTTCATAATATCAACATAATTCTGAATTTCTTATTATTTTAGTACTCCGGATTCAACTGGCCCTGAAAAAAAAAACTGAAATTCTGCCTAAAAGTGTATACTTAGTGCAAAAGTTTTAGATATTGGTCATAAATTAATTATTACCATATCAATGAATCAATCTTACTCGATATCAGTGTACAAATCAGTCGGTATATAATTTTAAACTTAAATCATCGCGGATTGTACACATTTTATTATAACATGGGTAATTAGTCCTTTATTTACCATCTAAAAATAATAAACTAATAGGAAACAATGAAAAATCTATTCGTAGCTATTCCTCACTAAAAATTCACGACGGTCTATGAGCCTATCCTATATTAAGCGCTACGCCGTAGCGGCGGTCTACGAGCGGCCTATTATTTACCATGCGGCCGGCCGCTTCCTGGGAAAGATTTCCGAGAATTTATTCTGTATAAGGTGACCCTTATCTGTGTAATATACTGCTGGCCTTAAATGTTTTAACAGCGTATTGTGCCCTGAAATATCACGCCGTTCAATTACATACTTTATTACCAGGGGAGAACGTATCTAATAGTTGTTTACCATACCATTACTGTAAGATACCATTTGTAGCTATGTTGAGACGTTTTATTTATTTTGCAATGTTTGTATGTTCAAATCTTGCAAGCTATTTGATTACTACTTCCTCTTTCTCAGGATTGGCTCCAGACACGAGAACTCCTCAACGATTAATGCACCATGCCTAAATTTATTGCTTTGTATTTATAATTCACTTAGTATTATAAAAGCGTTTTTTAAATATTTCTAACTATAAGTTCATTTTGTTTAAATCAATGTAGATGCTACTGTATAATTAAGATAAATTGGTTAACATGAAAGGTCGTCAAAGCAACGTGATTGCGGTACGAGTATCAAATATTTGTACATGTCTACAAGCTGACCAAGAAACAGAAACAACTGAACCCCATTACGTCACCAGTACGTCAGTACACGTCATAACGTGAAAGGGTTCTGCAGAGCGACAGGCCCGCCGGGGACTCGAACCCTCGTCAGCGAATTGACGGGTGCGGTGATCTCTATATCGTCTCGCCTTTGTGCCGCCTAATGACACGCGAGTTTATAAAAGGATTGAATATGATTCTTGCAACCCTTTTAAGGCCACTGGCAACGCGTTAGGACATTAACGCCACCTCCAACGTCTTTCCTGGACCGAGAAATAAGCGGTAGTCTTTGTACAATTTGTAAAGGTAGACATTACTGTCAAATCTATACGTATAATAAATCCTGATCAGTTTTATTATAAATATACAGTTTTATTATAAATATATATGTGAAGATGAAGGCTTATCTTTGACTTGTTACAAGTTTTCTTCGGTCGGGAACAAAGCCGACGCAAAGTAGGTAAACTGTTACTCCCAACTATAAAAGTGACGAAAGTGACTTGAAGTAAAAGTCGTCCGCGGCGAACTTTGCTCGCTCGACTTACGACTTTAGCTTACTTCGGCTTAACTGTCGTGTCCTTTTGATTATAATGTAACAGAATATCTGTGGACTCATCATTGCAACCCATAACTGTCCCACTACTGGGCTCTCACAATGTGAAGAAAACAGGCCATATTCCACCACGCTGGCCAAGTGTGGATTGGCAGACTTCACACAACTTTGAGAACATTATGGATAACTCTCATGTGTGCAGGTTCTTCACGATGTTTTCCTTCACCGAAGCAAGTGATAATTAAATTATAATACGCACATAAGTTGAAGAAAATTGAAGCTTCACGAAACTTACCTTAAAACTGAGAAAACTGTAGCACCACGCGCAGTCGGCAACTGAAACAAGTACAACTACAGTTTAATATATCATAATACTCGTAATATAAAGATCAATTAAGTATACGTTAATGCTTGACTACAATCCCACCTGATGGTAAGTGGTGGTGTGGTCTTGGGTAGTAAAGCGCATTAACTTAGTCAAAGCCTATTCTCCTAACTCTCGATATGAAGACATCGACGTTGTAAGCTAACGGGAACACTGACGGTGGCAATTTATTTCCAATTTTGAGTACACATAGCCTTTGCGTCGCGTAGTTGGGTAAAAACCAGAACAGTGGTGAAATATAATAATCTACCTACAATCGGGACGTGTAAACAAAAAAATGAAGTATAATTATACACTCCAAGCTTACGTGTGTGAACGTGTACACACATGTGTACGCCGACATGATGTACTTAATGTACTTCCCACAAATCAATGAAGCTCTCAGGCTCATAATGAGGCTTTTAGTGTAAAGAGAATATCGTCAAAGAACCTGTTATCACTATTAGCTGGCAACATACATTAACCCAAAAACTTGATGTTATTTTTCTTACACTAAAATCGTGAGCTAAATAATTTATGGCAGTAAAGGCTATTTAAGTAATTTGGCGTAAAAAGGCATATGAGAGGAATAAATAGTTTAGCAGCACATAGCAAGCAGCACCTGGGGGAATTTCTTGGTTGTACTATGGTGTTCAATGTTTGATCTATGCTCTATCTATCTATATCTATCTATCTATCCGATATCTATGATCTATCTATTTATTGACGACCCCGTAGCCTAGTTGGTAGTTACCCTGCCTGCGAAGCTAGGAATCCCGGGTACGATTCCCTGGGAAGATATATTTGTGACCGACAAATGTTTGTTTCCGGGTCATGGGTGTTAGCGACGTGTTATTTGTGTTGTCCAAGCCACATGGTTTCAGATGGTTTCAGGCGCCCGCCAAAGCTTGGTAGCGCTCAAGAAATATTTACCTCTAGTGATCACCTTAACTGACACCCACTGTCCCACTGATCGGCTCACTCATTCGATCAAGCAAGCCGTCGGGCTAAGCGCTTCAGACATGTAAACAAAATTTATTCAAAATCAGGGCAAGTGAACCGCGAAATTTGTTATAAATAACAAATCCGACAATATTCAAACACTTCACGCCAACGCACTACCTCGGCGCCAACCGCGACGTACATGAATACCGATATTGAAGACTGCGGTCGCTGCTAATTAAATTTTAATCACGCGACATGAGAGCGACGTGTGAGCGTGATGGATTGATCGCAGCGATTACGCAGCGGTTTTGCTGCGAGCCTGAAGCGGGATTTTAACATGAGTGAAACTTTACTGAACACTTATTTTTATATGCAGTAAACAGAATTTTCGTACTAAAATTGTCGATTGACTAATAATGAGTCATAAGCAATTGTTCTGTTGTAATAATTTATTATATAATTGTATCTGCAATATTATTGCTAATAAAGGATAAATAAAATGAAAGATAACATCGAAACCATATTTTATTTATAATGATTTTTGTCATGTTTATATTTATTACCAATATTTTTATTCCAATTTATCTTTATTTTTATAATAACATATTTTAATTTTAATATAAAGTAACCCAATAACAATAAACCGTAAAAGTAATTTAACAATTACTTAACCTTAGTTTCCAATATTACGGAGACTTCTCGGTGCTGAGGTCCACTCGGCACGACGGCCGATTGCAAAGTGACTGGCTTGCCCGAGCGCTGGCCTTTATAGCAAGGTGTAAACAAGCCGACGGAAACACGTGATTATTTAGTGAACAATATTTCTACCCTTTATTTTTGGAGTAAGAAAATATCGTAATTTTAATAATTTTAAGAATATAACATGAGTAATTGTATTATATTTTGCAATTAAGTATTATTTAAAACTTAAAATAATTAGTAATTTTAAAAATAATCTATCACGGCCATTCTGATCTTGTACTTTGCTCTCAAAGTACACAACACAATTATAAGTTTGGTTGTAATTTTAATTTCCCCATTTATACCGTAATATTTTACAGTTGTCAATAAATCATTGTTATTATATGTATATATATTTTTTTTTTTTTCGTTGAAGTCTCTGGCCTTGACATACTAGACCTATCACCCGCTGCACGTGAATTCCAGTCTAGTATCAGGGCAGTGACTGACCAGCGTTTCTTTTTTTTTTTTTTTTTCTTTTTCTTTTTTTTTTGTTCGTTCCATTCTGATTTGAGACACCCAATGATTATCAGAAGCCTATATACTTAGAATATAATAACAATGACTTACATACTTTCTATCACGGCACATTCGACTTAATTATGTATTTTTTTTAAGCAACTGTAAGCTTTTCTTTTTTGTATTAATTTGACCCTTTAAGCAAAATCCGCCGCTCGGCAAGTTCCTGACCAATAAAGTCATTATTCTTAAAACTTCTACCACTGCTTCCAATGTGTTGCTATGGAGAAGAAGCAGCGGAACAAACTCCATAACATTACCACACGTGTTTGAATAAAAAATGACTGATTAAAAAGCCAAGACCCACAATGGGCGGACTTAATGCTCCTCGCTGTGTTGATACCAACAATACGCTCCGTTGTCGCTGGTTCAACCACGTCGTCATCACAGCGGCGCTGGCCCAAGACATGTCAGGATCATCCTTAAACTCACAAGATAAATATTAGTAACGTGGCTTCGTATCCCACTTCTGAAAACAGAATTTTCGTACTAAAATTGTCGATTGACTAATAATGAGTCATAAGCAATTGTTCTGTTGTAATAATTTATTATATAATTGTATCTGCAATATTATTGCTAATAAAGGATAAATAAAATGAAAGATAACATCGAAACCATATTTTATTTATAATGATTTTTGTCATGTTTATATTTATTACCAATATTTTTGTTCCAATTTATCTTTATTTTTATAATAACATATTTTAATTTTAATATAAAGTAACCCAATAACAATAAACCGTAAAAGTAATTTAACAATTACTTAACCTTAGTTTCCAATATTACGGAGACTTCTCGGTGCTGAGGTCCGCTCGGCACGACGGCCGATTGCAAAGTGACTGGCTTGCCCGAGCGCTGGCCTTTATAGCAAGGTGTAAACAAGCCGACGGAAACACGTGATTATTTAGTGAACAATATTTCTACCCTTTATTTTTGGAGTAAGAAAATATCGTAATTTTAATAATTTTAAGAATATAACATGAGTAATTGTATTATATTTTGCAATTAAGTATTATTTAAAACTTAAAATAATTAGTAATTTTAAAAATAATCTATCACAGTCATCGTGGCATATGTTGCGAGAGAATAACTTTAGAATGAGGAATTGAGGTGATATTCGAACAATTTTATTTTATCGAGTCGATGTTTAGCAGTGACGTCGGATGGTTATGCTGAATAAGTGGTAACCTTCGTGCGTCACCAGATTTTACGCACAAACCAACCCACCGCGGCCTGACCAGACGGACGGTCAATATTAACATCCCACCCTAATCCCTGACGGCGGTTATTGACCTCGTTGTCCTACGAGCGTAAACGCGGTCGGTCTTTACAATATTGACAACAATTATTATTATTTATTTGTTGTTGCTAAATAGACAGGGTTACCAATTCTACCAATTTATTTTCATCGTATTTAGCAGAGGGTGTTACTAATAACGTTAGTTGGTGAGTTCATTAGTAGGTATGAGGACTAGGGCAGGGATTGTTAGTTATAGTTGGAATTATTAGTTATTAATAGTAAGTCACGCTCTAATTTAATCACAGATATTTTGTTACCCTTGAGGACTAGATGGCCGCCTCTAAAAAGTGTAACTAGATCCACATCTTTTAACCGGAACACAATAGCTGTTAAAACAATTACTACACGGTAAAAATTGAACTTGGTGCGTGGCCGACGGTGGGTCTAGGACCCCAAGCAAACTCTAGCGTCTACCACCTTTTAAATACTGTTAGCCTTACAGTTCACCAATCCGTAACAATACAAGCATTTCTTTGCCAAGTTCTAAGCCCTAAAATAACATCAGCCTACACATACCGTACTTTATTCGGTAGAACAAAAACTGACTCCATATGTATGCAAATAGTCATTTATTTGGCCCCTGTAATCCCGGTGTTTGTGTTGGCAGCCTATTGTACCCTTTAGCTTTTGTATTTTTACTGTATATTGTATCTCATTTAATATTTTACTTTATATTTTTATCATAATAAAATACATCTTAGCGATGCAGATGTTTTTAACGCGCTTATTTTAGCTTGACCTGTATGTATGTAACGGAATCTCTCAGCATAATTTTCCCCTATTTCAAGAAGTCTGATAAACTCTAAAACTTGCATAGAGGTACGCTAACAAAGCAATTATTTCATAGTTTTGTTTTGATTTCTTGACTGGGATCATCAGGATAAATTGTTTCTTAAGCACCTATAACATTAATCATGTTCGTTAGTTATGTTACTTGTTGACAATCAGACAAGCCACGTGACCACAATGGTCACCATCGCCAATGGACATTAGTTACACCAAATAATACTCATAAAATATTAATAGTTTTAAAAACGTAAACTAAGGGTATTACCGGAGCATATTTAAATAAGCATCTCATCTGAAAACAAAGGTACAAAAAACGAATCTTATTTAAGTGTGTGCTGATGCCTCGCTTAATACGTAGGCAACTCAGAACGCACACAGGTTTACATCGGAGGTTTGAGGACGCTATACGCTGGTCACCAACCAAGCCTCTTTACCACGCTTGTTAAGATTATCTACCGGTCTATGTACAGACTCGGTTAAAATTGTATAAACACAGTTATGTCGATAATCCTCTGTCATCTCCTTCCCGTGCCAGCTGTTTGTGTGCGCGTAATGTTTCTACACACGGACAAAGATAACCGTATATGCTCGTTTCACTCATACTAAATTATCAGCGTATGCGCTACGAACAAATAACATGACTTTTATCTTTTCGTTGGTGCTCTAAAGTCAGACAGTCACAAATGATAAGAGATGTTTGCTTAAATGAATGCAGAAAGATAATGAGGCTTTTTATGACTGGTTCGAACAATTGCAGATTAGTTGCCGCCGGCGACTGCGCCCTTTAGGGTACGACAACAATGGCTCTTCCCCCTTATATGAGGTCTGGCAACAATCAGTCGTATTCCGATAGCCGCAGGGTACATTTTAATTATCACTGCTTCTAAGAGAACGATTTTTGAATGGTTATGTTGGTTGATTCCTCGTGCATGTGAAAGAATATTAGTTTTATCGTTAGTACTAATAATAATATGTTATGTTGTGTCATAAACAGAGGATATAAGGTCCTTATTCAGCTATGTAGCAGTCTCGGTGAATTACATAATAGTTTCTATTCAAGACAAAAAAATTGTTGACCTTCAACTTCGTTGTGATATTCGAAGCCTTAAATTCATAATATATTTTCGTTAAGGCTTCTCTAATCCCAAATCCGATAATACAATCAGAAGGAAGTCATTTGGCGTAGAATTACTTAATCTTTTTCCATCAATTTCGTTTAAGGTTTTTTTTTCATCTTTTGTTACGGAATTTTATCTCCAGTTTTTATGGAAATTTGCCTCCAGGATATGAGATCATTCTTGGATACGGCCGAGCTCTAATTGTTCCGAGTTTGGTCGAGTAAATGTACAAGATAGTTTAATTATTACGGTTATCACCAGTCTAAGGATAAAAAAACAAGATAAGTCATGTCACGGTCTATATTGTATTGAAAATTTAAGTACGAATGGTTTCTAACCAACTTTTTTAACCGTTAAAGAACTGCTAAAATGAAAAACGATAATAAAATCTGCAAAAATATTTTGTAACACCGTTCCATGTTCACGTTTGTAAATACGTTTTCAACAGAGCAGAATATCGTCTAACACGAAAATTCAATCCTGATAAAACTAAGTGACATTTGCAGCATATATCGCGTCAACTTCCCAGTTCCGAGCGCGCTTGTATCACAATCAGGCAATGTACGTTAATTCAGGCGTAGTTTCCGCAGTAATGCTGCGTAATAAAGTTTCCTATTGGCTTCCCAAGGAAATAGTACGACTACTCCCTATTTCAGATACAATAAAAGCGAATCTCCTTTGAAACAATGCGAGTGATCGCGTGACGAACAAAATGTACAAGGGCCCATGTGTGCAAGTAATAAGAATAGATTGCCTGGGGGTAAGAAACAAAATTCATTTTGAAGTTTCTGTGACGAGTCTCACTCGTATATCGTCTGGGCTCTGGCTGTGACTGTCTTATATTTTTATGATATGAAAAATATTTTTACTTTCTCCTTTATTTTCACCACAGATGGGTTAAGTGGTCTGTGATTTTCATACACCTTTGGTATTTGAGATCATTGAATATAAATTTCAAACTATAATATCTTAGTTATCAGTATCAATACGTTTTGTTATGTTCTTTATCTCTTTGGCTCATATCCTATCGCACAAACATTGTACTTATAATTAAAATTTATAATTAATTTATTTAAACAAATATAACTACATAGTTTTTGATCGTTGGTCCCACACTGGGGTACCCTGTGTTGAGGAAGACCAACACCTTCCTCTAATTATATAATCTTATACATAATTATGTAGTATATAATGTAACACAAATATTGCTTCCTAACGTTACATTTTGTTTGAAGAGGCTACCATCTTAGTCCGTATGGGTAGCAACACATCTACGACTGAATTAGAACGAGAATCTTACTTACAATTACTTGTTCGACTATTACTAACAACAACTAATGGAACTAACTATCACTATTAATCTCTGCCCCAGTCATACATGTTAGTACGTCTGTTTTGGTCACAGGTGTCATGAGCAGCAGCGGTAGGATGATACTGTCTGGCCGTTTGCTATTGAGGAATTTGAGGATTGAGTGGCTCCAACCTTAATCCGCCAACCTTGTGATACACTGCTGAACGACAGACAAAGCTATGGCGACAAGCCCCTCTTAATGCAGACCGGTTGACTATTACTATCCAATCCAAAACTACGAGTACTTACTATCCAATTTAATGCCGATGATGCTTGCATGAATGTCGAGTATTATTTCTCTATTAAAATCGATCATGATATAAGGTTTGAGAGTTTTTTCACGATAATCAAACTTTGTTATACATATAAGAAGTTATTACTATCAACATACCTATGAAAATTATTAAAGTAGACTTAGTTAGTTTATATGCACTTATCTCTTATTAAAAATATTACAAGCATCAACATAAGATGAAAACCAGACTTCAGTCAGTTCAAAAGATTTGGTGCGAAAGCGTTTGGTGCCGCCCACGAAAGCTGTCCGTGCAATTCAACATAATATCCAGCTCTGTATCCAACTGTGAGTACTTTACTGTTTTTACCGAAACTTGCAAATGGGAAAACTTCTGCCATTCGGATTTTAAAACTTTCATTAAAAATTCTTACACATTTAGGTACTCGGCTATAATTCAACTGGGATTAATATTCTAAGGCGGAAATGTAATAAGACAGTTTGTGTTATTTTTTTAATAACTTTATGTTTTTGATGGTTCCATTTTAGAATAGCCTCTCTAACTACTAAATGGAATATATATTTTTATTTTACTTACATTAGTGGTCAGATAATCCCACCTCGTGGCAAGTATCGAAGATGGTGGTTTACGATAACTCCCATTTTGTCAAAAGAAACTAAAAAACTGAGAGTTCATAATCACATACATACGTAGATCGTAAGAAATCACTTGGTTTATTAAATTAACAAAATTAACATTAATAATTATGGTAACTGTGGAAAATGTGCAACACCAGAAGAATCGCCAGTGCTTCGCCGGCCTTGAAGAAAAAAACTTAAGTCTTACAGAATCCTACGTCATAGCGCACTGGAAAGACTTCGGGAGGTTTCTTGTGCAAAAACTTGGGCAAAAACCTAAAAATAATTTATGACAATTATTATCATCTTGGAGGCAGTCTACTTACAATTTTACAGTCATCCAGTCCCATGTTGGGCGCCAGTTATATGAACTGAATAAATGACCGCTAAAATCAATTTACTTTGTTGATTTTAGCGGCAATATCGCTCGTCGGCTAACAGTTAGGGACAGGTTTACAATTACAGGTAAGGTTTACAATTATAGATGTTTTAAAGATGTAAAAATAAAAGCTTCAGACGAAAGTTCAGCAAGCTATTATTTCCTCTTGCAAGTATGTCAGCGTACAAAAACCAGCGAGCAACCGCAAAATAACTCACCAGCAGAACCCAGAATGATTTACTGTTTCTTTGTTTTTGGTCTAAATCTTGCGAATTGAGGAAATTCCGGCCGAAACCTTTTTATTTTATTGACTTGGATTTCGCGAAATGAGCAGAGTGAGAACCAGCCTCCGTACAACGCGGATATTTGAGCAAACAATTGAATAAATATACCATTAGACGTTAAGAGCTTCCCCTCATTTATCAATGTCGCAACGGATCAGATCATTACCGAGCGTTGGACAACGAAGAATGAGTATCCGAACTAGAGCCCTGATGAGATGCACATGCATACTGTAAGGAAAGATCCCTTTACTTCTAGTTAAGTCAATAAATAACGTTACACACTCACACTAGGAATCGCCATGTCGTGAGTGCCATGAATTTACATTAGACAAAAATTCACACACCTAGACCAAGATTAGAAAATTAAATTCATCATTAATATTTCAGCCACGCTGTGAGCTGCTGAAATGCTTTTTTAAAGATTTTTTCTTCTTTTATTTAGTATGCCATTAAATGCCATAAATTGTTTTTTTACACGCTTTTTATTAGCTTCACCTGTATGTTTGTATGTTTGTTTGTAACCGACTTCTTTGGGCGCGATTTTGACCCACTTTAAACGGCCAGATTTCGTTCAAACTTTGTAGATTTATTGAGGACCGATGACAATACACTAATTTGATAAAATTATTCCATTTTTCAATTTGCAAAATATGATTTTTGTTAATTTATATAATTTTCATATATAGTCGATAAGGTAAGAAAATTAATTAAAATTTTCTATAATTTTTCTCTACAGTCGATAAGGCAGGACTCGATGTTAATTTTTTTTATAGAATGATTTTGTATTTTTTAGTTCGATTTATTATAAAAGCGTGTTTTTTAAATTTTTTTAAAATATATTTTTTATTGTGTTAGACTCCATTTAAGAACTATTAAGAATCCTGAATATGCGAAGCTACCTCATAAACATATGTTGAAAGTTAAAACCCATTAGAGCTTAGTTAGATGCGCTGACTTCCGAGCATGAGGTTACCATTTAATCCCAAGCCAATTTAAGCTGAATTTTATTGCTAGCTTGTAAATGTAAGTATTCATTTCCATCGCGAACATAAGTGGAAGCCAATTCCTCTCTTTAATACAGAGGGCGTCCCTTATAACGAATATTTGAACAACCATTTGAATAAATAGACCATTAGAGCTTAATGGTGTACATTCCACGTATTTATTTCAATGCCTTTGAATTGGAGTTTTAAGACTCCGACTTACTTTGCCAAACGATGGGCGAGGAAATGAATTTCTCTGAAGTGGGTATATTATTTTATAGATTATTAACATTACTGTACTCGTAATTGAATGTGGGGATATTTATTTGTAATGAAAACTTAATATGAACTCGATGAGATACTCACTTACTTACAGATTAAACTCAAACTTACGAGAACTACTTGAATTATAGACATGAAATTTAACAGGAACGTAGCTTATGAGTGGGAAACGTAAGTTAAGGTTTTGTGAAATTCCGTCGATAAGAGGATTTAAACTTTCTTTTAAAAGGGGTTTAACCGATTTCAAAACGGGGACAATGAAAATTTATTTTTGGGATAGAACCGTTTGTTTGAAAATTTGTTAAAAAATTCAGGCCAATTCATTAAGGCTACAAGTAACAGTTACTTACCTACTTATAAAATAGTAGCTAATACCAATCTTAGAGTCTATTTGGTAGTGATCGAGTCTTAGAAGTTAGGAGTCCAGGGTCAATCCAACACATTGTCTAATAAAACGGTTTCGACGAAAGTAAAAGGAGTTAATTAGACAGTTTATATATTTCATTTTTTAAAGGCAAAATAATATATGACTGTCAAAAAACACTGCTCGAAATTTCTCGTGTAATGGCCACAAGGGCATCAGAAAATACACCTCGCGCTGCTAGATTTAAACTGACGTTACACGAAAACCCACTTATGGAACTGAATACAGAAATGCAGACCAATGCAGAGGCTGTACTTTACGTAGTTTGCGCCGTCGGATAGAACAATGCAATGTATTATAAATATAATTATGTATAACTACATAATGGCGACGAAAGCCGCACGACACTAGTAACGCATCAGTGCCTATTGCGACTGCAGAGTAAAGTAACGGAATGCTGCAGTATTCCAACAGCATTGGAACCAATGCGCTAAAATTTATTGGAGCAAAAATCATGACACATTAAGGTCAGCGGAGCAAACGAGCCAACGGGGCGATAGATGGTAAACCACCTAGACATCTGTGACAAAGCCACAGTCGACCAACATGCCAGCAACTGATCCGTTTATTATTCACTAGTAAACCAGATCTCACTTCGCTTTGAGAAACATATACTAAGACATATGTTTCTCACGCCCACGCCCGAAGAAATGTTAAGACAGGATAAATGTTTATTTCTTTATTAACCGCTTGATTTGAAACATTATGTGACATCAAGCTTATTTCAGCACATTAGTGAAAACCGCATTCAAATTGGTGAATCCGTTTCTCAGTTAATCTGGAAAAAACTCATAGATAAATAGACAAAAATTCTAAAATCATTGTAATACTCGTTATAAAATCTATTGTGTTAACAATAATAGATTTTCTAAAATTTTATTTCTTAAATAATAAGTATCCCAACTCAATCGTGTTTGAAAATGTTGGTTGAGAAGGAAGGTGGTAATCAAAAAGACAAAAAACTTGCTACCAAGCATAGACAGATACCATCGTGAATAAATTGTTTGGAACAGATAGAGCGTTTCTTTCTCCTCTCCTCATTGTTGGCCGACACCCGCGTCGGTTATTCTTTTTGTTGGCCATCGGCGACGGTGACCACTTACCATCAAATAACGTGTCGGGGATGTGAGTATGGTTCTCCATAGGGGTTTACATAAAAATACCAATAATAGAACAAGAGAGACCTGGCGAATTTTTTTTTTTTACATGAGATAAGTTAATGCTTGACAACTATCCCACCTGATGGCAAGTGGCGATGAAGTCGAAGATGTTGGACGCACTAACTTATTAAAAGCCTATTCACTCTCCTCTAGAAGACTCCCACATTATACGCAGGTGGGAACACCGGCGCATTCCATAGATCCTTATTTAACAGATCCTCGTACAATAGAAATACTCGTATTACGTTTGGAACTCTCTGTACTAGACACGAAGCAATATTATAATAAACATAATAAATACGATATGCACCGAAACAAAAACAAAGAGGATCTTCATCCGTTATATTCATAAAAAATTTACGACACAATTTTACTTGCATGCACAAATAAAATTTTATTGCAGGTCTCCAATGTCCAAGTCCTTTGAGCGCAAAACTCTTCTTAACGTACAATATGTGGCTATTTCCAGAATATTTGCAAAATTATCGAAGCAATATTCTGAGAATCCATTCTGCAAGTTATTTTAGCATATTAAAATGTTTCTGTAAGAAGTAGGTAATTCCATGAATATCCATGTTATACCAGATAGGTATAACAAAAATGTTATAAAAAGCAAGTGTTATCAAAGTTTATCATAATCTTAAAAATAAACTAGCTGACCCAGCGAACGTTGTTCCGCCTATTACCTACTGGTAGTGAATGAATACAAAAAGCGTGATTTTAATTTGAGGGGTGGAGGTAGGGAAGTGAAAATTTGGGATTATGTGTATTTTTTATGCTTAATCAATAAAAAATGAAAATGTAATTCTTACCCTTTTATTGATGATCATTGTTGACAAGTTAATCGACTTTGCTTGAGCATTTGATGACGATTTATTTCAACAGACCTGATTGAACTGCCATTTGCAATGAATTGCTTTATTGCTTTTAAAATCGGTTATTCTCGGCGGAATGTCTTTTGGAACAAGAATAGAAATGAAATTTTCAATTTTCAAGCTGTGCCTTAATAAAAGTATCAATGCACATTAATGAAGTAAGCATGCACGCACATTATTTGTGTGCACGCACATTATGCGCGTGTATTCAATTATTAAGACTTTATGGTCAGAGTAATTCTCAAATACCAAAAAATACTATAACTTAAACATTTTGTAAAAGAATGTCAAAAACAAGGACAAAAAAACTGTTAATTTAAAATCTTCAATAAATTTAACTTAAACATTTGGACAACTTTAAATTGCTGAATTAGTCTCAAAATGTTGCTCACTCACTCACACAAATATAATTTCAGTTCGTATTAAAAGTAAAAAATTGAGAAAAACTCTTGCACCTTAAAACAACAAAAAAATATTAACTGAACCAAAACATATAACGCTCAGATTTTTATCACAATCTGAAAATTTACTAAGCGGATCATACTCATACTTCATCTACAAGAGATCCATTGCTAAAAGCTTCCCGATGCGTTACAGCCCTTAATTTTTACCATAAAAAGTAAAGTGATCCTAACGCTATGCTTCGTTTCTTTAATAAGGTTTGAAAACGCCGTCGACCCATTTAACCTACAAACCTAATTCCCATGTTTCCGTCGCCGGCGGCTCGGCCGGAACGCGTGAAATCCCTCGGGCGGCGTTTCGATGTCATCTCTCGCCGTCCGCAAATGATGGAACTTTATTATCTTCCTCTAAGTGCTGTCGAGGCAGGAACTTGGCTGGATTAGTGCCAAAGTAATGCCAAGGTGAAAGTTGTGGGTGTAACTCGTAATCGTCATCACCAACTCGTCATAATGGACAACTTCAGACACACTCATTCCCCCACTAGAATTTGCTGTGTCACGGGAACGGTGACCATGATAATAGTCAACACAAATAACACATCACTAACACAGAATCATGACCCCAAAACTAACATTTATTTGTCACATAAATATCTTCACTTAAACACTTAAATATCGTCACTTGCCTTCGCAGGCAGGGCCTCTACCAAACTAGTCTACGGGTCGTCAAATTATTGCACGTATAGATATTACGCATATTCCCATTATCGTCTATCTTACGCTCAAAGGGTAACGTAAGATGAGTTGGAGCGTAGAAATTGGTCAAGTTTTCAAAGTTGCAAAGTTTATCAATTTGTCTTATATGGGCTCCACTGGACATGTTAGAGTCGATAGATAAGTTTGACAGATAGGTACATTAGTTGGTGGTTTCTATTAGAATATAATTATCCCCAGTTAACAACGTTTTTATATCGTATATATTTTTATATCAACAGCCAACAACAAGTGTACAATCCAGCCACATAGTACGACTACCCTCAGGATCAAATTAAACTGGTACAGAGCCTAATAACGTACAGGAGTTTTCAGCAAAGTGCAACATGAGCTAAAGATGTTTGTACACAGTGTACCATAATTGGTAGTGAAACGCAGGATCTTACATTACAATCTCCGCGGGGGCAGATATATTTAAAAGATAAAATGTTTTATGGAGTCATGGGCGTTAATGATGTCTTATTTATGTTGTTCGTGCCAACTACAACACAGGACATCATGTGATTGTAAGTAATGAGTGTGTTAGCATCTATTTTTTTATTTGATGATGGTTAAACCACAAACCACTTAAACCAGAGCCTGGTAATAATTGGGAACATTTACAATTTCTATAAAGTACCTTTCAGCGGTAAGTACTGACAGGCAGATAAACGAGTCGGTTTGTGAAGCGCTCACAAAGCGGCCGATATCGACTGTACCGTTGCGAAACAGTCATGTCAATGTTATATCGGATACTTATCTGATCAGTACGGATACAGTATTTACGTGACAGCCGCAAAGCTGGGCGGTTGATTCCACAATACCCGTATGTTTATACTTTATATTATACAGCGATAAAGGTTTGAATGACAGTCGATAGAGGAAGAACAAGGATAACAATAGCTTAATCATTTCAAACTTATTCGGAGATTCTGGTAATTATATAGGTACTAGGTAGGTCTGCTGTCGGCTATTGACATAAAAATTCGCTTGAACAAATGTGTAAAGATACAAGTTTACTCAATATTCAAACTTCAGAAAGCGTAAATCCCTCAAAGATAATTTCTAAGAAACTGAGAACTGAGCATTTTGAAAAGAATAACAAAGTTGTGCAGATATTTCTCCTCAGCCGACAACCGTTCAGAGATGCGGCGAGAGTTGAACTTACAATCATTTTATAGTTCCTCACTAACTTGTGCTGCAGTATACAAACTTAGTAAAATTTCGATAAAAGCTTTAAAGACTTCTTGATGCAAACTTAAGGCTGGCTTTGCAAACTTAAATGAAACTTTACTTTTAATAAATATATACAAAAAGTAGTACCTACCTACGCAAAAGATGTCTTTTTTTTGTTTTTGTTAGAAAATTAGCAGTCTGCATTCGCTTAGTAAATAAAATGCAGACCACCTTAATATTTTCAGTAGTTATGTATATTATGAACGTCATCAATGTACTTAAGTGATATTGAACACCTACCACAACTTCTCACCATCTCCTAAGGTTGACTGGTAGAGAATGCCATTAAGTCCGCCCATTGTAATTCCTTTATTAAGCTTTTCAGACGAGTTTTTATAGCAAGAGTAATTATAAGCTTCAGACAAAAGTTCATGTTTATCAAAATAACTATACCTAAGATCGTATTAAATAACAAACGCATCTAGGAACTAGGTGACACTTTTCTGCTTTTGTTGTACTTGTGGCGTCCGGAGTGTTGTTTAGCGACAGAAATAAATTAGTAGAAGCTTCCAGAAACGTTAGTTAGATCTCCCAGCGCGCGTTCCTACAAAAACTTCAGCTGCACAAATAGTGGTTCAATTTCAGGTACAAAATGCACACGAATGTCGGAATACCCTCGAGAACGACTGCTCTAAATTGTAGAAAGTGTAAGACTTGGATAATTTCTGTCTTGGGAATAGGAATTTGTGCGGTTTATTGAGGGTTTAATTATCATGGTAACTCTGTAACAAGATACTTATATTTTTATATTCGACCCAATGCAATGTTACCAAAAAGGCTGAATGTTGGTCTCTCGAATGAGGGTAGTCTTGTACGATTTCTCGTTTTAAGAACCCTACCCTGCTATGTAAACTACAAGTAATCTTATAATTGTTAAAATCTTTAGTCTGTGAAAACAAACTATTACCCAGTTCGTATTTAAATCGCCAATTTTGTATTTTTTACAATAAAAGCAATCTCCAAAAACCTGTTCACGGCAAACCCTCAATAAATCGAGCACTTTTCAAAACGTCTGCTAAAGGGACAAACTTGGGTTCTTTGAAGACTTGAAACGGTGGACCTTTCTCAAGCACCTCGTGATTTAAGGTCGAACCTTCAGTTGGTTCTATTGAAACGAACGAAACTTTAGAAAAGGACTTCCGATTTAATATCCTTCTAATTTCGGAGGCGTATACCTCGGTGTTGTTTAGTTCGTGTTATCTTAATAAAGTCTATATAAAGTTGATGTTTCTCCCTGACAGAATGTTTGAAGATAGAAGAATATTTCCACCTCATGGACCTTTCATTAGTTACACGTCCATTAACGGAAATTACAACGATTATATGGATAAAATATTAAGTGCAATTTTGGTTGTAGCTCGCGTCATTTTTAAACAAATTTAGAATAGAATAGAAATATTCTTTATTGTGTACTAACAGGAGATTACAAATTAATTTGATGAACGGAAATTTTACAAAAGGCTTTAATTCTATTAATAAATAACGCTACGAGTACATACTATTATTACGATGGTGGACTCGGGACGAGGCTTGCAACCCCACAAACTTGGATTTAACTTAACACTAACCCCCTCTTGATATCTATTGTCTCCTCCGATAAACGCAATCCAAATTGTAACTTTTCATATTTGAAATTTTTCCCTTATTTTATTAACCGCCCACTTTTTTCTCTAAACCCAATTCAAAAGTGTACGCCAACAAATCGATCAAACAATCTAGTGTTCCGTAAAAATGGTTAAAGTAATAAAAAATTAACAGAGGACTGAGAAAACTACGCAAACTATTACACATTCCAACGGATCGGCACCATCGATAGCTTGAAACCGTAAAAGTACTCGCACCGCGGTTCAAGCTTGTGTAATCAGAAAATCAATGAGCGTGTCATCTGTATATAGTTATGTATGTACCGTATGTACCGGTTTTCTTCGTTTTTCAATCAAATATTTCACTTCTATGTGTGCGCATTATGCTTATAAAAAGTGGTCCAATGATTACTCTTCACGATATTTAATAAATATAGATTTAGAAATGGATAATATGGCACAATCACAATTTCTATACTTAGTTAAGTATCAATGCGTTCTCTTACTAATATAAGATTAACTAGAATTTGAATTTGAACCATCTACATCAGTGTAAGCTAAAATCACATCAAGACAATCACTATTTTATTCCTATTCATGCAGATCCCGATCGTCACATTCTCGTCCAAGTTTCAAATTAGCTAAATTCATTCCGCTGCGAAGTTAGCGAATGAGATTATCTATCAAGGGCTCTCGTTACTCTGGTTGGTCGAAACATACAGAGCGATGAATATCTTGTGTTTACATAGCTCAGTGCTACTGTAGTTTACTTACTACTACGGAGTGCTCTATCAGGGAGATTTACAAGGTTGACTGCAGCTGAGGAAGTATTGGATGTTTACATTAAAATTTGTATGCGAGTATAAAGCTACCTAGGGTTTATGCAATATGAATATACAATATGAACACATTAATGGTAATGAGTTGAATCCTTTTGATAAGCATCAGATATCGTGAAAAGATACACTGGCCAGGAGTAGTACCATTCTGTTACCTTAACCCATATGCAGCTTACCTCACCGCGAGTTTGTTACTGATACAAACAATTGGAAATAGTTAACAGGAAGCAGCCGTGTAGTTTGTTGCTGGTCAGCCTGTTCTGTGGCTAAACTAAATCAATCCAACTTGGTAAATTAGACTGTCTAACTCCGCCACTTGTGACTGTAGTCTACTGGCTGTGTACTTCTAATTTAACTTAGTTGCTAGATTTTATTTGTGTACAGAATGGATTGTTAATAAAAATAAATTTAAAGAAACTGGCTCTTTATATTTGTTTTACCCGTATAACAATGGCGAATTAACATGTTCAATTCCTATTTTTCCTTTTTTTGATAACAAATTGAAAACATTCGATACAAAATCTGTTTAATTAAAAATTGACAAGACTGACAACCCTGTGTCGTGGTTGATACGGATAACACAAAGAGAACAACCCAAGAAAGATTTTCTACCACTAACTAATAACGTCCATGATAAACACTCGCTAAAACTTGGGTAAGATATATCTTCTCCAAGTTTAGCATATCTACGCCATCTGATGCCAGCTAATTACAATGTCCAATTCCAGCGGCAGATAGCTCGCAACCTCCGCACATAGTGCCGAGTAACTTGTGTGCATAGATCTCTAACTTCTGAACAAGGTAACTCACACGCTCGCGTTCTAACTGTTGGTTTTTGCCTAAAATTAGATTTGCTAACTATTATTGACTTGCCTTAATTGTTAACTCTGCTTTTTATATTTTATGACCGGCCGCAGACGAAAAGACACTACGACTGATTTTTAATACGCACATTAACTTCAAAAGATATCGGTGTACATTTATGCATATATTTTTTTTATTCTACCACCAAACAACAACAACGAACAACGCTACACACTCATAGCCCCACACTAGGATTCCCTGTGTCGTGGGTGCCACGGACAACACACAAGACAAGAACACACACACCCAGACCAAGAACGGAAATTTAAATTCATCATTTAAATTTCCGCCTCGCTGGGAATCGAACCCAGGACCCTCGGAACGGCGATCCGGCGTGTTCACCATTGCGTCATCCGGGTCGTCGTTTCGCAAATGCAGGATAACTTTGAAGATAAGAAAGTAATTGAATCCAAACCATTCCATGCGGCAACAACCATTATTACCACTGTCGGTAAATGTAACAATACTTTTATATCAACATCCAAGAACAATAAATAACACCGTTCCTCAATATAATTACCCTTATTTCCTAGACAGCTTTACGTCGGCCGTCTGTGACCCGGCCGGCATATGTCTTGCGCAATAGATAAACGCAAAGCCGAGAGCACTGCGTAGGTCTGCAGCGGACGGTTAAGTGTGACAAAGTGGGGACATAACAGGGAATTACGACCAACGAAGGGTCACGCTACGTTGTCTCTTTATGGCACAGCCATTGGCTTGCAATCGTAAAGTAAATACGGAATTTATGTACAGGGTTAAGTTTATCATTGTAAGTACAATATTTTTTAGCCACGTTACTAAACCGCATGTCACGAATAAACATTTTTTTAAATAAAATTCATGTAACAAACGGGTATGCAGCACCATCATTCCGCTGCCGCCCATGACAACTGCGACTAACAAAGAATAAGACTCAAAGCGGGACTAGGATAGTTTGTCAGCAAATGGTGTTAGACTGTTAGTTGGTTAGTTCGTTAGTAGGTAAAAGTGCTGGGGCAGGAATTTTGCTTGTAATATTGTAGTTAGTTATGTTTTTGCACAATCTGCTACACCCGAAGACGATCTCCGCCGCGTGCACAGCTATTTTAAAACGAGAATCTCTTTAAAAAGAGATCTACATTCCATAGGCTAGAGTAACCTTCTGAGAGACTAGTGAATGGGCTACGGATCCATTAGCAATGTAAAATCCACTCGCTTACTCCGCCCTCGTATTATTGCGATACTAATGACGCGTATCCTGCTGTTTTTGAAAAGTGAGGTAAAGCGAATCATAATAAAATATTAAAATTAAATTAAGCGAGGTTAAATTCAGCCACGGAAACTTAAATCTTACCAACACTACACAGGTATACAGCGTTTTCATTAATGCAATTTAAAATAAATTCTTAGCAAAACCACATATTTCGCAGTAAATTGTATTTCCACGTAACGTAGCCCACGAAATTAAAACTGAAAGCAGAGCACGTGGAGCGCTGTTATGAGCCGGCGCTGAACCTAACGGGACTTACGAGGTGTTCGTTTTAAATAGTTTTAGGGTTCTTTATGTGAACAGCCGACAAAGCAGTAGAAGAGTCTTACGGTGAATGGTTACTGTCGCCCGAAACGTTCCAATACGGCAAGCAAGGCGGTTCCGTACCCATAAGGCACCCTACTAAGACTCGGTAGGTCCTTCCGTCCGTCTATCACAGAGCTTCTTGTCTTCAACGGTAATAGTAATACATTTTCACAGATTGTAAGTAGGTATATGAGTATGGCCGCTGTAGAAACAAATACTGAAAAAAGTTAGAAATTAAAGATTACACTAGAATTTTGTTATTTTGGCGTTGTTTGGATTATTTTTTGACGGCCTGTAGCCTTAGTGATAGTGGCCCTGCCAGCGAAGCAAGGGATCCCGGGTTTGATTCCCAGCCAAAAGGAGGCACATATTTATGTGACAGATAAATGTTTTATCTATGTTGTGACACCACCCGCGCCGCAGGGAATTAATATCCAGAATTAAAATCCAGCTCATATCGGGGCTCGAATATTCGACGGAATATTAATTTCAGGTTTGATATTGAACTGAAACGTGAAGCACTCGGGTGAAACTGGAAGAAATTCTCTTTAGGCTTTCTTATTACGTTTAAAAATAAAATAAATTTTGTGTTAAAATTCTTGGAAAATATTACCTAAAATGTAAATCGGAACATTGCGCCTCTTTATTAAAATGTCTGCTCTAAGTGGCACTATCGTTCTGTCCTTTTCCATCATCTTTGGCCAACAACGCATTGGTGATGCCTTGAGTGTTCACTGATGTCCACGGCCAGCGGTGGTCACCCACCATCAGGTGACTGGTCTACTTTATTCTGAGCTTTTTACATTTTTAAACGTAAATAAGAGAGACAAGAAACAAACAAAGCTTCTTTACTTTTAGTTGTTCCACAAAACAGCGAACGTTTGATGATTTGTTAGTAATATCATTATTGGCATATTAAAAGAATCAATTAGGTCAATTGCAATCAAGGTAATTGCTGGTAAAACTGGAGGAAGTCACGAACGCGGCGGGCGGCCTCCTTTGATCAGTTTTCTAAATGGATATTTTCTTTATATCAATATCAGAAATAAATAGATAGCATGTTATAATAATATGCCTCGCTAGACAAATTACCTTCGTTATAATAAATTACTTTGAAAACAAACAAATAACGCTACACACTCATAGCCCCAGCAAGTGCCCTGGAGAACACAGAGAATAGATACTCAAACCGAGGATAGCAATTTGAACTTAACATTAAAACCACCACACATACATAACTACAATACATAGTACAATAAAACGACAATATAATTCAATAACTTATATTACAAATTCAAAGTGCAGTGTTACTTCTGCACCGAACTTTCTTCCCAGCGGCTATAGAAGTTGAGTCGGAGCCGAGCTGAGCTTCGACAAGGATTGTTAAATTAACTCCGAACGAGCGAACTGAAACTACAAGCGATTTGTCAAATTTCATGTGAAACACCTCTCGATCATAATATGATGGGTAAAGTTAAGAAACTGAAGTACTGAAGTAAAGTTTAGTTACTGAGGGTGCGGTGTGGGGAGAAAACTATCCACAATTTTTATTTTATACTATCCTACTGCGCAATGCAAAAGGGGATGTGTTCAGCCTATATACATACTTTAGTAATTAATTGTTCTTTAAAACGAGGTCTTTTCGATTTCCAATAATTTACCCCCAAGCAAGACACCGTAAAACATGAAAATAGGTAACGTAAAATAAACTTTTACCGCTTTCAGCTACACGGATAACAAAAAATATTATTCTAGGTCACCTCCATAAAATACTTTGGATGTTTATTTGTTATATCACGTTATTTAATTCAATCGGTTTGGCTAAGTTTTCCACATTGAATGAAAATCTATACATCAGATTTTATCCTCTTTTAAAAGTGAATATACAGAAATAAACGAATAAGTGACTTATAAATAAACGAAGCCCACCACCCTGAGTCATGTATCTTCCAGTTTAATTACGATGACGGTGACGATATGTATGCATGACGGTGGGATTTTTGTAACCACCAGCGAGGGGCCGAGGGTGGTAGCTGACCGTCTTCGCATTCTTCGCCGGCGCCGCGTCGGTGTTGCCTTTGGAGTTAATAACGCACATTGGCGGTGGGGACAACTTACCACTTACCTAGTCATTAATGTCGGCTTTACATTTAAACTGATGATGTTTATGACTTAATATAATTAAGTTACTCACTAACTAGCCACGACGTCATCAATTAAAATTTACGACGTCAATATTAAGTTATAGCGTTAATGTACAAGGGTCCTAAAAGCTTGTATCTACAGGGTGCCGTGTAAAATACATTTGTAGACCGATCAACTCTCCGGGAGCCGGGAGCCGTAGGTAATGGCAGCGAGCGGAAGAGATGCAGTAAATTATCGATAAAAGCTTTGCTCGTTGCTCTCATTTACTTTGCTTATCGGCTAATTGATGGATTATTAACAGGAGCTTTTAACCCCCCACTCAAAAATTTGTTATACATGTAAAAGCAGAACGGATACTCCCTCACTGATTTGACACGGAATCTCGAAATCTAATTTAGTTATGACGGTGAAATTTGACAGAGGTGTAGTTTATGAGTAGGCCTAAGAAGGGTAGTTGTTTGAAAATCCGTCGATTTAAAGCAAACACTATAAAAGTTGTTAAAGAACCTCGACTATATCACACGCTATTCTGTATCTAATATAACTCGCTGCACCGATCGCCAACTAACCCCTTCGCTTGAAAATCGCCGATTCATTACAAGTTTCCCGGCGGAATCCCGACTACGGTTCAAGTTATATTACTCCTGAGCTAAACTGTATTAGTTTCAATGTTGAGGGAGAGGCACGTATTTATGAGGCGATGTAAAGTCCAACATCATTATCGAACCGTTAGGACCACAAGAGCTAATAGCTCGAGGGATAACGTCGATGTTACACGATCGACCAAGTTAAGCAAAAGAGGTCGCGGCCGGTAGGAGGATGGGTGACTATATTTCGTCTTTACTGACCCGAGCGCTTGTCAGATATCTCTCCACAACTATGCTCGTTGATCTACTGCGATCGTTGATATGCAGCAGGAATAGAGTTGCAGCAGGAATAGACCCCTGCAGAACTCCGGCATTGGTGGTCATTACTCGTGCTGAACAATCACTAACAAGAACTCGGAAGGAATGTTCACTCAGCAAGGCTTTGACCCAGCTGATTGAACTAGAGGATTAGCCATACGATACGCTTTCGTGCTTTGGAGGGAAAGCCGTCGTCCCCGATTGTTATCATTAGATAGCAGTCTTTGAGGCCTGTCGAAGGCCTTCGTGCGGCATAAAGTCTTCCGACTCATGGGTACGCTACTAAATCCTAACCGATCCGCACTGGAATAGCGTGGTGATGTACCCTCTAGATTTCTAGCCTAGCCTGCAGTTACAACGGAATCTGTAATTGTATCTGCGAGTGGTTCTAAAGATACCACCATTGATCGACATTGAAAAGTTCAAGTGATTAAGCCACGTGGGATCTTTTACAACAACACTATTTGGTTCATGTTAAAACGAAAGTCAACATTCTGATATTACTTTGACATTAATAGCCTAGCGGTTTTGAATATTATCCGCAGAGTAAGACATGCGTCTGTTCACACACGGCGACACGATATCGCACTGGTTAGTGAAACGCTACGTTGTCGCAAACTGCAACGAAACAGTCGCCAAAGACGCCAATTGCAGCAGCGGCACTATGGCTTCGTACATTTGTACTGCAAAATGTCGTTCGTGTGAATAAAGCAATGTACATATTTTTATACAAACCTGGGGCCATAAACGTAACGTGCGTCGTTTTATCGTGAAAATGTCGTGTCGAACAGTATGTTAATTGACTCCAACACGTAACAGAAGCCATACAGTTGCGAATACAAGTGACTGTTCTTTCACATAAAATGTAGGAGCGTACTGCTGTAAAATCCTAATATCAGTCGCTGTAATCCAATCAACACGCAAACGGGACTTAAATTCTTCTCGCAACATTCCGAGATGAGAGGATTCTGTTGCAAGGCAAGACTTGCTTTGATGTTTTTCATGGAATTATTATCGTCACATAAAGATCTCGATCATTCGGCGTTGGGTATCATATCGTACAAAATTTATTTAGGCACATGTAAACCCTTCCAAAACGCTTCCAATAGCCAATAAAAATGCTGTGAATAGGTAGGGGTCGACCATCATTTTTGTAAATTTAAGGGCCGTCCCTTTGATACACACGTTCCATAAAGCAATTTAAACTTAACACAAGATAAATCCCAGCTTTTGTACATATTACATCTTCAAACAAACTGCTAGCGAGGTAGACGTCTCTTCTACCTTTAATTAAGCCGAACTCATCATAGTAAACTGTGTCATAAATAAATTCGCTGAAGGTCTATTTCACGTTGCGCAACAGCTCTTAATTACTGTAACTCATATTCCGTAATGAATGAGACGAGTTATTACAATTAATATCCGGCACAATTCGTAGATGTAATGGAAATTGTAGTAATAATAATATTATCTGACTTTTGATACTATAACATTTACCAGGTAACCAGGTAACTTAAAATATACGCACATCGTGCGGACTATTGTTTTTGTCTGGTATTTATAAAATACACAATGAGATCGACTTTACGTAGGTAATTTCATCGCAACATTGCTCCTCTCTACTGTGGTAAACTCAATTCGGATTTAATTTAAAAAAAACCTGGAAAATGCTTGTTGGACTTGTACACGAAGGGTATCCGTATCACCATGTTACTCTATTACAAGAGGTTTTCAAATTCTAATTCATATTTCTATATTTATGAGCATAATTTTAAAAATCTTAAAATTAAAGAAAGAAAATATGCTCTATGTTAAACCATAAACCCTTTCGGGTATACTATCTAATATTTTTTATAATTTGGCAAAGGGAGATCTCCGGCCGGGCAAGACGTCTTGCCCGGGAGGCAGTGAAGCCCCGACTACCGAGTTGTCGGAACTTGTAATACTTGTATACATATATGTGAGCGGTGTAGAAAACTTCCATAGCGTGATTCAGGCTTCGTGACGACACCGTGCGACGTGTGTGCGATGTTGCCACAATAAATTAAAATTTAAGAACTGAATAACGGCATTCATAAAATTAAAATTTATAAAAAAATATTCTATGACTATGTTTCGTATAAACATTATTAAACTACATTTTAGGGCAATACCATAATTATATACTTTCACTTAGTAAAGCAGTCTTCAATGCAATTGCCGATAACTTACGTTTCATGTCGATAACCTATTAAATAATTATTTAATATGTCAGTATTACTTTTAACAAATAAATAAGGTACCTTACGTCTTACCTTACGTCGTAGAAGAGATATCACAAAGCGTTGGGTTAAGAAAAGGATTTTTTTTCTTCGTCCGGCCACAAAGAAAGTCCGACTAAGCTAATATACTTAATATACACAAATTACTGCAATGTCCCGTTGATTTTTCTTCAACCCGATTATTTCCTTCGAGTTGACATTTTCCATTTAAATTATATGAGATGCAGAAAGTTTCGACAGGCGCCAACCCTGGCTGTGTTTTCATTTTTAAAAGAAAACTTTGCTGTCGGCAATGAGAGTGTGGAAGCGAAGGGATGTAAATTTATTCGCTAATAATTTACGGGTCAGAATGTGGTCGGATTTTCTGTTCTTTTTGTTTTCCTTGCCAAAACAGGCAATAAAATTCTCAACTCCGTGTGGGGAGCTAGGTTAAGCACTGTAGAAGTAGATGTATATCCATTTATAAGGTTAATTTGCATTATTTGGGTAACACACACAGTACATGGCTCCTAGACGAATAAACAATTTTATAAATAAGCAAGCACTGAGAAAATCGCATCGATAGGGTCACATTGAAATAATAATTATGCGATTCATTGACTCTCTCGCACCAATTTCTGATCATTTCGAATATAGACGTACCGTGTGACGCGTTGTGAATGACCGGTTGGTCTAAAAAACTAATATTTTAACCGGCATAGAATTTTATATAAGTACGAATCAGAAGTGTAATATCAGTGCCAATTGAATCATAACTATGATCGTCGTTGCGATAGACACGAATGTAACAGTGTGGTCAAGCCAACTTTGGAGGTTCATAGCGTATATTAAGAACACAGCTTTGGGTGGTGTTGATAACTTTGAGTTACAAAGTCGCATCGCGTTCGATGTTTACATAATTAAATTCGAGTCGTATGTTGTTTGTGCAACTGTTCAAAGATCGTTATTAATGGAGCGCTGCCGTCGTATTATTACCAATTTGGACCGGATTGGGCTGTCACTGAAATCGATCCATCACACTTAGTGACTACTAATACGTGAAAAACTGTAAATTAAAGCTTGTTCGTGTTGCGGCTAGAGTCGTGATTTAAGGTGCACATTTAATTATTATAGCCAAGCATTAACTTATAACCGGTTACACTTTATAGAGATCACCATCTCAGGACTCCAATTAGATTTTTACTAACAATTTTTAAATGGAATATGTAATAATTACTGACAGCAACTAACAGGACTAAGTAGCTATCACTAACAGTTCCTGTCCCAATACTTAGTAGCAAACTAACCAATTAATGCTCTAACACCGTGTGCTAACCGGACTAACTATCCTAGTACCCATTTGAGTTTTGTTCTAAATCGTTTTGGGTGTTGTGGGTGTAAAATTGTCATGAGTAGCAACAAAAGTGTGGTGTTTTAGCTCGTTAGCTACCTTAATTCCTTAAAAAAAACTGAAATACCCGTTGCCTAACGCTACATCCAATGATCTACTTGACTCTTCAAGCTTAACTTACTTAACTCCAAATTGACTTTAGAAGCCGTCAGACAACTTTCTGACAATTGAAAGATTCGCTATAATTATTTCTCTCCTAAATAATTGGCTTAGTACAGCTTACGAAGACTTACGATGAAATGTTTTGTTTTCTGCGCACATTTCCACGCAAGTGCTAAGTGATCCAAACGGGTCTCAACTTCGATGTCGCTCGTAGAATAAAGGTAGGTTGGATTATTTATTTCATTGTTTCTCAGGGACTGAAGTCCGGGGTTTAGAAGTGAGCCAGTGATGTCAAATTTTTTCATGGTTAGGAATAAAAATAAAAATGTAACCTATATTATTTGTCCTTTTAGGAACTTGATACATTAAAAGAAAGTGATCCTTATAGGATCATCATCATCATCGCTACCCATATCTGTCCCACTGCTGGGCAGCGGTCTCGACTCAAAATGTGACGGGTATAGGTTTCCTCACATATTCACCTAGACATATTCAACTCTCGCTACTGTTATGTATTATGATATAAAATGATGCTAAGAATACGAAGCAGTGATTTATATGTAAGTATGTCGTAGTAGTCGTATATTGTAGTATTATCACAAGATTGTATCGTAGTATCTGTAGTCAGTCGCAGATAAGCCGCTACTCGACGATAGATATAAAACATTACGTAGATCGGAAGTAGAGATAATATCTACAGTTATGAGTAAAGTGGACTTTGCATTCTTCAGTCCACTGTATCATGCAGCGTCTCAATTGGAGATACGTGGATTTGTAAAGTTATTAAACGGACTATATTCCGAAAAGACTAGATGAGAAGACGTTCCATAGATAAAACAAAGATTTCATATGTTTTGGATAACTCCGTCGTAACTCATCGTTAATTTTTACCTCTGCGTTATCACAACACTAAGTGTTGCGTAATAGATATTACATCACCTTGCAGAATTCTAACTCATGCAGGTTTCGTTCCGTTCAGATAACATTGTAATCCATTTGAAAGCTACTTTTTCCTGATAGAGTGCAAATGAAGTGGAACAAAACGTAAAAGCAAAACAAAAAATAAAAGAAACTTGATGAATGAATAAAAACTCTATAAGCGTTAAAGTCTACACTAAAATTGTAATGCTGAAGAGTTTGTTTGATTATTTGAAAGAGCTTATCTCCGGAACTACTGGTTCGTATTGAAAATTTGTTTTTGTGTTGGATAGTCCATTTATCGAGGAAAGCTATAGGCTATAACATAACGTTAAGACTAACGGGAGCGGAACATCAATGAAAAATGTTGCAAAAATGGGAAACTTTTTAATATTTTGCCAACGTAAAGAACAACTTTCCCGAAACGAACCGAAGCCTTGTCCACTAGTATTAATTAAAATTAAATAAAACCCCTGACTATAAGTAATGAATGAGATAAAAATAAAATGGATTGATTTGTCGTGAAATCTGCAATTGTAAAAAAATTAAATTATTATAATTTCTGTAATGCTTTCTACTTTTGTGCACGTATTTGATTATTGTAGAAATAGACACAGCAATGATAACAAATATAGATGCTAGTTACTCGTTATAAACAGAACCACAAACCCGTAACATGTTTATTGTGTTATCTGACCAACTGACCCATAGAGATAAAGCAATCAAAGATATCAATTAAAGAATATTTATTTATGTATTCAAGGTTATTTTAATTAAGTAAAACCTTATTAAACTGCAAGATTATAAGTAATTTCAGAGCAAAAAAATGGTAACTCAAAAGGATTTATTTGGGTTTTATTACATTAATCAGCGCATCAAATGTATTCGCTAGGAAACTCCACGTTGAGGACACGCTTGAAATTCCCAAGATTCTAGGAGGAACGTTTTTCCTTTTACCTTATAAACCGAGGTGCCAAGGTACCTTATTAAGGCTGCAAAGTCTTGCGCTTGCGGTTTCCCGTATTTTTCCCACAAAGGATTGAATAGGTCAAGACGTAAAATAGTTCGTGAACTACAAGTTAGAAGTGACGCCAATTATTGTGCATAATTAGCCAGACTCATTAGGAATTCTCTGTACTTCATCTCAAAGTAAGAAGTTTCTAGACTCTGGAGGAGAGGCAGAGTAAAGTTAAATTTAATAGGGTGAAATTTCAGCCGAGCTCTGCTCAGGATAGGACAAAGTAAGGGTCATTGGCGTGAGTCGTACAAAATTGTGACATCTCGCTATGAAATCTTCAAACTTGTCGGATGAAACCAAAGTACAGTTACGTAAATACATTTAAGTAGGTTGAGTGCGGTGAAGTTAGGATGCATGTGTTGGACTGAAGCGAAAGAAAGATATTCAAGTAAGATAAAGATTTAGGGAAATATTAAATATTGAAAATCACATCGTCTTCTATTTTATTTTAAAGAATGAGGATGTAATAAAAGTCTTTCTATGGTGTTAGCTGATATGACGTCCTTAATTTTTTTGAGTGGTATATTTTCATTAAAAAATAAGAAAAGTGTGTTTCAGCTGTGTTGCGTGGGTGGCATAGAACAATCAAACTACTCCAATCACCAATCCAATCCTAATTCTTCTGTTTTGTGCTCACTTAACCGCTCATAGTCCTCAACTCCCACCAACTGAACGCCTTCAGTATAGTAGTGCCAGTCTATTCCTGTTTATTGTCTGGTTATTGTCTGGTTATTGTCAATGAGAGCTTTAAAAGACTAACGCCCAACCTTCAGTAGTAATGAGGTAAAAGAAGATGCCAAGAGTATATTCTGGAAAATATGACTGAATGAACTCTTTTTAGTGATTAAGAGATAAACCATATTGTAACTTAATTATTGTTAAAAAAGTTGAAAGATATATTAACAAGTCACATCGTTTAAAAAAAACAAAATACATAGAAAATGTACTTTAATTTTAATTGCTTGCCTCCATTCAGAAGGATAAGCAGTGATAGCCGTGTGGTTGAACGTTGGACTGCCGAACCGGAGGTTCCGGGTTCAAACCCCGCACGCACCACTAATTTTCAAAAATTATGTGCGTATTAAAATTTAATTATCACTTGCTTCGGTGAAGGAAAACATCGTGAGGAAACCTGCACACCTGAGAGTTCTCCATAATGTTCTCAAAGGTGTGTGAAGTCCGCCAATCCGCACTTGGCCAGCGTGGTGGACTATGGCCTAACCCCTTCTCATTGTGAGAGGAGACCCGGGCCCAGCAGTGGGACAGTTATGGGTTGTGACGAAAAATTCAGAAGGATTTTAAAAATTTACCTGATAACTCCACAGTAAGATACATAAATTACCTAAGCATATTTATTCAACACAATGAATAAAATGAAATTAAATGTTAATATTATTTTGACAATGAGAACTCTATTTATCAATATTGAATCAACCTCAAGAATAGTAAGAAAGGAACGTTTGTTCACTTCTACTTCAACAAATAATTTAATCGGAAAATGGTCACATAGATCCGAGGTTGTGAAACAGTATGAATCGAGATCATTTTTTAACTCTTTTTTAAGGATTTAAGCTAGCAAACGAGCATGCAGCACCACCTTCCGCTGCCGCCTATTACAACTGTGACCGACACAGAACAAGACTCAAACCGGGACTAGGATGGTTAGGGCAGTCAGCAGAGGGCGTTATTGAGGATCTTAGTTGGTCAGTTCGTTAGAAAGTGTATGACTGAGACAGGAACTGTTAGTGATAATGGTTCATCATCACAACCCATAACTGTCCCACTGCTGGGCACGGGTCATAGTCCACCACGCTGGCCAAGTGCGGATTGATAGACTTCACACACCTTTGAGAACATTATGGAGAACTCTCAGATGTGCAGGTTTCCCCACGATGTTTTCCTTCACCGAAACAAGTGATAATTAAATTTTAATACGCACATAATTTTTGAAAATTAGTGGTGCGTGCGGGGTTTCAACCCGGACCCTCCGGTTCGGCAGTCCAACGTTCAACCACACGGCTATCACTGCTTTTAATGGTAACGGTAACGCTTAATGATAAATAAACACACACTCATATCCTCGCACTAAGATTCCCTGTGTGTGTATGGACAACAAAAATAAGACATTAACACCCACCACCCGAGAACAAACAAATTTTCCGTTGCATAAAAATACTGTAAAAATTGCTGAATTAGTATCTATCCCTTTAACAAATTAAGGGCTAGTAAGGTTCTATAATGAGAAGGGTCTTATCCCTAATTGTCTTAGGAAAGGAATTCGTTACTTAGGGATAGCTTATGCGGAAAACTTTGCCGGGTTCAAGGAGAAAACAAATATTTACAGGAGCCGGAGTATGCTTGCGGTTAGGCGGTCGGACTGTACGTACAAGTTCCTTTTATTTCTTGGTGTTCGAGTGTAGCGCGACGCACATTTGCCGAGGGATGCTGATGGGGAGAATGGGATGGATGAGGGTCAAGTTTTAAGTTAAACAATAAACTTCGGGAGGATGTTATAACATTTAGGTATAGACACGACATTTGTACCCGAATTAAAATTAATCACGAGGATGTCTTGTCAATACACTTATTCACGACATTGATTCCACCACAGCTTCAAACGGGTGTCATAACTTATTGAAGAAGAAACAGCAATGGATCCATTTTTCAAAATGATCCAGAACTTCAATATAGCGTCTTGCTAATGCGATGGTGTTATTAATGAAATTCTTTAGAAATCTACTTCGAATTAAATTATATTATTAATATCAATAAAATATTACGAAGAAATCCCCAAATAAGTGACCACTTTCTAGACAGAATCGTATTCCCAGTAAAGCTCCAGAAAGATAATACCTACCTGTCACTTTTGTAATGATAATAAATTTTGTCTGAAATTTAGCTCGCGGGCGCCACCGCTCGGATTATACGCGAAATGATGACGTCGACGAAAACAGACCAATTAAACACTTTCTACTACCTAAGGCACCTTTCACAATAATCGAATAACAAATCAAATAATCCGTAGACACTTATTGAGCTTTAATCAATGAATGGTCCGCATAAACCTACAGATCGAAAACTAGTAATGATATGCATAATATTAAAACTTCAAGAGAAAAGTATCCCGAGCTAATAATAATAAGTAATTAGTAACTGGGTCAGTATAAATACGAGACATACAATTATCTGACAGGAGCTTTAGATTGCTACAGAATTGAAAACTTTTCTATATAAAATTTAACAGAATGAATATCCAAATTTATTTATATAAATCTTTATAAAATTTTCATGAGGATAAAGATATAATTTTAAGTCAGAACCAATGAAGTCAAACGACAAAACGTTGTATCATCTGTTAAATACCTCCTACTGGAATTGTAATTAATTTTTTTTTAATTATGTTAAATCAAAGCGAATACGTAAAATGGAGAAATGAATAAAGGTTAATAAAGAAATTTTCAAAACTGTTAATATAAATAGCGTCAACTAACCTTACAGAATGTAACTGACAAGCCATTCAATGCGCATTGAACCGTGCATGGGTTGCGCAATCGTGACGTCAGCACGCGAGTCGTACGTTTGTTCTCGTCCTAACACAAGGCAGTAAAAAGAACGAATATCGCGTAAGGGCGGGCAATTAACATAATACCCTTATAATGGCCGGTGTCGGTTTTGCCGTACACACAACAACCATGATTACTTTCAAAGTATCTGTGTGCAAGGTTCTTATGACTATGTAATTAGGCAGCTAAATAATTTCGATCCATTTGCCCGCTGCAAGGTTTGGGTTTCCTCATACGATGCCTGGAGCAGACTTCACAATCAAAGCACCCAAAGATAAATTTATGATTTGTATCAATAAATATTTTTAAGTATCTCCTTCTAAACAAGGAAGCCTTGTCGGAAGCCTTTTAGAGAACTATGAATTCACGACGAAAATTAAACGACCAGCTTTACTTTTAGAGTTTCATAAGTTGTCTTTTATATCGAGCCTATTTGTCACAATCAATTTGAAGTTTAATTTTCAAGAAATTCCTGTCAGTTCCAAGGAATTCGTTTAAAGGATTTAGAGAAAGTCCTCATAATGTGATACTCATCAGTATTATTGTAAAGGATGCTCATTGTCGACTACATATAATTTATAAATGTATTTCGCGACCACCATAACCTCTGTGAATGTCTTCAAATACTGCAGCTCTCTTTCGGTTTGGTTTATGATCCATGAAGTGCACTTGGCATTAAGTGTCAGTTTCGACTGATGCCGTACATAAAAAGCAGTCGTAACCTAATGGTTCATCGTCGGTCTCCCGAATCCTGCAGACATCATTAAATTTTAAAGTTATTTGCGTAATAGAAATTATCTATTTTTCTGTGAAAGAAAACATCGTGAGTAATCTTTAACTCCTGAAAGTTCTCCATAATGTTTGCAGAGGTATGTCAAATCTACCAATTGCGACATGGCCATCATGGTGGACTATGGTCTTAATCCGTCTCAATTAGTCCCAAAGTTCTAATTGTAAGTAAATTTCTAGTGTCCTATCTACTTATGTCGCAAAAATCCTACCATAGGGATGTAAGTAACAGATATTTCAGCTTGAAATCAAACCCGTTTCCCTCGCTCCACTATGTGTGTTGACTATCATGTGAACTATAGTGTGGTAGGTAGCAAGCCTAATCACCCATGAAATCGAAATTGCGTAAGCAATTTATTGTTTCGTAGGGTCCGTTTAGGGTTTTCATACCTCACTTACGTCCTAGTTACCAAATTATCGATAGAGCTGTGTGTGACCTTGTGGTTGCATAAAATTGTAACATTCTTGGATTGATCAAAGTGGTCAAAGTTACCTTCTTCACTAAACCACTTCGTCTTAGTATTGTAATGTTTCCTTAATCCTTTTTTTTTATATGCAAAGCTTACAAAGAAACAAATGTCTTCTTATGTTAATTGTTTTCTTATGTTAATTACCATTAGTGATTAAAAAACAAGCAGGGAACTCATTCATTGCAAGTGAAGACAACCCACTGCTTAAAATATGCATATTAAAATGCGACAAAACTTCACAACCTTTGACCTTCGCTTGATGTTTCGTATTTCCTACTTATAAATCAAGAATTTTACTGTCAGACAAAGGCCTATATTGTCTTATATTATGTAAGACAGTAAAATTTAGAGTAGGTCAGTTAAAATGTGTTGACCTAATTTTAATTTAACTATGCTGTTATCTAATCGCTAATTTGAAGAAATATTTTCTACACGATTACAGTAGGAGTCATACAATTGAATAACAATATTGAGATATAGTATAGCCACCAAACAAGTAACTATTTATAATAAACAGCTGCCTAATAAGTACTCCTAAATCATGATTCATAATGGAAAATTTGCCTTAAAGTTTAACTACCGTTGAACCAATTACGGACGTTTGAACATGTAAGTGACAGACACAGCTACCTAACATCACCTATACAGAATTAGTTTCTGAACTTGACATAAGCAGTAATTTTGACGTTTTGCAACAAAAGTAGAATCACACGGAACAGTGAAACTTCGTCATTACGCTCTCAATGAACATTGACGTTTAAATTGAAGTAAATAAAGCTGATATTAAATCTGGCAATATCGAAATATTTGTTGATATAATGCGATAGCGTCATTCATTGCAACCGAATGAAGTGTAAACTAATGATTTGTTTTTAACTTATCAAGAAATCCTGCTAGTAGACGTATGAGGATAATATTAGTAATTGACTCACCTCAGTGGACCAGTAGTATGACGTTTCGACGGTCGAGAGCTGAGCGCTAAAAGGTTAGGTTAGTTCGGCAACCGCGCGACGAAACCCCTCACTCACGTATTACCCGCTCGGAGGCCGGGCGCCGACTGGCCGCGTCGATCGATACATCAGCCATTGCTGCGTTGCGTTCCGTTTACACCAATTCCGAATTCGAATAATTCGTGTGTACTCGATTTTTAAATGCGAATTGGGTCGAAGCGGGATCTACTATGATATAGTTAATCTGTGAACTGGTTAAAGGTTTGTTTAAACATGGAATCCATTAAACGCCTCTTGTATGTTGAAGTGGCGCCACGCCGACGGAGTGCGAAGGGTGCCTCAGGGAAATTTTAAATCTTTTACTCTGAAGAAAAGGATTTGTTATCGGTGGTGTCTTAATTCTGTAGACCAACATTTTATTTTACGGTGAAATTGATTCACAAAACTGATTAACAAGATTTTAAATAATTAAAAGGCTTAAACGAGTGTTTAATATATATATATATATGTATGTTAGTCTGTAAGGTATTTATGATATGGACCTCTGTACATACATAATACATGTAATTGTACATGTATTTGTATGTATATTGTCTGAAATAAAGATTTATTATTATTATTATTATTAAAGAATTAAAGCGTCATAATTAGGTTTTTTTACTAACTTAGCCAATTTAACTCATAAACAATATAATCAACCAATCGAATTTAACTACCAAATGTTTGTAACACATCATAATTTTATTTATAAAATTGTAATTGCTTGAAAAAACTTTCTGCATGATAGTACTAAGAGTCATGTTTGCCACTCCTAAGACGGACTAATTAAAGTTTTTAGATAAATTTTAATGTAAGATCATAAAGCGTAGAGTGGTGGAGTGGCTCTATAAGAACTTTAGTGTTATCAGTGAGATTCCCGCACTAGAACTATCACTAACAAAACAGTTAAACCACAGTTAAAATGATGTAAAATCAGGAACTCCTCCCACTAGTTCGCGGGAAGTTTTTCCGATTCTATTTGCTTCACCGGAACATAATTAGTGAGTGTAAAACTTGCGCTTCAGACAACCACTTCAACGAGGTTTTGCGCCGCTACCGCTAACTTGATAAATAAATACTGGTTTGTAGAATGCACTTTGAAATTTAAGTAAGAGATATCAGCAAAAATACATATAAAAAACGGTTACATATTCGCTCAGGGCAGAAATTTCTTCTTAACGAATAACTGTGTGACAGGCCATAACCCACCACGCCTGCCAAGTATGATTTGGTAAGCTTTACACTTGATTTCCTCCCAATATTTTCCTTCACCGAAGCAAGTAATAATTAATTTCTAACACAGACATTTTTTAAATCCGAGGTGCGTGTATGATTCTATCCCGGGCCCCCTGTTCGATCTCGTTTCGCTTTTTATGTAACACTGCGAAACCATAAACTGCAGTACACTGTCGATATTAAAGGTATAGAACTTTTGATCTGGGACCTAGATTGGGAAGGATATTGGGGGTGGATGGGTGATGTTCAATATTTTACGTTCACGAATCACTTAATGGTAGGTAGTCGCCGTCATCGATATATTTAAAACCAAAGGCATCAACCGATGCATTTGTACATTAAATATTTAAGTTTCAATTGTTAACCTTCTGGTTACGTAATCGAATCTGAACTCGATCCCGGAACGGAAATCGAGCCCGGGATCTTCGAGGGAACGGACGTAAAAAAATCGAATAGTGAGTAATGGCTTCAAAGAAAACCAAATTAATATTATGAATGCTCGGGGAAGTTAAAAGGGCTAATTGAACAGGACGTAACGGGTAATACACAAAAAAAGCAAACTTTTCCCGAATAAAAATTCAATTTCATTCCACTTGGTACTGCTCGCGACTGTACCGCCGAACTTCTGCGTGATATTAATTACATAGCACTTTTGTTTACGATTACACTTCTGTCGGCTTTATCCGAGTACTCTGAGGTATAACCCGATTAAAAGTTTCGTTCGAACAATCTTTCAAAGTTTATTGAACAATAAAGGAAAAGTTACAAAAAATATTACTGTTTGAGAAAAAAAACTTATTTTATTAATTACCTGAATTGAGTATTAGACACCAAACGATGCTTGATACAAGCTCACGATTCAAAGGATCCCAAGGTCGATTTACAGCGGGGCAGAAAATGTGAATGATGAGTTTAAATTCCATTCATTCATTCACTCAGACCAACTGAGTGAATGAATGAGAACTTTTTCTATGGTACCCATGTCTCAGGGAATTCTTGTGTCTAGATTTGAAGGTGTAGCTTTCTAAAATTAAAACAAGCACTATATCACGACTCCTCATGATTTTTATATGTATTATACATCAATTACAAGGACGCTAGAGATAATTTTATTGTGATTCCGTAACGCTTCCTATGCCGTAGAAAACAATTGTCTAAAATCTTGCTCGCACAGTCTCTGCTTCTACCTATTCTTGACAACGCCGATGTGTGCTATCTGGACGTCACCGAGGAGCAACTAAATAATCTTGAGCGCTTCCAAAATGTATGCATAGGTACCTACCTACTATTCGGCCTTCGCAAATATGATCATATATCATATTATCGCAAAAAGCTCGTGTGGCTCCCAATCCGTCTTCGCCGTAATTCTTACATTCGCTTTGTACAGTGTATTATTTAATCCAAAATAGTAGTAGTAAAGTAGTAAGTATTACTAGCTAATTATAATATTTTCAGTTCTATAATAATTATATACTAAGCTGTTCGTGGTGCACCGTGCTGAACAACGAAGGTGGCCATTCCCTCTTATTGAATTCAACAGTATTTGCATGGGGATAGGATATAAAATACTTGACTAGGCAGCTACCTCAATCCGTATAAAATTGACCGAACGCTATGCCTATTTTACGTGTTCATCTATAATAGGTCGCAGTGTAGAATGATAATGCAGGTCGGATCGGCAACGCGCGGGTGATCGCCATGGTGTCGTTTGACATGCATGAACAGTGACCACTTGCTATCGGCGCCTCGACTGTTCTAGTTATATGAAAATAGTAGTAGCAGAATACGCTACTATTTATATTTCAAGGAAATCGATGTCGCCGGTCAAATTAGCCCTTACCTGGCAAAACTCGAGATTCACATCAACTAACCCAATACTTCATCCACATTGATAACGAACCTATCGCCAACGGGATAAGGTTTAAAGTTCGTTGAATTTAATAAGAACTTCGATATGCGTATCGACCAAACTTTCCCCGCAGTTGCTATTGACGAAAAAGTTGTAGTTAGGTGAACCCCGGCCTGTTTGCCGGTGGAAATAGTGGCTCGGTTTTATGATGAAAAGTTTTTATGGTTGGAAATTTATGTACCGAGTTACATAATATAATATTGTGACTTCTATAACTAACTCACCCTTTAAATAGCTCACCCTTTCGTCGAAAAGCCTTCTTTATGTTGAATTTAGTGTTCCACGCCGAGCGGACATACCCGAGGACCACGAGCCGACACGCTCAAAGCAAATTCGCTCTGCGCTCGGCGTCAGCGGTGAGCGATATAAACAAACGTATGTGTTTGACCCTACACGGTCACGTAACAAAGCTACTAACGCGCAAACATTGACCAAATTATATAAAATCAGTGGCTGCAAATTGTAGCGATATTATCTAAATTTATTTTCGCTTGAATAAATATGATTGTAATGCTGCTTGTTGTGAATAAAAGCATCTAGTGAGAAGTGTCGTGACGTAAACTTTAGGCCGTTTAAATCGAACCCACTTCAGGAGCTCTCAAAGACATAAACTTCATAATAATCTCATCAGCTATCAGTGAAACAAATAATCTAACTTAACGACTAGTTTTGTTGGTAATCGACCAATGTAGCTCGAGGAATATCTTGGATATTTGATAAAATGCAGCAGTTACAAGAATACCTGGTGAAGAAGTTTCAAGATTGGCAGCCCAGAGCTCCCGAGGTGGTGGAACGCACGAAGCGGTCAGTGACCTTGAAGTGGTTGGATGACGAACCATTCGGGTTCATGGGGAGCCACCTTCTATACAAAGTTCAGAGAAAGGAAAAAATACCACCATGGGCTACTGTGTACAGGTATTTTATTTTGTCGATAAAATATTTACCTATAGGTACATTTATAATAGAATGTAACTAATCACTGTGTGTTTAAAGAACATATCATATGAGAAATACTATTATTTGTAGTTTTTATTAATGCAAATTTTATTTATCTAAAAATGTTTGTTAGAATTGTTGTTTGTTTTTCTCTGTATGTTTGTATCTTAAACGATTTGGGTCTTTGCTAGTAAATAGTGATAAGTTTCTCTCCAAATTTTATCTATCGGTTCATAAATAAAAAAGCTGTCACTTTAAAGAATCACGTCAAACAATTTTCGAGTGTGGGAACACTCGAAAATTGTTTATTTATTTATCAATGAATGAAAACTCCATTATTTTATGCATTAAACTGTATAAAATATCAAAAAATACGAAGCACATTAAAATTCAGCTGCTAGTCTTCTCGTAATTCAATCTCTATGGATAGTACAATACGGAGTTCAGTTTTCTATTTGGCATGCAATGTCGCGCTCAGCCGTCGTGTGTCGTAACCAATGTACTGCTCATATTTTTCAGTGTAGACAGCTCCATCGCCACGCTACATGACTGCAGATAGTATTGAATTAGAAAGAAATAAATGCAAAAAATATTACAACCTGACGATGAAGCTCCGATGACGAAACAAACATTATGACTGTCATCTAAACATCTGCCTCAGTCGGGAATCGGGATACGGGATTATCCCCAATAATGAATAAGAACAGAATAACTTATGTGGCTGAAATAAAGAATCGTTAATTAAAATGCGCAAAACATCTCTATCTCTATACTCGTACCGTTACCACACCGTGCCATCATTTGACATATAAAAAATAACATAATGAGCAATTTCAAAACTGGCAACATTAACGTTAAATGGCCGCAATAAAACAAACTGGTTCCGTAAAATCATAATTGCGGCAAAGTTTCAGCGTTAAACACCACCCCGCATCAACCGCTTTCTTGGTAACTGGAGCGAACACTGCATATTCTATATGAAGATATGTAGGTATTATAGATTTATCTCTCAAACAACGGATTATCCGCCAAACAAAGAACCCTTTCAACCGAATTTGAATAGCTTCACTAAAGGCTGAACCAAACTTGGCTTAGTTATACTTGCTAACAAGTTGCGACCCCTTATCGGCCAGAGAACTGATTTCACTATTATTGAAATGCCCTAGAGCGTATTCTACCTATTTAGACTTTTTTGTACCATACAAAGTATAACAACAAAACCTATCTTCTTATTCTTAAAGATTTCGTGCCTACAGGGTTTAGTGTACCCGAGTAGGTTGACATACCACAGTATGTAATTAGAAAAGATTCATAAATATACCCGTGTTACATTTCAGTGCAATTTTACGATGCTTATGTTGTACTAAAAACATGATAGGTACGTTTCAATATTGACAAACGTATTGTAGTGGACTGCACCAAGTTTTATAATTTGGTATTTTTAGTATTTGGGAATACAGGGGTAAGACCCCGCGCTTTTTGGCGGCTAGTTATGTAAAAACAAACTGAAATACCATAACGACACCGAGCTCCAATACTGTGGAGTTTCTGGTTCAATCTAGTCAATGCAAGAAATAGAAGGGTTTTTATATAATTATTTATGTATCTATAGTAAGCTTGAGGTAACACTTGAAATTGACAGAATCCCGTCTAAGCATTTTTCGTATGGTTACTGAATACAGATCAAAAAACGCTGTCTCACTCAACTTTCTCTGTGTTCCGTACTGAGGCAGGTTTCCCGAAGCGAACCGAAGGTTGTCACAAGACACACATATTAATATCCGTTTTGCTTTAAACGTGTCGCCTATGCCTATTACTTTAACTCCGAAGTGTTAAATAATTTAAATACTTTGTTTCAGTGGCGGTAAGACAATCAAATCTATAGAGGATCTAGCTCCAAGTCATCCTCATAAATTTCGGCTTCAAGTCATCCTCAAATCCACAGCCGTATCTATGTTAGCAGAAATGGCCCTCAATCACTACGGCGATGAAGACACGGTCTATGATACTTTGGGGAAAATCGCCATTTATTGTGATGAGAAAACAACAAAGGCAGATTGGGGAGTTTCAAAGGAAACGTCAGTAACATCTGTAATTAAACATGACGAAACACTTCAACAAGCTTTGGAAATACCAAAAGAAAAGTTGAAAACTTTCCCGGAAGCTCAGGAAACTTCCGAACAATGTATTTCGGATAAAAAAGATTACCAGAGAGCGAAGACAAATGATTCCACGATAATGACAAAGAAATATCCAATAACTTTGGATAATCAAGATAAAAGGTAAAACTCTGTGTAACTTATCTTTTATTAGAGTCAGTTAATTAATGTTTAATTAGTGATTACAAAATAATAATTCCATCAACCAAACCTATTAAAGGAATTTATATAAGTTCAATATTTAATTCGCAGTCGATTGTTAAAATTCTGAGTAATGAAATGAATTTCTGTATGGATTCATTGATGAAATTCACATCACATATTATAAAGTCACCATTGTCGAATTATTATGTAACATTGCTGAGTTCAAGTTTAGTTTCATTATCAGCAGTGATAGTCGAGTGAGAACGTTGGACTTCCGGAGCAGCGGACCAGGCCGGGATCAATACGGCTCGCACCTCTAATTTTCAAAAATTATGTGCTTAGAAAATTCTATCATTAAATAATGATCACTTGCTTAGGAAAGAAAACATCGTAAGGAAACCTGTACACCTGAAAATTCCCTAAAAAGTTCTCTTAGGTGTGTGAAGTCCGCCAATCCGCACTTGGCAAGCGTGGTGGACTATGGCCTGTACCCCTATATTGTGAGAGGAGACCCGTGCCCACAGTGGAACAATTATGGATTGCGGTGATGATGATGAATGAATTCAAGCATATGAAAGTGAACAATTTTTAATTGCAGAAGGTGATAGAAACAAATAAAATAGACTAACAGGAAAACGTACAAAGTGCGACGGAGTTTTCTACTCGTGAGAATTTTTTTTTTGCCTCATATTACGAGAACTAAAGCTATAAGTTTATTATTTTCAAACGTTTATATTTGATATTACGCGGTAACAATCGGGTTCCCTGGTTCCTAAGTAGTAACGTGTCGGCGACAGCTTCAGTGTTGCCACCATCCATGCACAGTAGTGACCACCTTGGATAACATTGTAAACCCATAATTACTTGTTTTACGGTCTCTTTAAATAAAAAATTGGAACGTAACAAGAGAAATTGACCTTTAACAACTTATTCCAGGTGTCGGAGCATGAGTTCAGGTCATCAGTGGCTGCAGTCTCAATGGTCTGAGGAGACGTGGACCAGCACCGACACCGCTGGTACTTCGGCGATGTGCTTCTGCATGGCTGTCCGATGCGGATATTTTAAACAGGTAATTGATATATTGACTTTAGTTTAACCATGTAAATGTGTTTTTATATTGGTAAATGGCGCACAATCGTACTGACAAGCTATCTGGTAGTGAGTGGTCAATGTCCCCCACTGACACCGCTAAATACGAGTATAGTTAAATCAAAGAAATACTGAATGTTGCCAAGCTTTATACTATACTAGAGAAAACCGCATCACAATCGGTTAGTCATTTCTGAAATTAGCGAAAATATACAAAAATCTAAAACACTTTACGGGATCTATTACGTCAATAAATCAAATCAAACTAATAGCTATTCGTTTTTTTAAACTAAAGTTTTTTCAAATTAATCCATATACAGACATCGATCACTAACAATTGTGGTATAGACTAGGGTTTTTGAAAGTAAACATTATACTGTGATTATTGGTCTATTCAAGGTGCAAGTAATGTTAGAGGAACGGCCCGTCCTGATCGGTGCGATCAACTCTATTAGCGGACTGACTCCGCTAGCCACCGCTGTCAAAAAAGGTATTCCACCACGCCACGCAAACTTAACTTGCACTTCTTCATACATTACCAAAAGTTGTAAACAAACTTATTAACCTTTAACGTGTTATCGCCAATGGACATATAAGTTCGCTGTTGAATTGATACTATAAAAAAGAATACGCTAACACGCTCATACCCCCGCACTAGGATTCCCTGTATCGTGGGTGACATGGACAACACAAATAACTCATCGCTAACACCTACGACCCGGAAACAAACATTTATCTGTCACATAAATATCTGCCCCGGAATTGAACACGGGACCCCTAGCTTCACAGGCAGGGCTACTACGAAACACAGTCTTAGGCTTAGATGTGTTGCTACCCTTGAAGACTGAGATGGTTGCCACACTCATGGAAATGGTACTCAGTACCGTGGCGGGCGGTTGTACTACCCCGGGCGAACTCTAGGCTCTAATAACTATTAATTACCTTGAAAAGGAATTTCCAAGATGATTTAATTATAATTAACAAATGATATCAGGTGATCTGAACGCAGTGAAGTTCGTCCTCTCGCTGGGAGCAGAGGTGGACCAGCCAATCACCGCCAGTCAAACGCCGCTTCACCTCGCGGTGTTGGCTGGTCACACGGCTATCGCCGATGCCTTACTGGAGAAAGGAGCCAATTTTCAAGTACGACCACCTTTTTTTAATAGCCGGAAAACGAGCAGACGACTCGTGAACCACTCAGTTTTAAATGTTCGTTGTTTAGCCGTCCGACTATCTATCGGTCGACTGTTTTGTAATAATTCGACCGAACAGATGATTAGGCAAAGCCATAATTTTAGGCTCCAGATTTCAACGGCCTTCGCGTCGAGCACTTCGCGGTGGACTCCTGCAATTTGGAAATGGTCAAGCATATTATGGACAAAGGTGGTGATGTTGGGGTGAAGGACAGCAATGGATGGACGCCGCTGTTCAGAGCTGGTATTGAACTGTGAACCATTACCATCTTAACTGACCCACTGCTGAGCGGGTCTTTTCTCATATTGTGAGGAGTACAGGCCATAGTCCACCACGCTGGCTAAGTGCACATTGGCAGACTTCACACACCTTTCAGAACATTAAATAGAATTCTTAGGTTCTCTGATTTGCTCACGATGTTTTCCACAGAACCTCTGTTTTCCGTGATGTTTCTGTCACGAAGCAAGTGATACACACACATAATTTAAAAAGTAGAGTATCGTGGAGATTTGTTGTTGTGTTTAATCTGTATTTTTTCCACTGGCATGCTATACCGCGATTTATAGCTTATATTTTTTATTGCCGAAATAGATATACAAGAATGTTCTCTTATTGGAATAATTATAAACTCCACGCCACGAACGACTATAAGAATCCCAATGCAGGCATGTTACCAGCGGCGTAACATGGATATGCACGAGGTATAGGAGGCAAATTTCGTAGCCCTTGTACATAGTGCGACATAAAACACAAAGAAAAATGATGCAAGATATCAAATTAGCGACTCTCTAAAAAACCCTTAACATATGACCGGGTCGAAAATCTTAAATGGTCAAGTTCACATGGCATTATTATCTATTGTGAAATTCCGCTTGTTGTATGACACCTTCCACCCCGACTACGTTACGCCACTGGGTATGAGTGTGGGAACATTTATTATTTATTATTATTATGTGATTTAACAGTATGTGAAGGAGCCAAGACGGAAGTGATAGAAGAGCTGATGCAGCGCGGCAGCAGCGTCGACGTGACGGACCGCAGGGGCCTGTCGCTGGTCGCCGCCGCCCGACTTCTCAGAAACAGGCAGTATGGAACCTCACTTTACACATACACTTACGCACTTACAAATTTATGTTATTGTATTATTCGCGCGTGCTTACGAACGACTAACAAATAATAATAATAAATAAATAGATAACGCTACACACTCATAGCCCCACACTAGGATTCCCTGTGACGTGGCCGCGTGGGTGCCAAGACAAGAACACACGCTCAAACCAAGAAAAGAAATCTAAAATCATCATTCAAATTTCCGCCTCGCTGGGAATCGAACCCAGGACCCTCGGAGCGGCGATTGCGCCATCCGGGTCGTCAGCAAGGACAACACAAAAAACAAACGACTGGCACACATGATCCTAGAACAAACCTTTTTGTCACATAAATATCTGCCCCTGCGGAGAATCGAACCCGGGACCTCTCGCTACGCAGGCAGGGTGATCACTACCAACTAAGCTACTAAAAAAGTCATAAGTCGATATCGTGGTCAATACACCACATCTGAGTACTTAGTTCTTGCATAAAATTATCCCCGAAAGCTATATAAATAGTTTTTAATATCATAAACAATGGTCTGAACAGAAAAATATTATGTGGTTTTTACTATACTCCGTTGACTAAACACATTTAATGAGTGTTCTAATGATGTTATTTATTTCTAAGTTCAACGGAAAATTATTCAAATATTCACAGTATTAATTTATGAAACACGCAATCCAAACCACGTAGATAATTAATTATTTTGATTCCCCACAGACCCTCCGCCGTTATTAGGGAAATATGATTTATTTGTTCTGGTACGATCACGTTACATACCGGGATGATAAATTGTGATTCGATCATTTTTTAATCTTCGGGCTCGATAGATAATAACACGGTCGATAAATAATTAATATGTGGTATAACCTATAATGGAACCTAATTATATTATAGGTAATGTACAGAATTCGCCCGGGTTAGTATTACTCGTAGTACCACTACCCGCCACGATTCTTAGTACAATTTCTACCGTTGAATTATGTTAGAAAAGTGTGGATTCGGTTACACTTTTTAACACCATCTGGAAACTAAACTAACCATTAACCTCCTGACGCCCAAACTTATATAAGCTTGCAGCAAGTAGCAGCCCAACGTCCTATCTATAAGACTCAATGGTTACGACCCAGAATTTCGGAGATTAAAAAATATAGTGTATGATAATTGCATTAAAGATATTTTTTTTCTGTGCGTCTAGGACCATTAAGAGCCTCGAATGAAACATAAAATAACGTAATATATGATGACCTTTTTTAGGACTCGGGATCGCAATATTTCAAAGAAGTGATATCACTAAAAAAAATTTTAAATCAAACAATGTATAATTTATGTATCTTTTATCGTGGTCCTTTCAATAGGACCGTGGGTTATTAAGAGCTGAAACTGACTTTATTGCTGGGTCATAACCACTAGCGAAGGGAGGTCCTTCAAATAGGACCGTGGGCGTCAGGAGTTCTGATTTGAGTTGTTCGTTTTACTTTGTAAATATTTGTTTTACTTGTTATCAATTAATGCTTGACTACAATTTCGACTGATAGTAAGTGATGATGTAGTAAAAAAATCTACACACAACTACAGTTGTGTGCTATAATGTCAGTATTACCAACTAGATCCGTGTTGTTATTCTGTTAAATAAAACCATGTCTTTGTCATGTCGCTGTAGATATTATAGTATTTAGTATTTACATTGATTTTATATAATTATTGTTCCAGGGGGCGTTCCCGCGATTCCGTTCTACGATTGGTGGACGCCCAATTTCCTCATGAGAAGGCTCTTGCCAACTTTACAAGACTCACTAAAAAGATCTATAGTGTTCATACGTTACTTAAATAATTAAGTCATTACTATTGTAAATGTTAACTGTAACAAGCTACCACCTTATTCGCGTTACAGGTGTTAGTCTAGCTAGTCATTTATTTCTACTTTCTTATTTCTAGGCCGACAATGCATCTGTTGTAATGTAATGCAATCTTGTTGTAATGTAGTGCTTTCCGTTTCGGACAAAAGTGTCCACTTACAATCAGATGGCTTGTCTGCTCATTATTGGCTGTTTACGTAAAATAGTGACTATAATTAAGTTAAACTCCTAACAAAGATAACCTGGGATCAGCTAAGTATGTTGGGCAGCGTAATGTCTCTCAAGGTCAACTCAAACTCAAAGGGCCACGTCATTTGAAATTGTATCTTTATGTTTCTTTTAAAACACAAAAATAAAATATATCATCAATTTCCTTTTGTATATATTATAATGTAGTCAAGTTTGTAATAACTGTAAATTGTGTTTAACCTATATAAACAGAAATATGGAAATACCAGTAGGTATATGGCATGAATTAACGATCAAGGGTAAAATAAAACTCTGTTTAGAATCATAACACTAATTATATTATTAAAATAGAAATGTATTTACAAAACCTTACGACTAACGGAGTATTGAATTGCATCGTGCGCGTAGAAAGTGGTAACGGTGAGGTTAAGGATCCGTTCGAAGACGAAAAGAACTATTCGTAGAATGATAAATGCCGTCATTTCCCCACAGCCTGTACGTCGTACAACACAATAATCGACCAAATGCATTTAATGGCAAGGCTTAATAATTTAATCCAATAAATAAATTAATAAATAAAATTTAATTCAATGTATCTTCAAAATAACTTCAACCATATCATAAACAATGTTATGTGGATCATGTAAAATGATTTTGATCTTGACGCGGATGCCATAACTATGTGTTCAAAGTCCATTTCATTTACAGTCTCACTTCGGCTAATTGAAGGGTTTATGTCAGTTTCTTCAACTTGACCTTTTTCGAATTGGGCCATTTTTGTATCTCGCCGACGTCTTTTGCTTTCATCTTCTACTCCATCTTCCTCATATTCCTCTTCATCTTCTTCGGGTACTTCTTCTGTTACTTCATGAATCTCACTTCCGTCTGCTTTTAAATCATCTAATATAGTTTCATCTTCTTTGTGTAGCGCATTAATTAATTTTAAATGAGTTGTTTTAGTGTCATGAAAATCAGATGGAGTTAAGCGAGTCGTATCTTTCTTTATATGTTCCGCAACTACGGGTGGTATTTCACCTTTAAATGGTCCGAATTGTGGTGTTTTTAAAAGTAACTCAGTATTGGCGGGTACCTTCGAGGAAAATAGTTTTGTGTGTACTTTGCTTATATCGGGAACACTAGTTAAAGTAGCAGCGGATACAGTTTTACCATCATAAGTTGTAAAAGTTTGTTCCAATGCAATCTTTTGAGAATGTTCTTTCGGTAATTTGGGATCTGGTGGTAAATACTGTGGGCTGACTCTGTCTGATTCCATTACCATATCGGAAGGAACGCTTTTATCCATATTCTTTTTGCCAAATAATGTGTTTAATTCACTTTCTGTTTTCACATAAACTGGATGTGGTCTATCTTCTTTCGCGTGATTACTAGGAAAAATTTCTTTAGTTCTATCATTTGTAGGCAACAGATGGTCTGGTGGGGAAGGTATAAACATTGGTTCAAAGGATTCAGTTATTTTGTCACTAGGATATGCATGGTTTGAATTAATGTACTGTGGTGCTTCTTCATAATCTTCCTCAACATCAGTATCTTCACGTCGATTTGCATTTTTTTTATTGTCATCGTTATCTGCTATTCTATCTTCACCAGCCATTAGAGGTTCTCGAATAATGGGCTTGAAACCACTCTCTATTACAATCGAATCAGGTTTAAAACCAGTATTGACTGCAGGTGGGACTGTAGATAAATCTGTTGACTGTCCAATAAAGTCAGATGACTTAATATCACTTTGAGGTTGAGATTGCTCATTGTTTACCCTGATTATATGATGTGTTGTGGATTGATGGAATTCTGGAGAAGGAGTAGAAGGCATTCTGATCCCGTATTTGTTAGTTTGTATCATTTGTTGATCTAAAGGTACTGGGTTATCCATCGGTTTTCCAAGAATGATTTGTCCCGGTTTATTGAAGAACGTTTGTGGAATGCTATGTTGGGCTATGTTATCGGCTGTACCAGGTAATTTGATTTGGCTTTTGACTATTTGATTAGCAATAATGTCTGTTTGACCTAAGCTTAAAGTTTGACTATGAGGTGGCACTTGAATATTGTGAACAGGATTTCCCATAATAATCGTTTGCGTAGGAGCATTTGACGCAGAACTTGGTACTTTAGGTGCTGATTTAGATGGAATTTGATTAAACATAGGCTTAGAGTGGTACATTGGAGGCATCGCTTTCATTGGTGGGATGCTAGACATTTGTGGTCGATTCATGTTTGGTGGTAACCTATTATTAGAGTATTTAGTAGGTTTTTTATACATCCCGTGGGGACCGTGAGGATTAGGCAGAGATAGAGGATAGCCACTGTTAATTTTCTGGTACATAGGTGGTGGTCTACGCAGTTTGATTTCAGGTGGCACAGGCCGTCTGAAAGGTGGCCGCATATTATTCGGCATTGGCTTATTAGGTAAATTAGGTCGTAGCACCGTTTGCAGTGTCTGAGGTTTTTGATTCGGTGGTAATAAGAAATTATCTGGTAACTTTCCCGAATCTACCATATATTCGTCCCCTTCTCTAATCGGTTGTTCAGGCAGAAATTTTTCATTTACATCTTCGTAGACTTGGTATTGATGTATTTTTTGCGGTAAATGCGTAATATTTCTCTTTATTTCATTCTTCATTTGGTCTTCCAAGTTTTCTACTGTCTCGATGACTTCCTTTAATTGTACTTTTGATAGTGGCAATTCAAACTCCTGTCCGCTCGGGTATAGATGGTTTCTATCTGATTCGGGATACACCTCGCCAGAAAGTCCGCCGTCAGATTTATCACTACTGAAATCGTTATAATTCGGTTTTGTATTTATTATTTTTTCGACTTTCTTGCGTTTATCTAAAAAGTTATTGTCAAGTTTGACCCGGCTTTGTACCTGTATGGATTCTTCGCCTAGTAAGTCTGTGGGAAGAGCTACAGACTCCACGACCCGGCTCTCCTCAGCCTCGGTCTCGTCACACTCGTCTAACACGTTTATCTTCCAGCCAAGATATCGGTGTGTATAACACTGTGAACAGAAGAATCAAATTAAACATTAAATCAAATACATATTTGCAATAATTAGTCACCATTCATCATAAACCTCATGCGATACAGAGAAGGCTTGGAAGGCTGAAACAGAAAAGAAAAGTAAGGATTATGTACAAAGCGAAATAATGTCTAGTACAAAGTCTATAAATACATAGAAAAATACATGAAACGGATGACGAAATACATATATAAGTAGGAACATTAGATGATTGAGCATGTAACCGTAACATGAAATGATATTTAAGAAGATGACAAAAATAGTCATGCGTAATAACTCTACACGATATAACTGCGCAAGGCTTTAAATTAAATGGTTTGTTCTCTAAATGCAACCCATTCAAGTTTAATCTAATAATTACAATCTTTAGTAAATTATAAGTTGCAGCAAATGGCTATCAAGGAACATCTAACTCCTTTTTAAAGCGTACCTGATAATAAACAGTGTCGGGAGTATTTTTGTCTGGTATCCACGTCACGACTCCAGGATCTCCCTCCTCGCAGACGAGGGTCAGAGATCTTTGGTAAGCTCCAAAGCTGGGGTATTCATCAGCGTCAGGACCCTCGCTGTCAGGGGTCCAGTTGCACAGTCGACCGACTCCAGTTGGATGGATCTCACCATTCCTTGCTCGTCGGACACCAGCGTATATTTCAATGCCCTGGAATATTTTATATTTAACTACAATTAGTCTTATTGCACTGATTGGCTAAAGCTAAATCATAACAGGCCCACATATATCATATTGAATATAATAATAATAACACCACACACTCATAGCCCCCATACTTGATTCGTGAGTGCCATGGACAAAACACAAAGACAAGGATACACACCCTGGACGATTGGAACGGCAGTCCGGCTCGGTGACTATTACATATTTAGTTACAAGGGCCCGAGCAGCGTGGTAGAATGCTCTAGGCCTTCTCACTTATAAGGAGAGACTCTAGTAGTAGCCCATTTATGGCTTGAAGCCATTTAAATGTCAAAGTTACCTGTTTTTCAGCATCGGTCTTATGCTGATAGCCACCGACGGGGTCATTGGTGATGTAGAACGGATGGTATCGCGCCGGCACTTCAGGATCAGTTCCTCCTTCCACCACGAAGGTGTACTTCTTGCCCCGAACTACGTTGATCTCCGGGATCAAAAGACCATTTATGTACCAAGATATTCCCCAACCGACGTGACCTTGAGCAGAAATAATTACAAATGAATCACAACTTTTAAATGTGGAAAACAATTTATCTCTATATAAATAAATACTATATATATAATAAAAACTAGTGACCCGCGCTCGCTTCGCTTCGGGAAACTTTGAATAATTCAGACTATATTTTTATAAAATACTAGTGGTCCCAGCGTACTTCGTACCGCTTTATAATTAAAAAATGTTTTAGTGATATATCGACAGCAACGCCACCTACCGGGTCCAATTGTGAATCTAAACCATTCTCGGATCCACCTGAAGACACACAAAAAATTTCAACCAAATCGGTCAAGCCGTTTAGGAGGAGTTCAGTCACATACACACGCACACAAGAAATATATATATTAAGATAGCCTATATAATTATGTTATTCCGATGTTTAAGCTATATTATTTTAATGATTCAGCAAAATCCATTCTGTAATTTTTGCGTGAAAGAGTAACAAACATCCATACAAACTTTCGCATTTATAATATAATTAGGATTACTCAAATGACACATGTCATGACAAATCACATGACAAGCACCACCTTTCGAAATTAAAAATAAGTAATCCTCAAAATTGGTACACCCAGTAAAACTTATAAAGTTGAAATTCATAAGTGTATCTAAAACCCTATGAAATAAATGATTTGAGTTTGCGGTAAAACATAAAAAAGTAGAATTGAGAACCTCCTTTTTGAAAACGGTTAGTACTTAAGTGTTTTGACGATAAAGACTTTCCATGAAGTTGGAATCAGTCACAATTTAAGTCAAGCATTTTTCTTCAAGATATCGTCAAGTATTCTAAGCAAATTGGATACAATCGTTTGCTTTATGCAGAAGCGCCAGTAGATATTAATCACGGTCAAAGAAAAAGTAAAATGAATTGTGAAGCACAAAATTTACATAATTCTTACTGGAATATGCGACCGTTCTCAAAGCAAAACCTTGTTATTAATTGCTGTCGACTTGAGCTCCATGAACTAGAAAGGTTTATGAGTATTCCCCCCCCATTAAATTAAATTAGAAATGGTAACTGTGATGCATTCAGTCGTATCGGCCCTATGTCAGCTGTACGCGACAAGAATTCTACTCTAATACCCTATGTCCCAGTCCAAGTCTGTCGTCTACCCGTGTGCCTTTTAACGCAATCTGAGACATAATGATGAGTCACATATCCCTTACTAAAGAAACGATTAATTACCCATACCTGCCCCCCCCCCCTTCACCCTCTTAAGTGACGATTTCCGGGACCGGGACCGTGCATTTATGTGTATTTTAAGCTACATGACTATTTTTTACATTTACCTTTTCCGCTAAAATTTGCATTTCACACTCATCATTAATTAATTATTCACAGTGGTGAGGCTTATTCATTCACGTTGTCTACATTGTAACATGCAATGGTAACATAATGTTACCACTCACCGGTGATGGCCGGGTAGCCCTGCTTCCCACCCGTGGGCCCCATTTGTGCGTAGAACACTCCATCCGGAGGCTCGTAGCACTGTATTGCTGGGATGTCCCAGGGCTTGGACTTGGCCACCGGACGAGGAGTCGGCACCGGGTTCGGCTTGATTACTGTCGGCTGGAAATATAACAGAAGTTTAAAAATATGAAGATTCCACCATTACTTGGTAATTCGTGGCATTCGTTTTGTGCTTCTGAAAATTCTTTCTTGCTTGTTATAATAAGGTTACAGAAGTTAAAGACGACATTACTACCGAAATACACATAAAACATACAGTATGTATATTAATATACAGTAACAGAGTGTAATACAGGGCTATAGCTAGCCAACCGGGCTACTATAATGTAAGTAGATACCTCCAACAGGAGGAACCTGCCACCATAAGCCCATCCGTCCGTCAGTAGGCTTCAATTTAAGGATGGATGAGACCTCTTTCCACCCCAAATGTCGGTAGATGATAGGTTATATTGTTAAAAGATTAATAAAAACAAAAGCATAGATAGACTAATAAAACAAACAAACAAAATCTAAACATCATTGTTGTGAAATCTATATGTATAAGGACAATGAAAGAATATCCCCGGTAATGGATTTTCACAAAAATCTTCCTTATACAAAAATCTATATGATACAGTTTTATCTAATAGATATTCACTTTTTAAATAAAAGCTCAAAATTATTTCGTATCAAATAACTTTAAAAGGATTTAATCAAACATTTCTTAATTAAAATATAAAACCGTTTCAAATAAACGATTACTTCACGAATTATCCCGGACAGTTTCATTAAAATTTTCTCCGTAATCCGTGTAATAAGTGTCGCGAACGTGTCGGTATACTTTTAAACCCTGGTTTGAATTGCAGATGGCAGCCTCTGAGCACATCTACACGTTTCTTGCGGCGGCAACAAAGTATATTTTGCTTATAAAGGCATGCCATTGTTAAGGGTAAGAATGTTCATGCAGATTTCGTCCTACACAAGTCTTAGTTAAATCCTTTGAGATTTTGATAAAGAGTAAGGATTTAAATGATTATGTTGTCACGTTTCACGGTGAAGATTTATTTACTCAGTGCTTTTTAGAGAAACGCGATGCAGTGTTTCATTTATGTTATAGCCACTACTGCCTGGGGTCGTTTACAGTTTCATTTTTCCTACATTTACGTTACCTACTGTCACAAAGTCGCGATACTTCTGTGAACCAAGATAAATAGGTACCCCATTTTACAAGCTAACCAAACATCCGCATTGTCATGTTCGAAAGGCGTAGCCTCGCGCCCAGGGAGAATAAATCTCAAATGCCTGAATTAAGTAGATGTACACTCCGACAAACTAGCTGCTGTTTGGTCGTAGTCGTTGACCGCGGAGCCGTAATAGTGGGCAAAAGCACGGCGGCTATGTATTTTTTTGTATCCTTACATTGTTAATGCCGGTCCGAACGGTGCCGGTATAACTAAGTTAATACGTTCAGCATCTTGGACTATATCACCACTTACCATCAAGTGGGATTCTTGTCAGTCATTAAATTATTCGAAAAGAAGTAAGTGAAAGAAGTAAGTGAAGTAATTGTAACTGACCTGTTCCTCGGCAGCCGGCCTGGCGGGGGGCTCCCGGGGCGCGGGCGCGCGGTGCTCGTCCTCACCCTCCGGCATAGGGCAGTTCCACACTGGTGGTCGGCCGAACTCGATGAACTTGTCGCCCTATCAAAAAATACTTCTTTAGAGGCGACTATCTCAATCCTCAAGTAGCAACAGCAACACATCTGTGACCGTATAAGTATAGTATAAGACTCTTACTAACAATTACTAACTGGATTATTACTAACAACAACTAACAGGACTAACTATCACTAAACAGTCCCTGCCCCAGTCCTCTAATAACAAATAATAAACTAATCTCTACTCAACTAATCTCTAATAACAAACCAATGTTCACACACCGTCTTCTAACTGGACTAACCATCCTTGTAATTTGATCTTGTTCTAGGCCGGTCACAGTTGTCACGGATGGCAGCCGAAGGTGGCACTGCATGCTCGCTTGCTATCTTAAAAAACCTTGGAAATTACTGTTTAACAGAAAACCTACTTCGTACAAATGCCAAAGTAAACACTTATAATTCGTACCTTTCTTGAGTAGAGCCATTAGTGGATAAAATTTTCGATCTCGAAATTACTGAGGGTTTCAAATTATGCTTAAAAGACTCTTATTTGAGTATTTAGAACTTTCAGCATTGACGAGTCCAAAATAAAGTGACCTACTCGCTTTCTGCAGGATTTTTGTAATTACTTAGAAGATTTTTACAAGTCTCTTGCTATCTTTAGTTCGTTTTTCAATGTATCCATACAAAATTATTTTCGTAGCAAAATACTTACAAATCTATCTTTTTCGATAAAATTACCATTAATACATAGAGCTTAAAAACCTTAAAAATACATTATACATAACAATGAGTCTTATAATTTTGTTTGCTTCCAACAGAATGACAACCAGCTATAAACTATAAATAGTATTAGTCTACTGCGTTATTTAAGTCATTTCCATGTTTCGACTGACGCCTCATTACAATAACTCACGCCATATAATTTAAAGTTGCTGCTACTGTAAAAACTTAACCCCTAGAATCTCTAAAGAAATCCTTTTATTGATGTTTAAAATTGGCATCGCTGATGTACTTAATACGGCTGCAAGTTGGCCGACAGCCCCTGGCGGCGCGCCAGCTGCACACATTCGTTCTCCACTAACTACGACTGAGCTGGAAGAGGCAGGCGAAATATCGCCGATAATTTCTGGATAACTTACTGGCTGCGACTCAGCCTATTCCACGTTATTTGATGTTGTGAATGTAAATAAAATTAAAGCTAGATGACTAAGACTTACGAGGTTCGGTGATTAATATTCGAATAGGGATATAATTATGTACCTACCTAATCTGAATGCCAAGAACAATTTCGTCTCAGAAAGAGAACGAAATCAAACACATAATATCGCAATAAAAACATTTCATATAAAATAAGACAAAACTATTATTACAGTTTATTACAGTTTCACAAGTCTCATGAAGAAGCAAGCTCCAGATTCTACAAGATATGGTTCTGCTAGCCTTAACTCTACAAACCCTTCATCTTGGGCAAAATGGAAGGCCGGACCGTTTCGCAGCCGTCGTACAGACATGACGAACTTTAACTAAGTTTAGCATCGTGGGAATTAAACTGAGTGGTACCATTTTCTGCCTTCTTGTACTGAGTTGCATCATTTGCTCTCTGCTGGTAAATTATTAAAGCATACAGTTTCTTCTAGTTAATCAAGTATACGCTTCGTATGTAGATTAAGAAATAATCAACAATATAATAATAATGAATTACCTTAGTAAAGTGATGATGATAAGACACTTCCTGCTTGGAGTTGAGAGGCCCCAATGCCCAGATGATGGCTTGGCTGGTGTTGGTGAAGATGGGCTTGTCCAGGAAGTCGGCTGCGCGCAGCGGGCGCTGGTACGTCACGATGGAATACCCATTCACCAGCGCCGCGTTCAGGAGACGCACGGAGTTAGCTTTGGACTGAAGGTAGACACGTTAAGTAACATGAAACGTTATTATTAGCTCCTACATTGAAGTACTAATTGAAAAATATCCACTACCATCATTGACTTATTAAGTCAATGACTACCATTGATCACAGTTATAAAAGATTCTAATTATTCTCTTTTTCAAAATTGTTACGTAGTTTATGAGTGTTATCATACTAGCGATTCTACTTAACACTATATGTAAACAGACATAAAAGTGTTATTAGTGACATGAGCATTTATGTTAATTAATGACGGAGTAAAGATTGGACTCAATCAAGAAGGAATATTTAATTTATTAGTTACGTTTTGTCTACAATGCAGTATGACATCGGTATCTGCACGCATGCAATGTGAGAGAGGTACCTACACAGGTATAAATGTGTAAGGTTCATCAGTTCCAGAAATATTTTAACTACAAGTTTCTGTGGTCCCTTATATTTGAAACATTCAAATAAACAAAAAAAAACATACTGAACTTAAAACAAACTTAAAACAACAATTCACACAAATGTACTTAGGTAAATGTACGAGTATGCCAAAAATCGTGGCATTTTCAAAAAATAACCAAAATTTTGTGCAAAACTTAAAAGAAATTCTGTAACATACAGTTTTCTTGCATTTAGTGACACGGACTTTAGTTAGAACTTCTGTCGCGAATTACTGGAACATGTACTGTCCGAGCTCGGACTGAAACATAAATTATCCGAGTAATAAAAGTTTTTAAACCCAATGGGTTCATATTTATTCTACGAATTAGAGGTATTTTTTATAATTTCCATATAATTATAAGTTACATAATACAGGCCAAGATTAACCGAGTTCAAATGGGGACTGACGTCCAGTGTACAGCTACAACATTAACCTATCACGAACCATCGACATCAATCGACTTGCCGATATAATTAAATTGTATCTTCACACGTAAAAACAATTTTCAGGAATATATCAGTACCTAATATTATGTTTCATCAATGAAGGACATGGTAATATTAAAAACATGTATTACAATGTGTGTGTGACCGAATTAGAACGAGACTTACTAAGTACTAAGTACGCAGTTTGAAAAAATGCCTACAAATAATAATGTGTTGTCTGATTTACAAAGAATAAAATTAATTAATTATTTTAATTATAATTAAAAGTACCTTTGTACATAGTTACTTTTCCGGTTTTTCTCTTGTATGCTTTTTTACGTGTACATAAATTATAAAATAAATAAATAAGAATTGTATTTTGTCATTTCGAGCACAAACATATCCTGTTACATTAAAATATTCACGAGATTATATTGAATCGTCGCCCCAAAAGCTAGAATGTTTCTGAATAAACGTCCAATCTTAGAAATAAGGACACTTTCCATAATTATTTTTTTCGAACCACCATTAATCAGTGAAATAACCAAAATCATCTTTAGGAATTAAAGGCGTCCGTCAGAATGGAGGGTCAATCATCGTATTTCACTCTGATATTATGTTAAATAATTGCTTATGAATTGCTTATATTTGCTTATCATGATGAGAGAATTGCTTATTGCATAATTTAAAAGAAATAACAAATTTAATGTTGACCCTCCATTCTGACGTCAGCTCCGCGGGTCAACTCTCTATAAAGTAGTAACTACGTAGAATTACTAATGTTTTAATGGGCCAAAAATTGCTTATCAATTGCTTATTTCACAATTTGGAAGCCTGCACCCCGTTATTAAATTCATAAGCTAAGTACGACCCTAAAATCCCCCAGCGCCTGTTAAAATTGTATGAGCAAAGTCACGGATGTTGGAAATTGCGTTTCAATTACAAGGTTCTTAAATGCCTACCGATATTGAGACAAAAGAACTAAAATAAATAAATAAAATTAATAACGCGTCACACTCATAGCCCCACACTAGGATTCCCTGTGTCATGGGTGCCATGGACAACACACAAGACAAGAACACACAGACCTAGACCAAGAACGAAAATTTAAATTCATCATTCAAATTTTCGCCTCGCTGGGAATCGAACCCAGGACCCTCGGAACGGCGATCCGACGCGTTAACCATTGCGTCATCCGGGTCGTCAAAATGAACCTACCCTCCGTTAACACGTTAAGTGCGGAACGGGGCATAAGAAACCCCGATCGTGTCTGGTCGTTATAGCGGTAAAGAAAAACTTAAACTTCACTGTCGTACGGGAGGCATAACTTCTTGGTCAGTATAGGAAAGAGAACTATATGTCGGATCATGTCGAAACTTTTGCTGAAGAACTTTAATTAACACGGATGATGAAATAAAGCCGGGTGGTGAATCTCAAACAAAATCACTGATGAGATTTCAAAAACAGGTCAGTCAGAAATATTGTAATTAATAAATAAATTTCAACTAAGTACCTACGTTGATTTTAAAATATTGTGTATAATATTGTATGTATGTATAGGGTGGGACGCCTTTCGCCAGCAGTGGGATCCGACAGGCTAGCTGTATATCTGTATTGGAATTTTCTTGCCGCTTCTTCTTCCAAGACTACTCACGTTAGGGATTTGTTGAAGCGATGGCGTAGATTGACTTTCGAAAAGTGTTTGTAAAAAACCAACTTCGAATAAATTTCAATTCATTTCATACATACAAACATAAAAAACAGTTTGCGATCACCCCAGACAGTGCCGCAGCTCAGGGAAGCTGCTGTTCAAGAATGGGACCGGTTACCACAAGAAATGCCGGATAACTTGATCCTCAGCATGCCCAGGAGGATCTCCGCATGTGTTTGAGGCAGAGGAGGAGTTATTTTGTATTAGATAAACTACAATTTATTAATAAAAGGTTTTTTTTTAAGTTTGCTTAAACTATTTTTTTATTAGCAGTGATAGCGGTGTGGTTGAACATTGGACTGCTGAACCGGAGGTTCCGGGTTCAAACCCCGCACGCACCACTAATTTTCAAAAAATTATGTGCGAATTAAAAATTTAATTATCACTTGCTTCGGTGAAGGAAAACATCGTGAGGAAACCTGCACACCCGAGAGTTCTCCATAATGTTCTCAAAGGTGTGTGAAGTCCACCAATCCGCACTTGGCCAGCGTGGTGGACTATGGCCTATACCCCTCACACAGTGAGAGGAGACCCGTGCCCAGCAGTGGGACAGTTATGGGTTGTGATGATGATGATGATTTTTTTATTTCTATCAAAGTTCTATTACCATCGCCTGATTAATCGCCTATTTTTAGTATAAAAAATTTAATAATTCGGGTTGAATTATTAAAAAATAATATTAGTTTAATTTTTTAATTTCAGAAAGTGTATTTTTAAATAAAAAAAGATATAACGTGAACATTTTCCCTTGAGTAAGTTAAATTTTGAAAATATATCAGCTTTTGCAAGTGATCTCAAACTATTGAAAATCTTGTTTTTAATTTGATACCTGACTAGAGTCATAAGGGTCTTTCAAACAATTTTATTCTTGTGCATTGTTGTTGTTTTCGCAACACCTCGTTAAAAATAAACGTTAAAAATATACAGTTATTTAAATTAACGGAGAGTAAGTTCATTTTGTCTCAATATTGGTAGGCATATAAGAACCTGTGGTGTATTCTTGTTATACACTCCGCGGGTAGTAAAATAATAAATCAGTTGTGCCGTGAACTCCGAGTTTGATTGCTAGCGATTCCTAATTATATTTAAATAATTACCAAATACTTAACTGAACCTTGTAATTGAAACGCAATTTCCAACATTCGTGACTTTGCTCATACAATTTTAACAGGCGCTGGGGGATTTTAGGGTCGTACTTAGCTTATGAATTTAATAACGGGGTGCAGGCTTCCAAATTGTGAAATAAGCAATTGATAAGCAATTTTTGGCCCATTAAAACATTAGTAATTCTACGTAGTTACTACTTTATAGAGAGTTGACCCGCGGAGCTGACGTCAGAATGGAGGGTCAACATTAAATTTGTTATTTCTTTTAAATTATGCAATAAGCAATTCTCTCATCATGATAAGCAAATATAAGCAATTCATAAGCAATTATTTAACATAATATCAGAGTGAAATACGATGATTGACCCTCCATTCTGACGGACGCAATTAAAGTACCTACCTACTGTAATACTATTTAAATTGAAAAGAAAAGACCGCTCTGTCGCTACGTTTGCGGTGATTAATCGGACTTTGACCTTTCTCCCGACATCGCGACTGTCAGATAGTTCCCTCCCATCCGATTCCAGTCAAAACTTTCTTTTTCTCGAGCGATTTCCCAAAAGAATTAGCTTTCGAGGGAAGCTCTGCTCAAGTTTTAATTGGAGCAAAAACTATATTATGGTTGGCAGCGGTAAGACAAATGTATAAGACTGAATTAGGCTCTGGTTTGATCATCAGTAATTACCTTTTGAAGTGAAAACTACTTTAGCATCGTTGTGATTTGAAAGTTGATGAAACGAAAAAGCGACAGTAAAAAGAGACAGACGCATAAATTCATAAGATTTAACGTGGGAGGAAATGAGATAGAAAGCATTATACAGTGTTTCATAAGTTCGTGGTTCTCTTTGTGGCGTGTTGTATACGTGTACATACGTATTATACGTTTGAAATTTTGTAGATATCACTTCTACCACGTGTGAATTGCACACATCTTTTTTTTTATATATTCAGGTCAGGTCAGCGTCGCCCATGGACGCCAGTCGTACGGATGGACCGGAATGGACCGTTGCCGGCCAGGAAATAAAGGAGACGGAGTAATGAAAAAACTGGCCTCAAGCCTCAAGCCTCAAACCCCAGCCGAAACACGACCAGTCGTTTGGCGGCTGACTCAAGCAACAGACAGACAGACATGTCATGTGCAACATTATGTGAATGGGCCAACGACGACCCGCCAGTTTCTTCGACCCCATAAGTAAGTTTAGCATGATTTGTATACCTCACCCCTCGAATAATTTGAATATCAAATGCAATAAAGATGTCAAGTTGTTGTCTATATTGTTATGTGCGTTCATAGTTCATGTTTACAATCAAGAAAAACGGTTTCTATAATTTTACTGGCCCGTAAAAATTTTCATTTAATTTTTTGGCGTGCTCCGAAAAATGTTTGCCAAGTTGACCTTTACTCTTCCCGTAGCAAATGCTTATTATGTATAAAATTAAGTATAAAATTCGCTGTTGGTGGAACAAGCGACCGTTCTCAGGAGACGCCAACATTGTGCGAGAACTAGGTTCAGCACTTTATCCAGTCTGTTAGCATACGAATACAAGCAAACTTACACCTACATACATCAAGAGAACCGTACAACCCTTCCCCCAAGATCCTACTCCAACGATATCAGCCACAGGCCAAATCCAGCGTTACAGCTGAAACCTCAAAGGTGCTAATGGGTCGCACATTTCAAGTGTTATGCGTGTACTTTGTGGCTCTGTAGGTAGGTGTCGTGCGAACAATATCGCTGCTAAATATTGGAAGCAGGCCACCGCACTCCCGTAACAATATCTATGGGAGTATTAGATTAATCTGTTATATTGGGATTGGATTATGACCTCAGGTTGCCCTTGGCGTCGGCGGATACCCGGTAATAGGGGTAAACGTATTACCGGTGACATGTTTACTGATGTCAGGCCGGTGTATACGTCAATATCATGCATATTCTGGTGTCACGGAAAAGTATTTTCCTTGAGAGGTAAATTTTTGTTTCGGAAATAATATATTTGTATGGTTTTGATTATTAGTATAGTTTCCGTTTTTAACTACTCTGTGGTATAGTTATTGTACATTAATTTGTTAGTGGCCAAAAAAATGTTGTCTTAATTTTCTTTCCCTGTACTATTGCATCTTAGTTAAGGCATTTTTTCGAAACGATTTTAAAACACAAATTGTTTTGTAACAAAATGTATGTAATCAGTGAAAAATGAGCAGGCGATTTGTGACGGTAGTGGCCAGGTATCACTAGTCTCCTAGCCCTAGGACCGCATTCCTATTCAAAGCTGATATCCGGTAAATTATTACTAGTCCTGGCGCTGACTCGTTTCTGACGCATTTATAAACTGAATATTATGTAACACGAAGCGAGTGAAATTTAGCGCAACATTTCTTTATTTATAAAAAATAAGCCAAATCTGAAGAAGAAGTGATCACTTGACGTATGTGAAAAATAAGAAAGAAAATCTTTTTAGTAAAAAAAATAAACATATATCAATTTCATATGGCATAAATAAATTTGAAAAAACTATTACACTTAATGAATACAGTGGTAATATATTTTAATACACTCACCCCTCCAAGCCTCTCATCAGGACAAGACCCTCGCACACCAGCGCACTGGCTCTTGGCGTCCAGGTAGTAGTCCACGGCGTAGCCCTTCAGCGTGGACTTGTCCACCCACGCGACGGCGGGGTCTCCACCCACCATCTCCGTCTTCGTGGTGACCCCGGACGGACCGAACGACATGTACTCGCCATCCTCTGTGGAATTTAGATTGAATTAGACCACGGTAGAAGATTAAAACTTCATGATGTAAAAATCGTTGTTGCTCTTGCGTTTGCCGCCAAACGATTTATCGTATTCCGGCCGGGAGCTTCAGAGCTTCAGTATCAGTAATGCCTTTGGTGTAATGGATGTCTATGGACGACGTATGCCTCATCTTCTCATTTTTCGACTATTAAAATAAATTGTGTACGATACTAACATTAAAAATCCCCCGACTAAGAAAATCTGTAATGAGCTGATGTTCATCAAATGCCTGAACATTTCTTTATAAATTATAGCTGGAACCATGTCAGCTTTCAAACAAAAAAATGCATTCGGTCCATTCTATCGGGAGGTTCGTTGCCACAAAGACACGCAGATACACAGACATAGACACGTCAAACTTATAACACCCCTCTTTTACCGTCGGAGGTTACACAAGAAGAAAAGAAAAGGTTAAAAACGTCTGTGTGCAGTCCTCACCCAACTTGGCGACGAGTTGCAGCACGATGCTGTCGCCGGCGACCGCCCAACGCACCTCGAACGCCAGCTCGTCGTACAACACCTCGCAGTTCAGCTTCGACTGGAAACAATACACGTCATCACTTACTGAACGACCCGCAGAGGCCATCGAGATCAGAACCATCCGGCATACTCAACGGGTCTGTCTACCAACACCACAGTGATGGATTATTGTGTTATACTGAGTGTTAGTGATTATGTATGTCATACTGGGATCTTCTAGCTTTCGCCTCATGGTTCATTATTAAGTCTCTCGTTAAAGTTAAATGACATAGGTACACTTTTTTGAAGTTAATTATTTTAAAGTTAGTATAACTTCGGTAAACCTATGCCTGTCGTGTAAGAACACGAACCCAAAACATTTCTACTTATTTATTTTAGGCATTAAAAATTTATGATAACGTTATTATAATGAAAGTATATAATGCGAAAGGAGCTTTCAACTGCAAATCAACTAACATCAAGACTAATTCCTACTACTTAGTCCGCTAGTTAATATAAAGCATGCACGATGAACAGTTAGTACGAGCGCAAACCGCAGCTTAGCAGATTATCATTAATTCCATATTGTACCTAAGATCCACAGTTGATTGAAATTAAGATTTATTATTACTAGTTAAGTAGTTACCCGCTCTGCGCTCGAAATTCGGCCGTTATGACTCTAACAAAACGGTTACATTATTTTGACACGACACTACACGTACAATGAACGTACACATTTCAAACGTCATGTCGTGTGCTTAGAGTAACTAAACAAAATTAGCAAACCTTTAACCAGTCTTATTATTCGCTAACTTTTAACCAGCCTTGTTACACGATTGTTCTGATAAGACCACACGTGTCTTATTGTACGTCGGAACAACATTCACCCACTTAATTACGATCACATCAGACAATCCCGGCGTCACATAGCGCCTTTTGTTCGTCCGCCCCTGGTAACGTGAGAATATTGTCCGCGATCGGTAGATACGTGTTCATTTAGATGTTTAAATGATGGCATTGAACGCAGACCCTGGCCTCTGGCACTAGCGTAACACAATGTGACTGCGTTATTCGGGTTCTCAAGACAATTATAAATTGTGATGTTTATGGGACATGCTACGAGATTCCGCTGTATAGTCCCCAACTGCGCTGTTAAGATCTTTATTGCTCGTGCCTTTCCATTGTATGATAATAGATGGGGCTACCGCGTTCTCTGAAGTTTTTTATATTCATGTACTACAGGTTATTTTAAACAAGTTTCGAATACAACACTTAAAAACCACAGCACTATCGCACCTCAGATATGAACTGCTACACTAGTTAGAGCGTCTATTTTTACGTAAACATCGTAACCTAATTGTATGGTCCCCATCACCCTTAGATTTCAGGAACACCAAATGCATAACTGATGTGTTGCCTAGCAATAAGGAACAGAGAAAAAATAAAAAAGATATATCTCTTTAACACAACGAGCGTTTAACGGCTGACTCAAGCACGCGGGAGTGGAGTCAGTGGACAGGATAATCCTTTCGTGTTACTTACAAAGCTTAGACCAATCGGTTGGTTCCAGGTTTCAGTCCTGATAAGCAAGTTCAGCGGAGATACCATTCAGTATTTGTAATCTTTACTCCGGTCGTCAATTTAATGACACTTCTGGAAGCAATATTCCCTTTTCTAATTATGTCTGTCAAAATAATAATATCATGACGAAGATACGACCAAAACGACTTTCAAATCATGTCATTATATTGACGATACCTTCGTTATTACATTGTTATTACATTACAAATAGAAAATCCCCTCGCGATTTTCTATAATACAATTTGGTCTATAATAGATCCTTTATAAATGTTGATCCAATAGCCAATAAGTAAAATTATATTACACGTAGATATTGTCTGTCTGTAGTCCGCACAATGCTGTGGGGGCAAATACGTCACCAAGCCTATTATAATGTTGTATTGTTGGGCTGCGGTTATAAGGAATGAGATAGCAATATTTTATAGCGCCCTCACCTTGCTTGAGGTAACTTATTTAATACTTCCTGTATCCAAAATAATTTCAAATAGATAAAATCCAATTTCAAATTCAAAATTAATCATATTTTATTATTAATAGATTTTTATAAATATAAAAAAATATTGGATCGTACCTTGACTTTAGTAGTTAAAAAGCCAAAAATTTTAAAAAACATTTTTTTGGAATAATAAATACCGTCTATATTCTAAAATTTTCTCCAATATCTTCATAATACAGACATCCATCAGTTTTATTAATTAATGACTCTGGAGCAGGAAAGCCAAAGTTCAAATCCTGAATGCACCCCTAATTTTCAGGAACTATGTGTGTATTAGAAATCAATTGGCACTTGCTTTTTGAAGGAAAACATAGTGAGGGGATTTTCACTCTTGACGTTCTCTAAGGTGAGTGAAGTCCGCCAATCCACACCTGGTCTGCTGTAGACTACGGCCTGTACCTCACATTGTGAGATGAGAAGTGACCCGCTACGCCTTTGAACAAGTCCCGTCCTTTATACCTTCCGGAGGGTCACACACGATTACTCCGCGCAACGTCATCAGATATTTGGCCACACGGCCGGTTGCCATGGCAACGGACCTCAGCTCCGGGGCCTCCGTCCAGTCTCGCCGGACCTTCGCTGGATATAATAAAAGATAATGATCGTACGAGTTTTCACGCTCGCGTTGTTAAGGGTTTTCATTTTCTTATGAATTACAACTTATTGCTTTATTTGATTATAGTAACAAAGGGCTTTGAAATTACGTAGGCATCGCAGATTTCATATATTTATGTTTCGTATCAGTTAGTCTCAACCCGTGCGTGGGATATTATTGGGGATAGTATTAATGCAACAGGTCCCACAGCAATGATTTTTACAATTTTTGTCAGTTTCACTGTATGTTTGTTTCCGCTAATCTTAGAAACGGCTCAACCGATTTGAATGCGGTTTGACCCTGATATTTTACAGTATGCGTGGGGTTACATTTATTGTACTGAGCTTAGTGTAGTATTTTATGATTTTAAACTTAGTGTAGTATTTGTTTTCCAAACGGTTAATAAATTAAAAAGATAATGATGTCTAAATTTCGCGTTTACAAAAATATTTTCGCGTGTGGGTACTAAGGCTTAATAAGTTTCCCGAAGCGAACGCGGCCGCTTATTAGTTATTTATAAAGGTCAGCCTTCAACGACTGATTCTTCAATAAAGACAGCCATAAATAAACTATGAACGAATGTAGTCGTCGGTGGCGTTTAGGAGCCGTTTCCAATATTATATCTACGTATTATCTCTGGATTAGTTAGAAGTTAGGGTAACAACAAGTATAATATGCTTTTGACAGAGGCTAGCTAAGTTACTGGGGATTGAGGACAGATATAATATTGAAAATGCCTATTAGAGTCTAACTAGCCCAGGATGGCAATAACAACAGATCAATTGGAGGTCTCTGAATTCTATATTATGTATGTTAATCCTATTAGTAGATACTTATGCGTGGTACTTATACGTAGTAGGTATTGTAGGAACTTTAAATGATCCAAAATGATGGACGTTTCTATATTGTTAATGGGTTGACGACCGCGTAGCCTAGTTGATAGTGCCTGCAAAGCAGGGGGCCTAGACTTCCATTCCTGGCCGGGCAGATTTTAAGAAGACAAATTGTTGTAGCGTTAGCATTTAACGCAAATGTATGTAACTTTATAATACATCTCGTATCTTTACACTATTATTATGATCTATATAAGGGCTTTTCATTACCAACAATTTGTTGGTCCTTCGAGCCAAACAATTTTACGGCGCTACGACGGTAGTAGCGCTGGTTATTGTTTAATCAGGTCTGTATTGATGAATGCCCACGTTACCCGCAATGAACGAAGCAATAACAATGATTTATGGGCCATTATAGGTAATTCGCTGTAATGCCTAGACGGTAGCGTCTAATGCAATTACATGCGTAATGTTAGGAATATACTTGAGGACAATACGGGTTTTAATATAAATACCCGATAAACAATTTTAGTACTGAACGATTCGTGAGTGTCTGAATACATTTTACGAGTATATCACGGTTTACCTCACGTTTTAATTGTCGGATTCGCCCGACTAGTTTCGGACCATTCCGAGGTCCTTCATCAAGAGCCGTCGCCGACGAGAGCGCGGTTCCGACTGATGTCGGAACTGATGTCGGACTGATGTCGACATTAGTTATACCAAAGGTATCACCAACGCTTTGGCAGCCAAGTAAAGGTGATGCCGAAAGAAATAAGGTACTGGCTCTAAGATTCCAGTCGTAACCTGACAATTCTTCTGATGGCTGACTAAAAATACCCGGCTATTGAGAGCACATCCCTTCCTGCCACTGAGAAGACCCATTTCAGTAGCTCAAACATCGCTTGGAGGGATTAATGGGCTAACCGAGTCACGGAAGTTCTTAAGCACTCGATTGTCATCGACAGGGGACATTGACAATTTAAGCAATTGCTATTGGGGTCGTATACATAATAAATACTCGTAGTTAAGAAACATTAAAGCCGTAATAAAATGTCATAGCGTGCTTATAGCGTTACGTTGTAGTAATGACGCGTGTGTATGTGTGTGTGTGTGTGTGTAATGTATGATGTGTAGGTTTATCGATAGCTTATCATAAATTGAAACCGCACCGATTCTACTATGGTATTCAATGCAAAGCTTTGTATTACCGATTTTACTGTTATTAGTAGACTGTAGATAGATGTATTTATGACCACGATTTTGCTCGCTCTATTTGTAATATCAAAGGTCACTTAATGTATCAGTATTATAATTATTATATATATCGTAATTTTCCCATAAAATTATATATTTTCCAAGATTGTGCACACTAAATTTAATCTCTTACATTGCGTCTCCATTCCTGGGTCTGCTGGAAGAGATTTCTTTAGGAAATAAGCAGGACCTATGTACAGTATTACCTATATTGTTTCCTTTATAGTTTAAGGTGTACATGAAAATTTAAATAAATAAATTATGTATTAAAACCATAACTATAAAATAGGTTCCAAAAACACTCCAATTGAAGAATTCCAAGCTTAGGATAAATAAATCCGCGTCATAATCGAATTAGAATCAGAAGAAACTGGTTAAAATTCAAAATGTAGCCGATCGCGTCGCATCCGCGCTCTGAATCTACAATAGAACTGATTAAATAAGGCTGGTGGGTGGTGCTTGCTGGTTGTGGTGGCCCCGCCGCGAGAATCAAACATTTATTCTGAAAATGCCGAGCGGCTAATTCCAGCACGACTGCAATTGCTACATCAGCAAATAGTTGGATTTCCATCGTGTCGTTTCTACGATGAAACTAATCTTGGTAAGGAATATTTTCTTATTGTAGTAGTCGTATTTGTTTCGTCGCATGCTGATGGATTATACCGTCAGCTGTTTTGCAGACGTTTATTTTAATGATAAGTAGGTAATCATTATATAAAATACTTAAGTATAGTCTAGTTAAAGTTAGGTGTACAGCTTTGCATGTTTACTTTACAAGAGACTATAACACTCGGTCGCTCACTGCAATTTTTAAAAACTTGTCAAAAGAACCATGTTAAATTGAGCGATTAATAAAATGAAAACCCAACAGAGAGCCGACAGGCTGTATTTGGCCATGTTGGGACTAAAATACTGACCCAAATTCAATACCGACTGACCAGGGTGTCGTTAGAGGCGACATAGAGGCTGGCCCAAGCTGGATGCTAGCGCCCACACGACCAGCTAGCTGGCTTTGCTCGAGCAGCAGCGCAACGATCAGTCGTGTGCCAAGTGTGAGCTCAAGAGTCAAGATCTTTCTTTCTTATTCCGTCTTTCCTGCCCGGCATTACATCGGTTTTGCCTTTGGCGTGGGAGACTGTGACCACTTACAAACAGGTGGACTGCTTATGTATTTCTAAGCTGTAGTCGAACTTTGTAAAGGTTTCAACGCACCTGTTATATTTTTCATTTTTTGCAACAGCAAAGATAAACCAACACGCGCACACAGAAAGGTATACAAACAAAGCATAGGTCACTTTAAAAATACATATAAAAATCTATAGCATTGATATGACTATACGGTCATTTTAGTATAAACATTTACAACCAAATTGAATAGTGATGGGAATTATATTAAATAGTTGGAACCAGATGTCATGTGGTTTGAACGTTGGACTCCTAAACAGGGGGCCGGGGTTCGAACCCTGCACGCACCGCTAACTTTCTAAAATTATGTGCGTATTAGAATTTCATTATCACTTGCGTTGATGAAGGAAAACATCAGAAACCTTTACACCTGGAGTTCTCCATAATGTTCTCAATGGTTTGAAGTGCACCGATCCACACTTAGCTAGCTGTAAATTATGACCTTTACCCTTCACATCGTGAGAGGAGACGTGGCCCAGCAGTGGGACAGTTATGGGTTGCGATAATGTTGTCGAGTCACATACAATTATTCAATTTTAATTTCGAATTTTCATCGCTAGATCACCACAATTTTAACCCTTAACGCCAATATACAACACCAACTTAGCATAAACTCAATTCGGCGGGTAAATTCAAGTGAAAATATATCCAAACGTTAAATTGATTGAATAAGTGCCACCACAGGGCGCGGGGCGCGGGGGGGGGCGGCCCAGATCTGCCTCCAATCAAATATTTATACGGCAAAACGACGTTCAGTGGTTAATACCGTGCCCGTGCGATGAAATAGATGTTTATCTTTTCGTGGCTTATAATAAATTAACAAATTAAAATATCAATTGAGTCCGTATCCTAGTTGGCAGCGGCCGTCTGCGAAGCGAAGGGTCCCGTTCGATTCCCGGCCGGGGCAGATATTTATATGAGACATAAATGTTTGTTCTGGGGTCATGGGTGTTAGTGTTATGTTATTGGTGTTGTCCATGCCACCCGCGACACAGGGTATCCTAGTTCTGGGCATCGAGTCTGTTAGGATTTATTTATATTATAAAAAATACCGTTTTTTTCGAGTATCTAAGCATTTTTGTCGATGCTCGTAATTATGGCTTATTCTTTACATCTATGGCAGAGAATGCTACCATACGATTAAAGAGTAGTAACTTTATTTGTTTAGACACACATTCCTTTACTAATAATGTTTTAAGTAAGACTTTGGCCCAGTTCAAAGGTCATAGTACTAGAAAAGGCATGTTGTAACAATAATAAACATCGCAATACGTCAGAATATCTCAAATAATTTATCTAAGTAGGTTAAACTCGTAAGCCTTGCAAATAATGATAAATATACATATAAAAGCTTGCAAACTCACAAACTGCCCTAGTTTTCTGTGTCACAATGACTCACGATCCGAGGACATACATTTATCCGTTCACCAGGAATTGAACCCGGGCCCCTTCGCTTCTAAGGCAGGCTTACTGCCAACTAAGCTACAAGTTCTTCAATCATTCTATCACTAGACACATCTGTACGTCAAAATCAGACCAACAAATTTCATTTGCCGCCATAAATGAGGCACTAGTCGGAGCGCATCCCACAATTTGTACGGCGTACATTGTGCACGCCCGGGCGCCCGGGTGCCTTCGCGCCCGGGTGCCCGTACCGCGCACCGCTCTACAGACAAAATTAATTTCACAAGAACAGTGTCCTAACACGCCAAACACAACATCCGACGGGACACAGGTGCGGTACTGCAACGATCACGAGAATTGTACTGATGTACCTTATTTTCGTGTACTTTACGAGAATTGTACTTGAATTGTGTTTGGTACAGTTTACTTTGTTTCACCATTTGAATTTTAAATTGGAGATGTTTCTTTTAAAGTTTTGTTTAATATGCAAATCTCATTCCATATACGGGTAGTGTAGGTACAGAAGGTCACTTATCTATACTGTACCTATGACCATGTTCTTTCATGTCGTCGAGTATGTCAAGTGGATTAAAAATCACTCAGTATAAATGTTGGATTGGCCACTATTTGATACTTATACCCTTGTCGACATTGTCTATGTATTTTGGTAAAACTTACGTCCGTTAGAAAAAATCTACATTTTAACCTTGCAACTAGACTTTAAACGCAGACGGGTACTCACGATTCTGAAATGTTATACCGATTCTATGAGCTCAACTGCATGGGTCATAGTAACGGCGAGACTAATTATCAGAGAATGATCCATGTAACTGGGTCGAAATATCGGTATAACCGTGAGTACTCGTTTGCATTTAAAATGTGTAGTGTATGCGATGATATAAGCTCAGTATGTCAACTGAAGTAAAACAACAAAACCACCTAAACCAACTAAACTTTATAACTTGTGCTCTAGGGGGCGTCATTTTGAATTATTTGGACCATCACAAAGCCCACTACCAGGGAACGATTATGACGCATTTATTGATAACTTCTTTTTGTTGAATTACGATAAGCAGTTTAAAATTTGTTTAAGTACAGTATGTATGGATACAATGGATCTTGGCGTCGCCGAAGTCGAGCAAAGTAAAGCTAGTTCTCAAAATAATTTTGTACGAACATAATCTTGCTTTTATCAGCAACTTATTCAAATATTCATCATCGCAACCTTAAAACCGAGGCCATACCTTGTTTTATTAGAAAAACAATAAAAACAGAGTTATGAATAAAACAGCGAGTCTCTGGCAAGCTTTATTACCACGTGAGTATTATATCGCTATTAAAATGAGTTTAGTACGGTATAAATGTAAAAAGTTACATTAATATTAACAACTAAAGTAGGCACGCTGTAGCTACAATATTTACACAAATTATTACGTTGCTACGGATTATAAAATGTACAGTACGCTTTACATAGAACTTAATTACGAGTTTATATACTACATGGCTTGAAAACTATTACTTTCAACAACATATTACATTTAACATAGGGCATTATAATATATACATACATATATCGTGACGAAAACTATGTAATACTATGTAATATAGTATGTAATACACTATAACTACAGAGTGCACGCTATAATAAATGGGACATCGATCAACCAAGCAATAAAAAGTTTTAAATTTAGTTAAAGTTAGAATATAAAAAACTACTTATTTATCACAGATAGGAACTTTGTACTGAGCACTCTCACCACAAATTTCCGATTTTATTGCAAACCAAACAGATTGGTCGGTTGAAACGAATGTCCTAATGATACAAACTAATCACCGCCAGGTATTCACTGACGCAAATATGTTAATTGTATTTCACTCTAATGTAAATGTAATAACAAAGTGATCAATGATACAAAAAAGTTAACACGCGATACAGTATGATACAAAAGGAGTTGTCACGCGTCTTTCACCTAAATAATTCTTGCAAAACTAATTTCAGATTTACAGCAAAGTATTATAACATTTACACTTTTTTAAATTTAACATTATTTAACATTACTTATTGCGAAGGTAATTAAGAGATCAATATCTTAGAAAGTAGCTGTTGCTGATCCAGTCAATATTCTATTTGTTTGTTGTTTTTTGTTACAAGCATTAGGTCCGTAAAAACTATTGAGCCCTAAGTCAACAAAAACTGAGCTACGGCTTATTTATAAAATAGATGAGAAGATTAACTGATACACTTTAGTTTTATAAAATGACATGTATCGCCGAACTATGAAAATAAATAAATTTATTTTTTCAAAAGGTCAAAATGCAATCTTGTAAGAATATTTTTACAGGCTTTTAATTTTGTAATGAATCGAATGATATAATACTATTTGCCCAGTGAATACCTAACATTATCTTAAATCTAAATGATGATCACTGATACTGGCAGAAAATTACTGGCATTCTTTCTGGCACTAAACATTGGCGAGCCGATGCTCACCAAATGTCAGAAATTAGATACAGATCATTTGCGTTATATTGTTACCGGCTGTATAGGAAGTAAGTTGTTTCTAAGTTTTATCACGTTAATAATATTGAAGAACAATTTATTTATTTATTATTGTAATTGCACACTCCGCTTCGTTTAAGTTCTTGTCTTCCGCATTCGAAATAAATTTATAATTTCATGTGAAATTGTAACCTTACATGGTCAAAACCATGATTTAAGTTTATTTACGATTTAAGTTAACTATGGTTTGCTATGCGGTTCGTTGCATGCGAGTAGTAATTTACCGCTTATTTTCGAAAAAAACTAGCCCAAAAAGCGCTATAGTCGTGCAGGTAAATTGGACAGTCTCGAAGCCATTATGTAAATGTGTACCTGACATTTCCTCCGTCAGATTGCGACGAATATAAATTATTCCGACGACGAACTTCAAGCGTCTCGCAGTCGGAAACTAAAACAACCAGGCTTTAGAGATGAGATCGTCGTTGGCGGAGAAAAATTCAAATTGCGCGGTTCATGTTATCTTTGAGGAGTCAATCGTTGAGGAAAAACCAGAGACTTTATAAAATGGTTTTCTATTTGTTTTATAATTTAAGTCCAGTAGCTCTTCATTTATTAATTAGCGGTCGCCCATGGACGTCAGTAATCATGGATAATTGTTGACCGATTGATTCCTCAGTTATGTATACGAAACATGCGCATCACTTCTACAAATTCAATCATAAATGGTTTGACAATAACGCGATTTCCCTTGACTCATAAATTATTTTATAACGATTTGAAGCAAAATAATATTTATGTAAGGTTATCAATCGTAAAAACCGCTCACAAAATGATACCAAAATGAGTTTTGTACCGGCCGATAGGTTTTTTTCATAAACGTCGTTGCGATTATGTAAATGTACGCAATGCGTGACATTCCCGCCGTCAGATTGCGACACACATAAATTATTCTGACGATGTAACCAGACGCACAGGAGCTGAAGAAAACGTATGCCAGCCAGGGATGTGCTGTAGCCGTTAGATTGTGATACACTACGACAATCTTTAGTAATCGATATCTTCCGAGCCAGATAATCTTGGTAACCTTTTTTCCGAGATAAAAAAGAGGATATCTACGCTTAAGTTAGTTTCCTCTAATTCAGCGAATGATTAGTCAAACTTTTGGGCATACAACCCATGTTCAGGTAGGCGAGGGGCAATTATGTTTATAACGTTTTATATTTGGGGTCACAATATAACGCAGATGGTCCTCAAGGCTGGTCGAGAAGGGCAACGGCTCGCCATTACTCCGTATTTATACAAATTGGCCAATCGCGTGAATTCTGTCGCAACATATTGATAGAGCTGTCGGATCGGCTGTCTCGAGATGTTCAGATGAAAGGATGCGATGATGACGTTGGGCAATCGGTTTCGCAATCGTTCATCGACTCGCTCCGCTCACTGCGGCCGCGACCCCTCAACTAGGTCAAGGTCAATGCTTCTCTGGATCTCCGTCTCGTAGTGTCCTTGGTTCTCGTCGTACTTGTGCGGGAACAGCCGGTACTGGAAGGGTTCCTCCTGCTGCACCTGGCGATACCTCGCCAACTCCCGCTCCAGCTGCAGCCGCTGCTGCTCGTAAAATTGCTGCTGGTACAGTAAATCTTGCGTCTGCCGGTCACCGGCCAGCGGAAAGTATTGCTGCGGTCGACTCTGCTGATTATTTTGCTGATTTTGTAATAGGGTCTGCTGATAGATTTGCTCCTGGTGCTGTTGCTGTTGATTTTGATATTGTCTCTCATTTCCCAATTGATATTGTTGTACTTGCTGCTGTTGTTGCTGCTGCTGTTGCTGTTGATGCAATTGTAGATTATACTGTTGCTGCTCCGCGGCTCTCTGTTGATAGTTCAGCTGTTCGTTCTCATTGCTTTTCGTCGGTTGAGGTTCGAGGAGTTGGTGTGGCGCCGGGGAATAGTCGTCGGCTCGGCGGTGCAGGTGCTCGTGCGACGCGGAGTGCTCGAGGAGGGCGAGGGGGCCGGCGCCGAGGCGCGGGGGGCGGTAGGTGGTGGCGTCGAGGCGGGCGAGGGGCTTGCGGGGGCGGGGCGGAGGGGAGCGCCCGGGGGACGCCGCCGACAGCGCGCTGTTGCGACTCTGCAACAGGAAAGCCGCGCTCAGCTCCAGCTTACCTCACACAGAATCGCGCTTTCAACACTGATTGGGTACTTAACGCGAGGCCGTCTCGAGAGGGCTCGGGTCACGACGAGAGCGGTCACGACTGCGGCGGTAACGTAATGTGCGGAGGACGGTTCAACTTGACACGACAAACGCTCGACTGACCCGAACTATTGAACACTAGTTATGCAAACAGCACACCTATTCTGTACTCATCCATTTTGGATGCTCAATAGCTAATGTTCGCAGTATTCAGTAATATCTGAGTCACGAAGCTACAAATTGGAACGCTCCATTCAGCGCGTTGTGAACATAACGACGTATTCTCAGAACAATCTAATGTCGGTGTTTACGATGGTTCATGTCGGACGTATCTCGCAATTTGTCTATTACATGCAATCATAATATACCTACATATATATAACTGCACAGAGTACTTGACACTTATTTTATTCACCGCAAATATCAAAGTCAATGTAATCTCAAGTATGTGTCCAAGTATGTGTCTATTTCAATTTGAAAAGCTACTTATAATTGTTTAAATAAATTAAATTAAAAAATTAAATTAAAAAAATTATAACAATTTCTTAGTTTGTGATTTAGCAACCCAATGGCTATCGATAATTTATCCCAGAACCAAAAGATAACAGAAATCGCAGCGAATCTGTTGATATAGGAAATTAATATAAAAATATTATGTTTACGCGTAGTTTCATATTTTGATTCAGCTCTAATATAGGTAAAAATATCGATACTGACACGAATAATCCTCTAGTCCTAGTGTCTAAGCATAACGTTTTTATCATTTTATTGAATGAAACGGCATTTTATTATATAACTTTACTAACATTACTTCGGTATCTACTATACGCGGTTAGGTCGATGGTTTTAATTTTAAAATAGTTTTACAATGCACTGGATGTTGCGACATTAATAAATCAAATTGTAGTGATGTGGAAATTTGGATTTTGGAACGTTTCCAAAACTGAAAGTGGAGCGGAGTTCCAGAGCGTGGAATGACCGCTTCTGTGCGCTCGACGTGCTTCCAGATACTGAGTTGAGATAATGAAGACGATGATGATCTATTTTAAATTATTAATATGTTTTGTAAATGGAGAATTACCTATTTCCTCGCTATACGATTCGTGACCAATACGCCAAATATGAGTTAGATTTCAACATACTGTTATTAAATTTATCCTCTGCATACCTATCTATAATTTTTTATGTTAATAACCGACAAAAGAACAGACGGGCCATCTTATGGTAAGAGGTCACCGTCGCCGATGGATGGCTACTCAAATAGATACAGGTACGAAACTGTTAAATGATTACTACCTAAACTAATTAAGTGTTTAGCGATATTGTAAGGAAAGACTACTGTAGAGTTACAAGCCAATAACTAAAACATTGAACATGTCCAAAATTGGATCCGACATCATTCTTTGTCCAGGCAGACAAGATTGAACCAGAAACGCCGCTCTCAACAAGCTCCCCAAGTGAGCCGCGGGACTACTGAGCCTTGGCTCAAGTAATTAACTGAATGACTGCCTTCATCACAACCCTTTGAAGACAACAGTCAGAGATAATAATAATCACTCTAGATTGTGAGCGCGCGGCCCCGCTAGGGTGGCCAAATCTTGCTTGATAATAGAGACTATACGAGCTATTTAATTTCTAAGGAGCTATTTAATTTCTAAGGAGCTGTGTGTAAACATTAACAAAGTATGTTAAATAACGATAATATGTATATTTTTTATTTTAATAGCCGGCAAACGAGCAGACGAATGGTCATCGTCGCCTAAGGACTGATGTTACACCAACGGAGGCACCGATTTGTAAAATACTGGCTCTTAAACCCCTGCTCGGACACGACAAATCGTTTAAATTAAATTTGTAATGTGGAAAATAAAGTTGAAATTAAATAGATAACATATTAATGCTGATAATAACACGTGCCGATGCCGAGGTTCGGGTCTCTCTCATAATGTGAAGCCGTAGCTCTACGCTGCCCGCACACTGTTAACAGATAGACTTCAGACATATTTGTCTACAATACACTGCCATTGTCTATCATACACTGTCTTTTAATAATATAGCTTTATACCGCTCTTCGTATTTATCTATCAGTTGTCATTAATGTTTAAATAAATAAAGAAATATTTGAGAAATTGTGAGGCGCGCAGGTATCCTCACGATGTCTTCCTTCATTATACAGATTAACTTAAATTGAAACAGGAATTCTCAACAAAACAACATCCGTGGGGTTCGTGAAGTCCGTTATGATATGCTCTTTGTCTTGTTTATCTGGCTCGGGAGACGCGGACGACGGACACCTTTATATACCAATATATTATATTCGCGAAATAAATTTAAGTACGTTCCGCTACTTTTATACTAGATTTTTTTACATCTACAAAGCGAAAACTTGGTTTTCTCTCTTGAGCTAGATGCTTGTATATGGGGCAATGATAACGATGCCAGAGTGCCATTTTTTCCAGGTTCCTGGTTTCGATTCCCAGCGAGTTGACTATTTGAATGATGAGTATAAAAAATCTCTGATCTTGGGTTTATATTTGTCTTTGTGTGTTGTCCATTACACCCACGACATAGTTAATCCTCATAAAGTGAGATTGCCTAGCTAAACAGCAGGACAATTATGGATTGCAATGATGAAACGCTTACACACAGATCAATTATCACCTGCGAGAGATACTACAGAAATGAGTAATCCTAATTATTTAAAGATGCATAAACTCACTTCAACTTATGCTCTTAAAGCAAAAATTTTGCAAGTCTTAAGAAATCTTTTTGTATTGTCGTTAGAATGTATAAACTTGGAGTGATTAATTACCGTCATCACCTTGACGGGTTGCCTAATCGCCCGGTGATGACTGACGCTCGCTCGCTGCAGGTTTGTTTACTGTGACGTTTCCAAAATACAGTCGTACGCGACGACAACGGCGCCTAGTCGGTTGGCCTGCCTGCGACGCGAGGAGTCTTGGGTTCGATTCACGGCCTGGTCGTGAGTGTTATTTGATGATTTGATGTGTTATTTGTGTTGTCCACGCTGCCCGTGACACAGGGAAGCCCGGGGCGGGAGAGTTAGTGTGTTAACGTTCTTACTTTCTTTCTTTTTTCTGTTTGTACACCCTTCAGTAATACATTTTAATCTTAGCAGTTCATTTGAATTATCTTCACGTATTTTTGAGTTACCTAATACATGATTTATGTTATACTCATAAACAAAAATAAGACAGATTTATAATAAAGTAAGCACTGTACATCATTGTGAGTGAGGAGCTGGTTGCCGGAGCCGAGTGACCCTGACCCGGTTACTGCGCTGAACATACCTAGCTTGATATGTTATTATTTACTCATACTTGTGTTTTACTAACAAAAATTAAAATGTCATTAACTTATAAATAAAATAAATACATGTTACACGCATAATAAAACTGACTATTGAAAAGTGACGTCATACAATTGTTGAATTTACAGGTCTAACTTTCGCATAACAAATTATTTTCAATTTAATGTAAGATGGCTGAAATGATCACCAACAATATATAATACAGTATACACTTTGCACGAACGAGTACCTATTTAACGACAACGGTATAAGATAATTATAATTATCTGTCATATGTCACTGTTATCATTTAGTGGGATCTGGCTGCACACGTAGGGCTTGGCGGATTCATGGCCGTCGCACAGAATTTCCATGTCATTCATGAGCTTATGATAAGATATTGTTTCATATATCTCGCATAACATTATGAAACGGTTTACCACGATGCAGGGGCTGTGGAGTGAAGGGCAGAATAGTAGAAGAGTAGAATCATGCCTTGTTGTATTAGCGACTTGGCTCTTCATAAGATCCGATAACTTTTAACAGTGAAAGCTTAAAGAGCTGCCTTGAGTTATTTTACTTGAAATGTTCTTCGTCCGAAATTTCAAATAGATGACAGGCGTATCCAAACTACGACCACCAATCCAATTGCCGTTTCTTGAGGAAATGAAGCTTCACAGTGACAAATAAAGCGCCGATTTGAAAGTATATAAGTATAAAAAAAATTGGTTGTCTGTAAAGTCGGTTTACTGACGATAGTTGAACATGACAACGTCTTAAGAAAATAATTTCCTTTGAATGAGTAGGCAAGCACAATAAAAGAACACTTTTTCAATACAAGTTAAGTAATTTATTAAAAATGAATGCTGGATACTTATACATCCTACATCGTGATTCAGAATTATAGCGCCCCACTACTCAACGCCATCTAGTGTACTGCGAGTGAACTACCAGCTCAGCCAGCCTTCCTCCATCGATAAATGGACCCAATCGAACTTAATGAATAATTGTTCACTGCACAATACATAGATGGCGCTGGTATAATAATTCACCAACGGTAACGACGGTAACGCATGAGTCATGTTTTTTCATGCGTGCCACCGAATTATAAGACGTTGTCACGTCAAAAATATAAAGTAATCTTTTAAACAAACTACTTATTTATTATTCTGAGATTTTTTTACTTAGTATAAGTTATTGCTTGGCTACAATCTCGCCTGATTATTTTATTATTCTACTTTTAATAAGTAACCTGACGCGTTTTTAACATAACCATTAAATGCGCACTTAATTTCTAACACAAACGTGCCATACTAACCTCGAAAACGTTTCTTATATATTCCATTGTCAACGGGGCATTATGACACTCGTTTGTACAGGTTTATAATAAATCACCAGCTTACCACTGACCTGCTGCGGTTCAAGACCACACTCATTTACATTAGAATGCAAAGCTTGTGTTGTAACGACCACCGTCTTGGTTGTTGACATACTAAATGACTACTTTAACGCATAAATTATATGCGAATTATGATATAAAGACTATTTCTTTGTTCATTTGGTAGCCCTGCCAGCGAAGCGAGCAGTGTCGGGTTTGATTCCCAGCCGAGGCAGATATTTATGTCACAGATCAATGATTTTGCCTTAGTTAGTAAGAAACACAAATGATAACAGTGTGCAATCAATATTGTGTATATACACGTACAGTAGTACAGTGTACGTACGCATATACAGATTTATCGATATTCAATAAATACATACAACAATTACACGCTCATACCCCCCAGGGGGAATCTCCGTGTCACGAGTAACTTGAATACAAACAAATCAGACATCTACACAGCCACAATCCGAGAACAAACATTTATCTGTCGCCTTTACCTCGCCTCGGTCGGGAACCTACCGACACCTCTTGCTTCACAGGCGGGGTAATTACCAAGCAGGCTACGAGTTCGACATAAGTATATCAACTAGATTGATAATAATCCATTTGTTGCGCAGTTTTCGATGAACCTATACAGCCTAATCGTCTCATATTATACAAGATAATAAATTAAGGTTAGAGCCATAATCCGTTAAGTGGTGACACGACGTCCCGGCACCCGCTCGCCTTGTTCTATTGCCGGCGCACGACGTCTGCAAGGTGCACTCACTTTCAAGCCTTAGGGTAACGCCACACACATGCGACATGATCCGTGTTACTACTACGTTCTACGGGAAAATGTTGGGTATCCTTTTTTGATGTTCTCGTTCGATTACAGATACCTGGAAGAGTGTAGTTACCTACAACTCAGGGTATCCTAGGGGGGAAACTACTACTACACAAATATATTGTGGTAAACTTCACTTAACAGTTACCGTTTGTTTTATTTTAATCTATTGATAATTTAATAAGTTACGTCAGTTTAAAGAATCACGCCTAACAATTTCCTAAAATGGGTAATACATTCCCTAGGAGCGAAGTATTTCCTGAATCGAAGCGAGGGTGGTTTTCCTAGTAAATAATAGTGAACAATGTGACGCCAAGCAATGGTGTCTTCAAGTCAAGACTAAACAGGCTTTTACTAAGGTACCCAACACTATTCACAGCGTAAGGTAAGTATAATTTGATCAGTTTAAAAGGATGCTTGGCGCAATTTCAGCAAAAAGGTTTTTTTAGCGACGCGGTTATAACCATTTTTCAGCTGACGAGTACTAGACTCTAGCTCATTTACATGAATTAAATTACACATTTATCTTAGTTTCACTTGAAGGAAAGATTCATCACTAGAATTCTGGCGTCAAACCAACCCAATAAGTATTACTCAAACCCATCATGGGTTGCTAATGCGTGCAACATTTATGACGCCGCTCCCTGTCGCGAGGGCCACTAACTGGGCAATCTTTAAATAAATAAATAGTGAAATTGAATACACATATAAGTTCAGCCGTAAGCTATCCTGTATAATGGATGTTTCCATATTACCTTTTAATAGTAGCTATCAAAAGATAATATGGATAAGCTATTATATTTCATCAGTTAAATAGCCCTAAACCGTGCATGGTAAAGGATGTTGAGCAATTGGAATTTTGTACATACAACACGTCCCCGGCCAAAAATGACGCGGTACCTAATGAATACTGCCTCATAAAACAGTGACTCCGAAATACATATGTTAAAATATGGCACAAATAATTGTAGAAGAAGAGATATCATTGCTGGCCAAATCAGAAAAATATCTAACAAACATTAAGTCAAGATTAAACCAGCGGGTACAGAAGTAGACAACCTGTCTAGTCTAGATTATTTATTACGTAATCTTTTAGACGCTTCTCGTGCGTAAATATAAATTGTGTGCATATTATCTTTGTTAGAATATTAAACCGGCGCTTTCATAGTTAACATTCTTTTTCCTTAATTACTCATTGCAGCTCGTGAAACTAACGCTCCATCCCTATCGATCGGATCAGATTATCTCGTCCATTGTTCAGCATCGCACTACAAGGGGAGGTTGACTTGGACAAAGTTACATGGCACCGTTACTAACTGGAATAACTATCACTAACAGTCTCTTACCCCGTCCTCATATTTGCCGAGAAACTAACCAACTAACGCCGTATGCTAACTGGAATAACCATCCTAGTTCCCATTTGATTCTTTTTCGTGTCAGTCACAGTTGTCATGGGCGGCAGCGAAAATGTGGTCTTGCATGCTCGTTTGCTATCTTAATTTCACAAAAAAAACCCGTTTACACTAAAGATCTAAATATTATCTAGCACAACGTCACAACTCCAATGAATATTCTTCACGAATACGAAATTAAGATCCAATTTGAAATTAAATTATCGCTGATGGCATCCACTCACATACGACAGTACAGTGTGTGGCGCTCGCGCTGTCTCCCGTAATCCTACTCGGGCTTATCACTCCGTCTGTCACGCGGCTTGTCAAATGAGTGGGTTTCGTTGTTATCTAGTCGGAATGGAAACTACGCAATGTACGCTAACTTTAACCTTATCCCCTCGACATAAAGACCCCGTGCGTGATACACTTAGTATAATTAAACGAGATAGTTAAACAATCGCATTTTGAATATCCATAACAATGTCAAGTATAATTGTAGAATTAATACTATTTCGGTATAAATTCCTGCAGAAAGTGGAGATTATTTGATAATTAACAAAGTGCCAAATCATTTTGAGTGTTCCAGGATTATCTACAAGGACTGTGTATGTACATTCGTGTAGGAAGCTATTATTAGTACCCAACAGTTTTCTCTATACACTACGCATTATATTACTATGTACAGTTTTCACGGATGTTTTGTTTTTAACGAAATTTCAAAAGAAACCAAGATTTGATCTGATTGACGATTGATCTGTGTTGGTAAAATATGATTGCTAATACGCAACTCTCTTACCAGGTTACTAGTGAATCAGTGATCAGGGACCCACCGCCAAGCGACCGACATTTATGTGACAGAAAAAATGTTTCTCCTTTGATCGGCTGTTCCTTGTCTACCGCGGATCCAAGCCATAAGAGACACAATCTTTTATTATCCTTAATTTCTCCAAACTATATCCGTATTGAAGCGCTCATGGCCCGGCTTGTATCGATCATAAAGTAATTGACTGAATTATGCAACAGCGGGCGCGGCCGGTAAGAGGATGGGTGACCGCTAGTAGCAAAATTTCTTGAGCGCTTCCGTGCTTCAAAGAGCACATAAAGCTGTCGGTTCGGTTATTTAGATATCAGTCGTTAAGACATGTTGGAGGCCTTTGGATAGCATCAAAAACTTTCAACACTTAGGTTGGCCACTGACCACACAACTACCAATCCGCACAGGAACAGCGTCGTGGAGTATGATCTAGTCCTCGTCGATTATGAGCCATTATTAGGTCAAAGTCATAACAAAATATTTCTTTACTACAAAATAAAACATCCGTAAAAGTCTATAAGTAGGGTAGACATACTTGTGGCGAGACTCCCAGCATCTTGAGGCTCGGGGGCACGTTGGCCAGCGCGGCGTGCGGCAGGGTGATGTGGCCGAAGTTGACGGTGAAGGCCTCGCACCACACCGCGAAGTGACCGATGTCAAACACCGTCAGCTCCTGCGCATTGGAACAAATTACTCCCTCCAATAAACCTTCAGATCAGTCGGCCAAGAAAGAAAAAAGTGAATTGTGCAACTGGAGAATGGGGTGACGAAGGCTACTTATCATTGTAAGCAATTAACAAAAAAATACATCTGAACAACAACAAATTTCACAGTTTTCTTCTTCTTCCAACACCACTCACGATAGGAGTTTCTTGAAGAAGGAGTAGTTTGGCTTTCGAAAGTGTTTATCAAAAACCAACTTCAAATAAATTTCATTTCGTAAATTTACAGTTGAACACGAGTAAAAGGGAAGTGGTAGCAGAACCAGATGATGAACGTCACCACCACCACCATCAATACGCCATACTTACTCCAGGCAATGTGAGCACGATGGTTTTCTTGTCGTATTTCCTTAGCGGCGCCTCTTTACCGTTCTCGTCGGGGATCCGGATGCCCTGCGGAGACGGCTTGTCGCCGCGACCCACCCAGAACTTGGCGTCTGGAACAACGGCCACCTAGCTTAGTATGTAGGTAATGTATTTTTTTATTGTTTAAATGGAATTAAGTTTTAACTTTCACCTAATAATAGGGTCAAAGTATATCACTCAGAAACCTCTATGATAACATACAATCAAAATGAACAAAAGATCGACCATCCGAAGAACCGCTTAATGTTATCTAGAATCTATGTACATAATCCGTAGGAAACACATACTAATTATATCAATAGACTGTTTCAATTAAACCGATACATCGGTAACAGGACTGGGAACTGGGACTGTGTACCGCTCGTATTACATCAGATTAGCCCGCGGAGCAACCGTTGTATATTGTCCGCCATTGAGCGCCGGCAGGAGACGATCAGCTTAGGAAGCTCTCAAAGAGCTGATTCTATCACAAATGAGTCGTGAGCGGCACCCGCTCGTAAACGACGGAGATATCGGCTCAATGGCATACTAACGCTACAGGAACGAGGAAGTTTGTAGACGGTAAGTACATGTGGCTGAGGTTTGTATGCCGCAATTATTTCAGACGTAGTAACGTTGCGTTTTATGTTTTCCTGGTACCTGCTAATAGTAGTACTGTGTGACTGTCTCGTTAGGGGCTGCTGTCTGCAGTGTAAGGTAAGCCTCTGTAGTGGTATTGGTAGAACACTGATAATTTATAACTTTAGTAGTGGACGCCTTCGCTTCACTTCGGGAAACTTATTCTTTACACTTACAAATATTCAATATTTTTTCATTTTTGCAACATTATTCATTGATGCTCCGCTCCTGTCTCAGCGTGATGTTTAGCCTATAGCCTTCCTCCATTAATGGGCTATCCAACGCAAAAATATTTTTTCATTCGAACCCGTACTTCCTGAGATTACCTCATTCAAACGTTCGAACAATCAAACAAACTCTTCACATTTATAATATTAGAATGATCTTGGAAAAGGTATTTCGTTTTAATCACGACATTGTGTCACAACTGGTAACAATAATAAAAAAAATAACTTTTAAGCGGCATAGCTAAAATTCATTTGATTTAATATGGGTCAGGTATAATGTTTATATGGCCCTAAAAGACAGCGGCACGCGGACATTCATTAAAAATCTGTAGCGGCCGATGTGTCGTTAGACGATGTGTCATAATTATCCGCTGAATTGTCGACGTGTTTTATAAAACATGGACCGAAACGTGTCTCGTATTCCCTTGCGATGTCACACACGAGAGGACTCGACGCGACACAGTGAAAGTACCAACGAACGGTAGGTTAGCTATTAGAGTCCCGAGTAAACTCACCGCACTTAAAGTGGATGCACCAGGGAATGCGAAGTGAAATAAGGGTGGTGAAATAAAATGGCTAATGTAATGAAATTAAATGGTAACGTCTAACGTGTTTCCGTCGTTTACGTATATAATCAATACGTATAATTTTTCCTCTTCTGGTAATAAAAAAAATAGCTAACAATAACAAATTAAAGTGTATCTTGTTATGTTATTCGTGAGGTTGTTGAAGGTCCGATTTGACATTACGGCAATTAAAATTCGACGGAAAACTGCAGGATGTACTATATTAATCCAGCGTGGTAGAGTATGATCAAGTTCCCCTCGGCTATGAAGGAAGACTTGTTCCCTGTAGTAGACCTAAAATCATATTCCGTCAATTGACATACTGTTTCCTTTACTCTGTAAGCTTAATGCTCCATCGAAACATTATAATCTTCTGTTATGTGTATAGCCCTCATTAGCATACCGTGCGGGGTTCCCCCAGCCCCCACTAACCCCCAACCCTCGCCGCACCCCGTCGCTACATGCTCTGCTATCGCGGTATTATATCAGCAATGATGATGACATCCTTGTAAATTCATGTTTGAGATATCATCAAAAGTCGGAAATCGTTGATAGACAACGGTGGAACAAATCATCATCATCATCATCATCACAACCCATAACTGTCCCACTGGTTGGCACGTAAAATCCTCTCACAGTGTGAGGGGTATAGTCCATAGTCCACCAGGCTGGCCAAGTGCGGATTGGTGGACTTCACACACCTTTGAGAACATTATGGAGAACTCTCAGGTTTCCTCACGATGTTTTCCTTCACCGAAGCAAGTGATAATTAAATATTAATACGCATAATACGCACACGCGCGGGGTTTGAACCCGGACCCTCCGGTTCGGCAGTCCAACGTTCAACCACACGGCTATCACCCACACAAGAAATGGTGGTAGAACAAAATACCATGATGTATTCAATTTCTCTTCAGCCAAGAAAGTGATAGTTGACCTCGTAACCCTGCTTGCCGTGGGACGGGTCAAGGGTTCAACTCACAGCCGGGGTAAATGTTTATGTGTCAGGGAAAGGTTCTATGTTCTATGAGTTCATTTGAGTCATGAATTTTTTAAACAATCACTTATAGCCCCGTAATTTCGCGGGCGGTATAGCACAAACAAATCGGATAAATATGCGTCACGGCCGTGAATCGATCCGGGAACTTAGATCTTTCGTAAGTTTAGCATTAAAACCTCGCATTATAAAGAGAGTCGGAAAGCTATGAACAACACACATCCAGTCCGAAAATAAACAAATTTATGCCTCTTCGGATATCGAAACACTTCTACAGTCCGGCATATAATCATAGCGCCATAAGGGTCACCATGTCGAGAAATTATTTGCATTTACGATTTCTTTTAATTCGACGATTAATAAACAACCGGCCGACAACCTGTATCGAAAGCAGCAACCATCGATCAACAACGGTTGATTATCCACGGCCGCGGCCCGCAACCGCCTCTCGCCGCGCATTCGGATCAGTTCTGCACATTATTAGCGCTAAACATATTGTTTTGCTATGTAACAATGTAAGGCGTGGGACAGACAACATTAAAAGTAGAAACTGTGGTCATTAACAACAGAAACGATAATCCACCATTGCCAAGTGCCGATTGGCAGACCTTTAAGAACATTATAGAAAACTCGGTGTGCACTTTCCCTTACGATGTTTTCCTTCATCAAATCAAGTGATAATAAAATTTCTGATACACACGTAATTTTTGAAAATTAGAGACGCAGGATTCAAACCTGAGCCCCACCGTTCGGGAGTCAAACGTTCAAACCATTTATCTATCACTGTTTACTCGACAGTAGACAAAACTCAAGCATTGTATGATAGTGCGCTCCCCGCTTTACCGTGCGGTAACTGCGCGGCAACCGCACGCGGACTGCGCGGCAGTAGGTCGTTGTTATTTCCTATAATTTGGATACGGTTTCAATTAAGTTAATACCCGTATTAACACAACAGAGGGTTCCGAACAACCTACTGTTTACATTTACCACATTATTGAATCATCTCGCAATTTGTTTATGTTATACAACGTTCCCCGACGATAACATCGTGAATTCGTGACTGATTCACCGAGAGCAACGTAGAATGCTTTCGTGGTACTCGTGAATATTCGTCTTAAAATTTAACCAAGCGCGGAGTGGGAGTATAATTATAAATGACACGATAATTTACAAATTCAAACTAAATAGGTACCTAGCTAATTTAATTAAAGTCAAAATTTACTAAAACATTAACAATTTTAATAATATTTTAATATGCTAACCAATAGCTTATCCACTGTTAACGATGTCTCGATAGACAATACACACATCTCCCGCATGTCTGACGGATCAAATGGTATACATAATTATAGTCGGATCGCGGGAAGTGCGCGGTATTAATTCCCGCGTTAATGACGCGTGTGACATGCATCGCTTGCAGTTCTGCACAGCTCACGCTAATTCGTTAATTAATGTCGCTAACAGAGATTTCATTTATTTAATGTTTAACTCGTGAGTTCGATATTAATTATTGCGATATTTCTTCAACCTGAGTAATCGCTTTAATAGGTTAAACTGAAGTAAATTAAATTAAAACTAATCAAAAGATATGATAAATATTTTCTCTTAGCTGAAGAGTTTATAACAGACTTGAAAAAATGCAGTTTTATGACGATAAATATGGTAAAATTGTAAAATACATCACTGAGTTTCTTACCGGTTCTACTTCTAGAATAGCTCATGCCCAGACTTTTTTGGGATAAAACAAAATCATATCTTGACTTTCGAGGTGTTTATAAAATCCAATATGGAATAAAAAGCCAAAATAGTCGTTTGTTTGTTAGTTTGTTTGTTGACCACAGCAATGGCGGCCATCCATTACATTGCGAGTGCAACTAACAGAGCGATCATAGATGTATTGACTATACGGTCTAGGGTTGCCAACCGTACTATTAACATTATCGATTTGACGAACTACCGATTTGACAAATATCAAATTTGACCAATGTCGTGCCACCCATTGTATCTATACGTACTTTTGAACTAGTATATTCTTGTTACTTACAGAGTTTTTGCAAAAATAATAAAATAAAATAATAAATATTAACTAAGCTGATCAAAAAAGGTAATTCTGATGCCATTTTAACCAATAGTCCTACACTTCAATGCTCGTTGTCCTCTTCAATTGTTGTACTAAATTTTTTTACGTTATCCCAAAATATACTATGGCTTCAACCAATTAATGGCCCTAATTCCAGAAGGCACGATCTTTCCTCAAAACCGTGGAAGTTATTTATTATCATACTCTACCACACTGTATTGTCTATAGCGCCCACGACACGGAGAATCCTAGTATCAGGATATGAGTGTGTGGTATTATTATTATTTCATAGGGATTGGTGGAAGAAATATAATAGTTTATTGATCTGAAAATACGTGGACAACCCTAGCTCGGGTTAGACCGCGGAGGCTGCAGCGAGCAGCAACATTTATAATCGTCACGAAACAACAACAACCTTCACGACAAAAGCCGGAGCGAATCGTTACTTCACAGACGAAACAGCATAACGATTTTACAGTTTTTATCAACGAGTTATGAATAAATGTTATATTAAAATGTTATTTTTAAATAACACCGCAGCCTCGCAAGGTCACGAGTTTCTGATGGCGAAATCTTTGCGATGCGACGATCGGTTTTAATTTAATGACTGGCAAACAAGCGATCAACCTGGTGGGAAGTAGTCACCGGAGCCCCCGGACACCACCTGGACTTACATCAGTACTAAAGGGATCGAGTTGGTCGCTGGTCAAAAAGCGGCCAAGACGTTTGAGTAACCATTTAATCGGTTCCCTAAAGTTTGAATTAAATTAAACCCAGACCTCTCTCCAAGTGCAGATATGGAATATGGCCTATAGGTATGTACCGCTCACATCGTTCTAGATTGCAATTGACGATGATTTAAAAACATTACGACAAGTTTAAAAGAGGAAACACAGAAATACATAAGGTAAACTCATGCACCATAAAAATTGTATGTTCGCTGACCAGTCGCACCGCTAATGTAACACAATTAGCAGCAAATCATTGCCAGGTCTAATTAGTTTGCCCCCCCCCCCCCCTCCGGTCAACCGATTGCTCGCTGAACAATATTCATTTTGCACATCTGTGGCTCATGAACTGATTAGATTCAGCCACACAAATTACGTCAATATCGGTTGAATTTTCAAATTAAATCAAAATCTACATTCAAGATGATATTTTTGTTACTCGGCACTACCGTTAAAAAATATGCTTTACTCGTGTGGTTGAACGTTGGACTCCCGAACCGGGGGGTCCGGGTTCAAACCCCGCTCGCACCTCTAATTTTCAAAAATTATGTGCGTCTTAGAATTTAATTATCACTTGCTTCGTTGAAGAAAAACATCGTGAGGAAACCTGCACACCTGACAGTTCTCCATGATGTTCTCAAAGGTGTGTGAAGTCCACCAATCCACACTTGGCCAGCGTGTGTACCCTTCACATAGTGAGAGGAGAGTCGCGTGCGCAGCTATGGGACGGTTATGGGTTGTGATGATGACGACGAAGTGGATATGACCATATTAAGACAAAAATTTTACAATTCCTAGATGAACTACTGACGCCGTAATAAATAAAGCCAATCAAAATCAGCCACACAAATTACGTCAATATCGGTTGAATTTTCAAATTAAATCAAAATCTACATTCAAGATGATATTTTTGTTACTCGGCACTACCGTTAAAAAATATGCTTTACTCGTGTGGTTGAACGTTGGACTCCCGAACCGGGGGGTCCGGGTTCAAACCCCGCTCGCACCTCTAATTTTCAAAAATTATGTGCGTCTTAGAATTTAATTATCACTTGCTTCGTTGAAGAAAAACATCGTGAGGAAACCTGCACACCTGACAGTTCTCCATGATGTTCTCAAAGGTGTGTGAAGTCCACCAATCCACACTTGGCCAGCGTGTGTACCCTTCACATAGTGAGAGGAGAGTCGCGTGCGCAGCTATGGGACGGTTATGGGTTGTGATGATGACGACGAAGTGGATATGACCATATTAAGACAAAAATTTTACAATTCCTAGATGAACTACTGACGCCGTAATAAATAAAGCCAATCAAAATCAGCCACACAAATTACGTCAATATCGGTTGAATTTTCAAATTAAATCAAAATCTACATTCAAGATGATATTTTTGTTACTCGGCACTACCGTTAAAAAATATGCTTTACTCGTGTGGTTGAACGTTGGACTCCCGAACCGGGGGGTCCGGGTTCAAACCCCGCTCGCACCTCTAATTTTCAAAAATTATGTGCGTCTTAGAATTTAATTATCACTTGCTTCGTTGAAGAAAAACATCGTGAGGAAACCTGCACACCTGACAGTTCTCCATGATGTTCTCAAAGGTGTGTGAAGTCCACCAATCCACACTTGGCCAGCGTGTGTACCCTTCACATAGTGAGAGGAGAGTCGCGTGCGCAGCTATGGGACGGTTATGGGTTGTGATGATGACGACGAAGTGGATATGACCATATTAAGACAAAAATTTTACAATTCCTAGATGAACTACTACTGACGCCGTAATAAATAAAAAAAAATCTAGTCTAGTCTTCGCTTGTACACTACAGTACCACATATTGTTATGTGATTGTTGGATAAAAGTAGCATTGTAATCTAGCAATCACTTGCACGGATGTAGATACATAATAATAAATCAACCTGACATCGAATCCCTCATACAATTCTCGTCGTCGGCCGGGAATCGAACCAGGAACCCTTCCACAGGCCACTGCCAGCTGACGTCTTGACTACAAATAGGTACTCATATACCGAATGTTTACCGTATCTATTACCAATAAAGTCTTATCAGTAGGTTCTCCCACTAACCTGGAGCTTCTCCATCATAGGAGAAGTTGGGCACCAGCAGCGTCTGCGCGTCCACCACCACGACCGGGTCCGAGGACACCGCGTGCACGCCGCGCAGCGCGCCCAGCTTCGCCGGCTTCGGGTACTCCAGGGTACGGGGGATGTCCACCGACCCGAAGTTTATCTGGACACAAAGACATACGATATAATTATACGATCTAACTCAGATTAACATGTTCATCTGTGCGATCTAATGAAGTGAAACGTCATCGTCATACGTGAGTTTTCGTGTCGCGTTTCATCCGTAAAAATGTACCCCCAAGCACGCAAAGAAGTTTAACTTTAAAACTCAAAAAAAAAAATTTTTCCTAAAATTTGAATGGGTCCCGACTATTGGTCGTTCTACTTTGCATATTACAAAAACTTGAGTTATTATTGTAGTTTAGGACGACACCGCCATATTTTATCATCAAACTAAACTAACACAACAGTTCAGTTACAAAAGGTCAGAAAACAGAGCTAAAAGTAAATTAAAATTATATTTGCAATCTCTTTTATAAAGTTGGCACATTAAGAGCGTTCTCCCATCGCTAATCTATGCGGGAGCAGCGAAAACAGCGCCAATGGTTTTATTATACGAAATAAAGTGGTCTCGCGGGAAGCGCTGAGTGCGCTGTTCGGGCGTCCCGAGCGACGGTACTACTGTCCGCCGCTCACGTACGGGAATACTGATCGAATTTATCGCGAGCAGAAATCACGGTCTCCCTCAGAATGGGTTGTCATCTGTCTTCTCATTGTGTGGAGGAATGGAAAGGTAGTGGTAGCTTGTATTCAGCTGAATAATTGGGTAATTATTTAGTTAGCAATGGCAAACGTGCTCAAAAGGTCCCGGGTTGGATTCCCGGATAGCGCAGGTATTTTAGATGTCAATCGCTGCCCATACAATGATAGTGTGGGGCTGTGTGTGTGAACTATCATTTATTTTTTCGCACACTTATCTGATCGAATCAAAGCTAACCAACTTTTATTATACTTAAACTTTAAGTCTGACTCAACTACTAGTCTATACGGTCCAATAATAATGATTAAAAAACACATTTTTAAAGTAGTTTACTTTGAAGTTTAATCGCAAGAGTAAGTTGTTTTAAATTATAAATATTATAAACACTGTATCTAGAGGGTATGTTAATTATTGGCAAATACAAACGAGAAAGCATCTGTGATTTAACGTAAGTAATAAAAAGTTAACGAAGACACCAACATTCTTATTTTATTGATACGACAATTTGGAGACTGTGACAGAGCCGAACAGACCTGAACACGACAGATGTAACGGAAACAAGGACCCTTCAGCCTGTCCCGGCCTGTCCTGACTCGTCCCGTCCTGTCCCGACCTGTCTCAGCTCTAGTTTGAACGCAAATACAGCACTCATAAACTTCAGAATATATTTTCAGCATTCGAAGACGAAACCTTGAGATGTGAAATTTTAAGTACGTACTCTAATATAATTTTCATTCATAGTAACGTAGTGTCAGACGTCAGACATGTAACAGTATGACCCTAAATTTTGTGTTGTATTTAATAATTCCTTAAATTTAATTACAGACTATAGCTAGCGCTACTTATACTATAGGGAGAAATACATATTATATTTTTGTGACCAGTTTCCATTATACAATGATACCACGGTATTCCTCAGTAACGCTATCGAAATTTTATATAGAAAACATAAATACTACTTATACAGCTGGATAATGGTCAAGCCACATCCATTAGCCACATTAATAAATGTTTACCCCGAAAATCAAAACCTGAGAGCCCGGAGACATTTTTATCCATAGTTAGTCATCACAAACTGACAAAAGAAACATTTGCCGTCCTAGGGCGACCTACTGACCCAATCGTATTCCGGCAGACTAGGCTGCCGTTAGACGCGGAACAAGCCGTCCACTGCACGGCGGTAGGGCTGCCCCGGGCGGTGGCGACCACCCTCTCGCTTGAGTCAGCCGCAACGACTTGTCGTGTTCCGACTGGGACCTTGAGATGTACTTTCTTAATTGTAGTCTTCATTTTCTTGGCCGACAACGCATCGATAATGACTTTGGTGTTACTGGTGATGACTTAGTACCAGGTAAGGTAAACGTAGAAACTCACCGAGTATTCATCGCACCAAATGGAGAACCAGTTGAAATCCTTGAGGGTCTTCCCCTCGGGCAGCGAGAGCGTGATGCCCTCCCCGCGGTACTTCCGCAGCGGACTGCCTCCGCCGCGCTCGTCTCGGAGCCGGGTCGACCCCGTCGCGCTGGGGGTCTTCGACGTACCCACGTAGAAGTACGCCGCTGTAACAGAAACCGATGTTACCGTAACTATAATATTGTACTGTGTTGTGTTGTGTTGCGTTGTGTTGCGTTGTGCCGTATCATGTCGAGTCGTACCGTATCGTACTGTTATGTGTAGTGTTGTGTTTTCTCTTATTGCTTAAGAAATTATATCTGTAACGTTTACAGCGAAAGAAATTTAACCCATATATTATTTTAAATAGATTGGATTCGCGTCCTTTCAATATTCTTGATTATTTCACAGTCAAAACTTAACGGATATACATAGGTAATACAAGTTACATAGGTAATGCGCTGAAGAACAAAAGCAAAGCTCCAATATCGAAGTTGTAAGGTCTTGCGTCCGATCGACGATTTGAAAGGCAAATGTAGCGGCGCCTGTGACATGTAAACGAGCTCCGAGTTCTAAACACCCTCGAACGTCATAAATTTACGTATTATATGTAAGTATATATATGTGTAATAAAGTTGCCGTGTACAGCTTACAGCCCCGTGCAAGTGTGTGTGTGTCGAAGTAACGATGGATGGGTGATCGGTTACAATGATATTAAACAAAAATAAACAAAGAATAAGTGAAATCAGTCATACGAAGCGAATTCAGGGCGGGTTTACTAGCTTAGTCATAAAATTCCTGATGTACACACCTGATCCACTACAGGCCACGGGTCTCTCCTCATAATTGAGGAGGCCTAGAGCATACTGCACCACGCTGGTCCAGTGTGGATTGGTGGCGGAGTTAGTGGCCAGCCCAAGTGTCGGAAGCCTTTATGCCGTCTGAAGATCTAATGATAACAACGTTATTATCGTTAGATCTTTACGTATCCTTCGAAGCACGGTAACTCAAGAAATTTAGCCACTAGCGGTCACCCGACTACCGACCGTGCCCGCTTATCTCGATCGATCCCTTAGGATCTACGCAGGCCGCCGGGCTATGAGTCAACCGTATATTTTCAATAAACTATGTCGATATTAGTACAGATAAGAAACTCGCGAGCCAAACTTTTGGTAAACTACGATCATTTAGTAAGACTTTGACGCGATCGTTGATAGCATCTGTGGCAGCTTGGCACGGCGCCCGCCGTCTCTGGGGCTACGCTCTATATACAATGTATAAAAACAACAATGAGATACAATCAGAGTTTCAGTCAGTTAAGGAAATGGGTTATCTATAGAATGGTAACGAATTGCTTCCCAATTCGGTTCCTTGATCTTGTCAGTGTTTCAAATTAATATAGTTTAGAATCTACATTTAATTATAGGTTTTTTAAATATAGGTATATGCTGGCCCGTAGTGCGGGATTTGGCCTGGTAACGTTTTCATTTTAGTAAAGTAACACCGATGTCACCCGAAGTCACGACGACCCGTCTGACACAATGGTTACCGGACTGCCGTTAGAAGGGTTCAATTCTCGGCGAGGTGGAAATTTGAATGATGAGTTTAATTTTCTGTTAGTTTAGTTTCTGGTCTGGGCGTGTGATATTGTATTTGTGTGTCATCTATGGCCCTCTCGACACAGGGAACCCTAGCGTGGGGCTATAACTGTGTAGCGCTATTCTTTTTCATGGATTTATCATCAATGTTTGGCGCACCGCCTATGTTAGCTAGTCATCATTAAGTCTGTTAGCAATAAAACGTCTTCTTACTGCAAGACGCTGACAACAATCTAGATAGTTCAGCTGCAGTTGACTCCAGCGTGCAGTTGGCGCGGTTCCCGCTGCATCTCGAGTGCACTTTGTAGACGCAAGAACACGACTACAAGCACGTAAGGAGGGCTGACTGATAAAGTACCGACGGAATAATCAAACCGAGCTTAAGACTTAATTATTGCGAAATAATAGTACTATAGTACATTAAAGAACGTAGTTAAAATCTTTATCATTACGCTCGTGGGAACTTCGCTTACATACTGGTTAGTTTGTACGATTGTCCACAAGTGGGCACTAAACGCTAGGGGCCCAAGTAGGCTAATTTATAAATTTCTGTTGCATAGTGTCATACTTGGGCCTGGCCGTTTGCTGGCCCACGCATGATCTGACCAAATACCATTTGAGTGAAGCAAAACTGGTCCAATCGGTTCTCATAACATTACTTCCTCCGGCGGGTAATTGACCTTCCACTGAAAGGAAGCGAAAGCTGTTTGTAATTATCTTATACCAAAAGAATGACCATTAATCAGCCGTGGGAACTCGGCGAAAGTGTCCACGTAACCTTCAAGCTGAAACAACCTTTATATTAAACAACATTAAGGTTGAAATTGAGTCACCTGACAACGATACAAATGGCAATCCGTCAAATCAATTTGTGATTTAGAATTTAGATGGTTGTTTTACAGAGTTTAGACTTAAGAGTTATTGAAACGGTCCATTAGGCAGCGGATGGTGGGCACTTGTCTTACGTTCAGTAAAGTTGTGTCTAGAGTAGGACACCGGCAGACAGCAACCATCAGTGTCTTTGTGTCTAAGTAGATTAAAACCATACTACATTATTATTGAACTAGTAAGCCCGCTCTCGCTTCGCTTTGGAGAACTCCCACATTCGAAAATTGTTGAACTAACATAACTTTTTTATTTATGAAGTGATTAAGTGAATTGTACCATAACACATTTGTGAAAACCGTAACCATAATTCAACTTCACTCAATATGTCACAATCGATTCGCACAACTATCAACTTAACACAACACAACACAACTAACAACGTCTGTCTCCCGAGCAGACTCCGATAGGAGTCCAGGTTCGATTCCCAGCCGGGATATAGATGTACCCAATTGTATTTTAATATATTTAATAGTGAATTTAATTAATTTGAATCTAAGTAAGGAGAGTAAGTGCGCGTTTTCTTTAATTTTAACTTTAAAATGTGTAAGTTCGCCAGCACCTTATTGCCACAAATTTGTTAGGGGAGTTGATAAATTTCATTCTAAAGTCCTAAAATTTGAAGCGATGGCTCCGGAATTGAAAATTGGAAATCAAAGTTGGACGATGTTGGAAATTGAATTGTGACAGAATATTCCCGAAGTGATTTTCCTGTGTTTTAATACCGGCCGGCGTTGCCGTTTTTATATTATAAAATAAATATTTATATCACGACAAGATAAAGGACTCCGTTAAATTAAATACTTTTTCATAATTATAAATTCCGTAAATATGATTGAATAAAATTCGTTCAGGGATAAGCATCCCTCACCCCTGCGTCGTGTTGACCGCCATTTAAAAATGACCCTTCAGTTGTAGGATCCACAACCCTGAGCAAATTAGTAACGTTTTATCATGATACAGGTACTCACGATATGTATTTTGTACGCCGATATTTCGACCCACTTACATGGATCATGGTCGAAATATCGGCGAAAAAATTTCATATCGTAAGTACCCGTATCATAATAAAATGTGTACAAGCCGCGATGAATTAAGTTTAAAATCATTAATTAGTAACGTGCAATAAATTAAACTACTAAACCAACCATTTTTTCCCATTAATAACCATTAACGGGTTGCGTTAATTACTAACGCACGCGTTTTGAATAACGCAAGTCTGACGACACAAACTAAGTTAATAAATGAACAAGTTAATATAGACTTATTAAATTGGAGTCACAGATTATAATGACATACGTAATATAAAAGCATTTCATCCACTTCAATAGAACTCGGCCGTAAGTGATATTGACAGGCGCCTGCAAAAAGACGACCCGCGACCGCCGCGACCGCCGTACCCGCTCGAGGCGACCACTTACTTTTTGTTATAGAAAAACTTCCCAACATTGTATTTAAGTGACAAGTTTCTTAGAAATCCCGTTGACATTTTTAGATAATATATTTTTCTCGTGTAATTGTGCGGAGAGGCCGCCGTTGTAGGGCGACCGACTCGACTATTTATTCAAACAAGATTTAGAACGTTACCGTTACATACATTTATTACAGTCTACATACACTTGTACTCATACATACAAGAACGCACTATGATAATCCTAAAGCCCGATTGAGTGCCCCTGGTAATAATATCTCATTCGATTTCCAACTAGAACAGATGTAACGTGCCAGATGATTGCATGTAGTCGATCCGATATTCATTCGTTACTCGTCTATTCAAATGCACTCCCTTGCACCAGCATCCAGCGCCCTCGGTTCACATTAGGTAACAGTCGACATCCTATTTCGGATGTCGCCAAGACTATAACCCATATGAGTTTTTATCAATAGTTACTTTAATAATGTCTATAACACAACTAATAGATATAAAATGTTATAACTCTGACAAAAAGACCGACTTCAAAAATTGATCATTTTTATCGACAAATAATGTGAACATCATCACCATAGTCGAAGTCAATTAAATACGCATTATTAGGGAATTCACAACTACTCTATCTCGCTCAAATGGGACCACATGACAAGGACCAGCTTTCGAATATAAAAAGAATCATCAAAATCGGTAGGTAAGTATATCCAGGAAAAGTTATGAGGAAAAATACAGTCGGACTGCGAACCTCCTCCTTTTTTAAAGTTGGTTAAAAATATCGCTGTATACACAACCATGGGAATTGAAGTAGTAGCAAGACATGGTCCATAGCTGAGAATAGAGAGAATCCTAGATGAAAGACATACGACATACAACTAACCTCCCTTAAGGAGCGCTGTCCAATTTATTAGACGTTCGTTCTGTCGAGAAGGTGTAAAGTGGGTCCTGTCGCGGGGTATCTTTTTAACTTTTCTCTCGTGAACGCGGTGTCGTGCACTGTGCTACAGTTTATAGAAAACAAGCCAATTTCTGGAACATCCGAGATTCTGCGGCGCCCGCGGTTGTTACTCTGAAATTGGAAGCCCGACGTGAACTGCGGGTACTTTATACCGTCAGTCGGTGTATCGCAGACGACACGCAGTGTACTGACTGACTATCTCCTCCTCACCTATCACTTCTGAATATCTTAACAATTATTATAAAACAATGTCCCCCGCCGCGTCTGTCTGTCTGTTCGCGATAATCTCAAAACTACTGAACGGATTTTCGGACTTATGAAAGAAGAGTGGGCCGTACAAAAACCTGGAAAACAATACGGAATATCTCTCTAATAAGTTGCCGAATGGGGTTCTCAAAGGCGTAACCTTACAATACTTAGTTTACATCGCTCGTTGGTGCAGAACTTTAAGCACTTGACCGCTGTTTTAAAGAACTGCAGCGTACCCCATTAGTTAGCAATTAAACGCATTAGTTAGCAATTAATAACCGTTTCGTTCGTAATTCGTATTACATTATTTCCATAACATAACAACAACAACAACTAGAGACAGATGGACGAACACAAAAGCAGTCATCGACGTCGATGGATATCAACGGCGTTACGGGAACGCAGAAGGAACTTGTTTCCCGAAAAAAGTAGCAGCGGGACCTGTTCACAAAGTTATCCGTTTTCACCGCTCTCCGCTTACCCTCACTATCGCCGGAACACATGCTCGCCTGAATAAAGTCTCTAAAATCACCAGTGATGTGCAATACTGAGAAAGAATGAAGCCAGCATATTTTGGGGTTGGAAATTCACTTGAGAATTTTATTTTTACCGAAAATTCAGTTTGTGGGTGAATTTCCACGCTATTTTTCCTAAGTTTCATTTGAAACCTGCGCAATTTTCCACGAGATATGATGATGCCAAATGTAAATTTAAATTCTCACTTTGTGTGATTCAATGTTAAAGAGCTTTATTTTTTATGTTTTTATGAAAGCATTGTTTTTAAATGTATTATATATGGTATGTTATATATGTTTTCAAACGACAATAGTCCTGCAATATAGAGTACTAGATTCAATTTCCGACGAAGGTAAATTATAAATGTTACAGATATTTTTAGGCTTTGGCTGTTTATAATGTCTCTATTACGCCCGTACCATCTGCGCCGGTGGGAATCCTTATTCGAAGGATGTTCAGCATTTATTTTTTATTTATTTTGGAGTAATATTGGTGGCTCGGTTCCATCGCAGTCCTCAAGAGAGCTATACATCTCTGTGTTTATTATTATGTTGACTAGTATTGTTTACAATATAGACATATTTGGTTTATGTTATCAATAATTCTGCTCGTTAATTTCTAAACAATGGCATCAACCGAAAACATATAAATACATATCATACTTGAAGCTCGTGTTAGGAATTAATAACAATTGGCTTTGGAACATCTTGAAAACACTTGCATGTTTTATTTGACAGTTTGTCATAAACTCCCTGTCAACTTGCTCTAATACAATAATGGTTATCTCTAAACTTAATCTTATCAGTTTAAAGTTTTTTGTTTTTGTTTTTCATACGTTTTATATGAACTCGACACAGACACGAAGCAGGTAACGGCCACTCACGACTCAGTGACTGTTTGACCCCACCGATAGCGAACCGCCACTGAATTATTGATATAGAAACCATCACTATCAACAGCTTCCCATAGCAATGATTACCGCATTAATGCCGAAGACACAAAACTATAAACATAAGATTGTATTAGGATGAAGAAAATGGAACACCAAAATAGACGGAAACTCGCGGCGGCAACCAGTAGCCAGTACATACGGCAGCCCGTACATACGGCTTGCTGAATTTGTTTAGGAAGAATTCATTCCTAAATAAATGACAACTTTAAAGTGAAATCATCAACATCTGCAGTCGCGCCTCGGGCGCCGCGCGCCGCCTCGAATACATTTGTCCTGATTATTATTTTGTCTCTTGGCACAAGCCTCCTTCCTTACACTTACGGAGGAGATTTCTCTATCTTTTAGTTATCTTTGACTCCATCAAACAATTATGTTTCAAATTACACTACACACTCATTCCTTATATTCGGATTTCCTGTGTCATGATATTGCCCATTCGAACGTATAACAATCACTACGATGATAACCAACAACAACACAACAATGATTGTCACATTAAGTACCTAGTCGATGAGCCGTGAGGCAGCTGCAATACAAATAGGTACAGGAAAACATTGACAACTTCACTCGCTGCAACTGGACTGGCATCACACTACACCAGTTTGTAACACAGCGAAGTTTCAACTTGCACATTGAAATGGTGTTACATCCTGAATATGCCAAAAGAAGTCATCGCACGATGTCAATCGAAGTCGATACGGTTCGCTGGCTTTGACCTCAAAAAAATTGTAGGGTCCTAATTTGTATACATCGATATTTTTTATTACTATTTTAATTATGTAAGTAGCCGATTAACGAGCAAGCGAACTGATCTAAGTGAGTAATTACATTAGCAATGGCTAGAGCTACAATGAATCGGGATATCCATATTATTTCTGCTTCTCCGACCGATAAAAACTCTTACACCATGATTACTTAAGGATGGAGCACTTTACACCCCGTCTCCATACTTCGGTATCTCAAAATATTCACAATATTTTTTCACGGCGATATTTACTCGCGTAACAACATCACGCTTTAACATAATATATTATTATTATGATCCGGAGCTAAAAATAGCGCCGACCTATTACCCTTTCAGCTTATTTATAAAAAATATTCAAGAGAATTTTCCGAAGAAACAAAAGTGCGGCCGCATTTAAACGTCGGTTGGCGCAACACTTTCATTACTTGTATACATCTGCGACGGAGACGACCGCGCGGGCTGCTCGCACGCGGGCGGTCGCGCCGCCGGGCACTAGGCGCTGAACCGTTAACGAGTAACGATCCGACCTTGTCAACAGATCATCCTGATCCTTCGCGGTATTGGACTCGTCCAATACCTTACCTGAACAGGTTCCAAGTTATAGAATAGTTATCTAATAAATGTCTCTTTCTTTTGCGCGTTGTCTAATATGCTTATTTGGAACAAATTCCTTTTCCTTTATTCCTCTAAAAGACATTTTTTTAAAAAGCTAAGAACTCGACAACACCCACTAAACAACTCTTCTATTCTATACGTATACTAATTGTGAGCTGTTATGACACATGATAGTATGACGCTTGTGAGACACTTGTGACATAACCCATTGTGGGCCACAACTAGGGCGCGACGGTGCATCTCGCCGTGTGCAGAAGGCCTAATACACATGATTCCCTTAGCTCACCCAGAACACACAATACTTAACTCTCTCGGTTTCAAATAAGACTCAATTTTCATTACTCTGGTTTTTTCTTTATCGCTACAACATGAAAGAGACTTTTCTCGGATGAGATAGAGTTTAAATTTGTTAGCTGGTATTTTTTGATTCCCTCATGTTATTACAAAAGACATTGGCACCAAGAAAGGTTCCAACACACTATCCAGATGGTGATTGGTTCTCTAAATGGAATAATATAGAGAGTGGGATTTTGGGCGAACAAACTATATACGAGTGCCTCATAAACTACTGAAACCACCGCTCTACTTTATGCACTGAACAGTCAAATATAATCTTGATATACCTAAAAATGAAGGCTTTATGTCACATGATAATAGGGTTGGTTAACCGTATGATCATGTGACCATCTAATTAGATACCAATAAAGATTTTTCCCGTGTTTGGCCTTATTCGTGATATGAATAAATTTCAAACTGTCATGATCTACCATGATCAAGTTATTATTTACTCAAAACTTATTAAATAACAACTATATTTTTATTATTTTCATTTAAAAAACATTAAAATAATTGCTGTACTTATGAGAATCCTAATTTGGGTTGCGCATAGGTTTAATCCTATCGGTTAAATCAATTAAGGGTCGGTAATTATTATTTATATTATTATTCACTCCACTTTCATTCCAAACCTTTTTCTAGACCCGGGTTAATTCGGTCGAAGCGAAGCTAACAAAGCTCATTTAAACAAATAAATAGAAATTCGAGTCGTGTGCACCGCTCCTAACAAAACCTTGACCCTCGCAGCCGGCATCCGAGCGAATTGTCGCCACTAAACTTCTTTAATTGAATTAAAAGTATCGCCGCGCAGCTTCCGAGCCTCGCTCGCTCTCCGACATTACGCCTCCCGTTACGACCCTTCGCGGAAATCGTACACTTCAACGCGTAGACAGAGAGGAGTGTAGATCTACTCGTATGGATGTCATCTATACACTCACAAAAGAAAAGGAACAACTTACGCCAATGATACGAAATAAACAAGACAGAATGATACAATATTTTGTCTCACTTTGCGTGCCGATTTTTTCAAGGCAAGCACAGTTGCTTACTAACAAATTTTACAGCTGATTGTCGAATTATTCTTGTGCCACATAAAATTGCAGTTTCTCTTGCTATCTCACGTTGGCAATGCTCACCAGATGCCTCTGTATTGTTCTCTGTCTACGCTTCAACACTTAAATTGACTTCATAATGAACGCTTAGTGTCTTTGAAAAGCTTATGGTTACCAATTTACAAGTAAACGACGGAGCGGTCGAAGTGTCTCGTAGGCTTTCAGTACTCTGTTATGTAATAGGTAATACTCTGCGATGCCCTCTGGTATGTATTCCTCATCAAGTAGGCGGTATACAGATCCACACAGAATAGCCCTAATATAATAAAGGCATCCTATTTATACAAACAAAGTTAAACTAATTTCCATAACACTGCGCTGGCCCTTTCTCTAGTTGCGAGTAGACACAGTGACAGCATAAAATATATTGATGTTTTTGAAAGTTTAACGAATAATCATACAGTACATAACTATATGTTGTTTGAACACCGTTGGTTTATAACTGTATACATCTCGTTCGATTGTGAACTATGTCTATTACAATAAAACATCCATTTTCGGTAGTTTAATCTATCAGTGTCACGCCATCAAATTGTGAACGAGCCTACATTTATCGACGGGGACGTTCGTAATCTGTCACTTGATCTGTCAGCGCCCGCGACGGAGATTGTGTATTTACTTGTGAATGAAAATACTTCAACATTGTGAGAGCACCACACGAGGAAAGATGCATTAACAGAAACGGCATTGAGATATGTGCATTGGGTTCAACCCAATAATGGCCCACTACTGAACACTTGTTTGTCTTAATTTACCTTCAACTACATAGGTTGGCCACTGACACCTCTATCATTCCGCAATGGAGCAGCGGGGCGGGTATGCTCTAGTCTTTAATTATATCGTGTGAATTAATAAATTCTAGTTATAAATAATACCACAAATTTTAATAGTAATTAGTAAATCATGAAGTAACAAGAACATTAGGATTATTGGTGTTATTTTACGAGTATTTTTCCGTAAAACTTGCACGGATACCTCATCAAACGTACGACAACTGGTAGTTTCAAATACTGTAATAAAATAGGTACTATAATTGGTTTCAAATGATTCTATGATTATGCGTTCACTGGCGGTTCAAGTGACGTGCTACGAAATGTCCAAGTTGGTCGACGGGTGTTGATGTTCGGGTTCTCTGTTAATTGTGACCGAACATTAAAGGGTTGGGGATAATGTACGCGAAGGCTTCACACTACCACGTGACGACCGCTAGCGACCCACCGCCAATACTACATACACGGTTACATGTACGGTCGTATGTAATAATGAATTGTCATACATTAACATGTAAAGACAGTGTTATTTCATGTGGTGAAGTGGTCAGGGCTCCAAGTCAACTATCTTATAAATGCCATAATTGCGTCGTGTTTGAATAGTTTGACATGTTTTTGACACATTTTGAATACGAAATGTGTCAAATTATTCAAACATGACGCAATTGGAACATTCATGAACTAATAGACTACCCCAGGTATTATCGAAGAGCGGTCGTATGGTGTTAGGATGTTAATCCGATGACGGTGTACGTACCGGGCCCCACGCCGTCGTAGTGCAGGTCGTGCAGGTAGAGCGTGCGCGCGTCCACCGCGAACACCCGGCCGCGCACGCCGTGCTGCAGCTGCGACAGCGCGCCCACCTCGCGCCCGAAGTACCGCGCTTCGGTGCTGCCTGTGCACACACAAACACTTATTAACATACTTTATTTTTATACGGAAAATTATAAAAAACAAATACATAATTGTGTAGATATATACATTTTGTTAACACTTTTGTTGCATTTCAAATTGGTACATACTCATATTTTAACAATGAATGATTCGTGAGTTCTGAATACAATTTATACGGTTGCTTATAAAGTGTTGTTTTTAAAGCCGACCAAAACATAAAGCGTAAGCGATTATATTATTATGTATGTAAAATATAACACGCAGTTATTTAAAATGATGAAAGAAATATTTATTTCATATCATATCAACAAGAAAGTGAATATTTGACAATTTAATAAGTCAAAGAGTTAAAGCATATGATTACGGAAAACCCCGCGGACAGAATGCGGTGGTTCGTCTGCTCGTTCTTCGGCTATTTACATAAATAAATATTTATTTGGTCAGCAAACAAGTTTGTTTACTTTTAATATGTGAATCGTATAATTTTATTGTGTTACAAGTATATTAATGTTTGTTCTCGGGTCGTAGTGATGTGTTATATGTGGTGTCCAATGTCCATACCGCCCGCGATACAGGCGATTCTATTGCGGGATGCGAGAGTGTTAGCGATTTTTTATTATTATTACATAAATAGTATTAGCGAATAGACAGAGGTTAGCAATTTTCGTAACTGACAAAATATTTCCTATTAATTACGTCCCTGTTATTAATTAATAAGTGTTAAATTAATTTGCAATTTAAAGTCGTCAACGACGCTTATGCAACTTGTCTTGCAGCACTGGTAATGCAATATGCACTAAAGTTAATTGCAGGTATCCACGATATGCCACAGGCCACAGGCCTAAGCCCGGCGGTTAAAATAAAATTAAAAACCTGTTTACTAATTCCATAATGAAACGAAAAGAATCCGCTACCTCACGGCCTCACGACTTCACGTACGCAGTATTATACTATGTGACGGGTGTGCTACAAACGGTTCCCATCAGCGATGGGTACGTCACATCACTGTTCTATCAAGTAATCTCGTCCGTCCGTCCGGAAGAGAGAGCGACTTTCTCCGGCGATTGCGTCATGCTGCTCACTGACATGTGCGTAACGAGAACAAAAATACCGCAAAAAATAGCGACCACATGAGCAACTGACAAATTACTGCGCGGTTGTATCGAGGACTAGGATCTGCCCTCGGTTCGGAACCTATAGCTTAACAGGTTCACCCATCCGTCATCAAAACTTACTGATCGAAGTTACTCACATTCGACAACACGTTTAGCGAACACGAATTCTTTACATTGCTTACATGAACCGATTCAAATAAAACAAACCCTAAAAATGTTATTACACCAAGCTGTGTTCCAAGCGTAAATAAACCAATGAAAACGCATTCAAATCAATTAGGCCGCTCCTAATTTTAGCGGGAGCAAACGCACGGACAAACAGAAAAAAATTAGAAAAGTCATTGTTATTGCAGAAGCAGATACCCTTAATGATAATTTTTGCTTAAATATGTTCCATCTACATACATCAAACAATTGGAGATTTATATTATTATGTACGTTTATTATATAATTACGTTGGAGTAGACGATCCACCGAACTGGCTGGTGGCTGGCCCCAGGGTCACACGTGAGCCCGCGCTGCGTTCCCACGATCCGCGCTCTTGGATCATCAGCCGACTCTTACAAGTTTTACCTAACGTTGAACGTAGTTTGATTATACAATTCTGTTGCTTCACTTTTATTTGGTTTAATGCAATAAATGAATTGCCAACCTGAAACCGAGTTGTTAATCATCTAGCCTGCTTGAGAGGTGCGTTCCCGCTCAGAAGGTCATGTAAAAAATAAAATCCATGCAGTATCTACTACACTACAAACTACATAGTTCCATACTACCCGCAACCGATGTTGCTTAATGCAAATATTGGATACCTAATCCTCTCTCTCTCTCTGTCTCTCCAATCACTCCTCTCCAATCCGCACTGAAGCAGGATGATGAAGCACGCTCCAAGCTTTCCTATCGATATTTAATAACCCGTATAATAACAAAATGCCTTTCACACCTCGTAAATTGCCTTACAAGTATCACGCACAACACGGCCCGATATAAAATCTCATCGCCATAAGCAAAGCACAGCCATGTGGAAGTGGCTCAAGGTGAGCGCGGGACATTTGGGCCCGACTCACGGCGCGCGGCGGTCGGCAGCCGCACGTGTGCACCCGGCGCGCACCACACTAAATGTCAATGTTCTAGCGTTAGATATATCACTGGATACATACGAGGTCGACGCTGCAGGGTCAGTGATGCTGGGTTCATATATCTGATTTAAAAGACGTTTGAGGTTGGTTTTGGTCGCGATGATATGTTCGTCGTTGAGATCTCCTAACAATCAGGAGTGTAAGAACTTCATGACGACCAGTAAGGCGCAATTGTTAACATGTCGCCGTTTCAAGGGTCCTGGGTTGGTTTAAAAAAAACATTTGTTACTTTGTTAGGAGGTCTATGTCAGGAATGTAAGGACTCAATACATTCTTCGGTCTGAGCGAGCCACTCTGCTCTTTGTGCATTGCTGAGCAACAAGACGGCATAGCGCCGAAGATCTATATGAACTGTATGATGAGAAACAATTCAATCACAGTGCGGATTTCCTCGAACATGTGCGAAATTATTCAAAAATATTTAGGGCCGTTTGCATACATGCAAAGTCACTATATATTAGAGACAAAATTATAAACTCTGATAATACAATAAAAGCTACTTGGGATGTCATTAGCAATGAGACCGGTGCTACTAAATCACGTGACTGTAATTATGAATTAATTATCAACGAAAGTAAAATCACCTCTGATCTGGAGGTAGCAGGCGCTTTTGAAGATTACTTCCGAAATATACCAATTTCCTTAACAAACTCTCTTCGGTCTTCTCCGGCAACGGCATGTACTCTCTTAGAAGAGGTCGTCGATAAATGTAGTGTTCTGTTCGAATTTAAACATACTACGACGACAGAGATAATTAAAACCTTCCATTCTTTAAATAATAAAAAAACAGGTGATTTATGGGGAATATCAGTAAAAATAATTATTATAATAGATGTTTTAGCCCCTCACCTAGCTGTAATTTTTAATAATTGTGTAGATTTGGGTACTTTTCCCGATCTGATGAAATGTAGAAAGATAATACCTCTTTTTAAGTCCGGGGATAAAACAGACATAAACAATTACAGACCAATTGCAATTTTACCAACACTCAGTAAGGTTTTTGAGAAAATAATGCTAAATCAAATGATTACTCATTTCTCTGACAATAATCTGCTTCATACTGAGCAATATGGATTTATCAAAGGTCGTAGTACAGTTGATGCAGGTGCTAGGCTCTTAAAACATATATATGAAGCCTGGGAAGCATCACAGAACGCTATAGGTGTATTTTGTGATCTTTCGAAAGCGTTTGACTGTGTAGAACATAAAACATTACTTCGCAAATTAGGTCATTATGGCCTTACCGAAAAGGCACTTAATCTAGTATCAGCTTACTTAAATCGTAGAGTTCAGAGTGTCTGTATAAACGAAGCTAAGTCGTCAGGATCCCCGGTTTTGATCGGTGTCCCTCAGGGCTCAATTTTAGGGCCTTTTCTTTTCTTAATATATATTAACGATCTTCCATATCATATTAGTAAGTATGCTGATATAGTACTGTTTGCAGATGATACGTCACTTATATTTAAAACAAAAAGAGATAAAATAAACTTTGACGATGTAAACAGTACTCTCAACTATATCTCTACTGGTTTTCTATTAATAATTTGGTTCTAAATGCAAATAAAACTAAATGTGTAGAATTTGTTTTGCCAAATGTTAAAAGCGGAAATACGGCTATTAAATTGAATAACGAAATATTAAATATGGAAAGATCTACAGTATTTTTAGGAATAACTTTGGACTTTAAGCTCCAGTGGGGATCCCATATAGCGACGCTTGCGGGTAAACTTAGTAAGGCTGTTTATGCTATAAGGAAAATAAGACAATTTACTGACGTTGACACAGCAAGGCTCGTTTATTTTGCCTACTTTCATAGCATTATGTCCTATGGTATTTTACTTTGGGGTAAATCGGCAGATATCGATACAATTTTTGTGTTACAGAAGAGAGCTATTAGGACAGTTTATAAATTAAAAACACGCGAATCACTGCGTGGCAAATTTAAAGAAATAGAAGTACTAACAGTAGCTTCACAATACATTTATAGCAATTTGATGTTTATTCGGAAAAATATGAGTTTATACAAACAAAAATGCGATGTTACCAATCGGCAAACTAGACATATGCACCAATTAGTTACCTCCTCATATCGCCTGCGTAAGGTTCAGCGATCTTTTGTGGGGCTCGGTGTACGCTTTTATAATAAATTGCCCAAGTCAATCATTGACCTCCCCTTACAAATATTTAAGAAACGTGTTAAAACACGGCTTATAGAGAAAAGTTATTATACTATTGATGAGTATATTAGTGACAAGGATGCTTGGTAATAGACATCCGCAACCAGTTCCGCTCAAGTTAGTATTTAGGTATAAAATGGTAGTACCTAGCAAAAATATTGTAATTCGTTTTTTAAGCACTATTTTTAAAAGATGTGCCGAGGAGTTTTCTTTCGCCGTTTCTTTTTCTCCTCCAAGATTTTAAAATTTAAAGGCACCTTAGCGAAACGGTGGTAAATGGTAAATGTAAAAAATGACGTTCACAAGTGTATGCAAAATACCTACGTGAAATAAATGATTTGAGTTTTTTTTTTGAGTTTTGATCAGCTGTTCAAGATAAATAATACTCGAGATAAAGTTCATTTCTATATATTACAAATCTGCCCTCCTTGACACTGCAATGCCCTGATCGGGTTAATTCAATCACACATTCATTCATTCACACTCAAAGATATATTGTTTAAGCATGATGCATGAGCATGATTGACTGGCGCCAAAACTTGGTCCGCAACTCAGCGGTTGTCCCGTGACGCATGCCGCGGTAGTTGGTGTGACGGTGTTGATTGCTCACCCACCCTTCTATTGTCAGAACTAGTGTGAATAATCTACTGAATGAAACGGTAATGGATACTGACTGACAGTCCACGTACCCTGTACACACCGATGGACACAGAATATGAAATTTGGTACAGGAAACAGTGGTAGAGCACTACGAAAAGATTTTTGAAAATTCTTGCTTTTAAACTTTAAAATAAATAGATAAGTATAAAAATAATAATTCCACAGACGTCGTAGGCATTAGCAAATATTGTTAAAAAAATATAGAGAAATTGAGAAAGTAATAAGCTACAAATTAAATAAAAACTACCTATACATCTATACCTATATGCTGTACTACATGAGGACTGTTCGGTGTTACGTGTTAACATTCGAGAAAGTAATCCGTCAGAATGCGGCGCGGCCTTAACTGGTCACACATACTGCTATCTGGATCGGTCGCATTGTTCTAATATAAACACGACTGTAATACCTAAGGCTTAGCGTTGTATTTCATACAAACAGAGGTGGAGATAGGCAGAGTGAGCATGGTCGAGCAGATCATCGAAGGTTAATGAGCTGTGAACGAACGATACACTTATCTACAACTGTCGCGGGCCCGGCCGAGTACTGCTGCTATAGATAACCGACTTGGAGACGGAATATGTCTGATGGTTATCTCATATCCTAATAAAACTGTAACTGTTCGGTGTCTATACATTTATGAAAAACTATTATAGAAGGTATTTATGAATGGTAAGAATATTTAATTTTTGTCTGTTTGTCCGTTTGTTTGTTTGCCTGTGCGTTTGTTCCCGCTGATCCCAGAAACGACTTAACAGTTTTGATTGCGGCTCTCACTGAAGTATTGTTGTAAACTTCACATAAAATCAATTATTTTGTTTCGAAAAAATAAAAAATACACTTTTATTCAAATAATCACATCATAACATATTTTCGATTGTGGGCACACAGGCGTAGGTTCCCGAACCGAAGCACACGCAGTTACCAGTAAATGGGATTGTCAGTGTCTGAACGTTAAAAAACAGCTTCATATCATAGAAAACTAGCAAATAAAGAAAGTATTGATCGTCGCGAAATCACCAACAAGATCTGACTACACCAGATATCGACCGCGGACAGTTTCGGTGATGGTGGACGACATTACGCTAATAACGTCGTTTACGAGGTGGTCGCCGCGCGGGGTGGTCGCCGCGCGGGGTGGTCGCCGCGCGGGGTGGTCGCCGCGCGGGGTGGTCGCCGCGCGGGGTGGTCGCCGCGCGGGGTGGTGGCGGCGAGAGATCGACGGCAGGTGGTGGCGCGGACGACGTCTACCACTTTCATTACATTAAGGTGTTGAAAGCGACCTCTAGTTACAAGATGCTGGAAAACGCTAATACCATCAATGTATATACGTGTAATTAACAATTATTATCTATCAAGTAGCTTGCATCCAGTGACTAACTTGACGAAACAACCTGAACAAACTATTTTAAGTTTTTTGTGATAGCTGATAATAAAATCCAGATACTTTAATCTACGAATGAAACTTTGATTGACCGTTGTATAAAAATGGGGGATGGCAAAGGCAATGACCTAAAGATCGTTCGTGGCGATCGGCGTTCTAAAGATCACAACAAGCGAATGCCACTTTCGTTCCAAGCCAGTTGCCAGTATCAGATCGAATTGCCAGTCTCAATTTTAATCTGAACTTCAATCAATTTGTCTTAATCATGCAAGTACCACTAAATACATGACAATTGTTAAAATTATATATGTCGACGGATGTCATTTTTTGAAAAATAAAAAAATATATAAGTAGACGAACTGTTACAATTATCTTACACTTGACACCATTAAAATTATCTTTAGGTTACTGTTATCGTTTTTTATTTGAAATGACGATTCACAAACCATTACGATTCAAAGTTGATTAACAACTATTCTTGGTCAAATTTCTAATATTCCTATAAAGTACGCAGTAGTGTTTTAAGTTTTTCGTATGTTTATATACTTACATTTCCAGGAACATGTTCGAAATGCAAACGTAAGCCGTGGATACCACTACAGCTACAGTATGTGAACGGTTATTGAAATGAAACCAAATGTATCAAATGTCTGGCAGTAACGTTATAGACGACGGCTGCACCGCGTCATGTAGGAGCTAGTAACGATCGCTAATTGTCGTACAGACGCTCGCAGATCACTCGAATGGCAGTCCCACGACACACGGCACATAGCTACACGCGAGCGGAGAGCGGGACGTACTAACGATGATGAGGACGCACTAACGATCACCGCAATCAAATGATTCACCAAACTCTTTCACCCAAACTGAGGCATAGTGAATCAAATACATACTTCTCCTTTTCAGTCCCCGCGCAATGCGCGTCACTAACTACGTATGACCTGGGTTGATTATTAAATTATTATTTACAGTCATAAACAGTCTTTCTACGATTGGCGTCTCGTACATGCCCGATTTTTATCAATTAACGACCCTGCCATTCAGAAACCTTGCCTATACAGAGGGTCCTGGGTTTGATAACCTGTCGGAGCAGACATTTATGTGACAGAAAAAAATTGTCAACACGTAGCTCAATGTTTACCATACAGGATTCCCGTTTAAAGGGTCCAGGTTATTTTATCAGGTACATAAGGAATCCTCGTATTGGGTTATTAACGTCTAGCGGTATTTTGTTTTATTTTACGAATGTATTTTTAAGAATGCTTATATAAGTTTATAAGGGGGTGTGGGTATAAGGGGAGCTTACTTTTTATTTAAAAATTTGGCTTCAACCATTTCGACAAAGTAAAACAAACGTATTCTGTGAATATGAATTCTATCGATTAGAAGTTATACGAGTAAGTATCTCATAGACTGTACTGTATTTGTTTAAAGCGCTTCAAACAAATAATTGTAAAGAAAATTTAATTATTTTTTCGTTTTATTTGCTCAACGTAGCTTTGAGCACTAAAGTAACTGCATACAAGTATCCACGACGCACTGGGTCAGCTGTTCGCACAAAGACACATTCTCATCGTTAGAGACGGACCGCTGCCGAGTGTTGGAGGGAGACAGGGAGACACGACACCGTTACGTCACCGCTGTCTCTTCTCTATGGACTTCATTGTACATCATTACGTTACGTTGCAATCAGGATGAAGCAGCATCCTTACATTAAATGTAATAATATATTTTTTTTATCTCTTCAGCGACTGCGCGACGTACAGGAGGGGTCATATGTTTACTAATCTATATTATGCGTATGTTTTTTTCTTTATGGAGATATAGAGACCAAACGCGTGACCAATTTTCATAATTTCTTACATCAAACTATTAATCGATAGCTATTTTATTATTCGAGATACGAATCAAAATTCAATATTCTTCGGCCCGTAGCTGACACTACCGTAAGAGTATAATATTTTCCGAGTCACAGACACAAAGACTTAATGCTTAAACTTGTAATTATTGTGTAACTCGATATGCGTTACACGGTGTATAATATCAAAGTGAAATCATTTATTTCGCCTTGGGAACTAACAGCTAAGTTAACAAAAGTTTATATTTACCAATACATTAATAATTTAAATAATAATTATATCTAAGTTACTATATAACACAAAATTTCTTAGAAACTAATTACGAATTAAGAAATCCGTTAGTATCCTTATTATTTTTAATTTAATTATAAGTTAATACTTGACCACAATAAACTTTAATGATGTGGAGTATGGAGCTCAGTAAGTACATTAAATTATTAATCAGTAAGTTTATTTATTCATAAATTAATGCTGGTCCACTATAAATATCATGGATAAATCAGATTTTAAGCTAGACAGTGCCCAGTATATACTGACACCCGGCGAATGTTAGGTGCACTTAATAAATAATGAATTTAATCTGTGGACTCGACCCTAAGTGATAGGGGCTTTGAGGGTATAACTCTAATATCTTAATCACGGATTACTGACAACAGATTACGCAAAGTGTAGTAACATAGAGGTTGGTTAATCTAATAGGAGAACACGTACACTATGTATGTGTATATTCGAATGCAATAGTTAGTCCATTAAACGTTTTTTTTTATGTAAATAGCCGACAGACGATCATACGACATCTGATGGTAAGTGGCCAGCGAGACCCCGACCGTGGACATCGCTGACAGTGGGCAACACCGACGCGTCGCCGGACAAGAAATAAAATAATAATATTTACTTATTTATTTATTGACAAGTATAAAATAATAAAAGGAAATAAAGAAATATTTGAACTCGAGCTCGCTGCCGGAACACAACAGTTGCGGAAGTGTGACATAAATCACATTGTATTTATGACAAGTTGTATGACTTGTAAGTTGTGTGTACGATCATCGCCAGACACATAAATTAATGATTATATTGTACTCGTATATATGATGCAGCGGCCGTCTCGCGGGCGGCGCGGCGCCGCAAAAATGCGAGGAAAGTGACAGTGGAAAGTGATTCTGCGATGCGACCGGTGCGCTAATGCATCGGGTGTGTGTGTGTGTGTGTCTTATTAGCACGTGACCAGCAGTAACAGTTACCATCATACTTTATTTTACAAATAAATGGTCATTCGTAATGAGGATATCAGGATAATGCTGTGTTCGTCAATTTTGAAAAAAAGTAAGTTTATAAGTTTTATAGTACCAACAACGACAATTTAGCTAATTAGTTCATTTAGGTTTGATTTGTTTTAACTAAAATAACAAATTCAATAGTAATTACTATCATGCTAACCAGCCCTTCACTGCCACCGCGCAGCACTAACCAACGTTGTTCATAATTATAACCGTGTAAATTATAAATATTGAATAAAATATTATTCTTTTTGGATTATTTTATGCATTAAATAAAAAATACAATAATCACTAGCTGACCCCGCGAACGTTGTTCCGCCATAATATAGTTTTCATACAAAAATACAAAAAGCGCCGTTTAAATTTGAGGGGCGGGGGTAGGAAAGTGAAAATTTGGGATCATGTGTATTTTTTTATTCCACACCATAAAAAATAACCAAAAAACAATGTGTCCAAAAAATTAAAAAAAAATTTTTAGGGTGGACAACCCTTAACATTTAGGGGTATGAAAAATAGATGTTGGTCGATTCTCATACCTTCTCAATATGCATACAAAATTTCATGAGAATCGGTCGAGCCGTTTTGGAGGAGTATGGTAACTAACATTGTGACACGAGAATTTTATACATAACAGATAACGGAGAAAAAAGAAAAGTCAATACATAAAATCAATACAAAAGACATCAACGCGTTCGACGCCGCAGCGCCCGCGCGGCAGACTGCCGCCGTGTTTGAACTATTAGATAAAACTACTACTACTAACTTACTACTTACAAATAACACTCATCTGTGACATGTGCGTGATGTGAGCTTAAGGCGGACATTACATCAGCTCAAGTCCAACTTGACTCAGATTCCACTTCCACTGATAGAATTGAAATAATATAATTATCAGCTTTATTTCGTGTACATTACGGTTAGATTTTCGGACGGATTAAAGTTGACCGCTCAACTTTATAATGTGTTAAAAGATAATATATTAATAACTACTTTAAATAGGAAGTGTGATTTACTACATTATTGAATTGCCAATGTTGTCGATGACTTCCTGTAGAAGCAATCCGTTACATTGCTCTACACTGTATTTCTCTACACTACAACATTGAGTCGTCACTCAAACACAATAGAAACAGCGCATTACGTACTGTTGTATAACACTAGGCAGCGGTACACTGGGAGCGAGGCGCGGTGTCTTCTATATTGGATTTCTTTATTATGTATTGTTGTAGTATGTTGGCTGCGGCTTTTGGAACGGCGAATAAAGATTTTTTCTTTCTTTCTTTCTGCTTTAGTTATTAATCTACGTAGATAGACATGTATGTATATACATACATACATAGGCCGACAGCTTGCAGACCACCCAATGTCACCATCGCCCACCATCAGTAACACTATGCGTTGCCAACCAGATAAGAAGCAATGCAGCAGCATTATTACTGGCTCTTCAACACTTTCACTGCTATCGTTTGACGGTTGACTAACAGCGCTACCGTCGCCGTCGCCGTTAGTCAGCTGTCGTATATAGTATATGCCGGGTTCGTTAATATAGCGGCAATTCCGGCAAAATCACTTTTAATTAAAGGATATTATTTTGTTATTTAACTTAACATTTTATGTATGCGTAAAATTATAAAAAAACAAACCCTTTCAATATTATAACTGCTCCAGTAACATTATGTGTATGTTATAACACAAATAACAAATTTCGTGTTACATCGCTTGCACCTTTAATCCCGCGGTAAAATACACTCCGATTTGTTTTCCGAAACGCGCCATAACAAATACAACTATAAAAGGGAGTCATATCAATTAATACAGTATAATTAATTTGACCAGGTGTTCATCACAAACAGCACATAATATAAAATGCAAGATCGATTTCAATTAAACAATATCAAGTTACGAGCGACTCACGGCCGCTGTCACATAAATTGTAGTGTCGTTATATTATTCATTTATAATAATTATGTAGTAGTTGGTAATTAATAATTCTGGTGACGACGGATCACGTGTTTACATCTCTCGGGCCCGACTACGGCACGTAATCGTTATTTTCGGATATCCACACCTGCGGGCTCTGGGGACAAACACGTCGGAGCTCGTGTTACGAACACATCATCAGCATAATTTAGGCATTCATCATCGATGCCATCCATAACTGTCCCACTGCTGGGCTCAAAATGTGAGGGCTACAGGCCTAGTCCACCACGCTGGAAAAGTGCAGATTGGCGGACTTCACACGCCTTTGAGAACATTATGGATTAACATTACACACCTACAGTGCGGTGCGTTGTGGGACGGCTTAACTGTTTTAGAAAGTGGAGGCGAAAGGTTACAATAATTCCACAGGCATTGCGGGGGTCCAGTCGTTAATTGAAAGATCACGTCGCTGGCTAAACTGGGGTGGCGGGGGTATCTCAGAGCAGCCAGTGTTCCCCTGTAAAGTCAGTAGCGACCAATGCACTGAGGCTATGTAAAGCTTTTACTTGGCGTTATAATTTTTTAAGGAAAAAATCATCAAAATTAAATGACTAATCAGATAAATGGTTATCGTCGCCAATGCACAGCAAGAACACCGAAGTCATTTATTTATTTATAAACTTTAATTAAAACAGTACAAAACCAGTAAGGTTTTGTACTGTTATTAATTAAATACAATAGGTACATTCATACATCACGCTCGCAGAACCAACGAACAAGGGATAAGAACCAAAGAAAGCACTTGCTCTCTGGCTCTCAAACGCCGCCGGAACACGATTTATATTTCTCAGCGACAATTAAACTTTTGCTTCATGCTTCTTCTATAGAGACTTTGTAAAGAAAAATATGACTTATTACGTAGCAAAGTCCCCGAACTACGAGTATATAGAACTAGTGCGAATATATGGGACAAAAATTGATATGCACTAAGTTGGAGTGATAGCCGTGTGGTTGAACGTTGGACTGCCGAGCCGGAGGGTCCGGGTTCAAACCCCGCACGCACCACTAATTTTCAAAAATTATGTGCGTATTAATATTTAATTATCACTTGCTTCGGTGAAGGAAAACATCGTGAGGAAACCTGCACATCTGAGAGTTCTCCATATTGTTCTCAAAGGTGTGTGAAGTCCACCAATCCGCACTTGGCCAGCGTGGTGGACTATGGCCTATACCCCTCACACTGTGAGAGGAGACCCGTGCCCAGCAGTGGGACAGTTATGGGTTGTGATAATGAAGTTGGAGTGGGGAGTTCCCTCGTTAGTCGCCGGAACAGTTACAGTGGCCCCCGGACATCGCGGACTTCACAAGTACATAATATAATTTACGTACTTATTTCGCAAATATGCATCTCATGTCTAGACATTAGAAATATTGGTTCATTTGTTAGAAGTCTTGAATTTATCACAAAATATATACATAATAACTAGATGACCCAGCAAACGTTCTGGAACACAAATTAATTTTATCTCAGGTTCTAACATGCACCTGTTTTTAAGTTACACCTCCAGAATTTATTTTGACGCGCGTTAGTTTTTATTTTGACATAGATATTCATTTAAATTATATGGTGTAAAAGAGCATCATAATGTGCCTGTAATGCTTAGGTGACATAATTAATGAATACTGTATCCGTCTAAATATCATTTGCGCATAGTAAGCTATCCACATCGCCAAGAAGTGTCAGTGAGTGAGTGTGTTGCAGTGTGTGTTCTTGCCCTATTAGCTTTACGTATATTTTGTTATACATACATACACAATGCAGTTTCAGATGAGTATAGGTATGTATTTAGTAAGTGTTTTTGCCCCAGACGGTTCACGTACCAATCATCATTATCAGTTGTAAGCGAGAATGTTAATACCAACGGAGTAGACATTGGTTTGTTTATAACGTTCGAATTAGAATGTGTATATAACTGGTAAAAGGTTGAGCCGCCGCGCGCCGCGACGCCCGCGACGACTGCGCGCTTCGAACGGGTTCTATAGACTAGACACAAAAAATAAACAAAGATTAATTAATTCGTGATATTGAGAAAATATCTGTATTAATATGTCGATATTACTACGAATATCCGCGCTGGAACAGTAGTGACCCATTTATGGGTCAAAGTGTTCGAAGTAGTCGAAGGTCGATATATTGATGAACTGCACGATTTAATTCCCGCATCCCCGTTTCTCCATCGCACAACCCGACGTACGGTGAGTATCCACCCTTATGTAGTAATCATCCCACCGGTAAGGACGCGGTTTGCCTCGTCATTCGTAATGCTCACCGCAAAGAATTGGAATAACTTGCCCGCATCGGCATTCCCGCCTGCTTTTGATGTGAGAGTCTTTTAGAGTAGAAGAATAGGTATTTACTACGCTAAGTTATCGCCACTTAACATCAGGTGGGATTGTTGTCAAGGATTAACTTAGCATCGTATAAATAAAAAATTAAAAAATATATAATTATATACAAGTTCTAACTGTGGACAATTGGAGGATCGCTTTCCCCAGATATAATCACTTGTCCCAGGGAGTTTCTCCTTTGCTAAACACTCATCCCGAATTATCGCATCATTTCAATGGATAAATCTCTGCCCCAGCGTTGGGACAAAGACGCAAAGCGATTCATACGGAGCGATTTCCCAACCACCAACCACCAGCCGCCGCCGCCGCATGGGAACCTCCCGACAATACCCCGCAGCGTCACACCGCCGGCGCCGTGACGTAACACGCCGCACGACGAGAGCGCGGGTCGCACGTTACACTAACACTGTTATATTCTTGTATTATGACATGCCTATCAGAGACAGGTGAGAAAGAAAGAAAATAATACGCTGCTCACTGAATAAATTATATCCCTGAACGAGTACAATAGTCACTCTATAATTCATCTGACTTGACTGCGGATTTAGCGAACAGATTTCAAGTCAGACAGATTTATTGTTCAATTGAAGACAACCCTTTGACTTGCGTTTAAATAAATAATTAATGTAAAAGAATGTAAATCAATTTAGCTCGTGACTTTCAGAGATAAAGAAAACCTGGACCTGCTTAAACGATGCAGAACCCTGAATTCTTAACCGGTCACCGTGTAGACTAAGTTAATTTGCGATTTAAATTTATTACAAATTGTCACGCATCACAAATCCTTTGTAATTCTCGTAAAAAACTGTTTTTGTGCAACGTGCAGCTGTAATGAGAAAAAAACCATGTTATACGTCGATGTGTGTTACACGATTACACAATAGATACAAATGGCAACACGGAGGAGGCCTGCGACCAATACGGATGTGCCGCATCGTAACTAGCGCATTGCAAAAAATCGGGTAGCCATCAAAAGACGATTGTGTCCGCTTTAAAGTACTCCTAGTACTAGATGTGAAGAACTTCTGCTGTGAGAAAGTGTTGTGACCGTCGTGACTGTGGTGGGGCGACCTAGACTGCTGACCTCCGACCCCACGCCGGCAGTCCAGGGTGTTCTATGAGGCGACAGAAGACGGGCCCTGCTTGATGGTAAGGGTAGCCACCTCATGCCTGGGTCAGCCGCCAAGCGACTTGTCCTGTTTCGGCTGATAGCTTAAGAGCCAGTTGTTTTTTTCCTTTTCCAACAATGAATGAAAACATCGTGAGGCAACAGGCACAATGATGACGTCTGTCAATCCGCATTTGAGCAGCGGCAGCGTGGTGGACTGTGGCATGTGCATTATGTATGTTATGTATCGTTAAGTTTCAGATACGCGCGGTGATATGAATGACCGTTTGCAGAATTATTGATCTCTTTCAAACCTCGGAAGACATTGTTAGCAGTCGGTTTCCCTGTTTATAGTTTACTAACCGACATCTTCAGATGGTAAAAAGCTGGATGGAACTTACTGGATCGAACGATCAACTTACTTCAAAGCAGAATTAACAGACGTAGAAGTGGCCCCGCCCCAAATCCGATAAACACCACATAAAATATTATCGGGCCGAAATAATAATTTATGTGACGCTAGGGGTGGTGGTCAAAACTTTGGACATCGATTCAAGCGAAGTAATTAATTTAATTTCGCAATGATTTTCGTATAATATGTGGACACGTGTGCGCGTGTTGCCGTTGCTAACGACCGCTATTAATTTATTGGTAGGTATAATCGTGAGGCTTTCATAATCATAAGTGCAAGCCACTGCCGTATATTTACCGACATTTATAGGTGAGATAAGCTCCAACCGCTTACGACCAAGCTGACACTTACAAATATACAAGCGCACTCAGTAATAAAGCGATATCTATCTCACTGAAAACTTCGATAGAGAGAGTAGAGATAGAATGTGGTTCGATTTTAAACATTTATAACGTGGAGTCAGTTTTTGCGTACTGAGCAGTACAGAACACATTTGGATGAGGAAAGTCATTGGTGTCAGGGGCTCCATTCATCTTCACCAACCGCAACTGCTCTCGACGCACGCTGCCAAACAACGGGCGAGGCTATGGCGAAAGGTGTCTATGTCTACTATTAGAGGTCGGCGGGCTAGATACCACCTAGTTTGATCCCGACGGTAGGTATCCTCGCAGGGGGTAGGTAGTGCTCCTTTTAAAACTATGAAATGGTTTTAAGTGTTAGAGTGACAGAAATAACGCGGTTCCCTATGATATTTTCTACCGGCAACGCGTCGACGGCGACGGCAACGTAGTGTTGTCCAACAATAAGTATTGTTGGACACCCAAGGGTTTTGATAACTTTATCAAATTGCTCGATCGCGCTTGTATTTACTGATAAAAAAAGGTATTTTGCCCATTGAATCTTCTTACGATACACCGATGAGTGCCAGTATTCGGCGCCGCAATACAAAGTGTGTGTGTGTGTGTGTGTATTGTACAAAGTGTATTGTATTTATTTATTTATTCAGGAACACTTTCAGCAAGGTCCCAAACGTAAAGTCCCGCCGACCGCCGACCGCCGCGCCGGCCGTCTCTGACGGAATGCCTCCTTTGAAGCGGATTCCCGGCTTAACTTAGGCCGCCCGCCGTGGTAAACGAGAGGGATGGAATTTTATGCTGTTTCTAAAGGTTCTCCTCGGAATGTACCTACATAACTAATTCACTGAACTGAATAGATTTATTCAAAGTATTCAATAAATTACTAAAGCATGTAAAAGCTGAAACTTCGCTACAAAAAAATGGAACACAAAATGAAATCTGCTCCAGAAATTATATAACAATTTAAATCAGTATTTGTCAATTTAAATGATACAACATAGGTGTGTAAAAAGAAGTGGTCCGTGCTATCCCTTACACTGTTATACCCTTTCAGGGATCTATTGTGTAGGTATATACATATTTGTACATGTTATATGTACCTACGTACATAATTAAGCAATAAAAGTATTGAGAATGGTCGACAAACAATTGTTTTTGAAGTGAAAACTTCTTTAGTATCGTTGTTTGGAATTCAATGAAACGAACATGACGCGCAAATGAAACGAAACGGAAACGAAAATGAAAGTGGGAGAAAATGAGATAGGAACATTAACAAGAGCTAGAAATAAGGTTTGCTGCAGCGCTAAAACAATAATTATGATATCTAACCAAACTATTTTTTGAAGTTTCACTTGTAGCACGAGTGAATTGCACATATTTGATTTTTTTTGCCAGTTTCGTTTATGTTTATCACGAAAATATTAAACAGAAAACGAACACACAAATTAATGGAGGACATGTTACGAGTGGATTACCTTTCGCCGCGGACGACATAGACATTAGTAAGTTAGTGAATAATGACCGCTGTCGATAGCTGTTCAGCTACCACCTTACCACATTACTTGTAAATTTATATTATAAAATATTTTTAACGTTTTTAACGATACGTAGTCGATCCCATAGCGACCGAGACTACCGAGAGGGCCCAGATTCGATTAGTTTTATACAAAAGATTTATGTTCGTCGCCGTGAATATATCTGTGTTCATTTTTAATGTTCAAGTCGTTCGAGGTTTTTTACGTAGCCTGGAGAGTTGACGAGAAACCAGATAGGCTATCTGATGGCAAGTGTAAGGAAAATGATTCCACAATTTGCAGTTATATGTGCATACCGTCAGTAACAAAGGGCAATCCTTGCTCTGAAATCTGAACGTTCATGGATGTTTATCCAAACTCCGCGTATCAGATAGTTGCGTGCTGTGGGTGTGTGTGTGTCGGACCGGTGCAGGTACCGTTGTCATCTGACCCAGTGAGTGCGCGGAATGCCGCGCCGCGCGGTGCCGCCGGCTGTGTGAGCGCACCGTCAGCTTGAGAGGTGATCTCTGCTCATGTAAATTCAGCATCTATCTAAGACACCTGGTATCTAAGACTCCTGCTCAACGCTCAGTACTATATCACTACTGTTAAAGTTTATTTAATAATATTTATTTACTTACTATTTGTTTTATCTTTCGAATATCTTTCAATCCTTTTTATTATTGGTGCGAAAATAAAATAATCAATTGAAATCAAAATAAAGTAGGTATTCATAAATTCTCCATACATATCACAGTAGGTACACTTTCATCAAAAGTTATGACGTAATAATCTTCCTTTCTACTTTCACACATCACTAGTAAGTCACAACATAGTTTTCGTTTTTATCTGTCAATGATCAATTGCCTCCAATCACAAGGAGTGACATATCTTCCGCCCTCGTGTCTGCAGCTCTCTCCGCGCGACTTCCAAACAATTGATTAGTATTTTGGCACAGGCGAGGCATGCCGTACGCGTGTGGAATACATTGACCGCGTGTCGCCGTGGAGGTGTGATGGTAGCCACCACATTGCCACGTCCAGTCCGACCAGGGCGAGGCCGAGCGGAGGGAGAATGATAATTTTACAAATCTCAGCACGTTTTTATTATTATAACTGGAATTTAGCTGTAACACATAAGTCATGCCTGTGATTGGTCTACTTTTATAATTTTTAACTCAAAACAAAGATAATAATTCTGCTACATAGGTAGGTACCCACTCAAAATTTACCTAAGTGGATAATTCACAATATATTAAAACAAGAAAATGTAACTTAGGTTTTTAAATTGTCTTTAATTATATTATGTACTAGTGGCCCGCCCTCGCTTCGCTTTGGGAAACTTATTTTATTTTACTGAATATAAGTTACCGCTTGGCTAATGTCCCACCTGATGGTAAGTGGCGACTATTTATTAGTATTTAGTTATATATTTTGGATAATTCACACTATATCTTTATAAATTTAAGCCTATTTATGTTATTCTGATTCTATTTATGATTCTATTTATGTTATTCAAGCAGTGATAGCGGTGAAGCAGTGATAGCGGTGTGGTTGAACGTTGGACTGCCGAACCGGAGGTTCCGGGTTCAAACCCCGCACGCACCACTAATTTTCAAAAATTATGTGCGTATTAAAATTTAATTATCACTTGCTTCGGTGAAGGAAAACATCGTGAGGAAACCTGCACACCCGAGAGTTCTCCATAATGTTCTCAAAGGTGTGTGAAGTCCACCAATCCGCACTTGGCCAGCGTGGTGGACTATGGCCTATACCCCTCACACTGTGAGAGGAGTCCCGTGCCCAGCAGTGGGACAGTTATGGGTTGTGATGATGATGATGTTATTCTGATGTGTAAGCTATATGTATTATTGTAAAGTTTCATCAAAATGCATTTAGTAGTTTTTGTGTGATAGAGTAACAAACAGACATACATACATCCTTACAAACTTTCGCATTTATAATATTAGTAGGATAGTAGGATTTGTATAGAGTACCTAATTAATCAATTAATGATTGCCGCTAATCATTGAAAGTACCGTACCCAAACATACAAATTGTTACGTTATTTACCTGTCGGGCCTATCTTAAACTTCTAGAGTCCCTCTAACTCGTTCACTCCAACAACAATTTGACCGTATTGTATGCCGGCAGACCATGGTATCACAGAGACAGTCAGCACCTGCTTGCTTGGTGATACCACTGAAGCTGGCTGGGTAGCTACCATTGTCTTGCTCGAGCCAGCTGCCGAATTTGCCCGGGGTTGGAGTCAGTATTGTAGGCCACAAATCTGTCTAACATGTCAGCCGGGGCGAGCTGGCCGCTGCGCATCAGGCTCGGAGCCGACCGGAACGTTGAGCTCCAATTTTCCGCATGTTACCAACATAAATTTCGATACAGTTAGCGGGCCGGGCCGCGCGCCGCTCGTATTAACGGCGCCGCGACCACTGAGCAAGTGTGTCGCCTACAGTACCGCATTGTTCTACGGTACTCGACTATCACCTACCAATCCTACCATTGTTTTATTTCGAAATGTCTAAATAATGTTCTGCGATAATACCAAGAATTAGCCTTCTTACATTTGTGACTGTCAGTCACAACTTGTACGATATATTAAACAAAATTACAGTTATAATATATTATGTACCTAATATCCGGACAGGCAAAATGTGAGTGAATGACGTTGATTACATGTATGAATTTAGCATTTTAGTAGCTTTGATTGGTACTTTCAATAAACATACATAATTAGTGTTTTATTCATTGCACAATATTAAAAAAATTATCTGAATATTGGTTATATTATACATAAGCTTTCCGAACACCAAGTTAAAATATCACAGTACCTATCAATCAATTCACCAATAGTTCCCGCGCTCACACCGAGCGGCGAAACCTCGTTAGAGGACCAAACGCGGCTTCTTGTTAATAAATAACGTAATGAAACCGAAAGTGTCGCGTAATGGCAGTTTTTATGCCGCCACTGTGAAAAATAATGAGTTGGGAAAGAAAGAGCGAGCTCTGCGCGCCGCGGAGCGTGGCGGCGGCGGCGGCGGCGCGGCGGCGCGCCGAGCTAGACCCCACGCGAGGGTAACAAACGGGGACCACCAATGTCAGCATGTGGTCAACGGCAACGACCAGTATTTTATGTATGTGATACAGCTAACGAGCATGCACCACCCACTCTTCCATTGCCGCCCACGACAAATCCGACCGTCACAGAACAAGACTCAAATCGGGACTGGGACGGTTAGGCCAAGTTTTATGACTTTTACTTTTAAGATTTGATCCATTAAAATTCGTATGATTATTGAAACAATTATAAAACAGCAGCCATTCATTGTGGTCGTGATAGTAATTATAACTTTACAACTTGAATGAAACAACTATTCATAACAGGTTATTTCCTGCTGTTGACTGTATTTATTTACTCAGATAGATTGATATACAGATATTATCCTACTTGCAAATTGAAACGGAAATTAAACTTCTAAAAAATTTAGCGGAGACTAAATCATAACCAAAACGAACCGAGACACGACCCAATAACATTTAAGTTTAAATGCAGTGGGAATGAGATAAGTTGGAATGCAGCCGTCCAATAAAACGTGAACGAGCGATCTGACTGAATAAACTCTCAATCGCACGACGCATCCTCAAGCCCTGCCGGACAAATACGATTCAACTTTTTGCTGTTGTTACATTATTCATGACATCATTTTAATGTTTGATATATTTTATTTTCCGTCTAGAGAAAATATTCTGTTGATTGTCTTTTAATGCATGTTGTCTTACAGAAATATATGTGCCAAATAAAAATTATGCCTGCACGTGTCATTCCAGGCATGAAAGAAGTTGTTGGCTTTCCTCTATGCTTCGACCTATATTATTATTACCATTTGTTAAAACCGAAGTACGTAACTAAACTTTGTGGTAGAACCAACTCACTGTCACAAGTAAAATGTTATCGAAGTTAAGGAATATCTAGAATCAAGGAGTATGTAGTATAGGGTTCATTTTTAAAATGTTAAACCACATTACTTACAAGTACCGCATCCGCGTATGTCAAGTAATAAACACACGTGCTGCGTTCGTCGAGTTCGTTTTTCGTTTCAATCGAAACCACCGATATGGAAGGTCATATTTCGAATCAATGTTCCATTGCTTTAGTGATGAAATCGGGTATTGGAAAATTCCGAGAGCACCGCCATCATCTTCCATTACCCGACCGCGGCCGACGGGTTCATGTGTTCCGTAATTTTCCGCTTTCACAGACGACTTACCGATTATGGAAATTTGGGCTTTTCATGGAAAATATTCAGAGTTTGAACTAAGTAATACGATTACGGTTTGCGCTTTAGATATTCGTCAAAGGGTCTCTCGTAACAATTCAACGAGCTAACACAACAAATGCGCTCGAATACAATCTATTGGACTGTGCTATGCATCATTATCCCGAATCAAAATCACAGTCACAAGGGCCAACTTAATTAACGGCTGATGTCTGTCAGCTAAATACGGATAGCAGATCGTTATTATTGCATTTATACCAAAAACAAGCAAACACATTCATACAGTAAATTATCCTACAGCTTACAGCTGCGTTACGACACATATTGTCATCCAAAATACCTCAGTGCCTGAAGTCGAAGATGTTCGAGCAATGTTAGGGGAGGCTTATGTTCAACGGTGGACGCACAAAGGCTCCGAGGGTCTCTTGTAATGATAAGTAAAGGGAATTAAGTAAAAGAAAAGTATGTATATAGTCAAAATAGACAAGTAGGTAAATATTTTTTTACGATCGAGAGGGTTCGGATTATAACCAGTATCTACACTCTCATGTGAAGGTTTATCAAATGGCGCAAAGAGCCAATGCCGCAATATTGTTATTAGCCGAAACATCACAACGGCGCGGCGCCACTTTTAAAACATATTATACTAAGTACAAATAGCATTTAGCATAGCGCAAGACGCGCGCTCCTCGAGTCGAGCGCTCGGCCGAGGTTAACCGGTGGTGGCTGCACTTGCAGCGACACTCTGCTTAGATTATCTCAACGCACTCGCAGCAGTGAGGCAATCCCCTTGTGGAAATTTCGACATCATGTGAAAAATTCGAACATTGAATTATATTTAAAGAGTAGCAAATCGGCGTGACACGACAAATCTAAGTTACAATCACCATAAAATAGTTTATGAGGCTCATTTTGTAACTCTCATCATCCACTCACTTGAGTAAAGAGAAAGCTAGCCTTCGAATTGAAATAGAATATTATTGGAGGACCCTTGCTTCACAGCATAATTAACATGTGTTACAGCATTTACCCAACACCTACACTGATCAAAGCCGTTATTCTCACCGTGACAGCGTGATCTGCGTTATCTACTATCCTCTCTGAGAAAAGCAAGTTCTGTCGCGAAATATATTTCCATTTCTAAAGTGACTAAATGCTGCAGCACTCACAAAGATTCCACAAAGGTTTAACGAAAAAAAAAACATTTCCAATCGAGTCTTTTTCCGTGTGATCGTTTACTATGAAAATAACATTTTGTACGTTATTCAATCAAATCTCGTATTTCAGAGCGCAAATGACACTCGTGAGTCGTGACGGTTCGTTGGATTACTTCCTACGGGAATTGAATGACGTCAAAGAGACATTTTGAGAGAAACCACCTACATACATACACGTAGAAAAGGCAGGAGCGTATCACGTGCCCTCGGTGGGTATGTGTGTCACACGAGTCCTCTTAATACGGTAAATTATTCCAAAATAAACAAAGTAAAGCCGTACGTTATCGACTGGCTCCATTAATAACGCTTCTATGAATATAATTATCACTTTTATGTGATTTAAAAGGTGCCTCGTGAGGAGTCCATGTGAATATGTATTACCTAACCTGTTGTATTGTATTGCACTGGACCAATTTAAATCTTAACCTGATAGGCGACAATAAAACGTCTTCATAATTATGCAAATTGGATTGTGGCCCGAGCGATGCGCTGGGAGCGATATCATACACTACTTACTACATTATATCGTCATTGTGTTGTAAGGAACGTTGAATAGTATTGAAATCGATCCATGAATAAGAATGATTAGGATTACTTTTATGAATGAGATACCTAATCGTTTTTCATATACATATATTCATATCAGGAATCTTTTGATGACTGAAACGAAATGCATTGTATTATTATTCGAAATGGAAACAGCAACGAGATTGCCGCATTTATTATTCGTGAAACTGAACTCGTAAACAGAATTAGAATTCCAGAAACTGTTACAAAAATACTGTAGGCATATTTGCCTTTTCTCCGTTGCTTGTGTTCCTGTTTCACACCAAGACCAGACAAGTTGCCAGCGTGTTTTGAAACTTTTTAATAGTTAAATATAATTAATCATAACTATTCCAATGCTGCAAACGATGTACCCAGGCTCAGGTATTTGAACCATCCAAGTAGTGTGGTGGCAATCGGTTTAGTAAAGTAGAAACAGAACTGTCTTGTGTGATGTCTCTGGTCCGCTGGTCGCTCGTGGTGAAGGCAGCGGGCGCCCGGCGCCAACATTCTGCCCAATTGTGCTTTTTGTTCGCGACGCAGACTACCTACTCCGTTTATTTTCTTTATATGACAGTGGTACCACTGCGGTCTACAGCTGGACTTAAAATGCGCTTGAAATTTTTATTTAATTTATGACATTTTAGAGGTATAGTAATAGAATCTTTTAAACATCAGTGAGTTACCGAGAAAGTTATATTTTTGCCCTGTCTGTTAACATGTACCCCGTGAATTGACAGACAAACGAACAATCGTATACGTTATGTGAAAAGTCTCACAATTTAATAAGAGGATAATTACTTGAAGTCTTCATTGTCTTAATTGTGACGAACAAAAAGATAAATTCCGAGAACAGCCAATTTCATTGTTATGTCAATGTAGTTGCTATCCATAAGTTACGATGCGTGTTCGTGTGGGGCAGAGCAGATGTCTAACTAGCGTGGGTCACCATCGGTTGCGTTAGTGGTCACCAATTTTTGATGATATTAGCTGGTGCACGAGTAGAAAGTGTGGTTGGTGGTCACCGATACATATACACATCTATCTCTAACACGACGAGATCTATAACACCCGCTATCATTGCATTGCCTAGCAAGTTGACGGAAGTTCAATTAAGCCGTGGAACTTCTGGTACCAAAACATTGGTGTCACTTGGCCCATGGGACTATTAGGTAAATGTAATGTCAGTTTTCCATCCTGTAACCACATGATGGCTAATTAGGCCCAGAGGAAGCGAAGTCCCTTTTTGTTTGGAGCTTCAACAGCCCAGAATTGACAGTCTGAGTCGTTCAGCTGAGTTCAGCGCCATAATCTAGGGATATCAAGTTATATCGTTCTTTTTTGGTATCTAAAGTGTTGCTTTGGTGTTAATATTTGGTAAACTGTAGGTGTAGCCCGCAATTATCGGGCCATAAAACGTCTTGACGATTGCAAGATTGCAACGCGCTTCGAAACTGTTAATTATTCAGCCGTCGGTCGATTGCCTAATACCTTATGCTCTAATGTTCAATATCTTTTCAATGATTGCGTCCCAAATTGCAACCTGCAACGTAAAGCACACGGCGGTGCGAGGCGAAAGCCGGACTGGAAGCCTTGGAGCAACAAAACCTATTGTTGAATAAACAAACGACCATTATAACAAATTGTACAAACTTGTTCAAATCATCGGAACTTTGCAATGGTTAAAACATTGTTTAACCCACCGATTTATATAAATAAATAGATAACCGCACACACACAGCTGACAGAACACACGCTTTGCTGACAGTGATCATCGACTGGCATAAACAATTTATCACAAGATGAATTAAAATATAATATTATCACATTTCTATATTTCTACTATTTTCTTATTTTCCTCTTTCACGCTCGCATAAAATGCTCCCTGAGAACTAAAAACCTCCGATATTTTGTTTTGTTTTGTTGATTTGATGAGTTGTTGATATTTTGTTTTGTTGATTTTTTTATAAGATCGATTTTATGTGTATAACTAACATGTTATATACATTTTATAGTAGATGATTCTGATAAATATCCCTTACTTAAGAAATTATTAATTCGCCATACAAACTTCCACCCTCCCTTTTCACCCGAGCAAAGGATCATTTCCAGACCAAAAACCATCTTATGTCTTTTCTAGGACCTCAAACTATATTTCATAACATATTTCACCTTAATCGAATCAGGGGACTAAGCGTGAAAAGGAAGCAAGTAACAGACAGACAGACGGACAAATAGTCGGACACAAAGTTACTTTCGCATTTTATCACAGTTTTTTAGGCTATAATATTAGTATGGATGTTGTCGGGCTCGACGGCCGGCACTCCACTATTGAAGTACAAAAAAATACCTCAAACTAACACGCGGTTTTTGTTATGTAGGCTACCAAAGTTTAACTTCCGTGAAGATCTATCGAGCGTTGTATGCCTCATTACTTTTATTTATTCTGCGCCTCCATTGCAAAATGACACTGAACGGTTCACATTTATTTTTCTACGATCAAATTGGTTATGTCGTCCAAGTTGAAAGGAGAAGTGACCCGCGCGGGCCGCGGCTGCGACCAACTTTTGGACCGCGTACACGCGCGTACAGTTACTTTATAACAACTTTTTGTATAAAATGTCGGTCAACACATGCGCTACTTCCTTTTATCTGTATTCCTATAATGTACATTATCAAGATTTATCTCTTCCAAAATAGAAGAGATTAATCGTACACATAAAAAATGGATAAGTAGAACAACTTTTACTCAACATTTTTACTATAGCCGCTTGTTTATTTCATGTTAATTTCGTGTTTTTTTTTTGTATAGTATACTAAGCTCATCCTCACAATTGATTCCCATGGAATCAGTTCTTTCAAGAGTAGCAAATACCGGGCATAGGGATACAATAACATTGGTAATTATTTTCTCTGGTCGTACACGTGGCAGTCAGTCCGTGAGGGAACGGAGGAGGTTCCTCATCAACGCTATTTGCTTTTGACGCCCTTTGACCCAAACAGGTATATGATCATTAGGAAAATAATGTTTTGTGGAAAAGTACCTACTCGACCTACTCCCGATAGGTTCTCCTCCGCAGGTCAAGGAAAGCATTGTTTATGATATACGTAAACAAGGAAACTTCCCTGTTGTTGTTCTTATATTCTTCCTGATATGTGGGTTAATTGGTTGGACAATGGCGAATATAATTTCGACTCAAATTATTCCTAAATAATAAATTTTCAAAATTACCTTTTAATCTGATTGATTTGATTTTTAAATTTAACTTCGTAGCCTATATTGTTGTTGAGTTGGTATAAATTTGATTGAAGTAAATAACCGCTTTAAGTTTTTAAATATTTTATTTATTGCGAAGCGAGTGGATGGCTGGTTTCACAAATTTTCGCAAAGCTAGTTCAGAATGAGGAAAATATTCAGCGAACACAAAGTAAATGTTAAACTGCTGACGAAAATTTTTGCTAAAATTAGATTCTTTTGCATGAAGCTCTGTGAAAGCTTCAAAAGCTCCGCGAGTGTCAATATAATGTTTGAGCTTGTGCATTATACGGACGGCGCGGCGCGGCGGCGGGAATATCTGCGGCGGATATTTAATGTACTCGTACCATCATATTCCGAATTATATTAATTTCTTCATTTACGCAATTTGTCCACATAATTATTAAATGTAACTAAATAGCTGTAAGCAGTAATTATATAGTTCTTAAAATTTCAATATTTTGGAAATTATAATAAAAAATCTTGATATAATATAAATATATAAATTATCAAAAATTTACATAGTTTTATTTTTGTTTATATGGTTTACTAAATACTGATTTAGTAATAACGGCGGCATACCTATCAGGAGCAGCAACAGCGGCACCGCACCGACATACATCACGATTCTTTATTCACTAAATACAATGTTAATACAGCACAGTCAGTCCACGACGCCGACCACACACCCGACGCGCTCCGACTTTCGCGCGAAACTGGCCGGCGGGCGCCGCGCGGACCAGTTTTGCTGCGCGCGCGCATGTGTTATGCAAATACAAAACTCTTCAGCTAGTGCATGGTGATGGGATGCTGGCTGCGAAGCCGCGGCTCGATTATACACACACGGCCTTTCTATATACCACACGTACGAGACCGCGGCTTGTATCGGACAGCTGTAAAATAAAATGTAAACTTGGGTAAATTTTAGGTAATTTATTTTACAACACATAAAAAAGATCAAGATCAAGAAATTCTGTTCAGAGGTACTTACTGCTTTTTTCTAACAGAAATCTCTTCCACCATAATTATAAAAATTATAATATGTGCCAAAAAATGCACAAAAAAAAAATTTTTTTTTCGATGTAATATTACTTAGAATCACGGTCCGAAAGCGTGGTTACAAGGTTTCTGTTTGAACCCCTAACAACCTGTATACATAATTATGTCGGAGGATGCGGATGGATTCCATAGGATGGAAGTTGAGTTGATTGCTGGTTGTACAGTGAGAGAATTTGTCATAACCTTATTTAATATTTTCTGATGTACTACATCTTTATTACTTATTGTAAAAATCTAATTATTTTGCGGAGGAAATAGAAAGAAATTTGTGTTAATTAATTCCGGTAACTAATACGACGGAAGTGAGTGTTTTTGTACTAAAAACTATTTTATTAAATTTCATTTGTTAATTTGCATTTTTATAGCGTTTAAAATGTTATTAATTTATTTTAAAACATTGTATTATTTAACGTAAAATCGAAGTAGATACGAGTAATAGTCTCGAGCGTAAATAAATAAAATAAACAAAATATTACATTGCATTCGAAATCTGGAATTTTTATATGATTGTTCATTGTGTTTTCTCATTTTCGCGCCATGCATTGTAAAATATTTGTGATAGTGTAACATGATTATTGTTACTACTATTATTAAGACTACTCTGAGAAGAAAAAGAGTAGTTTCAGTCGTGGAAGTCGCTACTCAGGACGGACTCGTATACCGCTGATGAAGAGTTAACACGTCCCTATATAACTAATGGTGGCCGCCCGCGCCGCCGCCGCCGCCGCCGCCCGACGACTGTATTTATCTTACTGAAAAAGTAGAAACGACCATTTCCGAATTATTAGTCGTCTTATGAAGATAAATGATGGCAAGCGCCAGGGCTTGCCGATCAAGGGGTCAGGAAAGTACCTTTGAACACGCTCCCATGTCACTCAATTATTTTAACATAGTTTACTGATGGTAAACTGCTATGAAAGCCACGATTGTGAATGCACCTTAAAAGTCTATTTACAGTGTCATTTTATGAGTGTTACATAATAGCCGGGCGGAAACACCGACCCCGGCAAGGGCGGCAACTCTGTTCTAGACATGAATAGCTGCGGCGTACAACGAATGACGAGACAATCAGGGGCGGCTTTACCTATAATACAAGGGGCGCTGGGAGCCGCTCGCGACACCTAGACCGAATCCAATTCGACCGAGCATTTTGACACAAAAAACCGCCAAGGCATTGATTGCACACCAGCGCTACAACATGTGCTAGCGCTGCTCGTAGCGTCAATCCGCGTCTCGCGAGGTATCTCTAACTCCATTAAACCGCCACAAAACGACTCCTAAAAATCTAATTATGTGTAGCTTCGATATTTGAAACTCAAACTGAAGCACAAACAAAAATTCTATCTCCTATTGACAACCGTATAAATTGCTGCGCCCACAAAAGTGAGAGAACCGTGTTAGCGAAATCCGTACGCGATTAAACCGGATTTAGACATCGTTCTGAGAACATTTGTTGTGTAAACAAATGTGCCTTAAATGCCACTGACTCGTTAATTCCCAAACCGAAGCAGCCGCTTGTGACCCGAGAGCGGCATCGCAGTGCTTGCGCATTACCACTGGGATCGTAAGGCCATGCGCAAGCGTCGCGACGATGTGATTACAATCTGTGGCTAGAATAGAACATCATGTATAATTTTTGGTAGTGTGCAAAATGTAAAGAACTCTTCATCTATCTTTGACTCCAATTCAAGCTACTCTAATAACACCCCGCTTATTAATGGATGAAGCAAGCGCCCGAATGCTAAGCTCTGAATCTAATAACTGATGTCATCCCCACGCTGGCTGTTTTACCTGCTTGTTGACCTGCCTCGCTAGTTGCCACCCCTCTTTCCAAATCAAATGGAAAATATTTTAACATGCTTTGGTTGCAGTGTTGATAAGCGAGAACTTTATGGCCGTATTGATGACAACATCACAGCCACAACAAATTAACCTTACATTATTTAATAAGCTTGTGTACGAAACACATGAACGGCTTATTTGGTCAGTTGCGTAAGTAGCATGGCATATAAGATGTCGCTCGTGTCAAGCTCAAATCATTTATTTCATGAAGGCATTAATCAAAACACTTAAGAACGTCAAATATTTTGCTTCTGCCACCAATAAAAATGTTAAGTATAAATAAACACTTACCGGTGGCCGCCAATCGACACGATATGTTGCAACGTGTGCGCTGCGCCTAACGAGCGGGCGGAGCGCGAAACAATACCTACGACATGCAACTCTTTGGTGTTTGCTCTTCTCGTTAAGGAAGTTACATCAGAGCTGCCCGCGTTGTGCAAGCCTTAATGCGTTGTTCTGTGCTTGTTTGCAAAGGCATTATTGATTTTTTTTGTTGCGTACAACGGCAACCTACGGCAGTGCGATTGCTGCACGGTGATATTAGTCAATGACGAGATCCCACGCCGGCAGACCAGGCATTTTTGCAGCGCAACAGGCTGGAGCCCTGCGCGCTAGCTACCACCCTCTGGATTAGTCCGCCGCCAAACGGCTTGACGTGTTTCGACCGGGAGCTTGCGAGCTAATATTTCATTTTAGGCTGCATGCTGTGCGAGCGTGTAACCTGCACACACAGAAACAATACACAGTGCAGTTGCTAGCAAACGTGGACGCTATAAAGCACGAAGTAAGGAGTCCGCCTATGTAATCCAAACATGATCTGTGTGTACCTACTACCGTCGTTACATCGCTGCCGGTCGCTTGGATGGACTTTTTTAAATAATTAACGATAAGGTGGACGCTTGGGTTGATGTTGTCCAGTGATTAAAACATTTTTGAGAGCCAAGCGCCGAGCGAGCCGACACGGCTTGCGACAGATCTGCGATGACGCACTTTCACTGCGACTCAATCAGCACTCACTTATTACACGCTCCCGATTAGAACGTGAGATCCGTACAGTAGTACGTTACGTGCACATGCTGTAATGACCGATACATTATTGTTAACTGATAGTCTGATATCAGTGATCCTTTACTAACCGCTACACAAGTTCCTGTATCCCTAGCGCTTACTTTTGTACGAGCTCATGCCATGGTCAAAAACTTTTCACAGTGTTACCTTTATAAACCAGGTCTCAGTAACAGGTTGGCGGCTTTATGTTCCAACTAACTTTTATAGAGAATAAAATGACCAAGTGGGCTACCTGGAGCCTGATGAAGTCGTCATCGCCGCCTACGTGTATTCAGCAAATAGCAGGTACATATAATTATGTGTAAGAGAGCTTTGTATTTAGGTACTCATGCTTAGACGAAGATATTGTGAAAAGTTAACAACTCTTCCTCTTGTTCAAAGTCACTGGGCTCTGGACTACCAGTTTAATCCCGAGGGTACTGTACTACTATACCAAGAGTATTGTACCCGCCTGCCTAGCTGTCTCCCTTATATCTTATAGAATTGTGTATGTATGTTTCCGCTGTCGCTTCCTATTTGACCGGCGGCGCTTGGGTGATGCCCTTGATGTTACCGATGTCCGGTGTTGCCGTCTTGAAGCGAACGAGAATACTAGCCCCAATCCCATCCCGCCAGATCAGGGTGTCGTACGAGGTGATAAAAGTCGGCAGCTTCGTAATAGGCCTACGCGTAACGATTATATCATGAGTATTTTATAAAGTCTTGAATATTATTACTTCATTTATTCTTGAAGCCCACTTCCCTTCGCCCACCCTTCCTTGAGTTCTAGCTGGGGTCTTAAGAATCAGTACCTGCTTTGTTTATTTCTCCGTTCTAGGCCAGCGACTTGGTGTTACTGATGTCCATAAACGGTTAACACTTGCCATCGGGCGGCTCGTCTAGTAGTTTGTCGGTTAGGTCTGTACTGGAGAGTGGCAGGGTTGCTCTGGAAGGTCACCGGGTGAACATTTTAAGCAGATGCATTTGCATGCAGCCTGCGCTCTATTATGCAGCATTAATCAAACTCTCATTGGTATGCATTTATGCTAACGCACATTCGTTCGCGTTACTGGAAATTAAATGTTTGCGTAAGTGATTAACGAATTTGCTGGCATATGATGTGGACTATGGACACAATAGGTAGTTGAGGATGAAATCATTGTACTTCTTAGGCGTGCAGCATTTACATATAAAATAAATGGGGAAATTGTCACAGCGCAGTGATCACCTCTATGGCTCTATCACAAGTAATGCGAGTCCCCCGCGGCCGCCGTGGCCGGCAGCGGGTCTGGGCTCCTGCATTTGATGTTGCTGATATGCATAGGTGACGGTAACCAATCAGGTGACATGTCTGCTTATTTGTTGGCTAATCAGTATTCACATAAAAACCACACACAGCTAGTTAGGAACTAGTAAACCGCCGTAAACTTGACCTTAACTAAATAATTATATAATTCGGGTCATTGGAATAGTCGCTTTTGGTTCTCGTTCTACAAAGCAAGTATTATTATTAATAGGTACATGCATGTACCTATCAGGGCCAGACTTGTATTGAGGCAGCCGTAGGTAGAATACTAGTAGTGAGTCATTTGTTTCAAAAATCAAGTTAGGATTAGACGGATTTCTAGGTTCAAGAACTCGTCGATAGTGGAAACCAGATGAGACTCGCTTCTAGAAGTTCGATAATTATTTCCTAGACTCGTCCAATCAGAATCGATACCGTTAGCGCCATCTAGCGGATGGCACTAACGGTATGTACATCAAACCGTGAGAGATCGACGAAAATTGGTTGCCTATATTTAGACAAATGTTGGCGATTGGCGATGCAGAATAATTTTATTTGTTAATACAATTTTTACACCACGTGTAAGCAAATAGAATATCGCTATCATTATCCTAATACGGCTAAATTTAATATGTACCTTTCTATACGATTACTCTTGTGATTCGTTTTACATTTTTTTGATACGATGCTAAGTTAATCCTTGACAACAATCCTTTCTGCACTACGCTTTTAGTTCTGATGACGTAAACCTTGAAATTAAATGTACTTATCATACTTGTATAACGCTATCGGTAGGATAGGATTTTTTAAAATGCAAAGTTTTATTTAAAAATCTTCCTTTCTTACTTTAAACTAATATGGCAAATGGCAACACATCAAGGTATTTGAGGAATTCATAATTTTTTTGAAATTATTATCTAACAAAAGTGAAAGTACTGCAATCTTATTGGTCGATATGCATAATCCAGTTAAGTATTGACCAATCAATTACGCGGCCTTGCTAAGTCCGTCGAATACAAACGCAGGGAGAATCGGATAGCAGGCGATTTCCACAAATGATAACCGAAACCGAACCGAACAATACCTTGAAGTTAGATTTGGAACGTCAGTCAGACAGTCAAGTTAACTCAAGTCAAGCTCAACTATTTATATTTACTTATTGTATACGTCACACGACAGCCGGAAATAAAATCCGTCCGCGAAAGAAACTTATTGCGAGAAGTAGACAAATATTTTTTACAAATGATTCTGTTTATAAACGTTTAATTAATTATCAGATCACCTCAAATATGTTTACAATATGTGCTCTGTTGGTTTTATTTGTCGTACAAGGTAAAGCGCGATTATTGATCCATTTTAAATTTCGTGTAACTTTCTCTTAGTTTTGTTTCTAACAAGTGTTAAGTTCGAATGTTTTATGTTATATTCCAGACTGCAACTCTCAAGATGACGAAGGACCTTATAAAGGAAAATTTATTGGGTCACTCAATTCATATCACCACCAGGTAACAACGTACTTACTCAATATTAACTTTTCTTGTAACTTATAAAGTTGAGACAATAGTTCTGTTAACCTTGTGAGTCACACTTCCAGTTCTGACCATTCATTTCTAAGGTATGTCCAGCATAGTTTATTTGGATACAGATATAGGTATACCTATAGCTAATATTTATAACACCAAACCAGTTCATGTATTATTATCTCTGCAAATGAATTAATTATTATTACAGTCATCACAAGAATAGTAACTAATATCAACATTGATTTTTAAAAAACTTTGCAATATTGTTACTTACAATAAATATTTTTTGCTGTTGAGTGAACCAAAGACTTAATTTTTATTTTTGATCCTATTGGTGAACCAAGTACCCAGTGCTCCAAGGAATTGTTACAAATTTATTTTTATGTGTGTAAATGTCATCTGTTTTAAAATGGCATAGATGATCCTGTGCATGGATCAGCTGAAGCAGTCATTAATGATGTACAGTGTTGTGTTTTTGGCTCAGGTGTAAGCAAAAATAATCATAATTTGTTTGATTGTCTAACTATACATTTGCAGGTGTCGGGGGATGTGTACGCTGTTGACGACTGGACAATCCTGTTAGTGGACTTCAACTACGATGGGACAGGGGACGACACCTACTTCTGGGCCGGGGACTCGGGCCGGCCGGGGCCCCTGGGCTTCATTGTGCCTGACCAGCATGGCAAGTAAGTTAGATATAGAATGCTAGAAAGTGTGACTATCTATGATTCTCTTAGTTTTGACTCAACCGCCTGACATAAAGGAGGGTGATATGCTTCCAAGCCTAATGTATGTGATGAGAAAAAAAATGAATGTCAAAGAAGTGTAGGTTAACATTCAACAGGTATTTAAAAACCATCTTTATCAGATTTTTCTACTTAGGTGTCTATAGAAATATGGAATGAAAATTGATAATCAATACTAATCTATAGTGATTTAACGTTAGTCATCAATTTTCTCACTTTCTTTCCTTCACAACCAGCCGGGTTTCAGTTTAAAATTTATATATTTGTTGTATTCCAGAACAAACGTCCTAGAGCGTTACTACAATGAGGAGCTGCGGCTGCGTCTCCCGGACGGCAAGAAAGTCTCGACGATCAGCTGGCTGGCCGTGTACGACATCGGCTCGCAGAACGCGTTCGGCGACGTGTACGTGCCCGAGGAGTTCGAGGCGCCCGCGCCGCGCGCGCTGGCGCCGCTCGCCGCCGCGCCCGGCGCCAACGTCTCCAGCAACAACATCAAGTTCATTGATGCTGTCACCTTCGTGTATGTATTCTTGCCTTCAATCGAGCTACAATGCTGACCCCAATTCCAGCAGATTGTGGTATTGTAAATGTCAATTCCCATTGAAAGAGCAGCAGTGCATAAAGCCAAAGCGTCCAATGTGAACCAGATGTCATCATTTCTTGTAAGGATATTTGTTTTTCTTTCTAGTCAACAAGTCATCAGCGTTTGGTAACGCTACTTGCCGTCGCGTGGGTGTTGATTTTTTTTGGCCAAGTACAATTTCACCTTTAAAAGTAACAAAGAGACATACAAATTTTATAGTTCAGGTAAATCTTTGATTGGTGTGAATTGTGTTTAATTCTTCCATAAAATGCTCATACATATTTACGGTATTTTATGATCTCTTGTTTCCTTCTAGTCTAGTAGGATCTCGAATTCTCGACGGTGTATCGTATCAATGGGGAGGTTACTATTAAATATTTTTGTTTATACAAGACGGTAATATCTGTGTGGGGCGTGCGCAGGATCCCCGAGTTCCGGTTCGACGGCGGCGGTGACGAGGAGGTGTACTTCTGGACGGGCGTCGGGCCGCAGCCCTCCGCGCGCGGGTACAAGATCCCCGACGAGGACGGATAGTGAGTGCGCTACATCTATAGCTACAACAAATTCACATATTGCGGTTGGGTTGTGTTTAAATAAGTCAAAAATGGTCACGTCGCAGGGCAACACAAAATATCGATCTGTCTCGTTCGGCCAGCATTAACAGAGATTGTTCTGGTTTCGTGTTTACCAATAGGAATATTGGGTGACGACGAAATATTTTTGTAATACATGTGTCTGCATGCATCGCACGCTCGTCACAAGGTGACGTTACGAGATCACGCTATCGAAGTTTTCCAACCCATTCGCACACAAGTTCCGAACGTGAACAATCGTAGCACGGTCACTCCCAAGTGCGGCCCTCCTCCCCTTGCACCTCGTCTGGCGGGAGATCTCCGTTCGCTAAAGCTAGTCGCGGCAACGCGTTGCAGCCTGGAGCCGATCCGCGCGTACAACGCGGAGGACGTGACGCTGGTGCTGCCGGGCGGCAAGACCGTGTTCGACATCGACTGGCTGGCGCTGTGGGCGGCGCGCGGCCGGCGCGCGCTCGCCTCCGTGCTCGTGCCCGACGCGCTCAACGTGCCGCCCGCCGACACGAACACGCACGCGCACAAGTTAGTACAGCATGACCCTACTTAAAGACCACCCATAAATAACGTCACTCGTTTGAGTATGACTATTGACACTTGCGTACGATAACATCGTGAGGAAACCTGCACACCTGAGAATCCTCCATACTGTTCGTAAAGGTGTGTATAGATCGCAAGTCTGCACCTTGGCCAGCGTAGTGGACTATGTTTCTTCTATATTATGTATACGGCCTCATTTTTTATGGAATTGCAGCTGACTGGAGCTTCAATGACACTATTATTTTCTTACTGCGTCATGCCTTTTGAATTTTTGAAGTCCACTCTTGGTCAACTATTGACATAAAAAACAAGATGGAATGTTGGGAACGACCGCTAACTGTCTATACTAGGTTCGATATCGTTTGTCCGCCAGGACGTCGCTGCCGCACTGCAAGCAGCTGCACCGCGACTACCAGGTGTCGTGGGAGGTGTTCGGCAGCCAGATCACCTTCCAGCTGGCCGGACAGGTACCTACTTTGTAAAATAAAGTTCCTTAACTTAATGAAATATTATAACCTTTATTTCGTGTTCATTACGATTGAATTTCCAACATTAACTTGAAGCTGAATTATTACAATGAAGCTGAATGGAGTTGGAGTCGATTTGCTATGCGCAGACCATACCCCGGCTTGCAGGATAAGATACCCGGGTAGTCTATTAGTGTATTGTTTATTTTTCTTCAATATTTTAAAATAATTATGTGTTTTGGTAACTATACCATCCACCGTTACCAGAGTTTATTATGAAAGTTTTTGAATTAAATGACAATACGTTAGACGCGACGCGACTGCCCCGTGCCGCGGAGTGTGTGCGACATGCGACATCGTACACTAGCTCATTAATTATTGTTACAACTTCCAGATAGACGAGAACGAGTACATGGCGTTCGGTATCTCGGGCAACGAGTCGCGCTCGCAGATGCTGGGCGCGGACGTCGCGGTGGCGCACTGGGACGCGCCGCTGCAGCGCGGGCTCGCCACCGACTACAACGTCACCGCTCTCGCGCCGGTGCGTACACTGATCCCACCGCTGCCACTATACTACATTATTATATTCCATGTCACATTTATCGCAACGTCACTTATTTCAAAGTATGAACTTAACCAATTGAGTAATAGATATATTCCTTGTTGTTTTTTGGTAAACTACATTAGAATTGTCATTAGTTACCTACGTTTTGTTATTCTTTCTAAATCACCCTTCACTCTGCTTTCGTTATCTTTCTTTTGCCACGGAAAGAAATAAAAATGTTTAGTCCAAATGCCGCAGCTGAACATGATCAAACTGATAATACACTTAAGTTTAAACAGCTTAATACTAAAGTAAAATGCTATCTCCATTTAGTGTGCTTACGTACGAATTTAGATTATGTACTCGTAAAACAAGTAACAAAAAATATACATAGCGACATGTAGTATAATAGTAAATATAATATCGTTGTGTGTGTGTGTGTGTGTGTGCGTGCAGTGCGTGCAGGTGCTGGGGCAGTGGCGCGGCGTGTGCCGCGACGACCGGCTGGGCGGGCTGGACAGCAACCAGCTGTTCAGCGCCGCGCGCGCCGCCGGCCTCACCGTGCTCAGCTACCGCCGCTCGCTCGCCGCCGGTCAGTACACACCCTACTCTACTTATTAACTGAACGTACTGCACTAACTCGTAAGGGTAATGAGAGGAGATTTTCAGGAATTTTCAGTAGACATAACTCCACGCGTAACGCAATGATTCCGAATTCAACGCCGAATGCAGCGTATAAATTCAATGTTTTCTTGGTTTCTTCAATAATATATAATGGAGAAGGCAAAAGGGTCAAAATATTACTATCAAATACACCTAAAATTCGAGCTTAGGTCATATACATTACATAACTTTTTATTTCACTTCAATACATGCAGTATTTCCGAAGTTATAAAGACGAGAAGTTCAAGCCCTTTTTTGAATTTCCGAGATTTCGCGCGCTTACGCTATGACGTCACGATTTAGTTCGGCCGCGAGCACGATACGGCGCAAGTATAGAAAATATGGGTCTATGCAGTTCAAAAATCTATTCTAATTCTTATTTCTATAGATACAGACTTGAAATTTTGCATAGATGTAGTAGATAGTATGTGAATTATATATGTTATTTTATTATTGATAACTAAGGTTTGCTCGCGGCTTTACTTGAGTTTAAATTAACATTTCGGTCAAAAATCCCTATCAACTACGCGCGACTACTGAGTGATGACGTCATCGAGTAGTGACCGCCCGCCTGCGTTTTTAAAAAAACCAACGGCCGTAAATACGCACTTTGATCGTTAATATCTCAGCCATTTATTGAGACATGGAAAAAGTAAAAACACAGTTTTTCTTGTAATTTTTTATAGATTTATTTGACGTGTAAAAAAAAATTCGTTTGCCTGGTCCATTGTTGACTACTTAAATTTCCTTCGATACGATTAAAATGTGGATTTAAGTTACTTATGGGTTCCGAGTGCAGTGTGTATCAAGGATGGCATAAAAAAACCCCAGGAAATATCAGTAGTTGCACCTAAATTGTATGCCAGGATATAGGATGCCATTGACTTATTTTCAAATTATTATTGATTTCCCCGGCATTGGCCGCTAGATTTATTTCCCGAATAATACCTCTCGCCATGACGCGCCGCGACGATGCAATTATGAAGCTTGTTGTTTATTTGTTGTAAATGTCAATTTTCAGCGGAGCCCTTAGACCGGGAGTGGCCGTTGGAGACCCCCGTGTACGTAGTGTGGGCCGTGGGCCCGCTGGACCACGAGCGTGAGCCCGCCTTCCACCGCCTCTACCACAAGCACGACATCCGCTTCGCCCTTAACCAGAACCCGCCCGAAAACGATTGCGTCCCCTTTACTATGTGAGTGATCTACAACTTAAGACACTTTTGGTGGCAGCGGTGGGATCTTTTTGGCAATCTAAAAGTTCTGAACATGTAATTTTAAGTCCCTTCAAAAGCTTCAATGGCACGTCTCAAGAACATTGAACCATCTTACGATTGATCCAAGGGCTGACCCCGTACATTCTTGTAGCGTTAGGGGTCATATCGAAACCACACTTCCAACCGAAGTTCCGGCGAAATACGGTCAATTCGAAACTTATAATTAGTTAGAACTGCCATTATCGTTGGTACGGTGAGCTAGTGCTAGTTAACGCGACGGTGTCGGCAGTGGGAAGCGGGCGCGCGTGGCGGGCTGGGAGCGCGCGGAGCTGTTCGACCCGTCGCTGCGCGTGTTCCGCGCGGCGCTGGGCCCGGCGGGCGGCGCGCGCGGGCTGGCGGCGCGCCTGCCGGCCGCGCCCGCCGCCGCCTGGTACCTCAACGGTCAGCTCGCGCCCGACCTGCAGCTGCGCCGGGGACTGCACTACACCTTCAAGGTCAGTTTCGTGCGTGTGTAGAGACAAGTCCGTGTAAGTGTGTATGCAGGTGTGACGTGTCATGGCATACATAGTCAATATGACTGAATGGTTGGTGTATTTGTATCTTTCATTTGGAAAGTGTAAGTTTTGTATATACTTTCGAAGCGTAAAGTTGCAAAAAATTATGTAATTGTCGCAATCGACTGCTTCGAATAGCCGTTTAATTGCACGACTAACTTGAGTGCCTGAACACAATATTCAATATATATAGCTCGGTAGGCTATATCTCGACGGCGTGCATGGAATTTCAATTCTGTTTTAATTTAATTTAACCAAACTTAGCCCAACTTTACAATTTAAGTTTGTACACTTTAATTTGTTTGTCGAGCGTATTCGTATATCGCCTTTAGTAAAACTCAAATCCTTTATTTCCATGTAGGTATTTTTAAAAGTAAAAGTAAAAAAGCTAAACTGTTAATTAAAAAGCTAACCGAGATAGCGGAGCCAGTATTATAATAAGGTGTGGCGGCGCGGCAGGTGTCCGGCGGCGACGACCCGCACTCGGCGGAGCTGTACCACCCGCTGGTGGTGACGGCGGAGCCGCACGGCGGGCTCGAGCGGCTCGGGGACGCGGCGCAGCGCGCCGTGCGCGTGCTCGCCGGCGCCAGGCACACGCGCCGCGGCCGCCTCTACCCCACCGCCGGTACACACGTACACACATACATTGCTACCTTCATGCGTTCACTCTGCATTTTCTTGATTTCCAGGTAACATTTTTTATAAGTTTTAGCAACATGATCGATAACGGCATAAATATCTTTATTATGCCCTGGGGCGCGGTCGAGCTCCGACTGTTCACGTTTCGAAGTTGTATATGTGTATATGCGAGCGATGTAGATAACTTGACTGGCGTGATTCCGGTTTGACGTGACGTCACCGTGTGAGGTGTGTGCGATGTGTCCACAATAGTATAATGACATGTTTAGACGTTGGCTAAGAAATAACCGCAAACGCTCTTCCCGGCTCGAGGTTCCAGATTCGCCGATATAAAAAATATAATGATATATTTATGATTTGAACGTCCTTTACATATGTGCCCTAAATTGATGATCAGCTCCCCGACGCGAGCCTATTGTTAACATGTTGGTTGGTTGCAGCGGGCGGGCTGTGCGCGGCGCGGCTGCCCGCGGGCGCGGACCGGCGGCGCGCGCCGCACGACACGTTCCGCGCGTTCAACCGCACGCTGCGCTGGTCGTGCGCGGGCGCGCCCGCCGACCTGCACGTCGCGCCCAACTCCAGCTGGCCCGACCGCGTCTACTACCACTCCTTCACGCACGCCGGTCACCTACCACACTTTACACCATTGAAAAGTTACATTGGGGGTTGCATTTATCAGAAGACGCAATTACATTTTTTAATGTGAAACATCTATAGGCGTGGGGTAAACCTGATTTTGGCGCGGCGATGCAGGCCGTGCATATATCTAAAGCGCCATCTACCATCGAATTGAAAATCTTTGTCAAATAACGATCAGTGTGCTCAGTTCCCAAACTCATTAATACATGGCAGTACTTACGTAAGGAAAATATGGATTTAAAATCTAGAAAATTATAGGTAATATTCTTACCTCTGGCAGTTTAAATAGAACCCCACCACAAATGCAGGGCCTTGGCATTTGCATAGCCTTTGGATAATAATAATTTATGAACGTTTTTCCAATTTTTTGATATTTTTCCAATCACCAATTTTATATGTCAAGTTAGTGTAGTCAAGTAAGTGTGGTCGCAACCCTTGGCGTGCGGTCTATGTGACTTCGACGAGCACGTTGGCTGTAATCTGTAAATTGTAAACCATCTCCACAGACATGGGCGGTCGCATCTTCATAGTGGACCGCCACAAGAGGAACATCGCGCGCGCCGCCGCGCCCGCCCGCGCCGCGCCGCCCGCCCCCGCCGCCGCCCTCGCGCTGCTCGCCGCCCTGGCCGCCCTGGCCGCGCCGTGACGCGCCCTCCTGCGTGTACGAGACCCGCTCTAGTTCGGACACATTACTCGCGCCAAACTTTTTGACCCCCACAGACCTAGTTCAATAGTAGACAAGTTTAATCTCGAGCATATGAGCGTCACCGTCAAGTGGGGCGCGGGTAATACGCAGAACGCGATCAGTAACCACTAGAATGAATCTATCTTACATCCGGCGCTTTAGACCTGGCTCACGGAAAATACACAATTAATTATTTATATTATTTTTACTAATGTAGTTTTGACGCAATATTTTTCAAAAATGCTTTTTTTGTTTGTAATTGCGTTTGTAGAAAAGCTCAAAATTGAGTGTAGGAATAGTAAATAAACTGCGATAATAATACTCCGTCCAGTAGGTTAGGTTACCTTAGAACATATCAGCTTATTTTGTAGTTTCGTTAGGAATAAAATGTGACAAAATGTCATTTTTGAAATGTTAATTGTTGTGTAGCTTGTTTTATCGTATTATTTATAAACTACTTAGGCTTACCCCTTGCTTGGTGCGCGTCACATACGCACGCACGCACGTAGACGCACTGTGGGTATCAGTATGTGGAGCAAGGATTAGCAGTTCTTTTCGTATTTTATGCTTTACCTTATATAACCTATATCTCTGTCCAGTTTGTATCGCTATCTGATAAGAGTAGGTACTAATTATGATGAGTTTTATATCCCTTACTTGAGAAATTATTAATTATTCGTCGTGCAAACTTCTAGCGTCCTTTTGGCACCATTTCCGATATAAAACTATCTCTTGTCCTTTACCCGTGCGTTCCACTCGGTAAGCGATCAAAACGTTTAAAACATTCAATTTCTATAGAAAAAGAGACTTTATGAGCGTTGTGGTCGCTTCATAGACCGCGCCCTTCAGGGCCTCGAGCCATCTCCATACCAAAATCTGTTCGGACGAGTAAGTGTAAAAAGCTTTCGCATAATTATTTATATTATTGGTATGGAAGTATGAGTGCGTGCGATGGTCCCGTGCCGCGAGGTCATGTTCCCAGTACTTCTGTTGCAGAACTATACTGCTGCCATCTTCGAAAACTTCAGTTTACCAACAGTCGTTGCCTAGCAACCGATGACAGGCAGATACGAATAACCTTTTTTTTCGTCTGCACATTTATGAACGTGTTAATAAATTATTTCCTATGAATATTTTCTTAACTTCTTTAAATTAAATATTGGGAATTTAGATTTGACCTCGACTTTGTTTTCATTTTTGGGGCTAAAGTCACCTTGCTAAATATAATTCTAAATTGCACTTAAACGCGAAGTTAGTAAAAATTACTCATCCATATTATAATGCTGCGCATAAATCTATTTTTGATAATAAAATATAGCAAGAATGAGTGTTTTAGAGGTGACCAACATAAATTATAAGTATAATCTCGATTATTTACATCAAGGTACGGTAGGTATAGATATAGTACATATTTATTTATTTTTATGTCATTAGATCGTCTACGCACACACATGGTAAAAAATCGACATTAATCGGCATCTGGCAACACTGAAAGAACATGAATGAATACGGATGTTTTGAAGCAGTTATTACACAGCTACACGTATTTCAAGTTACACTTAAAGTACACTTTTTTGGAACTCAATTTATCAAAATCAGACCAACTGTTCTTTAGACCTGAGTTTAGCTTACTCTAAAGGCTGTAACTTATTAACTGATGAGGATATTTTATAAAATTTTGTATAGACACAATAATAAGTTGTTGAAGTTATTCGAGTGTATTGTGTCGTAGGAATAACCGATAGTGTATAATTTTTATGTTATTTGTGGAAATGATGTTAAAAACACAAAAATAGAAGATTTGGCAGTACCACAACTTTCATAACCCTAATATCGGTTTGTTTACATAGTTTCTATTGCGAGCGTGACTCGAGTAGAGTCACTTTTCCCCACTAATTAGTAAAGTGATTAAAGGCATCCCTTGGAAAACTTCTAAACTGCTTATAATAATGTTGCAGTGGCCACTCCAGTACATTGTTTATTTTAAGCTATTATATTTTAAGCGAAGGTATTACTGCCTTGAATCACTGCCTGAATGCATTTTGTATCACAATTATTTTGTTGGGAATTGACCGTGACCTACACTGTTTACTGGGACATGAGACACTGGTGTCGCCGCTCGACGCATATCATAACACCCGTGTCGTAGTAAACATTTATTTTATATTAAAATAATTAATAATTAATTAGATCTCTCCTGTTTTTCTACAATTTTATTACGTAAATATTTTTGTAAATCCTATATCGAAAATAAAATAAAACCAGTATATAATTTGTTGTATTATTTTTATTTCGGTAACTTACACCGAGCAGTGAGAACAGACGCGACGGAGTCATCATATCAAGTTACATTGGAAACTAGTGAAAGTACTACATATATTGAATGTTGTTCCTTTGCGTTTACTGTATGTATGTGAACCGAACGCATTGTATCGGCGAGGAGTGTATTCAAACAACAACACACACACACACACACGTCCTGATACAATACTACACTAACATTAAAGTTAAAGTTACTTGTTCAGTTATACGAAAATTTTATTATTCAAGCAGTCAGTACTGTAACCGATTCACTCATAACTTTACTGAACTATGTACTTGTAAAATGTCTAACAATAAATAAATTATTATTTGAGCATTAAAACGAACAATATCAGGCGAAAGTCACAGGTACAAATATTTGTCGTCCCGGCACACGACACACGACTACAGGACAGGACACGATGCGATACGACATTGAAAACGATCTCATTATACTCGGCCGCGGCAACTGCACGCCCGTTTTATAAAACACGGCACACGTAAACAAATGATGAGTATTACTAGTATTAGAGGTGTTCCTAATATTACTTTAGTGTAAACGGTATAGTGTAATTGTCAATATTTAGATGTAAGTATGGGAATTTCGTGATAAATTTCCATTGATCGTGATTAAAATCCATAATCATAAATAAATGTTTGTTTACGTGACGAGCCGGTTCCATTGAAAGGGATTATACAATAAATTACTACGCTAATACACTGTACTTACTAACTATACGATAAAAATAATTATATAGAATTACTTAGAGAGTACGGCCCGGAGCCGCTCGCCACGGGCGCGGCTCCCCGGGGGCTCCCCGTCGTGACGTCACTCTTAGTGGGAGTGGCCGCGGGCGGCCCGGCGCACGCTCGTGCACGTCGATTACAAACTGGTATTGACGCCCGTCTCGAGACATTCATTCAAGAAGCTTATGCGTTGTGCGGCGCTACGCGGCGGCGTACAGCTCGTCGTAGGGCAGCGCGGGGCGCGGCGGCCGGCGGTGCAGCTCCACGAAGTCGCGCAGCGCGCGCGGCGCGTGCGCCGGCGTGCCCGTGCGCGCCAGCACGCGCGCGCACGCGCACGCCAGCGTGTCGTAGCGCAGCGGGCGCGCCGCCGCCGGCAGCAGGCTCAGCGGGCTGTCGCCGAACGCGTCGGGCCGGTCGGGGTGCACGCCCGCCGCCACCAGCACCCCCACGATCTGCCAACGTTAACATCCCCGGTACAAACGGCAAGCCCCGGCGCCCCTCGCCGGCCGAGTGCCATTATGGAAAACACCGAAAGAGTCAGAATTAAATTCTGATACACATTTGAAAACATTTATGGTTTCTGAAAATAAAATTAGTGGGCAAGATTTTAATCGTCTGTTCAAGAGTCTCAAAGTTTTAAGGCCCTTGGCAATCACTCCTATGACGGGCTTTCTGTACTATACCTACTACTTAAATCTGCTTATTTGTCCGATATATTTTTAATCGTTGGCCTGCTTACACGTACGTTGCTTGGACGAATAAAGGCTGCCACCACACATCACATAACTCACTTTCAACTGCGTGTCAGTTCCGGTCGAGCTTTCGGCCGGATCGGAATTGGCCATAGATATACAATACCATTGGCATATTACTACAATACAATAATACCTCAATAGTGCGGTGATCATTTAATTCAACGGCGGCAAAATGGCGCGCACGTACCTCGGCGTTGTAGTTGGCGGGCGCGGCGGCCACGTGCAGCGGCGTGGCGCCGGCCGCGTCGCGCGCGTCCGCCGCCGCGCCCACGCGCAGCAGCAGCCGCGCCGCCGCCGCGCTCGGGAACACCGCCGCGCCCTGCGCACACACACACACACACCGTCTGTCGAGTACGTCAGCATTGCACAGCATACACTATACGCTGTGTGGAGTTGATCGCCTTGTTCTATAGAAGGCTCGGCTGCTCTATATCAAAACACTAAGAGCTTCCTTCCTTCCATAACTTTTGAACGGCTTGACCGATCGAAACGCGCCTAACGACATTTCTCAAGGATCTATTGCACTTAAAATTCCTGAAAATTGAAACTGATTCGGCCAGGTAGATATTGAGAAATTCCAAAAACAAGAATTATAGGTGCGTGTACTTATGTACGCGCGTGAGAAGTTAGGTATATTTCTTTGGCATCATTAAAAAAAGACTAATCTTTTGTAACCGCCATCTTCGATTTCTATTTTGATAGCAACATCGGCTTAAACACCCTCGAAAACCATGAAAACGACAAGTATGACAATATAGTTTAGAATATTATTATTATAATCTATTACGGCCGCCATCTGAGATTTGTATATCACATTGACAGTAGGCATGACAGTTTAACAAATTAAAATTTGACATTCACATGACATAATACATTGACAAAACTTCAGTCGCAGCAACTTCAACCTGTAATTTTTTCGTCACCGCACCAACTTCACATATACGTATTAAAATTCACCCTGAAACATTTTTCATAACGCGCCTAAATTTTGACGCGACGGGTGGAGGACGTGGTTCGTGAGGCGTACGAAGTTATACGGGTGGGAGTGTGGCACCTGCACGGCGGGCTCGTCCGCGAAGTAGGTGGAGATCGGCAGGTCCTGGCGCGCCGCCGCCAGGTGCAGCAGCGTCTCGCCGCCGGCCGTGCGCACGGGCAGCAGCCGCCGCGCCGCGCGCGCCACGAGCCGCCGCGCCGACGCGCTGCGCGCCGCACCCAGCGCCGTCTGCAGCGCGTGCAGCGCGCACCGCAGCGCCCCGTCGTGCAGCTCGCGCTGCGCGGGGAGCGCGGGCCGCGCCGCCACGGCCGGCTGCGCGGCCAGCAGCGCGCCCACCAGCAGCTCCAGCGCGCGCGTGGCGTCCTCGCTGCGGGGCAGCCCGCGCGAGCGCGCCAGCCGCCCGCCCGCCGCCGCCTGCAGCAGCCGCGTCAGCGCCAGCGCCGTCTGCAGCGTCTCTGCGCCGTGACCGGACGATATACACGTTGCGATTGGACCAACTTTAACTCATGAATGATGTTAATTAGAAAATAAGTGTGGAGGTAATTACCTGTGTTGAGAATGGTGTCGGTGACGATGCGCACCTCGAGCGACCACATCCACAAGTCGACGCAGCGCTGGTAGCGGAAAGTGTCCGCGTACACCGCGCCGCTGTACACACACACACACACACGCGCATTACGTCACAGTAAGGTCAAGTCGAAGGAAGTCAGTCAAAGTTTGACTCAAAAGCGAGGGTATACAATAAAGAAATACAATACGGTGATTGGAAACATACATGATTGCAAGTTAAATAAAATATTTTAAAATAATAAAAATAATTGGCTTTCTCAATTGGACATCCTTCGTGCCATGTCGGTCGCCGTGGGGTCGTCACGCACCGGTACATGAACCTGAAGACGGTGTCCTTGTGCGCGGCGCCGAGCACGCGCGCGGCCACCAGCAGCGCCTGCGTGCGCAGCTCGTCCGCGTCGCGCGTCAGCAGCTCCAGCTCTTGCGGCGTGCGCCACTCGGCCGCGCCGGCCAGCGCCCGCGCCGCGCCCGCGCGCGCCCAGTCCGCGTCCGCGCAGCGCTTCTCCTCGTAGCGCGGCGCGGCGTGGCGCAGGCGCGTGGCGCGCCGCCAGCTGCCCAGCGCCGCCGCCGGCTCGTTCTGCTCGTCCAGCTGCGTGGCGCCCAGCAGCTCCAGCGCGTCCGCCACGCGCGCCAGCGGGAAGTCCACGCGCGACACCAGCATGTTCAGAATCTGTTCGACACGATACTACACCCGTACACTATTTTAACCATAATAGTTGCTAAGGTAGGTCACAGAAGAATTATAAATAGATTCACTATACGAAACAAACAAAACGTAGCTTACGTTTTTCGCCCCCTTGATGGCGGCGATGCGTAGCGCGTCGTCACCGTCGTGCGAGCGCAGCAGCGGGTCGGCGCCGCGCTGCAGCAGCAGCCGCGTCGTCTCCAGCCGGTGCTCCTGCACCGCGTAGTGCAGCGCCGTCTTACCCTACACACACACACACACATACACACACCGTGCGATATCAACCGCAAACTTAATTAATTTGTGCAAATTAGTTCAGATTTTGAAGAGGGAAAAGTACACCGATGCACCTAATGTGTTGGGAATTACACCGGCAATTTATTTAGAAGTAAGTCCACATATGGAGGCATACTAAGCCGTGTGTACCTGCGCGTCGCGCGCGTTGACCGCGGCGCCTGCGTCCAGCAGGATGCCGCACAGCTGCGCCGACTGCACCGCGTTAATGAGGCACGTGCCGCCGTTGTAGTTGCTGCGGTGGATGTCCGCGCCCGCCTCCAGTAGCATGCTCACCTGCACACACCGCCGACATGGTATCACTGGTCACTGTGCGCCGCCTGATGATGAGCGAGGGACTACTGACTATTCCACACTCCCACTCACACACACACACATCCTCAACCAATGGACAAAAAACGTTTTGAGGACGAGGGACAGAGTCCGGCGATCTCTAATAGAAAGGAGAGTCCAACATGTCCGATATCGAGCAGAGCGGTGTACCGTCTGGATGTGTGTCATGAAGCAGGCGGAGCGCACGGGCGTAGAGCCGGTGTCGGAGGGCGCGTCCACGTCGGCGCCCGCGTCGATGAGCACGCGCAGCGCGTTGGGGCGGCCCGCCACCGCCGCGCTCCACAGCGGCGTGACAGCGTGCCGCGAGCGGTCGGCTGGCACCTCGTACAGCCCGCGCTGCTCCAGCGGCGCGCCGCACACGTGCACCAGGTACTCTACCAGCTCGGCGTTCCCGCGCTGCGCCGCCAGCAGCAGCGGCGCGCAGCCGTCGCGCAGCCGGCTCACCAGCGCGCGCCGCGCGCCCGGCCGCATGCTGCACCGACACACACTTTATACATATACGAGTATACCCACCTTCGCCATGATTCGGGAGTTATATGAATTGATTGGATTTATTTTCTTTGTAGATTATGTATATTGATATACCTATATGACTTTAAAAGTATTAATATGGCACGTGAATGGTCCACATCAAGAAAATATTCAAGTCAATGACAAAGCAGACTGTCTCGAATTTCAGAAATAGCATCAATACGCAAGCGAAGACCCTAAATTAGAGCATTGGCTCAGGACAGACAGGATAGTGGTGCCAATCAGGGGAGGCCTATGTCCAGCAGTGGACTTCAAAAGACTGATAGATAGATAGAGACCTATAGCAACACCGGAGCCCGACATCAATAACTGCAGCAGTGGACTTAACCATGAAAGTTGTGAAGCATGCCGTTGACCACTCTACTTGCAACACTCTCAACAATATTGCATCAACTGTTGTTCATTAAATTAAACTGTCGCATGTTACCTCTCAAGCTGCAGCCGGAGACTATTGGAGAGGCGCGCGCCCGGCGGGTTGTTCTTGCACTCGCTGACGAGCTCCGCGAACACCGCGTCGTGGTACTTTGTCTCCGTGGACGCGGCCTCGTCCTCCTCCATCGCGCCGCCGGCTGCCCGTCCGTCGGTCGCTCGACACAACAACACGACAGACCCCGCCCCTCCGCACACTGCACCCTGCCCGGCCTGCCTGCGCCAATCGATACCCTGCAATCAAACAACCGACCTCCACTTCGATCACAAACTTAAAAACTGGTAGTTCAGATTTACGTTATCCAAACGCCAAAAAATAAGTCACCAGACTCACCAAAAAGCAAAATCTAGTAGAATTAATTATACTTACGTCTTTCAACAGCAAAAATAAATCACAACAATCCAGAAACAAATCAGACTTATATGAAACTAAACATCTGATTACATCTGATCTGTCATCTGTCTGTCGTTGATCTGTCATCTATCATCTAACTAAACTAAACTCAAAAGTCAACAGTGATGGGTTGGCAACACTGTCACTGAAGTCAAACATCAATATTCTCAATGTCACAGTCGTAGCGTGTTACTCACAGACTAGACTACTCAACTCACTCAAGGTAACTTAATTATCTCATACCTCATGCTTTTAAAAATTTTGCTTCATAAGCATGCTTATGAGCATGCTCTTTAGCAGTATACATTAATTTGCTAGAAATGCTGACAAAAACAGATTTTGCGCTGTCTATCTACCACTTTTCTAAAACTAGGTTGGCAACGCTTTGACACGGCCGACGGTCGCTGCTTTTCCTTAAAAACACGCTGCCTCAAAATTTTAGCTGGCAATGGCAGCACTGCTGTGAACAAGAAAATTGTGAAATTTGTCACATTTGATTTCCACATTTTCCATAATTTTAAGACTTGAGTTTGACAATGACATTTGACATTTCCAATAAATAAAATGGGTAGGTACCTATTAAAATAAAAGTAGTTTTTAACACAAAGTATAATGCGCTACGGTTTCTATAAAAATAGATTTAAATTAGATCTCGTAAAACATAAATAAATATTGTTTACTATAACTATATGATATGGAACAAATTTTTTTAACTAACTAAGAGGTAACTACTGACACGCATAATTTATCAGCCTATTCAATATTATTTTATTATTTCCATAGTCTCTAAACATATAATAAGGTGTAGGAACAGCATTGTAATTGCGTTCCGTGGCTGAGTGAGGCACGCGGCTAGCTGGTTATTAGTGATCCACTGACCAATTGAATTCGAATTTAGGTAGCAAACGAGCACGCAGCACCACCCTTCTGCTGCCGCCCATGACAACTGTGACCGACCTAGAACAAGACTGTAATGGGTACTAGGATAGTTAGTCCGGTGAGACGCTGTTATGGGTGTTAGAACATTAGTTGGTTAGTTCGTTAGTAAGTATGAGGACTGGAACGGGGACTGTTAGTGGTAGCTAGTCCAGTTAGTTGTTGTTAGTAATAGTCCACTTATTAATTAGACTTGTTCTAATTATGTAACAGATGCATTGCTACCATTTAGGACTGAGATAGTCACCTCTAAAAAGTGTATAACAGTTTTAACATTATCAGTGTAATAGGTCAACAACAGAATTTTACCTGTTTATCTATATTATTTGTTTGTCTATATATATAATATATAAAATTGGAGGAGTGTGTCCCTATATTTCAATTTGCAGCCAAAACTACACATTGCAGACAAATAGTGTTTGTATGTGGCTAATTCAATACAAAGTGTTAATTTAAAAAAAAATGATTACGGTGAAGTATCTTACATAATGTGAAGGAGCATTGGTAGTGATTATAATTGTACGACCACCACTGTATGTTTTTCTTCTCATATTATTTTAGGTCAGTATACATACACATATTTGACACTCTCTTTCTTCTCCTCAATGTTAAAGCACCTTTCTAACATGCTGATAGAATAAAAAAGTAATAATAGCAGATTCAGAAGATTTTTTTCTCTCGAAGGAGATGTTAGTTACCTACTGGTTTGTTTGTATTATGTTGATAGGTGGTGGGTGAGGATGGCGGGCCCACTGGAGAGCGCGGTGGCGGCGCTGCGCTCGCGGCCGGCCGCGCCCGCGCGTGCGCCGGACGCCGCCGCCGTGGTGGCGCGGCTCACGGGCGCGCTCAGGGACCACGACACGCGCTTCCTCGACGACTACCTTCTGGCGCTGGTCTCGCAAAACGACGCCGACATCAAAACCATCACAGATGAGGTCATCTTTTTTTATCATACTTCTTTCATGTTGTCTACCGTGACCAATGTAGGATATTAACTTAACTATGATTTAAGTAAGCACATCCTTCACCGTTTCGAATTTCGTTTACATTTCAATTTAAGTAACTCGGATTTACGGAAGTAACTCGGAACTTGGTGATGTTCCAGCTGATACGTAAGGTGGAGGAGGCGCTGTGGAAGGGGGAGGAGGGTGGCGCGGGGGCGGCGGGCGTGGTGCTGGGCGGCTGGCTGGCGGCGGCGGCGGCGTGGCGCGCGCCCCGCCCGCCCGGCGCGCCGCGCGCTCTGCAGGCGCTGCTGCGGGAGCTCGCGCCGCCGCAGGCAATACACACTTGCAAGCATGTCCCAGCATGTCACACTCACCATGAACACGACCATCTGCCGAAACTAATGTCGCCGCACTCACGTCAACACGTTTAACCGTCCAGTTGGCCAGTGGCAATCACTTATTTATTTAGTAAATACTATCAGGTTTTACAATAATCTTCATAATTCCCACACAACATTCATGATTAATTTTATTGATTAGTTAACTAGGTAACACAAAGTCGTTAATGATAATTAATCAGTTAATATAATTATAATATTTTATGTAACTTTAATATTATAATTATATTTATTATGGTGCGTTTAGATGTCGTGGGCTAACGCGCGCCACCGTGTAGGTTTCACTTGGTTGTATTCTGTGGCAGGTGGTGGAAGTGGCGCGCGCGCTGCACACGGCGCTGGATGCGCGCGAGCTGCTGGACGTTAGCGACGCGCTGCGCGGGGCGGAGGCGCGCGGCGCCGGGGCGGGGGCGGGGGAGGGGGAGGCGCGTGCCTGGGCGCGGGCGGGGAGCGTGGGGCTGCCCGCGCTGCTGCTGCGCGCGGCGCTCGCGGCGCTGCTGTCCCGCACCGGCCCGGTGGCCTGGCACGCGGGCGCGCTCAGCGTCGCCGAGCTGAGTGCCACCCTAGCGCCGCGGTGGGATGCGTTGGGTACTTAATCAATTCCATTTCGGACGACCATTTAAATAAAGTGAATGTTATGGGGTTGCTCACATTTTTACAATGAGATCAAGTTATGAAATACACCATAGATACGGAGGCGCAGCTGATAGGCGTCGGACTGGCCGCGCGCGTGCTGGCGACGGTGGCGGCGGGCCGGGAAAGCGGGGCGGCCGGGGCGGGCGTGGTGGCCGGGGACGGCGGGGATGGCCCGGCCGCCACGCATCTGTTGGCTACGCTCGCGCACCCGCCGCCCCCCGCGCTGAGACACCACCCCGACTACCTCAAGGTAGGTCGCCGACGAGTGCCCTCCGATTCTATTTATGAACGGACCGTTAGCGGCCCGGCGACCACTGTACGGCCCGGTTGTTTCGCTTGCAGGTCACCGTGGCGCTTGGCAAGCTGCAGAAGCTGCTCAGCGACGTCGGGTGAGCGGCGCGCGCTTCGGACGGGCGCTGCCGGCGTTCATTAGGCGGCACGGACCTACGTTGATGTGATAGCTTAATGTTTGTATCTTGTACCTGCCACCTGCGACAAAGGGAACCCTAACATGTACGGGTGCCGTCAGCGTTTGCCATTTATATAACAACGACTTGATTATGATATCCCGTTCTGTTTCCATCGATTCCGAATGTAATGTTCAAATCCGGCTCGAAGGACCATGTTGTACAGGAGAACTATGTTGTTTTAATTGTTGTTTAAATGTGTATTAAAACAGAGCAATAATAATTGTGTCAAAATGAAACCCTTCCAACCCTCACATTCTTATACCCTGCGATTACCATTATTGAAGTGAAAGTTTTTTAACGACGTACTCGCGAGAACAATTCGTTGGGGTACAAAAAAATTACATCTTCATTTTTTAATTTTTTTTGTTACAAAAAAAATGATATTTTACAGGGGGTTTTGCACTGAGTATAGATTTTGCTATTTAACACCGTCACGGCTAAAGAACTTACCACAGCAACGACAGAGTAAGTACAGTAGGGTACGATAGCGTATGTGGTGTATTAGGTAGTGAAGTAAAGTTGGAGAAGGTAAAGTTAAGGTTAAAATCAGAGGGGTCGGAGAGGGTCGCGAACGAAGTCGGAGTCAACGTTGAAAAAGAGTTAAAAAACAGCTTTATATTGATACGTAAAAACCATACTTCGTAAAGAAGTTTCACTTCATACGTGGTGTAGACTAATACGCGCACACTTGTAATTGTTCACATGTGTGTGTGGGCGGATGCAAACGTCTGGACCTCGTACAATTTATGTTATTTGTTGTATAATTATTTGTAAGTTAACTTTTAAAGGGTTCCGAGTTACCACCGGTTAGAGTTACCCCGTACGGGTACGCGCTCACACACAGTCCGGTCTAGCGGACTATTTATTCCGAAAATGTAACCAACAAACACTGCCTGAAATTGACATCCAATTGAAGAAATGACCAAGTCCATCGTTGGTCTTCAACCATCCCAGTATTGATGATAGAGCTTGACGAATCTTATAGTTTGGCTGCGATCCACAGCTCAGGGAAGAAAGTTAATGTCTGTATGTGAATACTTTGTAGTGCGTAAATGAGCAATTCGCAGATATTACGAAGAATTTTTATAAGGAAAATTCAATGTTACTTTTTTTTAATTTAGCTGCTGGAACATACCTACTCTTGTCCATATTGAAGATGAGCAGGCTTGTAGAACAGTCGCGCGCGTGCAGTCGCTACTCGCTATATCTCGTCTGCGTCCCCTTATTGGATATAAGGTTTTTGGATTTACATAATATATACTGAAATATAATTTATGCACCTAAAATACTTTTAAGCATGTTGCATATTAATTAAATAAGACTCGTAACTTAAATGTAAGAATTAATGAGAAGGACCGGCCTCAGGTCACAGCTCAGCGCTTATTATTAATATTATATACATTTTATGATATGGTAAAATAATAAAGAATTTATAAAATGTACCTATGCATTACTATCATTACGATTTTCACATTGGACTAGGAAGGACCCAGAGCAAAGGACCTTGACCGGATGAGCCTCGCGCATGAGTTTACAGAGCTGAATACGCGTACCTATAAGTAATTTACGATTTTGGGTCATTACTCAAACATCCATTTTAGGTCTTTTGAAAAAATTAAAACTACCAAATGTTCGTTATTAAATTGTCTACCTATTAGTGTTAGTTGCAAATTAAAACATTATATTGTACATGAGCGTATGCTAGGAATCTGTTTTTCTACTCATTTTAGTGCTGTTTAGGTAGAAACTTTATGTATATTTTAATATGTAGTATTTATTTCAACTGACGAGTACTTACATAGCCTCTAAAAGCTGTAAATAATACGGCTAACGAAGCTTTTTGCTCGGGTTACCACCTTAAGCAAATCTAACTGAATCGAACAACAACCGTCGTCAACTTTAAAGATCCTGGTCACACGGACCGACATGGTCCTCACTGATTATACAGTTATACACACCTATTATACACACCCATTATACACAACCATTATACACACTGCCCGCGTCAGCACAGCTCCTGGTAACCGCCAGTACCAGCAGTTGCAGTGCAGTCGTCGTCTGCCGGGTGCCGGCACTTCAACTACTAAAAACTCCTAAGTTACGCTCCATCCCAGTCATCCCACACTGTGTTGTAAAAAAATTACGACTGAAGTTGTGGCGACGTCGCACACATCTCACAGAGTGACCTCACTACCAGTGGCGGCTCGTCCTAAGGAGCGCTGGAGCAGTGCACTCCCACAAAATAAATGTATAACGAGTCAGGAGTGTCTCGCAGGTCACAATAATCACGCAAACAGCCCTTCTATTATGAAATGCCGACGAGTTGACATACAAGCTCTGTTTTTGGTATTTTTCCCGAGCCTTCAAGCCCTCAATCCTTTTCCCGCGATTTCTGCAATCGTTCTGTACAAATGCCAAATCTTGACACTTCACCCCAGAGCATGACGTCACCTCGCCAAGCTGTCACTACTGTCAGCTTGACGTTCCACAACAGATTACAACTTGACAGACCTCGCGATCTTCACGAACCATAGACAACCAATACCATCGATTCACGCGTATCATAGACTAATCTGTACCTTCGATTTACCATCATCACCGACACGGCCATCTCTGACCTGTCACACGTCTCTGTGTGACTTCGTTATGTATGTACTTCCATCTCAATTGCTCTGTCCACAATTATCAATTCAATCAATTGCCAAAACTCCATTCGGTTAGATGTCTCCTTGATCCATCCTCAAGAACACTCTACCAGCGGCAACACTTATTTGACATTCGAGTCACCTCATACCGGTAACAACAAAACACCAACGCGAGTTTCTCTCCAAGCTCGGCCCTTTCTGACCAATAAAGGCAATCTCAAAAATCTAGTCTCTGTCCGACCTGGTCATTGTTACCTCATACCGGTAACAACACATCATCACCACTTGGCTCACAAAACATAGCCTCTATCCAGTTATAACATCAGTGCCTTAGGCAAGCACAATCACAAGGGACCTTTCCCATCAACTGAGCACTGTGTTGATCTCTAGGCCCATCTGCCTTTATTTACCTCGTTACTCAATGTTACATCGATTCAACATTAACAACTTGACCTTCAGGCACTTTCATCATCAAAATCACGGCTAACAAAATCCTTCATCAAACCCAACTAGGTTATTAAGAGTTATAAGGTCAAACAAACATACTGGTTAAACAATAGGTACTGCTCATATCAAATTACCTTGTGCAATTTCTCACATAACTTTTAATTTAGGTACACCAATTCAAAACATAATGGCTTGTACTCAATTAAATTAATTGGTCACTATAGATTATCTCCAAACAACTTACTTGTCACTAACTCTTGTAACCAAAATTAAATTAACTTTTCTCAAAACAACTTAATTTTTCACAAAATAAGTTAGCTCGTCTCAAACAAGTTGGTTTTTCTTATGAAAAGCTAGGATTTCTCATAACAAATTGACTTTTCTTACAATAATTTAACATTTTCCAATTCAATTTTATTTCACATAAAAAGTTAGCTTTTGTTCATGACAAGTTACCCTTTTTTTTTTACCAAAACAACTAGATTGTTCTCAAAGCAACTTCGCTTTAAAAGAGTTTTTGACCACAAGGGAGCCCCCCTTTTTTTTTTGGCCTAAGCAGGCAAACGAGCGGACGGGTCACCAGATAGTAAGTGATCACCGTTGCCCATGGACATTGGTAACACCAGGGGCGTCACCAACGCGTTGCCAGCCGCGAAGGAAGCCAAAGACCCACTTCTTGAAGGACCCCATGTCATAACACTGTCATAGCTTTTAGATTCTAAAACCTAAACAATTGTCTTTTCATTAAATTAAATTAGGTACTTTTCATCAACACAAGGTATCTTTTCTTAAACCAAAACAAAGTACCTAAGTAGTCCATCTCAAAATAAAAATAATACAGCTTTTGAAACAACACCCACATAAACATATCTTGAAATATTCTTACAAAAACCAGAGTTCAACTCATTTACCTAGCTCCATATACATAGCTCTTATTTGTGACACCCCGACTTAACAGTTACCAAAAGTCTTAATAACTACAGTAAAGGACCTAACATGTGTCATCCATTGCCCCACAGTTCACTCTGGTAACTTCTGTCTAGTTACCTAGTCTCCGTAGTAGTTTAATAGTTACATAGTCTGATACAAGACTATCCATGTGACATCTATACCACCACAAATCGTCTATTCTTCTCGCCTCCCTCTGGTAAGACCATAGCTATAACAATTGGCCACAAGGCTAATCTGTCTGATAACATCTATCCCGTTACAACACTCGTAGTACTCATGCGGTACAAGAACAGTCCCGTTACATCAATCTTAGTACTTACGCAGTACAAGATACAAGAACAGCCAGTAATTACCATCCAATTACTCAATGCCAGTAATTTCCATCCAATAACTAGATTACTCACGTTAATTAAGCTGATGAACTCAATCCGAACATTAACTATCTGACCTGTACAGAACATCTCTATCTGATATGATAATACTTCTGACCAGTAAAAGATTGGTAGCTTACATATATCGTCTATCCTGATATAAACATAGCCAACTTATAGCTTACTCACTAGTTAACACACTAACTCTTAGCTCCTTAACACTCTGCAAAAACAGTATTACTAAACACCTCTCTCAGGGCTATGCATTGTACAATAACAACAATGATCAAATAATCATTTCAAAATGTTTCGTTCACAAGTTTGCTAAAAATTGTAATAATCTTTTCAATACAAAAGGACTATTATTAAATAAACACTGCATAACTATAACACATCATAATCCATAGGTAGTGTCAATTGCCATTCATTATTCTTGAACAGGTGTATAATTAGTTCAAATAGATATTGACTATTATTCAAATCAGTGCCAAGCTGGTTATACATTAAGAATAATAATAATACTCCTCCATCATCCAATATTCAATACTCCAATACTCCACACATCAAGCTATTTATGAATACCAATAATAAGTACCCGAGTGTAAGTATGTTTCACCATAACAATTAGTAACATGAACACAGGTTAAATTACTTTTCATTCTAGGTGTCAAAATGCCAAAAATGCACCAAAAACAAGCACATAACGATAACACAGGTTTACCATGAATTCAGTATGGTTAATTAATCATTAATGATACTAATTTACTAACCCATATCATAATCATATGACACAATTACATTCCCATCTTATAGATTGTATTAACCTAGCAGTTAGTAATAGCAAGTAAAGCTAATACCATCATATTTATCTGCCACCTACATCATCAGTAATCCGTGTGTGATAAAACCACAGATTACACAGGTACCTCAACAGCTTATTCTTTGTATGTACTTAGCTTCAAGTTTAATTTTATTAAACTCCTGGTACTTACTTCTTAACTACAATGTTATCAAGAACCAATAAGTTTTACTCCCATAAAACTATTACTTTATATTTTTCAATACCTTATATCAACAATATTCATCAGTCGTCAACTCTGATTTTGTCATTATTTGTGCATAACAACTCAAAAGTACCTGGTTCAGTACAATCAACATTAAACATTAAAGGATAACACACACAATAAAAATAATGGTTGCCTGTAAAGTCGGTTTTACGGGCGAAGATTTTACGTGACAACGTCTTTTTCTCGGTAGAATATTTATTGATATGAATATAATTAAATTGCGCAATAGGAACAAGGAATTGAATGAAAATAAGAATTGCACAAATTTTAACTATAGAAATATATTTTGTTTACTAAAACATTGTACATGTAAACTTAAACTTAACGCGCCGATTCAATGCGCCTAATTCTCTAGTGCTGCGCGCGCGACAGACCGATCATAGTTGAGTGGGAGAGAGACGCAAGGCATTCGGCGGGCCTCTCTCTCGTTCGGTGACTCATCGTAACGTTACCGAGCGTTACTATTTTTCATAAGTGACTCCCAGCTAACCTAATTTAAGACGTTGTCACGTCAAAAACAACAACAATAAGCCCTTTATTCTGAGATCAGGGACGGAATACCCGCCAGCATCACGTCTTATAGGATGTCACCAATCCCAGTACGCCCCCCGGCATAGGCCTCCTCTAGCAGTTTCCACTGTGTTCTATCCTGAGTCACTCATCTCCATCTTGGGCCAGCAGTCAACTTGATCTCATCCTCCCATCTAATGTGCTGTCTAACACGGCTTCTCTTTCCATCCCTAGGATACCAATCCGTAACCGCCTTATACCATTTTCCTTTTCTGTAGCGCATCATGAGCCCAGTCCATCTCCACTTTTGCTGGTCAATATGCTGGAACATATCACATCACAATATAAATACACACACAAAACCCCGCACTAAGACTCCCCATGTCGCTGGTAGCATGGACCACACATCACTAACACCCACGTCCCAAGAACACTATTTATCTGTCACAACACAGAAAACATCTGCCTGGCCGGGAATCGAACCCGGGACCCCTTGCTTCGCATGCAGGGCCACCATCAATTAAGCTATGGGGTCGTCAATAATTAAATTGAACTGATATTCACAAACTTTGTTTTTAAACCAAATATTTCTTTAAGTTCCAATAATTAAGCACTTTACCTTACACTTTAACATAACACACATAAGGTAAGTCAATACATTACATATTGCTGCAAAATGACATACGATAGTGATAGTTATCATAATATCAAAGAACTATATTCATCATGACTTCTTGCTAAAAGTACTTTACCCTGTTGTCATACCTCAATAACAATCTTTTCTTTTTAAAATTGCAATTCAATTTAATGTTGGTTCCGGACGCAATATTATACTTACTGAGGTACTGACTATTCTGTCTTAACCAAACCTCGATATAGGTATTCAAATACCTAAACATAAAAACAAAGACAATACAGAGATACCTGATAAATCCTTCAGCATGTATCTGTGCTGTGAGTACCTACGTGAGTAGGCACTTTTGGATGCACTGCCACTTGGCTCACTTGCAAGCACAAGCTATCATCAAGTTGAACGTGATCGATCATTATGACGTAGTCGAATTGGAATCTTCAACTGTAAATTTCCTGGATACCAAAGTCGCCGGAATTCTTCCCTTTTAGCTCGTGAACCGGAATTATTCCCGGGAAACTTATTCACATCGAACTGAGCCAATAAATCACTTTTGTCAGGTAGGCGCTTCAAACACTGCGTAGCGTTTGTGGGTATGGGCTTTTATCCCACGCCTGATAACGAGTCAGGAGTGTCTCGCAGGTCACAATAATCACGCAAACAGCCCTTCTATTATGAAATGCCGACGAGTTGACATACAAGCTCTGTTTTTGGTATTTTTCCCGAGCCTTCAAGCCCTCAATCCTTTTCCCGCGATTTCTGCAATCGTTCTGTACAAATGCCAAATCTTGACACTTCACCCCAGAGCATGACGTCACCTCGCCAAGCTGTCACTACTGTCAGCTTGACGTTCCACAACAGATTACAACTTGACAGACCTCGCGATCTTCACGAACCATAGACAACCAATACCATCGATTCACGCGTATCATAGACTAATCTGTACCTTCGATTTACCATCATCACCGACATGTATATCATCCCAAAAAAACTACAAACATATTGTATATTTTTCTATAACCCTATACATTAATTCTAAACACTCATAACAGTTGTTTACTATAGTATAAAGGTATAAACAATTTTACCTACATACAAAGTTTAAATTTTCTTATCAAGATTTAAGTATGTAGTTTCAAAATGTATCGAGTGGAGCGCCCAGAGATTCCGCTCCTATGAAAAAAAAGTTTAGTACAATTCGTAAAACTAATTTCAATGAGTGCGAAAGAGAAGTATCAACGGCTGAAATAGAAGATTTCGTATGAAAAGTTAATCGAATTTGGAGCGCCGCTCACGCGCGGCGTTGATAATTTGATGCCAATGCCAAATGTCGGTCGGGGTGGCAACGTGGGGATTACGCGTTGCGCTGTAGTCGATCCCATGTAAACAAATAAACGTCGCGCGCGCGTATTCCCTTTGCAATTTTAAATAGGTAATAGTAATTAGTAAGTATTAAAAATAGTTTAAGTGCATGCATTTGTGCTAAAGTGGAAAATATATATTGTTTCTTATATTAAAAACTGTGGGAAGACACTCGAAATGCGCCTCGAATTAAAAGCAAAGGGACCAACACGACCCGGAATTGCACTTAATCAAAAATGTATTACAAAAACTAAAACATTTACGCGTGTTTTTAAAAGTGAACAATATTTAAAAACTCCTTAGCTGTGGGGATGTGAACGGTAAAACGTTTATGTGTTATATATGATGTTTATAATAATGGTAAGTAATAAAGTTGTATTTTATTTAGTGAACACCCACAAAAAAAATTCACGAGCCGCCACTGCTCACTACAAACCTGAACACGCTTTTGAACTTTTCTACACCGTGAGCTGTACACTATACATTTATTACAAGTTCTGAGATACAGATCGGGTGGGCAAAAAGTTTCTGGACAGTGACCAACAAAACGTAATTGGTCGGCGAGTAGGCCGTCTTAATAATAAATATCTGGATGACCGAGCTTCGCTCGGTATTTTTTTTTTATAAATTGTGTTTTTTGACTTCGTGTTACTTAACAACGCCATCGCTGTTGTGTCGTTAAAGCAATTAGTTGCTCACAAAGTCATATTTTCAAAAACACGAATAAACTGTCATTTTCTAAAAATGCTTTTCTAGAATTGCTCGTTTAAAGTAATAAGATAATAAATAACGCTACACACTCAGCCCCACACTAGGATTCCCTGTGTCGTGCTTGTGTATGCCATGGACAACACACAAGACAAGGACACACACCCAGACCAAGAACGGAAATTTAAAATCATCATTCAAATTTCCGCCTCGCTGGGAATCGAACCCAGGACCCTTGGAACGGCGATCCGGCGTGTTAACCATTGCGCCATCTGGGTCATCAAAATCTTTAAAAAAGCTTGAGAGGTGTCAAGGGACACCCGGATGGTACGAAATTCCTTTCGATTAATTAGTGAAGAATTATTGTAATAGTTTTTTTTTTAAAGTTATAATTATTTCCCACTGGTAGCGTCATCTATCGTCAGTGACGCTAAACCTACAAATCTGTAAATGTCAAGTGTGGCACACTGCTGCCATCAATCAACAAAAAAACTAATGACAAAAAAAATTAAGCAACTGGGTCGAAATATCGGCGTTTCAAAATACATATCGTGAGTACCCTTATCATAATACCACCACCACCATCACCAGACGAACATAGAAACTCCTCCTTTTTTGAAGTCTGTTAAAAACTACGCATTGGCTTATTACAAAAACGCTCCACGAGATGGCGCTGTGCACAATATATGCAACTAGACGGAATGAATGAATTAAGACGAAAAAGTGTCGTTACAACTTTTTTCGTCAATTCATTCATTCATTCATTTTTCCGTCTAGCCCCCTTTCGCAACGCGCGATTAGGAACTTCGTTCCAATAAACATCTTGTTAATGAAAATGTTTTACTATCGGAGACTATTCATTCAAAGGAAGGTATCAACGGTATTCAAAGTTCAAACGTCTCGATTTTTGAGCGGAAGGGAGAAGGGTATATTCCTTCCGTTGGGACCGTTTCGCGTTGGTCTAATTAATATGTCAGTATCAGGTAGGCCCGGCCTACTAGTACTAAGCCGATATGCTCTGTGTACTATGTATTTGAAACAAAATGAATCGTGGAATTCGCGGATCAACAGTCCATCCAGCACATACCGAACCATCTGATGTATTCAGCGTTCACTGACTTCACTGTCCGACTCGGTCAAACCTTATTTCTTAATTCGTTGGGTCAAACTCAAAACGCTCGCATCGAACCACAGATCAACCTTTAGTAACGATTAGCGCGTATCGTATAAATTCTGAAACAAATGTAATATCTACTTAATCTGTGATCTGTAGGTATGTACTTGGTCTGTGGTGTTGACTGTTGGTTGTCCTCGCAGACAGAAAAGGACATAGAATAGACATTAGGTGAATGTAGCCAACATGAGATAACACGAGAAAGTACATTAATGGTATGAGAAAAACTCGACTTCAGCTGTCTAATTTGCGTGTAAGCAAGTTGATTTGCGAAAGATTGCGATAGATGGCATCCACTGGTCTATATCTATACTCTTCACCGTCTACGTTGTCATTTGTCAATTTTGTCATTGTCACTTTGTAACTTAACTAATGTCAACGTCTTAGACGGACGTCTTGTCTTGTCCCAAAGAATGAAAGAAGAGGATTAACACTACGTTTTTTTAAAGAGTATAATATAGGTACTTAAATACGTCTTGTCTTTCTTTTCCTAGTTTCCTTTCCTCATTTCCTGGTTCCTGCTACAACTGTATTGTAACTTTGTATCTCTGATATCTCGCGCTTTTTGCATATAAACAAATTCAGTTAAAAAAAAATTGTTTACAGTATTAATTTTTTTATTATGTTACGCAGGAAAACTAGAAGTTTCATAATGTTTTAACGTCTATCAGTTAAATTTAACTTTGCCCACAATCATAAGTTCATAAGTATTGTTCAACTTGTTTTGTTTGTGATGTGCTGTGTGTGTGTATAGAGTAGTGTATAATATCGTTGGCGAGGATGGCGCCGGAGATGGAGGTGGAGGTGGTGGTGCGGCGCGCGCGCGCGGAGGACGCAGCGGCGCGCGCCGAGCTGGTGCGTCTCGGCCACTGCTCGCAGCTCTGGGACGCTTTCATCTATTTCTTTTTTCAAGAGGTAAAGTATCACGGTCTAACTAGACAGCTGTCCCCAACTGACCTCAGACCGATGCCGGCAGAGCAGAGTGTCGTAAGAGGCGAAAGAAGTCGGCCACTGCTAGGCGGTGGGGCGGCGGCCCGGCTGGCCTGGTGGCACCCTCTTGCTTCAGTCAGCCGTGAAACAACTTGATGTGTTCCGTCAGTGAAATTGATAACCAGTTCATATTAGATAGCCACTTTCGTGGCCGGTAATGCATGTGTGATAGCTTTGTTATTACTTGAAGTCCATGAGTAATGCTGACAACTTCCCAGGTGGCTCGTCCGCTCTGTTGTTGATAAAATTACTTAAAAAAGGTTTTGTTTCATCACATTTAATATTATTATAGAGAGTCACTTTGATCTAAGAGTGTTGTCTGTCAATACTAAAGTTTCCAGCGATGCTAACTATATTCAACAGTCACATACGGCACAATTAAACACCACTTTGGGTTTTCTGTAATCTTACGTTATTTTGGCACATACATTAAAAATATAGACAGTTTCGACAAAAATCCTTTTTTGGCTCTCCTTGAAAACCACGGTTTTAGCCCTTAAATCAATTAAAAGTTCTGGTATTGCTGTGTCTATACAAGAGAATTTGAGTACCTACCGTGTCCACTTGTTTGTAAGTGTTTGATTCAGAATGAACCATGGTTGTTGTACAATAGTTTGGTAACCGTAACAGTGTTGGTGATGGTTTGTTTGTGTGTGTGTGTGTCAGCTGACGCTGGAGGTGTGCGTGCTGGGCGGCGCCGTGCTGTTCATCTTCTGCGGCGTGTCGGCGCGCGCCGCGCTGGCCGTGCTGCCCGCGGCCGCCGCGCTCGTGCTGGTCGCCGTCACCGCCGCCGCGCTCGCGCTCGCCGCCGACCAGGCGCAGGTCGGCTCACCGCACCTCTACTACTCACTATATCTAATTAAATTGTGTGCAGGATGTCCACATATTAGATGTGACACTTCTCAAAGTTTGGATAGTAAAATTCATACTCTATTGAGATTATTTCTTTATGGAATTAAGGTAGCAAATTGGCATGCAGCACCACCTATTTTTTTTTTTGTAATTGAGACGGGCAAACAGGCATACGGTACTGTATACTGATGTCACCTATGGACACGTGCAACATCAATGGAGCTGCGGGCGAACTCTAATCTCTACTACCTAAGTACGTACTTACTTTTGATGAGGATTGAAATGAAGTGTATAAAGAATACAATACTGTGTAAATAAAAATAATAAGTATAGCACTATTCAATAACTTATTCGCCACTTACCATCAGGTGGGATTGTTGTCAAGCACTACCTTATAAGAAGTAAAAAAAAATGGTCTTTTGTTATTGGTCAGCGAGTAACATGTAGTGGTGCGGTTGCAGAAGATGCGAGCGGAGATGTTCGGGCTGGTGGCGGAGGCGCGCGGGCCGCTGGGCGCGGCGCCGCCCGCGCGGCTCGTCGTGCGCGCCGAGCCCGCCGCGCCGCCCGCCGCCGCCGCCCGCCGCGAGCCGCGCCACGCGCAGGTACTGCCACCCGCGGGCATCCGACACGGCTTAACGACTGTTACTTGTTTTACGTACTCTACGAAGCAAGGAAGAGCCCAAGAAATTTTTGCCACTAGCGGTCACCCACGCACACTATAGTAGTTTCCATTTATTGTTTACCCCATTTCATTGTATGTCAGGATTAATTAATTAATTAATTAAATATTGTCCATTTATTGTAGTACTTACAGATGTAGTACGTAAAGAGTATATTGTAATGTGGTGTGGCACCGTCGGCAGGTGGTGGGCACGGTGTCGGTGTCGGCGCTGCGCGGCGCGCGCGGCGGCGGCTGGCTGCACGCGCTGGCCGTGCACCCGCGGTCAGTCGATTACACACTCACTCGGCCTGTACCACTGAACATGTCTGAGACATGATGTATTTATTTTAGGAATAAATGTCATTGATTTTTGACTCAAAAGATTATTATTGTTGTAATAGTGGTGGTCACGTTGGGGTCACCAATGTAACACCGAATAGAGTTGTATGTGTCATGGCGGTGGTGGAAAACGTTTGTCGAGCGGGACCGGTAGTATGAGTATGTGCAAGTCTATCGATACACATCATAACAATTTTCCGTTATTTAGTGTTACACTTACATTGTTATGTTAATTCTAATAAAATTATTGTAATACAGTATCTCTGTGATAATATTTCCATAAATGCCTACCTGGATTGTGATATAAAACCAAAGAATGTGGGACACACTTTCAGAGGATAAATCACTTTTGACGTGACAACGTCTTATAATTCGGTGGCACGCATGAAAAAACATGACTCATGCGTTACCGTCGTTACCGTTGGTGAATTATTATACCAGCGCCATCTATGTATTGTGCAGTGAACAATTATTCATTAAGTTCGATTGGGTCCATTTATCGATGGAGAAAGGCTGGCTGAGCTGGTAGTTCACTCGCAGTACACTAGATGGCGTTGATTAGTGGGGCGCTATAATTCTGAATCACGATGTAGGATGTATAAGTATCCAGCATTCATTTTTAATAAATGACTTAACTTGTATTGAAAAAGTGTTCTTTTATTGTGCTTGCCTACTCATTCAAAGGAAATTATTTTCTTAAGACGTTGTCACGTTCAACTATCGTCAGTAAACCGACTTTACAGACAACCAATTTTTTATTTTTAGTATTTGTTTTGATAGCGGATGCAGGATAATATGCATTCTGAGATAGACAGACAGATATTATTCCGTATTTCCAAGCGTGCGTGGTGTGGGCAGGTGGCGGCGGCGCGGCGTGGGGCGCGCGCTGGCGGCGGGCGCGGGCGGCGCGGCGCGCGCGGGGGGGCTGCGCGCGCTCGACGCCGCCGTGTCGCAGCTGCAGCCCGCGGCGCGCGCGCTGCTGCACGCGCAGGGGTACGTGCCGCCCGAACCCCCGCCGGGGCAAATATTTATGCAACTGCTACTTTTCGGCTCCGCTCTCTCGGTTCTGCTTTCACCTGCCGCATGGAATCATGCTGGTGCGGAGTATGAGTGAATTATGTAGTCTGCAGACGGGAGATGCAAGGAAAGTCAAAATGTACTTATTACTAATTTGATTTAACTATTAAAATCACAAAAGAGTGACTATTGCATCGAAGCTCGCAAGAAGTCGCAAATTACACTTGAACGTTAATTTACGGAGCGATGCATTTCAAGGCACAGGGCCGTCCTTGTGTCGAGCAGAGCCGTACCTTGAACAAGGCTGGACTTGTATTATAACAAGTGGGTAAACGTTTATTTATTTAATTATGTATTTGTTTACAAGCGACATTCGGTTGTTACTTGATATCCGTTGAATTCCGGCGCAGCCGGCCATTGTCCAACAGTGTGGTGTGTGTCGCAGGTGGGAGTGTCGCGGGTCGTACGCGCGGCCGCTCTGCGGTGCGGCGCTGTCGCTGCCCGTGGCGCGGCTGGCGCGCTCGCTGCTCGACCCCGCGCTCGACCTGGCCTGACTGCGGCCCGACTGCGGCCCCACTGCGGCCCGACTGCGGCCTGACTGCGGCTCCACTGCGCGCGACTGCCGCCGGACTGACTGACGATGCCTGCGGGTCGCGGCCCGGGCGCTACGGTCGGCGTTATAGATAGCCTATGACCACAGTAAATACATTGATTGATTGATGGAGCAAGCGCCCCGTGCGCAGTTCACACCACACATTGGGTGTTGAGTATCTGTGGACCAGCGAACAGAAATTGATTAACAGGGGCTCAATTTTTTAATTTTACACGTATATGAAAATAATGAAAACGTATACGAATTTTCAAATTTCCTTATTATTTAAATTCATAATTCGCCCGATATAATGTGTCAAACGTCTTATCACAGTTTAAAATGAAATGTCAAAAAATTTTGCATTACGCACCACAGATTAAATCGCTATTTAACGTTCCGTTTCTGACTATGACACGTTATAGGTATTTATTTCCATATCCAATTAGTACCGATTCGTAATTTTTCTGCGTGAAACGAATAAAATATTTATTCATATAAATAGTTGGCAACATAGTTTCGAATGGTTCAAAAATACAGCTATTGTGAACACTCGCTACGAAAATCACATGTGAAAATGTTTCGTATACGAATATGATAAGTCATCGGTGAAATTAAAAAATTGGACTCCGGGTTGACATCATTTTAAGTTAATTAAAACTGAGTTTCGTACTTGTCGTTGCGACAGCGAAATGTAATAAACCGCCATTGTAATCTCGTAAGTTGTAAGTCTTGCATTTCTTTATATTGACGCGGTCTGTGATCGATCTGTGAGTTCTGACAATATGACTTAATGTTAAGTTGACGATATTACTACGTAGTAGATTAAATATTAACTTTATTTCTCTAAGTTATCGTGAATTTGGGCTTTGTGACTTTACTAATATTCGTAATATAACTGTTACAGGGTCTAGCCTTTCGACAGGTACTTGTTAACAGAGATTGTCAATTCTGTCTTAAATTGTATTGAGCATCCAACGCTTCATTTGAAACATCACGACAGACAAACAGTTAATAATAGTATTAGTGTTGTGATGAGTATACAAACCCATTGTCTAGTACAATAATGACAATCATAATTAAATATTATATTATGTAAACAATTAGCACGTTAGTGCAGATTAAAAAATATAAGATGATTATTAATACAGGGAAAAATTAAGTTAATTTTGAGATTAAATCTGTAAACAGATTTATATCTTTGTTTAATGTAACTGATGTTGCAATGTTATTGTCGTCTCATATTGTTACCACTTACCAGGTAGCAAGTATGAATTATACTTGATGGACATAAAACAAGACTGATTTATGTGAAATGTGGCCCGTTTGTATCGGTTTAATGTAATTATCGGCCTTGCCACTAGTATTAAATGACCAGCTGTTTAACAATATCGCTGACACAAAGTTTTAACGATTTTGTTAACATCGCTTGGGCACCATACCATGGAATTGCGACTACTTCTATCTACGAAGGATAGTAATGTTGTAGAATGTTCCTATAATTTTAGGTGCTGAGGTGTATATTAACAACAGATTCGTCAATGGGTCATTTGGTCAATGCCATTTGCATAAAAATAGTTAAGTGTCCAACAATTAATGTCGACAATAAAATTTACTGATTTTGTAAATTCTTCGATGTGCGATATCGATTGTAAAACCTTGTAACTTGTAACTAGCATAACTCTATTAAATACATAACTACATACATAACTAGTTTTAAGTTAAATGTATCAACTGACAAGAAAAGGACATCTCTCGTCTGATAATTAAATGAAGTCCGATGATTGAATTGAATTTAAATTTATAATTATAATGCATTTACTATTTTTCAAGTACATACAGTGTTTTATTTACTTATGAATGTGTGAAGTCGACAATATAAACCAACGGTTACTGTTCCGTACTATTCTGAATACACCATCCATAAAGGAAATCTTTATTAATCTGTATTAATTAAAATCAGAGCAGTGATAGCCGAGCAGTTAAACGCTGGACTCCCGAACCGGGGGGCCCGGGTTCAAACCCCGCACGCACCTCTAATTTTCAAAAATTATGTGCGTGTTAGAATTTAATTATCACTTGCTTCGGTGAAGGAAAACATCGCGAGGAAACCTGCACACCTGAGAGTTCTCCATAATGTTCTCAAAAATGTGTGAAGTCCGCCAATCCGTACTTGTCCAGCGTAGTGAGCTTGTACTCCTCACATTGTGAGAGGTGAGCCCCGTGCCCAGCAGTGGGACAGCTATAGGTTGCGATGATGATAATAATGAATTAAAATTATCTACAAGTTGGGACTGTTTTTTTGCTCCGACTGCCCAGAGAGTCCGCCGTCGTGTAAGCAACTAACTCGCAACACAAAACCAGGAGAGTAATAAGCCCCTCTGACTGTTCGATAGTCACTCCAGTCTAGACGCTGTGCTGCCTCTGATTCGGTCTGATGCCGCCTTTGACCGAGCTTAAGTAATGAAAGGTAGGTGGGGGGTCTTTTTGCCTCAAGACAAGACCGCGGTTCGTCGATGTTCCCGTCGTCCGATCGGGGCGCACAATAAATTTCGCGAATCCCAAAAGGATCACCTAAAAATTTAGAAACTTTTGACACCCCGCAGGGGTGTGTCAGAATTAATTTGGAAAAACAGTAAGTTATTGCAGTATTTACTTAAATTATTTTCAGATTTTATTTTCAGTAAGGTTTTTTTTAAATAAGGCTAGGTAAGGTTTTTTTAGTGCAGAACAGAACTATCGCCTTTAATACCCTCGAAATCGATTAAAATGACACCCACGACGAAAATGTTGAAATTTCGTGAAACCGCCACCTTGGATTTACATTTTGACAGCACTATCGGCTTAAATACCCTCGTAAACCATGAAAACGACACCCGTGCAGAAAAAGTTGAAATTTCGTGAAGCCGCCATCTTAGATTTCCATTTTGACAGCACTATCGGCTTCAACACCCTCGAAAACCATGAAAACGACACCCATGACGAAAAAGTTGAAATTTCGTGAACCCGTCATCTTGGATTTACATTTAGACAGCACTATCGACTAAAACATCCTCGTTAACCATGAAAACGACACCCATTACGAAGAAAATGAAATTTCGTGAACCCGCCATCTTGGATTTACATTTTGACAGCACTATCGGCTTAAATACCCTCGTAAACCATGAAAACGACACCCATGACGAAAAATTTGAAATTTCGTGTAGCCGCGATCTTGGATTTACATTTTGACAGCACTATCAGCTTCAACACCCTCGAAAACCATGAAAACGACACCCGTGACAAAAAAGTGCAAATTTCGTGAAGCCGCCATCTTGGATTTACATTTTGACAGCACTATCGGCTTAAATACCCTCGTAAACCATGAAAACGACACCCATGACGAAAAATTTGAAATTTCGTGTAGCCGCCATCTTGGATTTACATTTTGACAGCACTATCAGCTTCAACACCCTAAAAAACCATGAAAACGACACCCGTGACAAAAAAGTGCAAATTTCGTGAAGCCGCCATCTTGGATTTACATTTTGACAGCAATAGCGGCTTCAACACCATCGAAAACCATGAAAACGACACCCATGACGAAAAATTTGAAATTTCGAGTAACCGCCATCTTGGATTTACATTTTGTGAGCACTATCAGCTTCAACACCCTCGAAAACCATGAAAACGACACCCGTGACAAAAAAGTGCAAATTTCGTGAAGCCGCCATCTTGGATTTACATTTTGACAGCACTAGCGGCTTCAACACCATCGAAAACCATGAAAACGACACCCATGACGAAAAGTGGAAATTTCGTGAAGCCGCCATCTTGGATTTATATTTTGACAGCACTATCGGCTTCAACACCCTCGAAAACCATAAAAACGACACCCATGACGAAAAAGATGAAATTTCGTATAGCCGCCATCTTGGATTTACATTTTGACAGCACTATCGGCTTCAACACCATCGAAAACCATGAAAACGACACCCATGACGAAAAAGATAAAATTTCGTGTAGCCGCCATCTTGGATTTACATTTTGACAGCACTAGCGGATTCAACACCATCGAAAACCATGAAAACGACACCCATAACGAAAAAGTGGAAATTTCGTAAAGCCGCAATCTTGGATTTATATTTTGACAGCAATATCGGCTTCAACACCCTCGTTAACCATGAAAACGACACCCATTACGAAGAAAATGAAATTTCGTGAACCCGCCATCTTGGATTTACATTTTGACAGCACTATCGGCTTAAATACCCTCGTAAACCATGAAAACGACACCCATGACGAAAAATTTGAAATTTCGTGTAGCCGCCATCTTGGATTTACATTTTGACAGCACTATCAGCTTCAACACCCTCGAAAACCATGAAAACAACACCCGTGACAAAAAAGTGCAAATTTCGTGAAGCCGCCATCTTGGATTTACATTTTGACAGCAATAGTGGCTTCAACACCATCGAAAACCATGAAAACGACACCCATGACGAAAAATTTGAAATTTCGAGTAGCCGCCATCTTGGATTTACATTTTGTGAGTACTATCAGCTTCAACACCCTCGAAAACCATGAAAACGACACCCGTGACAAAAAAGTGCAAATTTCGTGAAGCCGCCATCTTGGATTTACATTTTGACAGCACTAGCGGCTTCAACACCATCGAAAACCATGAAAACGACACCCATGACGAAAAGTGGAAATTTCGTGTAGCCGCCATCTTGGATTTACATTTTGACAGCACTAGCGGATTCAACACCATCGAAAACCATGAAAACGACACCCATAACGAAAAAGTGGAAATTTCGTAAAGCCGCCATCTTGGATTTACATTTTGTGAGCACTATCAGCTTCAACACCCTCGAAAACCATGAAAACGACACCCGTGACAAAAAAGTGCAAAAAGACAAGACAAAAAAGTAAAAGTAGGTAGGTAGGTAGGTAGGTAGGTAGGTAGGTAGGTAGGTAGGTAGGTAGGTAGGTAGGTAGGTAGGTAGGTAGGTAGGTAGGTAGGTAGGTAGGTTAGGTTAGGTTAGGTTAGGTTAGGTTAGGTTAGGTTAGGTTAGGTTAGGTTAGGTTAGGTTAGGTTAGGTTAGGTTAGGTTAGGTTAGGTTAGGTTAGGTTTTTTTTTTTTTTTTTTTTTTTTTTTTTTTTTTTTTTTTTTTTTTTATAATCCGGGCGCTCTCAGGCCCGGCTCGCGAACTTAATGAACCCCTGACGTCAGAGAACTTGTCATCATCTTTTAATTTGAACAAAAACAAAATACGTTTTCCTTAACCTACTACATTATTTCAGCTATTTTCATTTCTATCCTATCTTAATACTATTTCTTATCTTAATACTATTTCTGTTTTTACTATGTTGAATTTATACATTAATTTTAATCGTACTTCCTTACTTACTTTATAATGATATATTTTACTTTCTGCGCCTTGTAAAGAACAAAAATATAACCTTTTATTTTATTTACCTACTTACTTACTTTTACTACTTTTACTTATTTGAACAAAAACCAAAATACATTTTCCTTAAACCTACTACATTATTTCAGCTATTTCTATTTCTATCTTATCTTAATACTATTTCTTATCTTAATACTATTTCTATTTTTACTTTGTTGAATTTATACGTTAATTTTAATCTTACTTCCTTACTTACTTTATAATGATATATTTTACTTTCTACGCCTTGTAAAGAACATAAATATAACCTTTTATTTTATTTACCTACTTACTTACTTTTATTTTGCTTACACTTCTATACTATTACACAATATTTTATTTTTTTCAATTTTAACACTAATAATACTTACAACTATCTTGTTTTATCTTATTTTATTTTGCCTATTTCCTACGATTACTAACGAGATGTATAATAATTATACATATCTTAGTATATCTTTTTTGTCTATTTATTTCTATCTATTACTTTATTAGCTACAAACTTACAATAGTTTAAAAAGTATTCTCTGTTTTTACCATCCTCCATAATTTTGTATATACAATTTTCGTCTAGTTTTGTTTGTATTTTGTGCTCTAAATCTAATCGGTCTGTGGCATGAACTGGACAACTCAACAGCACATGGAGAATTCCCTCATTTTCATCTGGGTCGCATATACACGCCGGGTTCTCCTTACACTTGAATCGATGTAAGTATTCGGAGAACCCGCCGTGTCCCGTTAAAACTTGCACTAATATGGGATCCAACGGCATCTTTCTGATCACTTTATATGCTCTCACCGCATCTGGGAAGAAAATCTTTGTCGTACCTGCTGTTTCTCCTGTCTTGTACCGCCGGTTCCATTCGTCAAGCGAATCCAATCGGATTTGTCGCTTGACGAATGAGACAGGACACTTGTCGTAGTCAGGTTTCCTCTTTAATTTCCTTGCCGCATCCTTCGCGAGCTCGTCGACCCTCTCGTTGCCCTCCAGCCCGACGTGAGCTTTCACCCAGAATAATCTCACGATTCTGCCATCTGCAATTATAGTTTGTAGGTTTGCGTAAGTTTTTGTCACTAAGGGGTGAAGGGAAACCCCGCCGACTACAGCATCGAGGGCCGACCTTGAGTCACAAAGGATGTTGCATACAGTGGAGCATTTCTGGGCCTGTATGGAGGCCTCGTACAGAGCCAGGAGTTCCGCCTGATAGACCGTGCAGAATGGCTCAAGCTTTAGTTTACGGGTTGCGGTCTCAACGCCGCTATCCCATATGGATAGCGCCGCACCGACTTTTCCTTCTATTTTACTGCCATCCGTGTATATCATTTGGCCATTGATGTTCTGCTGAGCCAATTCTGCACTGTCCACCACACACTGGTAGACAAGTTGAGCGCGCTCCGCTGGGTGGGATCTTTTGGTGAAGGCGGTAGGTCTCTCCACTCCCCGGTCTCCTACTACCCGGCGGGTATACCCCCTCTTTATCTTGTAGAGAAGAGCCGCTTCTCGGACTCTCAGATCCAGAGGGAGCAACCCGGCGAGCACCAGGGCCGAGTTGAGGGAGACCGTCCTATATCCTTTTATCATTTTTTGGGCAAACCCGCGTTGCACCGCGTCAAGTTGCTTCCTGGTACGTAGTTTCCCAGCTTCCGGAGCCCAAGCGCTCGCCGCGTACAATACAACCGGTTCGACCACTGCGGTGTAGATCGTTCTAATTACTTCCGGATCAAGACCCCACTGCACCTTTGCAGCTCTCGCGAGCTGTTTGTAGAGCCCGAGTGCTTTGCGACATGTGCGCTGAATGTGGGTGTTAAACGTTAGCTTGTCGTCGATCGTGAGGCCGAGTACTTTAATCTCTTTCGACAGTCCAACGTCCACCCCGCCCATGCTTAGGAGTGGTGAGTCAAATTTAAGTTTATTGGTGATCACCATAGCCTTGGTTTTCTGCGGCGCAAACTTTAATTTATTTTTGACTCCCCACTGCCTCACATGCTCGAGGGAGGCGTTGGCCTGCCGTTGGATATCCAACGCGGTCTCACCATCGAACACCAAGATGACGTCATCAGCGAAAGCTTGGCAATAGTCGCCACGCTCCTCCAGCTCCTGGAGCAGTGGGTCCAGAAGTAAATTCCACAGTATTGGTCCCCCTATGGATCCCTGTACGCAGCCTTTGCTCGTGCTCTTCGAGGTCTCCTCCCCAGCATATCTCAGCCTTACACTCCTGTCGCAGAGATAGCTATCGAGCACGCGTCTAATATTTACCGGGCAACTTTCCTCAGCCAGCCGTACTTTAATTGCGGGCCACCAGGCGCTATCGAAGGCTCCCTCTATATCCAACGAGACCAGCGTGATCAGCTTCTTCTCGCTGAGTTTCTCTCGTATGTGTCTCATTAGGCTATAGAGGGAGTCTTCGGTGCTCTTCTGGGGCATAAAGCCGTACTGGCGAGTACTAAGCCTCGGTAAAAGATGCCACTTTAGTCTGGCCACCACCATTTTCTCCAGCACCTTACCCATTACCGATAAAAGGCCAATTGGCCTATACGATTTTGGGTTTCGGTAGTCTTCCCTGCCCGGCTTCCTGAGGACTATCACCGTCGCCTCCTTCCATCTCTCAGGGAAGTAGCCTATCTCTAAGCACACAAAAAGACAGCAAAAGCAAATCCAGTGCCGCCTCTGACTCGGTTTTTTGCCGCCTCTGACCGAGTCTATATACCAAATGTAAGGCGGGATGGGTGGGCGGGCTTTTTTTTTTTTTTTTTTGCTGTTCCCGACGTCGGATCGGGACGCGCGAGGTGTCCGCGGATCGGGCTCGACGAGAGCTACACAACCGTGTTAGAATATTGTGAAAATTTGGAAAATTGGAAAAGTTATCCGGGAAAAACCTGTTTTTTGAGGTTTTTTCAAAAAATTTCGGCCAATTATAATCGAATTTTAATTTGGCGTATCCAGAAGGGAGCGCCCAAGAATTCCTCAATTTTTGATACCACGCAGTGGTATGTCAAAATAAATTTGGAAAAGTTATGAATTTTTTACCTATTAAAACGTGTTTTTATATGAAATTTTAAAATAAATTTAATAAAATCGAAAAATAAATTACGGGGGTGTATAGAGCTCGCGAAACCGAAGATTTATATGTATCGCACGTGTACCTAGCAGCTATTTGAAAATTTGATGTACTATGGGTTAGGTTAGGTTAGGTTAGGTTAGGTTAGGTTAGGTTAGGTTAGGTTAGGTTAGGTTAGGTTAGGTTAGGTTAGGTTAGGTTAGGTTAGGTTAGGTTAGGTTAGGTTAGGTTAGGTTAGGTTAGGTTAGGTTAGGTTAGGTTAGGTTCCCCCCCGGGGGTGCCCGCCTTGTCGTGGCGGGGGGGCTCTAGTAACCGTGGTTTCGGCGCCCACGGTGAAGCTAAGAGGCACCCAGGGCCGGCCCGCGCGGAAAGGTGGTTGCGGGTTGGCGAGGTGGTCGCTCCCAGCAGGCTTGGCGCGACAAGCCTGCTTGGGATGCGCAAGGTGGGGACCGCAGAGGAAGGTTTTCCTTCCTCTGCGGCCGAGGCGGAGCCGCTCCGATTCGCGGCCGGAGCGGCATTGGTGGGGCCGCAGGGGAAGAGGAATGCCGGTATTGCGGTACGCCGCTTTCCCTGTCCTCTGCGGCCGAGGTGTGGTTGGCGGTGGAGCCACAGATCTGATCCACCGCCGGGTGCTGGAGGTTTTCCGGCACCCATGACCTCCTTGTGGCGGACTCGGGGGGGTCCGCCACTGTACTGGGGGAGGTCGAGGAGGAAGGCGCGCCCTACCATCTGGCGCGCCTCACGCGGAGGGCCTTCGGGCATCTGCGGAGGAGCCGCTCTTTGCGGCTGCCGTCGGCGGAGCAGCGGATGTGTGCGAAAGCGTTCCCGCAGCTCCGCCGAAAGACGGCGAGGCGGCATTCGTGGGGTTTTAGTGGGTATACCGTGGCCTCATTAGCCACGGGGAGTCCCACATAACCACTTGGGTCTCCCCCTGCGCCCAGGTGGTATGCGTAATGCATTTCCCCACGTAAAAAAAAAAAAAAAAAGGTTAGGTTAGGTTAGGTTAGGTTAGGTTAGGTTAGGTTAGGTTAGGTTAGGTTAGGTTAGGTTAGGTTAGGTTAGGTTAGGTTAGGTTAGGTTCCCCCCCCCCCCGGGGGTGCCCGCCTTGTCGTGGCGGGGGGGCTCTAGTAACCGTGGTTTCGGCGCCCACGGTGAAGCTAAGAGGCACCCAGGGCCGGCCCGCGCGGATAGGTGGTTGCGGGCTGGCGAGGTGGTCGCTCCCAGCAGGCTTGGCGCGACAAGCCTGCTTGGGATGCGCAAGGTGGGGACCGCAGAGGAAGGTTTTCCTTCCTCTGCGGCCGAGGCGGAGCCGCTCCGATTCGCGGCCGGAGCGGCATTGGTGGGGCCGCAGGGGAAGAGGAATGCCGGTATTACGGTGCGCCGCTTTCCCTGTCCTCTGCGGCCGAGGTGTGGTTGGCGGTGGAGCCACAGATCTGATCCACCGCCGGGTGCTGGAGGTTTTCCGGCACCCATGACCTCCTTGTGGCGGACTCGGGGGGGTCCGTCACTGTACTGGTGGAGGTCGAGGAGGAAGGCGCGCCCTACCATCTGGCGCGCCTAGCGTGAAGGGCCTTCGGGCATTCACGGAGGAGCCGCTTTTGCGGCTGCCGTCGGCGGAGCAGCGGATGTGTGCGACAGCGTTCCCGCAGCTCCGCCGGAAGACGGCGAGGTGGCATTCGTGGGGTTTTAGTGGGTATACCGTGGTCTCATTAGCCACGGGAGTCCCACATAACCACTTGGGTCTCCCCCTGCGCCCAGGTGGTATGCGTAATTGCATTTCCCCACGTAAAAAAAAAAAAAAAAAAAAAAAAGGTTAGGTTCCCCCCCGTGGGCCGCCACCTTGTCGTGGTGGGGGGGCTTGTGTGTCCCGATGATCTCCAAGGCTATGCCGTACAGGGTTACCCATAACGGACAGGCTTGGAAGGAGGGGCCAGACTAAGCGCGGCTCAGGGGTTGATGTCCCTGTGGAAGGGACAAGGGGCGTGAAACCCATTAGGGTTGTTTAGGGTGGGGGCGACGGGCTGTCGGTCGCGAGACCGGCAGCATGGCTTCGGCCACCGTCGGCCAACTCGCTCCCTGACCCGTAGGCGTCAGGGGTGAGGGCCGCCACTCCGGTGGGGGCCGCGAGGAAGAAAACCTCTCTAAAAAATTACCCTAATCGCAAGTTCCCGCCCTCGGCGATGCGATGAATGGTTGGGGGGTACCCAATCCCGAGAGGGCAACGGGGAGCTCACCCCGTTAAAAAGAGGCAAACAAAATGGAAAATAAGGTTAGTTATAAAAATGGTCCCCAGGTGGGTCCCCGAAAGGGGGAATCCCACCCCTCTGCTGCGGCGGAGGGCTGCCCCTCGTACTCTGGGGGGGGCAATAACTGCCTCGTAGGTCGGCAAACCGCCGACCTTCGTCAACACGACTTAAGCACACCCATACCGGATACCGATAGCATGCGATTTGTGGAGGAGACACATGGAGCCGCGGAGGAGTCTGACTCGTCCGTGGCGACCATGGTGTCTGTGTCGTCTGCGGACGACGCCACGGGGGGATTTTGGCGCTCTGCGCGAAAACGCGGGCCCCCAGCACCCCAAAAGGGTGACGAGGAGGAGGCGGAGTCGGCCAAGGTAGTGGCGACTTCGGTGAGGGGGAGAGGGCGCCCGCCAACAACGGGCGAGTACGTCGGCCTCGCTAAGGCGAAGCAGGCGTATCTCAAGGCCCAGCGGGCGGAAGAGGAGCTCCGAGCCGAGAGGGAGGTGGCCGAGATGGCCCGAGACCTCCGCTCGGTCGAGGTCCGAGTCGTCGTCGCTGCCAGGCGGCGAACTCGGGGACTCGACATCGGAGCTTCGACAAAAGGCGGAGGACAGCGTGCTCCTCATTCAGGCAATCGCGAGGAAATCGAAAAACCTGAAGGGCACGCTGCAGAGAGACCTGAAAGAGGCCTCCGCCAACCTGGCGGCGATCGTGGCGGAGCTGGCGGAGCGCTCCGCTACCGAGGAGACAGCTCGGCTCCAAAGGGCCAATGCCCGCCTACAGGGCGAGGTCGGCGAGCTTCGTAAGGAGGTCGCAGACCTGCGGGCGAGCATGGCAAGCCTGCCCAAGGAGTCGAGCGGAGCCGTCGGAGATGACGTAGCCTCGCTGACGCGCTCGATAATGAAGCAAGTGGGCGACATGGTCGGCGCTAGGCTCGAGGCGCTCGAGAGGCGGCTCCCTCCCCCGCCGATCGTCCGGCCTTCTTTGGCTGCCGACAGGGCGAGGGATGCGGCTGCGCCCCCCGCCGCCGCTCCTGCGGCCGGTGAGGCCGAGCGAGGCGGCCGGAAGAAAGAAAAGGCGCCTCCCAAGGCTTACGCTGAGGTGGCGGCGCCGAAAGACGGCCGCGCCCCGAAGCCCCCGACGGCCCCCTCCGAAGAGTGGAGTGTGGTTGCCAAGCGGGGCAAGCGGGGCAAGGAGAAGAAGGGCAGCGCACCGCCGGACAGGCCGGCAGCGCCCAAGAAGAGGGACCCGGCGGCGAAGCTTCGCCCCCCGCGCTCGGCTGCGGTTACTATAACCATCCAGCCGGGCGCCACCGTCGAGGGCAAGGAATTGTCCTATAAGGACGTCCTCGACGGGGCGAAGAAGCGGATCGACCTGGAAGGCTTAGGCCTGACGGGTCTCCGCTTCCGGACCGCCGCGACGGGTGCCCGGGTGCTGGAGGTCCCCGGGGCTGAGAGCGGCGAGAAGGCGGACCTGCTAGCGGGTAAGCTGCGGGAGGTCCTCCCCGCGGACCTAGTCCGCGTCGCCAGACCCGTCAAGTGTGCAGACCTGCGCATTGGCGAGCTGGACGACGCGGTGTCCCGGGAGGAGGTGGCGACCGCAGTGGCCCGCTCCGGGGAGTGCCCCGTAGAGCAGGTGAAGTGCGGGGAGATCCGTCGTTTCTCGGCCGACAGCCCCGGCACGGCTTGGGTGCGCTGCCCTATCTCGGCAGCCAAAAAGATCGCCTCCAGCGGGCGGCTACTGGTGGGGTGGGTCTCGGCCAAGGTGAAACTATTGGAGGCCAGACCCCTGCGGTGTTACCGGTGCCTCGACGCGGGGCACGTCTCGAGCAAGTGCTCCTGCGAGGTGGACCGCAGCGATGTGTGCTATCGCTGCGCACAACCGGGCCACAAGGCGGCCGGTTGCACCGCTGCCCCACGCTGCCCGCTGTGCGAGGAGAGGAAGAAGCCGGCGGACCACAGAGCGGGAAGCGCAGCATGTCTCGCTTCCGCCAAGTCCGCCGGCAAGGAAAAGAAAAAGAAGGAGAAGCCCGCCGGGAAAGGCCCTACAGCCCACCCCCGGCCGGCCCGCCCGTCCGCCACTGAGGTGGAACGTGCTGAGAGGGTCGCGGATATGGTCGTAGATTAATATGGCCATATCCGTCCTCCAGGCGAACCTCAACCACTCGGCCAGAGCTCAGGACCTTTTGTACCAGAGCCTGGCCGAGTGGTCGATTCAGATGGCGGTCGTGGCAGAACCTTGCCTCGTGCCCAACAGGGACAACTGGGTGGGTGACCGGGAGGGCACGGTGGCGATCGTCGCGCAGACGGCCGCCGGCTCCCCGCCCTTCGACAAAACAGCGAAGGGCCATGGATGCGTCGCGGCCACCCTTATGGGTGTGACGATCGTCGGCGTGTACTTCTCGCCGAACCGGAGCCTGGCCGCTTTCGAGCAACTTCTGCTCGAGGTCGGTGCTCTGGTCGGCCAGAGTCACCCAACCCCAGTGCTGGTCGCCGGGGACTTCAACGCCAAATCAACGGCTTGGGGTTCCCCGGTTGCCAATGCACGGGGCGAGGTTCTGGAGGAGTGGGCTGCCACGTCGGGTTTAGTTCTTCTAAACCGGGGGTCGGTGGACACGTGCGTGCGGCACAACGGGGGGTCAATCGTGGACCTTACGTTCGCGACCCCGTGTCTCGCGCGCCGTGTCCGAAACTGGAGGGTGCTCGGGGAGGCGGAGACGCTGTCGGACCACCGGTATATCCGGTTCGAGGTCGCCGCCTACCCTGGGGCTCCACAGACCCGGCCCCCGCGTGGGGACGGACCGCGCTGGGCCCTCAAGACGATGGACCCCGACGTTATCGTCGAGGCGTCCATCGTCCAGGCATGGCAGCCGGCGCCGGAGGGCCCGGCGGCCGACGTGGACGGGCGAGCGGAGCGGTTGAGCGAGTCGTTGGCGCAGGTGTGCGACGCTGGCATGTCGCGCGCCAGACCGCTCCCGCTCCGCAGATGGGTGTACTGGTGGTCGGCGGACCTGCGCCGGCTTCGTCAAGCGTGCGTAGCGGCCAGACGCCAGTACACCCATTACAGAAGGCGGCGGAGGCGAGAGGAGGCCGAGGAAAGCCGCCTCTACGCCGCATACAGGGAGAGATGTGTCTCCCTGCAGATCGCCATAGGAGAGGCAAAGTCCCAGTCGTGGGGAGAGTGGTTGGAGACTCTGAATAGAGATCCCTGGGGGCGCCCGTACAAGACGGTGCGTGGTCAGCTGCGCCCCTGGGCCCCTCCGCTGACCCGGAGTCTCCAACCAGAGTTGGTCGCCAACGTTGTCGCCGCCCTCTTCCCGGAGAGGGCCGACACGGTGCCTCCTCCTATGGCGGCTGCAGCGTCGGAGGGCTCGGACGCCTCGATACCCGAGGTGTCCCAGGAGGAGCTGGAGGCCGCGGTCCTGCGGCTCCGCTCCAAGAGCACAGCGCCGGGCCCCGACGGGGTACCCGGCAGGGTGTTGGTGCTCGCCCTGGAGGCCCTCGGGCCCAGGGTGGTCGAGCTCTTCGACGCCTGTATGCGGCGTGGCCGCTTTCCTCGAAAGTGGAAGGTCGGCAGGCTCGTGCTGTTGCGCAAGGAGGGCCGCCCGGCGGACTCGCCGTCGGCATACCGGCCCATAGTGTTGCTCGACGAGGTGAGCAAGCTCTTTGAGCGGATTATCTCCGCGCGCCTCGTCGAGCACCTCGAACGGGTCGGGCCGGGGCTGAGTGACCGGCAGTTCGGTTTCCGCCGGGGCCGCTCTACGGTCGACGCCATCGCGCGGGTGAAGGACCTCTCGGAGGGGGCGGTGGCCCAGGGCAAGGTTGTTTTGGCGGTGTCTTTAGACATCGCCAACGCTTTCAACACCCTTCCCTGGAGCTGCATCGAGGCGGCGCTGGGCTACCATCGGGTGCCCGGCTACCTGCGTCGTCTCATCGCCGACTACTTCTCCGAGAGGGAGGTGGTGTACCCGACGCGCGACGGGTGGGGCCGCCGGGTCATGACGTGCGGTGTTCCACAGGGATCGGTCCTTGGGCCGCTCCTGTGGAACATCGGCTACGACTGGGTGCTGCGGGGCGCCAATCTGCGGGGGGTCGACGTAACTTGTTACGCTGACGACACCCTCGTAACGTCCTGCGGCGCCACGTACCGGTTGGCGGCCCTCTTGGCGACGGCCGGAGTGGCCCAAGTGGTGGCCCGAATCCGCCGGCTGGGGCTGGAGGTGGCGCTTGAAAAGTCGGAGGCCCTGTGTTTTCACGGACCCCGGCGCGCCCCTCCCGCAGGATCCCGGCTGGTGGTCGGCGGCGTCTCCATCGCTGTCGAGTCGACGATGCGGTACCTAGGCCTCGTCCTCGACAGTCGGTGGAACTTCCGGGAGCACTTCCGGAGGCTGGTCCCCAGGTTGTTGCGAGCGGCCGGCGCCTTGAGCTGGCTGCTGCCGAACCTGGGTGGACCGACAGTGGCATGCCGTCGGTTGTATGCCGGGGTGGTGCGGTCGATGGCCCTCTACGGGGCCCCGATCTGGGCGGACACCCTGATCGCCCAGAATAAGACCCTCCTGCGCCAAGCGCAACGGGTCATGGCGATCAGGGTAGTGAGAGGATACCGCACCATCTCGTGCGAGGCGGCGTGCCTCCTGGCCGGGACCCCACCGTGGGACCTGGACGCGGAGGTGCTCTCGGCAGTGTACTGGCGCCGCACTGGCGCAACAGCACGAGCTGACGGGGAGGAACCAGAGCCGGGGGAGGCCGGGCGGCAGAGGCAACTCGACCGCCGGGTCCTCCTCCGGAAATGGAGAGAGAGGCTGGTGGAGCCAACCGCCGGCAAAAGGACGGTGGAGGCGATTCGGCCCGTCCTCGAGGGATGGGTCGATCGCCGACACGGGGCCCTCTCCTTCCACGCTGTGCAGGTCCTGACGGGGCACGGTTGCTTCGGCAGGTACCTGTGCAGCGTGGCGGGTCGGGAACCGACCGGCGTGTGCCACGCTTGTGGGTGTCCGGAGGACACGGCGGAGCACACGCTGGCGGAATGCCCTGAGTGGGCGGAGCCACGGGCCACACTCGTGGCGGAAATTGGGGGCGACCTGTCGCTGCCGGGCGTGGTGAGGGCCATGGTCGGCAGCGAGAGGGCGTGGAAGGCGGCGCTCCAGTTTTGCGAGGTCGTGATGACGAAGAAGGAAGCGGCGGAGCGGGCGAGGGAGGACGATCCTCTGTCGATCCCGCTTCGCCGAAGGAGAGTCGGTCGGAGGCGACTCGCGCACGAGCGTCGCCTTCCCCCATAGTGTGGGTCTCCGGGCGGTGGAACCGGGGGGTGCCATCGCCCAGTTGGAGGAGACCCCCGAGACGGCTGGCGTGTTCCGTGTTCCGGCACGCCAGGTGAAAGGTGAGTGGCGCCACAGAAGGCGCCCCACGAGTTGGGCCCGAGTCCGGGCAGCCGTCGGCGGAGCAGCGGAAGTATGCGCAAGCGTTCCCGCAGCTCCGCCGGTAGACGGTGAGGAGGAACACCGCTGGGTTTTAGCCGGTAAGAGTCCGGCATAACCCGACAGCGCCCCCCCGCACCTGTCGGGTATCCATGAGGATTTCCCAGCGTCAAAAAAAAAAAAAAAAAAAGGTTAGGTTAGGTTAGGTTAGGTTAGGTTAGGTTAGGTTAGGTTAGGTTAGGTTAGGTTAGGTTAGGTTAGGTTAGGTTAGGTTAGGTTAGGTTAGGTTAGGTTAGGTTAGGTTAGGTTAGGTTAGGTTCCCCCCCGGGGGCCGCCACCTTGTCGTGGTGGGGGGGCTTGCGTGTCCCAATGATCTCCAAGGCTATGCCGTACAGGGTTACCCATAACGGACAGGCTTGGAAGGAGGGGCCAGACTAAGCGCGGCTCAGGGGTTGATGTCTCTACACGTGTCCCTCTGACTTAGCAGAGGGCACTGTGGAAGGGACCAGGGGGGGCAAAACCCGCAAGGGTTATTTAGGGTGGGGGCGACGGGCTGTCGGTCGCGAGACTGGCAGCATGGCTTCGGCCACCGTCGGCCAACTCGCTCCCTGACCCGTAGGGTCAGGGGTGAGGGCCGCCACTCCGGTGGGGGCCGCGAGGAAGAAAACCTCTCTAAAAAATTACCCTAATCGCAAGTTCCCGCCCTCGGCGATGCGATGAATGGTTGGGGGGTACCCAATCCCGAGAGGGCAACGGGGAGCTCACCCCGCAAAAAAGATGCAAAACAAAATGAACAAGGTTAGTTGCGAAAATAGTCCCCAGGTGGGTCCCCGAAAGGGGGAATCCCACCCCTCTGCCACGGCGGAGGGCTGCCCCTCGTACTCTGGGGGGGGCAACAACTGCCTCGTAGGTCGGCAAACCGCCGACCTTCGTGAACACGACAAAAGCGAACGCCTAACGGATACCGATGACGAACTGCGAACGGAGGAGGAGACCCAGGTCGCTGCGGAGGAGTCTGACTCGTCCGTGGCGACCATGGTGTCGGTGTCGTCCGCGGACGACAGTACGGGGGGCTTCTGGCGCTCTGCGCGAAAACGGGGGCCCCCAGCACCCCAAAAGGGTGAGGAGGAAGAGGAGTCGCCTAAGGTAGTGGCGACTTCTGTGAGGGGGAGAGGGCGCCCGCCAACAACGGGAGAGTACGTCGGCCTAGCGAAAGCGAAGCAGGCGTACCTCAAGGCGCAAAGGGAGGAAGAGGAGCTCCGAGGGGAGAAGGAGGTGGCCGAAATGGCCCGAGACCTCCGCTCCCGGTCGAGGTGCCTGTCCGATTCGTCGTCGCTGCCAGGCGGCGAAGCCGGGCCCTCGACATCGGAGCTCCGAAAAAGGGCGGAGGCTAGCGTGGTCCTGATCCACGCTGTCGCGACTAAGTCGAAAAACTTAAAGGGCACGTTGGTGAGGGACCTTAAAGAGGCCTCAACGAATCTGGGGGCTATCGTGGCGGAGCTGGCAGAGCGCTCCGCCTCGGAGGAGACGGCTCGGCTCGAAAGGGCCAATGCCCGCCTGCAGGGCGAGGTTGCCGAGCTCCGCAAGGAGGTCGCGGACCTGCGGGCGAGCCTTGTGGGCTTGCCCAAAGAATCGAGCGGAGCCGTCGGAGCCGTCGACGATGTCGCCTCGCTGACGCGTAAGATCATGGTGGAAGTGGGGACCATGGTCAACGCTAGGCTCGAGGCGCTCGGGATGCGGCTCCCCCCAGAGCCACGAGTCCGGCTGCCTTTGGCCGCCGACAAGGCGAGGGCTGCGGCTGCGCCCCCTGCCGCCGCTCCTGCGGCCGGTGAGGCTAGGCGGAAGGCGGCGCCTCCCAAGGCCTATTCCGAGGCGGCAGCGCCGAAAGCCGGCCGCGCCCCGAAGCCCCCGACGGCCCCCTCCGAGGAGTGGAGTGTGGTTGCCAAGCGGGGCAAGCGGGGCAAAAACAAGAAGGGCAGCGCACCGCCGGATAAGCCGGCAGCGCCCAAGAAGAGGGACCCGGCGGCGAACCTTCGCCCCCCGCGCTCGGCTGCGGTCACAATAACCATACAGCCGGGCGCCACGGTCGAGGGCAAGGAGCTCTCGTACAAGGATGTCCTCGACGGGGCGAAGAGGCGGATCGACCTGGCAGGCCTAGGCCTGACGGGTCTCCGCTTCCGGACCGCCGTGACGGGTGCCCGGGTTCTGGAGGTCCCCGGGGCTGAGAGCGGCGAGAAGGCGGACCTGCTGGCGGACAAGCTGCGGGAGGTCCTTCCCGCGGACCTGGTCCGCGTCGCCAGACCCGTGAAGTGCGCAGACATGCGCATTAGCGAGCTGGACGACGCGGTGTCCCGGGAGGAGGTGGCGGCCGCCGTGGCCCGCTCCGGGGAGTGCCCCGTCGAGCAGGTCAAGTGCGGGGAGATCCGCCGCTTCTCGGCCGACAGCCCCGGAACGGCTTGGGTGCGCTGCCCTATTACGGCGGCCAAGAAGATCGCCTCCAGCGGGCGGCTACTGGTGGGGTGGGTCTCGGCCCGGGTTAAACTCCTGGAGGCCAGACCCCTGCGGTGCTACCGGTGCCTTGACGCGGGGCACGTGCAGAGCAGGTGCTCCTGCGAGGTGGACCGCAGCGATGTCTGCTATCGCTGCGGACAACCGGGCCACAAGGCGGCCGGTTGCACCGCTGCCCCACGCTGCCCGCTGTGCGAGGTGAAGAAGAAGCCGGCGGACCACAGAGCGGGAAGCGCAGCATGTGCCGCTTCCGCCAAGTCCGCCGGCAACAAGAAAAAGAAGGGAAAGCCCGCCGGGGAACGCCCAACAGCCCACCCCCGGCCGGCTCGCCCGTCCGCCACTGACGTGGAGCGTGCAGAGAGGGTAGCAGATATGGTCGTCGATTAAGATGGCCATATCCCTTCTGCAGGCGAACCTCAACCACTCGGCCAGAGCTCAGGACCTTTTGTACCAGAGCCTGGCCGAGTGGTCGATTCAAGTGGCGGTAGTGGCGGAACCTTGCCTCGTGCCCAATAGGGATAACTGGGTGGGTGACCGGGAGGACACGGTGGCGATCGTCGCGCAGACGGCCGCCGGCTCCCCGCCCTTCGACAAAACAGCGAAGGGCCATGGATGCGTCGCGGCCACCCTTATGGGTGTGACGATCGTCGGCGTGTACTTCTCGCCGAACCGGAGCCTGGCCGATTTTGAGCAACTCCTGCTCGAGGTCGGGGCTCTGGTCGGCCAGAGTCACCCAACCCCAGTGCTGGTCGCCGGGGACTTCAACGCCAAATCAACGGCTTGGGGTTCCCCGGTTGCCAATGCACGGGGCGAGGTTCTGGAGGAGTGGGCTTCCACGTCGGGTTTGGTTCTCCTGAACCGGGGGTCGGTAGACACGTGCGTGCGGCACAACGGGGGGTCTATCGTGGACCTAACGTTCGCGACCCCGTGTCTCGCGCGCCGTGTCCGAAACTGGAGGGTGCTCGGGGAGGCGGAGACGTTATCGGACCACCGGTATATCCGGTTCGAGGTCGCCGCCACCCCTGGAGCCCCACAGAGCCGGCCCCCGCGTGGGGACGGACCGCGCTGGGCCCTCAAGACGATGGACCCCGACGTAATCGTCGAGGCGTCCATCGTCCAGGCATGGCAGCCGGTGCCGGAGGGCCCGGCGGCCGACGTGGACGGGCGAGCGGAGCGGTTGAGCGAGTCGATGGCGCAGGTATGCGACGCCGGCATGTCGCGCGCCAGACCGCTCCCGCTCCGCAGATGGGTGTACTGGTGGTCGGCGGACCTGCGCCGGCTTCGTCAAGCGTGCGTAGCGGCCAGACGCCAGTACACCCACTACAGAAGGCGGCGAAGTCGGGTGGAGGCCGAGGAAAGCCGCCTCTACGCTGCATACAGGGAGAGATGTATCTCTCTGCAGATCGCCATAGGGGAGGCAAAGTCCCAGGCGTGGGGAGAGTGGTTGGAGACTCTGAATAGAGATCCCTGGGGGCGCCCGTACAAGACGGTGCGCGGTCAGCTGCGCCCCTGGGCCCCTCCGCTGACCCAGAGTCTCCAACCAGAGTTGGTCACCAGCGTCGTTGCCACTCTCTTCCCGGAGAGGGCCGACGCGGTGCCTCCTCCTATGGCGGTTGCAGCGTTGGAGGGCTCGGACACCCCGATACCCGGAGTGTCCCAGGAGGAGCTGGAGGTTGCGGTTCAGCGCCTCCGCTCCAAGAGCACGGCGCCGGGCCCCGACGGGGTACCCGGCAGGGTGTGGGTGCTCGCCCTGGAGGCCCTCGGGCCCGGGGTGGTCGAGCTCTTCGACGCCTGTATGCGGCGTGGCCGCTTCCCTCGGAAGTGGAAGGTCGGCAGGCTCGTGCTGTTGCGGAAGGAGGGCCGCCCGGCGGACTCGCCGTCGGCATACCGGCCCATAGTGTTGCTCGACGAGGTGAGCAAGCTCTTTGAGCGGATTATTTCCGCGCGCCTCGTCGAGCACCTCGAACGGGTCGGGCCGGGGTTGAGTGACCGGCAATTCGGTTTCCGCCGGGGCCGCTCGACGGTCGACGCCATCGCGCGGGTGAAGGACCTCTCGGAGAGGGCGGTGGCCCAGGGCAAGGTTGTTTTGGCGGTGTCCCTAGACATCGCCAACGCTTTCAACAGCCTTCCCTGGAGCTGCATCGAGGCGGCGCTGGGCTACCATCGGGTGCCCGGCTACCTACGCCGTCTCCTCTCCGACTACTTCTCCGAGAGGGAGGTGGTGTACCCGACGCGCGACGGGTGGGGCCGCCGGGTAATGACGTGCGGTGTTCCACAGGGATCGGTCCTTGGGCCGCTCCTGTGGAACATCGGGTACGACTGGGTGCTGCGGGGCGCCAATCTGCGGGGGGTCGACGTAACTTGTTACGCCGACGACACCCTCGTAACGTCCTGCGGCGCCACGTACCGGTTGGCGGCCCTTTTGGCGACGGCCGGAGTGGCCCAAGTGGTGGCCCGAATCCGCCGGCTGGGGCTGGAGGTGGCGCTGGAAAAGTCGGAGGCCCTGTGTTTTCACGGACCCCGACGCGCCCCTCCCGCAGGATCCCGGCTGGTGGTCGGCGGCGTCTCCATCGCTGTCGAGTCGACGATGCGGTACCTAGGCCTCGTCCTCGACAGTCGGTGGAACTTCCGGGAGCACTTCCGGCGGCTGGTCCCCAGGTTGTTGCGAGCGGCCGGCGCCCTGAGCTGGCTGCTGCCGAACCTGGGTGGACCGACAGTCGCATGCCGCCGGTTATACGCTGGGGTGGTGCGATCGATGGCCCTTTACGGGGCCCCGATCTGGGCAGACACCCTGATCGCCCAGAACAGGACCCTCCTGCGCCAAGCGCAACGGGTCATGGCGATCAGGGTGGTGAGGGGGTACCGCACCATCTCATGCGAGGCGGCGTGCGTCCTGGCCGGGACCCCACCGTGGGACCTGGACGCGGAGGTGCTCTCGGCGGTGTACTGGCGCCGCAGCGCAACGGCACGAGCCGACGAGGCGGATCCAGAGCCGGGGGAGGCCGGGCGGCAGAGGCAACTCGACCGCCGGGTCCTCCTCCGGAAATGGAGGGATAGGCTGGCGGAGCCGACCGCCGGCAGACGAACGGTGGAGGCGATTCGGCCCGTCCTGGAAAGGTGGGTCGATCGCCGACACGGGGCCCTCGCCTTCCACGCTGTGCAGGTCCTGACGGGGCACGGTTGCTTCGGCAGGTACCTGTGCAGCGTGGCGGGTCGAGAGCCGACCAGCGTGTGCCACGCTTGCGGCTGTCCAGAGGACACGGCGGAGCACACGCTGGCGGAATGCCCTGAGTGGGCGGAGCCACGGGCATTGCTCGTGGCGACGATTGGGGGCGACCTGTCGCTGCCGGGCGTGGTGAGAGCCATGGTCGGCAGCGAGAGGGCGTGGAAGGCGGCGCTCCAATTCTGCGAGGCCGTAATGGCAAAGAAGGAGGCGGCGGAGCGGGCGCGGGAGGATGATCCTCTGTCGAACCCGCTCCGCCGTAGGAGAGTTGGCCGAAGGCGACTGGCGCACGAGCGCCGCCTTCCCCCATAAGGTGGGTCTCCGGGCGGTGGAACCGGGGGGTGCCATCGCCCAGTTGGAGGAGACCCCCGAGACGGCTGGCGTGTTCGGTGTTCCGGCACGCCAGGTGTAAGGTGAGTGGCGCCACAGAAGGCGCCCCACGAGTTGGGCCCGAGTTCGGGCAGCCGCCGGCGGAGCAGCGGATGTGTGCGCAAGCGTTCCCGCTGCTCCGCCGGTAGACGGTGAGGAGGAACACCGCTGGGTTTTAGCCGGTAAGAGTCCGGCATAACCCGACAGCGCCCCCCCGCGCCTGTCGGGTATCCATGAGGATTTCCCAGCGTCAAAAAAAAAAAAAAAAAAAAAAAAGGTTAGGTTAGGTTAGGTTAGGTTAGGTTAGGTTAGGTTAGGTTAGGTTAGGTTAGGTTAGGTTAGGTTAGGTTAGGTTAGGTTAGGTTAGGTTAGGTTCCCCCCCGGGGGCCGCCACCTTGTCGTGGTGGGGGGGCTTGTGTGTCCCGATGATCTCCAAGGCTATGCCGTACAGGGTTACCCATAACGGACAGGCTTGGAAGGAGGGGCCAGACTAAGCGCGGCTCAGGGTTGATGTCCCTGTGGAAGGGACAAGGGGTGTGAAACCCATTAGGGTTGTTTAGGGTGGGGGCGACGGGCTGCCGGTCGCGAGACTGGCAGCATGGCTTCGGCCACCGTCGGCCAACTCGCTCCCTGACCCGTAGGGTCAGGGGTGAGGGCCGCCACTCCGGTGGGGGCCGCGAGGAAGAAAACCTCTCTAAAAAATTACCCTAATCGCAAGTTCCCGCCCTCGGCGATGCGATGAATGGTTGGGGGGTACCCAATCCCGAGAGGGCAACGGGGAGCTCACCCCGCTAAAAAGAGGCAAACAAAAATGGAACAGGCTTGTTATGAAAATGGTCCCCAGGTGGGTCCCCGAAAGGGGGAATCCCACCCCTCTGCTTCGGCGGAGGGCTGCCCCTCGTACTCTGGGGGGGGCAATAACAGCCTCGTAGGTCGGCAAACCGCCGGCCTTCGTCAACACGACCAACGCGAACGTTCAATGGATTCCGATTTACGATCTGAGGAGGAGACACGGGCCGCTGCGGAGGAGTCTGACTCGTCCGTGGCGACCATGGTGTCTGTGTCGTCTGCGGACGACGCCACGGGGGGATTTTGGCGCTCTGCGCGAAAACGCGGGCCCCCAGCACCCCAAAAGGGTGACGAGGAGGAGGCGGAGTCGGCCAAGGTAGTGGCGACTTCGGTGAGGGGGAGAGGGCGCCCGCCAACAACGGGCGAGTACGTCGGCCTCGCTAAGGCGAAGCAGGCGTATCTCAAGGCCCAGCGGGCGGAAGAGGAGCTCCTAGCCGAGAGGGAGGTGGCCGAGATGGCCCGGGACCTCCGCTCTCGGTCGAGGTGCCTGTCCGTGTCGTCGCTGCCAGGCGGCGAAGTCGACAACTCGACAACGGAGCTCCAGAAGAAGGCAGAGGAGAGCGTGCTCCTCATTCAGGCGGTTGCCAGGAAGTCGAAAAACCTGAAGGGCACGCTCCAGAAGGACCTCAAAGAGGCCTCTGCCAACCTGGGGGCAATCGTGGCGGAGCTGGCAGAGCGCTCCGCCTCGGAGGAGACGGCTCGGCTCCAAAGGGCCAATGCCCGCCTGCAGGGTGAGGTCGCTGAGCTCCGCAAGGAGATCGCGGACCTGCGGGCGAGCCTTGTGGGCTTGCCCAAAGAGCCGAGTGGAGCCGTCGGAGCCGTCAACGATGTCGCCTCGCTGACGCGCTCGATCATGAAGGAAGTGGGGAACATGATCGGCGCTAGGCTCGAGGCACTCGAGAGGCGGCTCCCTCCCCAGCCGATCGTCCGGCCGCCTTTGGCTGCCGACAGGGCGAGGGATGCGGCTGCGCCCCCCGCCGCCGCTCCTGCGGCCGGTGAGGCCGGGCCAGGCAGCCGAAAGAAGAAGGAGAAGGCGCCTCCTAAGGCTTACGCCGAGGTGGCAGCGCCGAAAGCCGGCGCCCCGAAGCCCCCGACGGCCCCCTCCGAGGAGTGGAGCACGGTGCTCAAGCGGGGCAAGCGGGACAAAGTAAAGAAGGGCAGCGCACCGCCGGACAGGCCGGCAAAGGTGCCGAAAAAGAAGGACCCGGCGGCGAAGCTTCGCCCCCCGCGCTCGGCTGCGGTTACTATAACCATCCAGCCGGGCGCCACCGTCGAGGGCAAGGAATTGTCCTATAAGGACGTCCTCGACGGGGCGAAGAAGCGGATTGACCTGGAAGGCTTAGGCCTGAAGGGTCTCCGCTTCCGGACCGCCGCGACGGGTGCCCGGGTCCTTGAGGTTCCCGGGGCTGAGAGCGGCGAGAAGGCGGACCTGCTGGCGGTCAAGCTGCGGGAGGTCCTCCCCGCGGACCTAGTCCGCGTCGCCAGACCCGTCAAGTGTGCAGACCTGCGCATTGGCGAGCTGGACGACGCGGTGTCCCGAGAGGAGGTGGCGGCCGCCGTGGCCCGCTCCGGGGAGTGCCCCGTCGAGCAGGTCAAGTGCGGGGAGATCCGCCGCTTCTCGGCCGACAGCCCCGGAGCGGCTTGGGTGCGCTGCCCTGTTACAGCGGCGAAAAAGATCGCCTCCAGCGGGCGGCTACTGGTGGGGTGGGTCTCGGCCAAGGTGAAACTCCTGGAGGCCAGACCCCTGCGGTGTTACCGGTGCCTCGACGCGGGGCACGTCTCCAACAAGTGCTCCTGCGAGGTGGACCGCAGCGATGTGTGCTATCGCTGCGCACAACCGGGCCACAAGGCAGCCGGCTGCACCGCGGCCCCACGCTGCCCGCTGTGCGAGGAGAAGAAGAAGCCGGCGGACCACAGAGCGGGAAGCGCAGCATGTCTCGCTTCCGCCAAGTCCGCCGGCAAGAAAAAGAAGGAGAAGCCCGCCGGGAAAGGCCCTACAGCCAACCCCCGGCCGGCCCGCCCGTCCGCCACTGAGGTGGAACGTGCTGAGAGGGTCGCGGATATGGTCGTAGATTAATATGGCCATATCCGTCCTCCAGGCGAACCTCAACCACTCGGCCAGGGCTCAGGACCTTTTGTACCAGAGCCTGGCCGAGTGGTCGATTCAGGTGGCGGTCGTGGCAGAACCTTGCCTCGTGCCCAACAGGGATAACTGGGTGGGTGACCGGGAGGACACGGTGGCGATCGTCGCGCAGACGGCCGCCGGCTCCCCGCCCTTCGACAAAATAGCGAAGGGCCATGGATGCGTCGCGGCCACCCTTATGGGTGTGACGATCGTCGGCGTGTACTTCTCGCCGAACCGGAGCCTGGCCGATTTTGAGCAACTTCTGCTCGAGGTCGGTGCTCTGGTCGGCCAGAGTCACCCAACCCCAGTGCTGGTCGCCGGGGACTTCAACGCCAAATCAACGGCTTGGGGTTCCCCGGTTGCCAATGCACGGGGCGAGGTTCTGGAGGAGTGGGCTGCCACGTCGGGTTTGGTCCTACTGAACCGGGGGTCGGTGGACACGTGCGTGCGGCACAACGGGGGGTCAATCGTGGACCTTACGTTCGCGACCCCGTGTCTCGCGCGCCGTGTCCAAAACTGGAGGGTGCTCGGGGAGGCGGAGACGCTGTCGGACCATCGGTACATCCGGTTCGAGGTCGCCGCCTACCCTGGGGCTCCACAGACCCGGCCCCCGCGTGGGGACGGACCGCGCTGGGCCCTCAAGACGATGGACGCCGACGTGATCGTCGAGGCGTCCATCGTTCAGGCATGGCAGCCGGTGCCGGAGGGCCCGGCGGCCGACGTGGACGGGCGAGCGGAGCGGTTGAGCGTGTCGATGGCGCAGGTGTGCGACGCCGGCATGTCGCGCGCCAGACCGCTCCCGCTCCGCAGATGGGTGTACTGGTGGTCGGTGGACCTGCGCCGGCTTCGCCAAGCGTGCGTAGCGGCCAGGCGCCAGTACACCCATTACAGAAGGCGGCGGAGACGGGTGGAGGCCGAGGAAAGCCGCCTCTACGCCGCATACAGGGAGAGATGTGTCTCCCTGCAGATCGCCATAGGGGAGGCAAAGTCCCAGTCGTGGGGAGAATGGTTGGAGACTCTGAATAGAGATCCCTGGGGGCGCCCGTATAAGACGGTGCGGGGTCAGCTGCGCCCCTGGGCCCCTCCGCTGACCCGGAGTCTCCAACCAGAGTTGGTCGCCAACGTTGTCGCCGCCCTCTTCCCGGAGAGGGCCGACACGGTGCCTCCTCCTATGGCGGCTGCAGCGTCGGAGGGCTCGGACGCCTCGATACCCGAGGTGTCCCAGGAGGAGCTGGAGGCCGCGGTCCTGCGGCTCCGCTCCAAGAGCACAGCGCCGGGCCCCGACGGGGTACCCGGCAGGGTGTGGGTGCTCGCCCTGGAGGCCCTCGGGCCCAGGGTGGTCGAGCTCTTCGACGCTTGTATGCGGCGTGGCCGCTTTCCTCGAAAGTGGAAAGAAGGAAGGCTCGTGCTGTTGCGCAAGGAGGGCCGCCCGGCGGACTCGCCGTCGGCATACCGGCCCATAGTGTTGCTCGACGAGGTGAGCAAGCTCTTTGAGCGGATTATCTCCGCGCGCCTCGTCGAGCACCTCGAACGGGTCGGGCCGGGGCTGAGTGACCGGCAGTTCGGTTTCCGCCGGGGCCGCTCTACGGTCGACGCCATCGCGCGAGTGAAGGACCTCTCGGAGAGGGAGGTGTCCCAGGGCAAGGTCGTCTTGGCGGTGTCTTTAGACATCGCCAACGCCTTTAACACCCTCCCCTGGGGCTGTATTGAGGCGGCGCTGGGCTACCATCGTGTGCCCGGCTACCTACGTCGTCTCCTCTCCGACTACTTCTCCGAGAGGGAGGTGGTGTACCCGACGCGCGACGGGTGGGGCCGCCGGGTAATGACGTGCGGTGTTCCACAGGGATCGGTCCTTGGGCCGCTCCTGTGGAACATCGGGTACGACTGGGTGCTGCGGGGCGCTAATCTGCGGGGGGTCGACGTAACTTGTTACGCCGACGACACCCTCGTAACGTCCTGCGGCGCCACGTACCGGTTGGCGGCCCTTTTGGCGACGGCCGGAGTGGCCCAAGTGGTGGCCCGAATCCGCCGGCTGGGGCTGGAGGTGGCGCTGGAAAAGTCGGAGGCCCTGTGTTTTCACGGACCCCGACGCGCCCCTCCCGCAGGATCCCGGCTGGTGGTCGGCGGCGTCTCCATCGCTGTCGAGTCGACGATGCGGTACCTAGGCCTCGTCCTCGACAGTCGATGGAACTTCCGGGAGCACTTCCGGCGGCTGGTCCCCAGGTTGTTGCGAGCGGCCGGCGCCCTGAGCTGGCTGCTGCCGAACCTGGGTGGACCGACGGTGGCATGCCGCAGGTTGTATGCCGGGGTGGTGCGGTCGATGGCCCTCTACGGGGCCCCGATCTGGGCGGACACCCTGATCGCCCAGAACAAGACTCTCCTGCGCCAAGCGCAACGGGTCATGGCGATCAGGGTAGTGAGAGGATACCGCACCATCTCGTGCGAGGCGGCGTGCCTCCTGGCCGGGACCCCACCGTGGGACCTGGACGCGGAGGTGCTCTCGGCAGTGTACTGGCGCCGCACTGGCGCAACAGCACGAGCCGAAGAGGAGGAGCCAAATCCGGGGGAGGCCGGGCGGCAGAGGCAACTCGACCGCCGGGTCCTCCTCCGGAAATGGAAGGAAAGGCTGGCGGAGCCAACCGCCGGCAAAAGGACGGTGGAGGCGATTCGGCCCGTCCTCGAAAGATGGGTCGATCGCCGCCACGGGGCGCTCACCTTTCACGCTGTGCAGGTCCTGACGGGGCACGGTTGCTTCGGCAGGTACCTGTGCAGCGTGGCGGGTCGGGAGCCGACCGGCGTGTGCCACGCTTGTGGGTGTCCGGAGGATACGGCGGAGCACACGCTGGCGGAATGCCCCGAATGGGCGGAGCCACGGGCCATGCTCGTGGCAGAAATTGGGGGTGACCTGTCGCTGCCGAGCGTGGTGAGGGCCATGGTCGGCAGCGAGAGGGCGTGGAAGGCGGCGCTCCAATTTTGCGAGGTCGTCATGACGAAGAAGGAGGCGGCGGAGCGGGCGAGGGAGGATGATCCTCTGTCGATTCCGCTCCGCCGTAGGAGAGCCGGTCGGAGGCGACTGGCGCACGAGCGTCGCCTTCCCCCATAGTGTGGGTCTCCGGGCGGTGGAACCGGGGGGTGCCATCGCCCAGTTGGAGGAGACCCCCGAGACGGCTGGCGTGTTCCGTGTTCCGGCACGCCAGGTGAAAGGTGAGTGGCGCCACAGAAGGCGCCCCACGAGTTGGGCCCGAGTCCGGGCAGCCGTCGGCGGAGCAGCGGAAGTATGCGTAAGCGTTCCCGCAGCTCCGCCGGTAGACGGTGAGGAGGAACACCGCTGGGTTTTAGCCGGTAAGAGTCCGGCATAACCCGACAGCGCCCCCCCGCGCCTGTCGGGTATCCATGAGGATTTCCCAGCGTCAAAAAAAAAAAAAAAAAAAAAAAAAAAAAAGGTTAGGTTAGGTTAGGTTAGGTTAGGTTAGGTTAGGTTAGGTTAGGTTAGGTTAGGTTAGGTTAGGTTAGGTTAGGTTAGGTTAGGTTAGGTTCCCCCCCGTGGGCCGCCACCTTGTCGTGGTGGGGGGGCTTGTGTGTCCCGATGATCTCCAAGGCTATGCCGTACAGGGTTACCCATAACGGACAGGCTTGGAAGGAGGGGCCAGACTAAGCGCGGCTCAGGGTTGATGTCCCTGTGGAAGGGACAAGGGGTGTGAAACCCATTAGGGTTGTTTAGGGTGGGGGCGACGGGCTGTCGGTCGCGAGACTGGCAGCATGGCTTCGGCCACCGTCGGCCAACTCGCTCCCTGACCCGTAGGGTCAGGGGTGAGGGCCGCCACTCCGGTGGGGGCCGCGAGGAAGAAAACCTCTCTAAAAAATTACCCTAATCGCAAGTTCCCGCCCTCGGCGATGCGATGAATGGTTGGGGGGTACCCAATCCCGAGAGGGCAACGGGGAGCTCACCCCGTTAAAAAGAGGCAAACAATATGGAACAGGCTTGTTATGAAAATGGTCCCCAGGTGGGTCCCCGAAAGGGGGAATCCCACCCCTCTGCTTCGGCGGAGGGCTGCCCCTCGTACTCTGGGGGGGGCAATAACAGCCTCGTAGGTCGGCAAACCGCCGGCCTTCGTCAACACGACCAACGCACACCCATACCGGACACCGATGCTTTGCGATTAGAGGAGGAGACACATGGTGCCGCGGAGGAGTCTGACTCGTCCGTGGCGACCATGGTGTCTGTGTCGTCTGCGGACGACGCCACGGGGGGATTTTGGCGCTCTGCGCGAAAACGCGGGCCCCCAGCACCCCAAAAGGGTGACGAGGAGGAGGCGGAGTCGGCCAAGGTAGTGGCGACTTCGGTGAGGGGGAGAGGGCGCCCGCCAACAACGGGCGAGTACGTCGGCCTCGCTAAGGCGAAGCAGGCGTATCTCAAGGCCCAGCGGGCGGAAGAGGAGCTCCGAGCCGAGAGGGAGGTGGCCGAGATGGCCCGGGACCTCCGCTCTCGGTCGAGGTGCCTGTCCGTGTCGTCGCTGCCAGGCGGCGAAGTCGACAACTCGACAACGGAGCTCAGGCAGAAGGCAGAGGAGAGCGTGCTCCTCATCCAGGCGGTTGCCAGGAAGTCGAAAAACTTGAAGGGCACGCTCCAGAAGGATCTCAAAGAGGCCTCTGCCAACCTGGGGGCGATCGTGGCGGAGCTGGCAGAGCGCTCCGCCTCGGAGGAGACGGCTCGGCTCCAAAGGGCCAATGCCCGCCTGCAGGGTGAGGTCGCTGAGCTCCGCAAGGAGATCGCGGACCTGCGGGCTAGCCTTGTGGGCTTGCCCAAAGAGCCGAGTGGAACCGTCGGAGCCGTCAACGATGTCGCCTCGCTGACGCGTGCGATCATGAAGGAAGTGGGGGACATGGTCGGCGCTAAGCTCGAGGCACTCGAGAGGCGGCTCCCTCCCCCGCCGATCCTCCGGCCGCCTTTGGCCGCCGACAGGGCGAGGGATGCGGCTGCGCCCCCCGCCGCCGCTCCTGCGGCCGGTGAGGCCGGGCCAGGCAGCCGAAAGAAGAAGGAGAAGGCGCCTCCTAAGGCTTACGCCGAGGTGACAGCGCCGAAAGCCGGCGCCCCGAAGCCCCCGACGGCCCCCTCCGAGGAGTGGAGCACGGTCAAGCGGGGCAAGCGGGGAAAGCCGGATAAGAAGAAGGGCAGCGCACCGCCGGACAGGCCGGCAGCGCCCAAGAAGAGGGACCCGGCGGCGAAGCTTCGCCCCCCGCGCTCGGCTGCGGTTACTATAACCATCCAGCCGGGCGCCACCGTCGAGGGCAAGGAATTGTCCTATAAGGACGTCCTCGACGGGGCGAAGAAGCGGATTGACCTGGAAGGCTTAGGCCTGACGGGTCTCCGCTTCCGGACCGCCGCGACGGGTGCCCGGGTCCTTGAGGTTCCCGGGGCTGAAAGCGGCGAGAAGGCGGACCTGCTGGCAGGCAAGCTACGGGAGGTCCTTCCCGCGGACCTGGTCCGCGTCGCCAGACCCGTCAAGTGCGCAGACCTGCGCATTGGCGAGCTGGACGACGCGGTGTCCCGGGAGGAGGTGGCGGCCGCCGTGGCCCGCTCCGGGGAGTGCCCCGTCGAGCAGGTCAAGTGCGGGGAGATCCGCCGCTTCTCGGCCGACAGCCCCGGAGCGGCTTGGGTGCGCTGCCCTATCTCGGCAGCCAAAAAGATCGCCTCCAGCGGGCGGCTACTGGTGGGGTGGGTCTCGGCCAAGGTGAAACTCCTGGAGGCCAGACCCCTGCGGTGTTACCGGTGCCTCGACGCGGGGCACGTCTCGAGCAAGTGCTCCTGCGGGGTGGACCGCAGCGATGTCTGCTATCGCTGCGGTCAACCGGGCCACAGGGCGGCCGGTTGCACCGCGGCCCCACGCTGCCCGCTGTGCGAGGAGAGGAAGAAGCCGGCGGACCACAGAGCGGGAAGCGCAGCATGTCTCGCTTCCGCCAAGTCCGCCGGCAAGAAAAAGAAAGGAAAGCCCGCCGGGGAACGCCCAACAGCCCACCCCCGGCCGGCTCGCCCGTCCGCCACTGACATCGAACGAGCAGAGAGGGTCGCGGATATGGCCGTAGATTAATATGGCCATATCCGTCCTGCAGGCGAACCTCAACCACTCGGCCAGAGCTCAGGACCTTTTGTACCAGAGCCTGGCCGAGTGGTCGATTCAGGTGGCGGTCGTGGCAGAACCTTGCCTCGTGCCCAACAGGGACAACTGGGTGGGTGACCGGGAGGACACGGTGGCGATCGTCGCACAGACGGCCGCCGGCTCCCCGCCCTTCGACAAAACAGCGAAGGGCCATGGATGCGTCGCGGCCACCCTTATGGGTGTGACGATCGTCGGCGTATACTTCTCGCCGAACCGGAGCCTGGCCGCTTTTGAGCAACTTCTGCTCGAGGTCGGTGCTCTGGTCGGCCAGAGTCACCCAACCCCAGTGCTGGTCGCCGGGGACTTCAACGCCAAATCAACGGCTTGGGGTTCCCCGGTTGCCAATGCACGGGGCGAGGTTCTGGAGGAGTGGGCTGCCACGTCGGGTTTAGTTCTTCTGAACCGGGGGTCGGTGGACACGTGCGTGCGGCACAACGGGGGGTCAATCGTGGACCTTACGTTCGCGACCCCGTGTCTCGCGCGCCGTGTCCAAAACTGGAGGGTGCTCGGGGAGGCGGAGACGCTGTCGGACCATCGGTACATCCGGTTCGAGGTCTCCGCCTACCCTGGGGCTCCACAGACCCGGCCCCCGCGTGGGGACGGACCGCGCTGGGCCCTCAAGACGATGGACGCCGACGTGATCGTCGAGGCGTCCATCGTTCAGGCATGGCAGCCGGTGCCGGAGGGCCCGGCGGCCGACGTGGACGGGCGAGCGGAGCGGTTGAGCGTGTCGATGGCGCAGGTGTGCGACGCCGGCATGTCGCGCGCCAGACCGCTCCCGCTCCGCAGATGGGTGTACTGGTGGTCGGCGGACCTGCGCCGGCTTCGCCAAGCGTGCGTAGCGGCCAGACGCCAGTACACCCATTACAGAAGGCGGCGGAGACGGGTGGAGGCCGAGGAAAGCCGCCTCTACGCCGCATACAGGGAGAGATGTGTCTCCCTGCAGATCGCCATAGGGGAGGCAAAGTCCCAGTCGTGGGGAGAATGGTTGGAGACTCTGAATAGAGATCCCTGGGGGCGCCCGTATAAGACGGTGCGGGGTCAGCTGCGCCCCTGGGCCCCTCCGCTGACCCGGAGTCTCCAACCAGACTTGGTGTCAAACGTCGTCGCCGCCCTCTTCCCGGAGAGGGCCGACACGGTGCCTCCTCCTATGGCGGCTGCAGCGCCGGAGGGCTCGGACGCCTCGATACCCGAGGTGTCCCAGGAGGAGCTGGAGGCCGCGGTCCTGCGGCTCCGCTCCAAGAGCACAGCGCCGGGCCCCGACGGGGTACCCGGCAGGGTGTGGGTGCTCGCCCTGGAGGCCCTCGGGCCCAGGGTGGTCGAGCTCTTCGACGCCTGTATGCGGCGTGGCCGCTTTCCTCGAAAGTGGAAAGTCGGCAGGCTCGTGCTGTTGCGCAAAGAGGGCCGCCCGGCGGACTCGCCGTCGGCATACCGGCCCGTGGTGTTGCTCGACGAGGTGAGCAAGCTCTTTGAGCGGATCATCTCCGCGCGCCTCGTCGAGCACCTCGAACGGGTCGGGCCGGGGCTGAGCGACCGGCAGTTCGGTTTCCGCCGGGGCCGCTCTACGGTCGACGCCATCGCGCGGGTGAAGGACCTCTCGGAGGGGGCGGTGGCCCAGGGCAAGGTTGTTTTGGCGGTGTCTCTAGACATCGCCAACGCTTTCAACACCCTTCCCTGGAGCTGCATCGAGGCGGCGCTGGGCTACCATCGCGTGCCCGGCTACCTGCGTCGTCTCATCGCCGACTACTTCTCCGAGAGGGAGGTGGTGTACCCGACGCGCGACGGGTGGGGCCGCCGGGTCATGACGTGCGGTGTTCCACAGGGATCGGTCCTTGGGCCGCTCCTGTGGAACATCGGCTACGACTGGGTGCTGCGGGGCGCCAATCTGCGGGGGGTCGACGTAACTTGTTACGCCGACGACACCCTCGTAACGTCCTGCGGCGCCACGTACCGGTTGGCGGCCCTCTTGGCGACGGCCGGAGTGGCCCAAGTGGTGGCCCGAATCCGCCGGCTGGGGCTGGAGGTGGCGCTGGAAAAGTCGGAGGCCCTGTGTTTTCACGGACCCCGACGCGCCCCTCCCGCAGGATCCCGGCTGGTGGTCGGCGGCGTCTCCATCGCTGTCGAGTCGACGATGCGGTACCTGGGCCTCGTCCTCGACAGTCGGTGGAACTTCCGAGAGCACTTCCGGCGGTTGGTCCCCAGGTTGTTGCGAGCGGCCGGCGCCTTGAGCTGGCTGCTGCCGAACCTGGGTGGACCGACAGTGGCATGCCGCCGGTTATATGCCGGGGTGGTGCGGTCGATGGCCCTCTACGGGGCCCCGATCTGGGCGGACACCCTGATCGCCCAGAACAAGACTCTCCTGCGCCAAGCGCAACGGGTCATGGCGATCAGGGTGGTGAGAGGTTACCGCACCATCTCGTGCGAGGCGGCGTGCCTCCTGGCCGGGACCCCACCGTGGGACCTGGACGCGGAGGTGCTCTCGGCGGTGTACTGGCGCCGCACTGGCGCAACAGCACGAGCCAACGAGGAGGAACCAGAGCCGGGGGAGGCCGGGCGGCAGAGGCAACTCGACCGCCGGGTCCTCCTCCGGAAATGGAGGGAGAGGCTGGCGGAGCCGACCGCCGGCAGACGAGCGGTGGAGGCGATTCGGCCCGTCCTGGAAGGATGGGTCGATCGCCGACACGGTGCGCTCACCTTTCACGCTGTGCAGGTCCTGACGGGGCACGGTTGCTTCGGCAGGTACCTGTGCAGCGTGGCGGGTCGGGAGCCGACCGGCGTGTGCCACGCTTGTGGGTGTCCGGAGGACACGGCGGGGCACACGCTGGCGGAATGCCCCGAGTGGGCGGAGCCACGGGCCATGCTCGTGGCTGAAATTGGGGGTGACCTGTCGCTGCCGGGCGTGGTGAGGGCCATGGTCGGCAGCGAGAGGGCGTGGAAGGCGGCGCTCCAATTTTGCGAGGTCGTCATGACAAAGAAGGAGGCGGCGGAGCGGGCGAGGGAGGATGATCCTCTGTCGATCCCGCTCCGCCGTAGGAGAGCTGGTCGGAGGCGACTGGCGCACGAGCGTCGCCTTCCCCCATAGTGTGGGTCTCCGGGCGGTGGAACCGGGGGGTACCATCGCCCAGTTGGAGGAGACCCCCGAGACGGCTGGCGTGTTTGGTGTTCCGGCACGCCAGGTGAAAGGTGAGTGGCGCCACAGATTGGCACCACAAGAGTTGGGCCCGAGTCCGGGCAGCCGTCGGCGGAGCAGCGGAAGTATGCGCAAGCGTTCCCGCAGCTCCGCCGGTAGACGGTGAGGAGGAACACCGCTGGGTTTTAGCCGGTAAGAGTCCGGCATAACCCGACAGCGCCCCCCCGCGTCTGTCGGGTATCCATGAGGATTTCCCAGCGATAAAAAAAAAAAAAAAAAAAAAAAAAAAAAAAAAAAAAAGGTTGGGTTGGGTGGCCCCCCGGGGGTGCCCGCCTTGTCGTGGCGGGGGGGCTCTAGTAACCGTGGTTTCGGCGCCCACGGTGAAGCTAAGAGGCACCCAGGGCCGGCCCGCGCGGATAGGTGGTTGCGGGTTGGCGAGGTGGTCGCTCCCAGCAGGCTTGGCGCGACAAGCCTGCTTGGGATGCGCAAGGTGGGGACCGCAGAGGAAGGTTTTCCTTCCTCTGCGGCCGAGGCGGAGCCGCTCCGATTCGCGGCCGGAGCGGCATTGGTGGGGCCGCAGGGGAAGAGGAATGCCGGTATTACGGTGCGCCGCTTTCCCTGTCCTCTGCGGCCGAGGTGTGGTTGGCGGTGGAGCCACAGATCTGATCCACCGCCGGGTGCTGGAGGTTTTCCGGCACCCATGACCTCCTTGTGGCGGACTCGGGGGGGTCCGCCACTGTACTGGTGGAGGTCGAGGAGGAAGGTGCGCCCTACCATCTGGCGCGCCTAGCGTGAAGGGCCTTCGGGCATCACGGTGGAGCCGCTTTTGCGGCTGCCGTCGGCGGAGCAGCGGATGTGTGCGAAAGCGTTCCCGCAGCTCCGCCGGAAGACGGCGAGGTGGCATTCGTGGGGTTTTAGTGGGTATACCGTGGTCTCATTAGCCACGGGAGTCCCACATAACCACTTGGGCCTCCCCCTGCGCCCAGGTGGTATGCGTAATTGCATTTCCCCACGAAAAAAAAAAAAAAAAAAAAAAAGGTTAGGTTAGGTTAGGTTAGGTTAGGTTAGGTTAGGTTAGGTTAGGTTAGGTTAGGTTAGGTTAGGTTAGGTTAGGTTAGGTTAGGTTAGGTTGGAGCTCAAAAAGAAGGCGGCAGACAGCGTGCTCCTAATTCAGGCGGTTGCGAGGAAATCGAAAAACCTGAAGGGCACGCTGCAGAAGGAGCTCAAGGAGGCCTCTGCCAACCTGGGGGCGATCGTGGCGGAGCTGGCAGAGCGCTCCGCCTCGGAGGAGACGGCTCGGCTCGAAAGGGCCAATGCCCGCCTGCAAGGCGAGGTTGCCGAGCTCCGCAAGGAGGTCGCGGACCTGCGGGCGAGCCTTGTGGGCTTGCCCAAAGAGCCGAGCGGAGCCGTCGGAGCCGTCAGCGATGTCTCGTCGCTGACGCGTTCGATCATGAAGGAAGTGGGGGACATGATCGGCGCTAGGCTCGAGGCACTCGAGAGGCGGCTCCCTCCCCAGCCGATCCTCCGGCCGCCTTTGGCCGCCGACAGGCGAGATGCGGCTGCGCCCCCCGCCGCTCCTGCGGCCGGTGAGGCCGGGCCAGGCAAAAAGAAGAAGGAAAAGGCGCCTCCTAAGGCTTACGCCGAGGTGGCAGCGCCGAAAGCCGGCGCCCCGAAGCCCCCGACGGCCCCCTCCGAGGAGTGGAGCACGGTCAAGCGGGGCAAGCGGGGAAAGCCGGATAAGAAGAAGGGCAGCGCACCGCCGGACAGGCCGGCAGCGCCCAAGAAGAGGGACCCGGCGGCGAAGCTTCGCCCCCCGCGCTCGGCTGCGGTTACTATAACCATCCAGCCGGGCGCCACCGTCGAGGGCAAGGAATTGTCCTATAAGGACGTCCTCGACGGGGCGAAGAAGCGGATTGACCTGGAAGGCTTAGGCCTGACGGGTCTCCGCTTCCGGACCGCCGTGACGGGTGCCCGGGTTCTTGAGGTCCCCGGGGCTGAGAGCGGAGAGAAGGCGGACCTGCTGGCGGGAAAGCTGCGGGAGGTCCTTCCCGCGGACCTTGTCCGCGTCGCCAGACCCGTCAAGTGCGCGGATTTGCGCATTGGCGAGCTGGACGACGCGGTGTCCCGGGAGGAGGTGGCGGCCGCAGTGGCCCGCTCCGGGGAGTGCCCCGTCGAGCAGGTGAAGTGCGGGGAGATCCGCCGCTTCTCGGCCGACAGCCCCGGAACGGCTTGGGTGCGCTGCCCAGTTACTGCGGCGAAGAAGATCGCCTCCAGCGGGCGACTACTGGTGGGGTGGGTCTCGGCCCGGGTTAAACTCCTGGAGGCCAGACCCCTGCGGTGCTACCGGTGCCTCGACGCGGGGCACGTACAGAGTAGGTGCTCCTGCGAGGTGGACCGCAGCGATGTATGTTATCGCTGCGCACAACCGGGCCACAAGGCGGCCGGTTGCACCGCTGCCCCACACTGCCCACTGTGCGAGGCGAAAAAGAAGCCGGCGGACCATAGAGCGGGAAGCGCAGCTTGTCTCGCTTCCGCCAAGCCCGCCGGCAAGAAAAAGCAGAAGAAGCCCGCCGGGGAACGCCCAACAGCCCACCCCCGGCCGGCCCGCCCGTCCGCCACTGACGTCGAACGAGCAGAGAGGGTCGCGGATATGGTCGTAGATTAATATGGCCATATCCGTGCTCCAGGCGAACCTCAACCACTCGGCCAGAGCTCAGGACCTTTTGTACCAGAGCCTGGCCGAGTGGTCGATTCAGGTGGCGGTGGTGGCAGAACCTTGCCTCGTGCCCAACAGGGACAACTGGGTTGGTGACCGGGAGGACACGGTGGCGATCGTCGCACAGACGGCCGCCGGCTCCCCGCCCTTCGACAAAACAGCGAAGGGCCATGGATGCGTCGCGGCCACCCTTATGGGTGTGACGATCGTCGGCGTATACTTCTCGCCGAACCGGAGCCTGGCCGCTTTCGAGCAACTTCTGCTCGAGGTCGGTGCTCTGGTCGGCCAGAGTCACCCAACCCCAGTGCTGGTCGCCGGGGACTTCAACGCCAAATCCACGGCTTGGGGTTCCCCGGTTGCCAATGCACGGGGCGAGGTTCTGGAGGAGTGGGCTGCCACGTCGGGTTTGGTTCTGCTGAACCGGGGGTCGGTGGACACGTGCGTGCGGCACAACGGGGGGTCAATCGTGGACCTTACGTTCGCGACCCCGTGTCTCGCGCGCCGTGTCCAAAACTGGAGGGTGCTCGGGGAGGCGGAGACGCTGTCGGACCATCGGTATATCCGGTTCGAGGTCGCCGCCTACCCTGGGGCTCCACAGACCCGGCCCCCGCGTGGGGACGGACCGCGCTGGGCCCTCAAGACGATGGACCCCGACGTGATCGTCGAGGCGTCCATCGTCCAGGCATGGCAGCCGGCGCCGGAGGGCCCGGCGGCCGACGTGGACGGGCGAGCGGAGCGGTTGAGCGAGTCCATGGCGCAGGTGTGCGACGCCGGCATGTCGCGCGCCAGACCGCTCCCGCTCCGCAGATGGGTGTACTGGTGGTCGGCGGACCTGCGCCGGCTTCGACAAGCGTGCGTAGCGGCCAGACGCCAGTACACCCACTACAGAAGGCGGCGCAGTCGAGTGGAGGCGGAGGAAAGCCGCCTCTACGCCGCATACAGGGAGAGATGTATCTCTCTGCAGATCGCCATAGGGGAGGCAAAGTCCCAGTCGTGGGGAGAGTGGTTGGAGACTCTGAACAGAGATCCCTGGGGGCGCCCGTACAAGACGGTGCGTGGTCAGCTGCGCCCCTGGGCCCCTCCGCTGACCCGGAGTCTCCAACCAGACTTGGTGTCAAACGTCGTCGCCGCCCTCTTCCCGGAGAGGGCCGACACGGTGCCTCCTCCTATGGCGGCTGCAGCGCCGGAGGGCTCGGACGCCTCGATACCCGAGGTGTCCCGGGAGGAGCTGGAGGCCGCGGTCCTGCGGCTCCGCTCCAAGAGCACAGCGCCGGGCCCCGACGGGGTACCCGGCAGGGTGTGGGTGCTCGCCCTGGAGGCCCTCGGGCCCAGGGTGGTCGAGCTCTTCGACGCTTGTATGCGGCGTGGCCGCTTTCCTCGAAAGTGGAAGGTCGGCAGGCTCGTGCTGTTGCGCAAGGAGGGCCGCCCGGCGGACTCGCCGTCGGCATACCGGCCCATAGTGTTGCTCGACGAGGTGAGCAAGCTCTTTGAGCGGATTATTTCCGCGCGCCTCGTCGAGCACCTCGAACGGGTCGGGCCGGGGTTGAGCGACCGACAGTTCGGTTTCCGCCGGGGCCGCTCTACGGTCGACGCCATCGCGCGGGTGAAGGACCTCTCGGAGGGGGCGGTGGCCCAGGGCAAGGTTGTTTTGGCGGTGTCTCTAGACATCGCCAACGCTTTCAACACCCTTCCCTGGAGCTGCATCGAGGCGGCGCTGGGCTACCATCGCGTGCCCGGCTACCTGCGTCGTCTCATCGCCGACTACTTCTCCGAGAGGGAGGTGGTGTACCCGACGCGCGACGGGTGGGGCCGCCGGGTCATGACGTGCGGTGTTCCACAGGGATCGGTCCTTGGGCCGCTCCTGTGGAACATCGGCTACGACTGGGTGCTGCGGGGCGCCAATCTGCGGGGGGTCGACGTAACTTGTTACGCCGACGATACCCTCGTAACGTCCTGCGGCGCCACGTACCGGTTGGCGGCCCTCTTGGCGACGGCCGGAGTGGCCCAAGTGGTGGCCCGAATCCGCCGGCTGGGGCTGGAGGTGGCGCTGGAAAAGTCGGAGGCCCTGTGCTTTCACGGACCCCGACGCGCCCCTCCCGCAGGATCCCGGCTGGTGGTCGGCGGCGTCTCCATCGCTGTCGAGTCGACGATGCGGTACCTAGGCCTCGTCCTCGACAGTCGATGGAACTTCCGAGAGCACTTCCGGCGGCTGGTCCCCAGGTTGTTGCGCGCGGCCGGCGCCTTGAGCTGGCTGCTGCCGAACCTGGGTGGACCGACAGTGGCATGCCGTCGGTTGTATGCCGGGGTGGTGCGGTCGATGGCCCTCTACGGGGCCCCGATCTGGGCGGACACCCTGATCGCCCAGAATAGGACCCTCCTGCGCCAAGCGCAACGGGTCATGGCGATCAGGGTAGTGAGAGGATACCGCACCATCTCGTGCGAGGCGGCGTGCCTCCTGGCCGGGACCCCACCGTGGGACCTGGACGCGGAGGTGCTCTCGGCGGTGTACTGGCGCCGCACTGGCGCAACGGCACGAGCCGTGGAGGTGGATCCAGAGCCGGGGGAGGCCGGGCGGCAGAGGCAACTCGACCACCGGGTCCTCCTCCGGAAATGGAAGGAAAGGCTGGCGGAACCGACCGCCGGCAAAAGGACGGTGGAGGCGATTCGGCCCGTCCTCGAGGGATGGGTCGATCGCCGACACGGGGCCCTCTCCTTCCACGCTGTGCAGGTCCTGACGGGGCACGGTTGCTTCGGCAGGTACCTGTGCAGCGTGGCGGGTCGGGAGCCGACCGGCGTGTGCCACGCTTGTGGGTGCCCGGAGGACACGGCGGAGCACACGCTGGCGGAATGCCCTGAGTGGGCGGAGCCACGGGCCACACTCGTGGCGGAAATTGGGGGCGACCTGTCGCTGCCGGGCGTGGTGAGGGCCATGGTCGGCAGCGAGAGGGCGTGGAAGGCGGCGCTCCAGTTTTGCGAGGTCGTGATGACGAAGAAGGAAGCGGCGGAGCGGGCGAGGGAGGACGATCCTCTGTCGATCCCGCTTCGCCGAAGGAGAGTCGGTCGGAGGCGACTGGCGCACGAGCGTCGCCTTCCCCCATAGTGTGGGTCTCCGGGCGGTGGAACCGGGGGGTACCATCGCCCAGTTGGAGGAGACCCCCGAGACGGCTGGCGTGTTTGGTGTTCCGGCACGCCAGGTGAAAGGTGAGTGGCGCCACAGATTGGCACCCCAAGAGTTGGGCCCGAGTCCGGGCAGCCGTCGGCGGAGCAGCGGAAGTATGCGCAAGCGTTCCCGCAGCTCCGCCGGTAGACGGTGAGGAGGAACACCGCTGGGTTTTAGCCGGTAAGAGTCCGGCATAACCCGACAGCGCCCCCCCGCGTCTGTCGGGTATCCATGAGGATTTCCCAGCGTAAAAAAAAAAAAAAAAAAAAAAAAAGGTTAGGTTAGGTTAGGTTGGGCCCCGACGGGGTACCCGGCAAGGCGTGGGTGCTCGCCCTGGAGGCCCTCGGGCCCAGGGTGGTCGAGCTCTTCGACGCTTGTATGCGGCATGGCCGCTTTCCTCGAAAGTGGAAGGTCGGCAGGCTCGTGCTGTTGCGCAAGGAGGGCCGCCCGGCGGACTCGCCGTCGGCATACCGGCCCGTAGTGTTGCTCGACGAGGTGAGCAAGCTCTTTGAGCGGATTATCTCCGCGCGCCTCGTCGAGCACCTCGAACGGGTCGGGCCGGGGCTGAGTGACCGGCAGTTCGGTTTCCGCCGGGGCCGCTCTACGGTCGACGCCATCGCGCGGGTGAAGGACCTCTCGGAGAGGGAGGTGTCCCAGGGCAAGGTCGTCTTGGCGGTGTCTTTAGACATCGCCAACGCCTTTAACACCCTCCCCTGGGGCTGTATTGAGGCGGCGCTGGGCTACCATCGTGTGCCCGGCTACCTACGTCGTCTCCTCTCCGACTACTTCTCCGAGAGGGAGGTGGTGTACCCGACGCGCGACGGGTGGGGCCGCCGGGTAATGACGTGCGGTGTTCCACAGGGATCGGTCCTTGGGCCGCTCCTGTGGAACATCGGCTACGACTGGGTGCTGCGGGGCGCCAATCTGCGGGGGGTCGACGTAACTTGTTACGCCGACGACACCCTCGTAACGTCCTGCGGCGCCACATACCGGTTGGCGGCCCTCTTGGCGACGGCCGGAGTGGCCCAAGTGGTGGCCCGAATCCGCCGGCTGGGGCTGGAGGTGGCGCTGGAAAAGTCGGAGGCCCTGTGTTTTCACGGACCCCGACGCGCCCCTCCCGCAGGATCCCGGCTGGTGGTCGGCGGCGTCTCCATCGCTGTCGAGTCGACGATGCGGTACCTGGGCCTCGTCCTCGACAGTCGGTGGAACTTCCGAGAGCACTTCCGGCGATTGGTACCCAGGTTGTTGCGAGCGGCCGGCGCTTTGAGCTGGCTGCTGCCGAACCTGGGTGGACCGACAGTGGCATGCCGCCGGTTGTATGCCGGGGTGGTGCGGTCGATGGCCCTCTATGGGGCTCCGATCTGGGCGGACACCCTGATCGCCCAGAATAGGACCCTCCTGCGCCAAGCGCAACGGGTCATGGCGATCAGGGTGGTGAGAGGTTACCGCACCATCTCGTGCGAGGCGGCGTGCCTCCTGGCCGGGACCCCACCGTGGGACCTGGACGCGGAGGTGCTCTCGGCAGTGTACTGGCGCCGCACTGGCGCAACGGCACGAGCCGACGGGGAGGAACCAGAGCCGGGGGAGGCCGGGCGGCAGAGGCAACTCGACCGCCGGGTCCTCCTCCGGAAATGGAAGGAGAGGCTGGCGGAGCCAACTGCCGGCAGACGAACGGTGGAGGCGATTCGGCCCGTCCTCGAAAGATGGGTCGATCGCCGCCACGGGGCGCTCACCTTCCACGCTGTGCAGGTCCTGACGGGGCACGGTTGCTTCGGCAGGTACTTGTGCGGCGTGGCGGGTCGAGAACCGACCGGCGTGTGCCACGCTTGTGGGTGTCCGGAGGACACGGCGGAGCACACGCTGGCGGAATGCCCGGAGTGGGCGGAGCCACGGGCCATGCTCGTGGCTGAAATTGGGGGCGACCTGTCGCTGCCGGGCGTGGTGAGAGCCATGGTCGGCAGCGAGAGGGCGTGGAAGGCGGCGCTCCAATTTTGCGAGGTCGTCATGACAAAGAAGGAGGCGGCGGAGCGGGCGAGGGAGGATGATCCTCTGTCGATCCCGCTCCGCCGTAGGAGAGCTGGTCGGAGGCGACTGGCGCACGAGCGTCGCCTTCCCCCATAGTGTGGGTCTCCGGGCGGTGGAACCGGGGGGTACCATCGCCCAGTTGGAGGAGACCCCCGAGACGGCTGGCGTGTTTGGTGTTCCGGCACGCCAGGTGAAAGGTGAGTGGCGCCACAGATTGGCGCCCCACGAGATGGGCCCGAGGTCGGGCAGCCGTCGGCGGAGCAGCGGAAGTATGCGAAAGCGTTCCCGCAGCTCCGGCGGTAGACGGTGAGGAGGAACACCGCTGGGTTTTAGCCGGTAAGAGTCCGGCATAACCCGACAGCGCCCCCCCGCGTCTGTCGGGTATCCATGAGGATTTCCCAGCGTCAAAAAAAAAAAAAAAAAAAAAGGTTAGGTTAGGTTGGTGTGGGTGCTCGCCCTGGAGGCCCTCGGGCCCAGGGTGGTCGAGCTCTTCGACGCTTGTATGCGGCGTGGCCGCTTTCCTCGAAAGTGGAAGGTAGGAAGGCTCGTGCTGTTGCGCAAGGAGGGCCGCCCGGCGGACTCGCCGTCGGCATACCGGCCCGTAGTGTTGCTCGACGAGGTGAGCAAGCTCTTTGAGCGGATTATTTCCGCGCGCCTCGTCGAGCACCTCGAACGGGTCGGGCCGGGGTTGAGCGACCGGCAGTTCGGTTTCCGCCGGGGCCGCTCTACGGTCGACGCCATCGCGCGGGTGAAGGACCTCTCGGAGGGGGCGGTGGCCCAGGGCAAGGTTGTTTTGGCGGTGTCTCTAGACATCGCCAACGCTTTCAACACCCTTCCCTGGAGCTGCATCGAGGCGGCGCTGGGCTACCATCGCGTGCCCGGCTACCTGCGTCGTCTCATCGCCGACTACTTCTCCGAGAGGGAGGTGGTGTACCCGACGCGCGACGGGTGGGGCCGCCGGGTCATGACGTGCGGTGTTCCACAGGGATCGGTCCTTGGGCCGCTCCTGTGGAACATCGGCTACGACTGGGTGCTGCGGGGCGCCAATCTGCGGGGGGTCGACGTAACTTGTTACGCCGACGATACCCTCGTAACGTCCTGCGGCGCCACGTACCGGTTGGCGGCCCTCTTGGCGACGGCCGGAGTGGCCCAAGTGGTGGCCCGAATCCGCCGGCTGGGGCTGGAGGTGGCGCTGGAAAAGTCGGAGGCCCTGTGCTTTCACGGACCCCGACGCGCCCCTCCCGCAGGATCCCGGCTGGTGGTCGGCGGCGTCTCCATCGCTGTCGAGTCGACGATGCGGTACCTAGGCCTCGTCCTCGACAGTCGATGGAACTTCCGAGAGCACTTCCGGCGGCTGGTCCCCAGGTTGTTGCGCGCGGCCGGCGCCTTGAGCTGGCTGCTGCCTAACCTGGGTGGACCGACAGTGGCATGCCGTCGGTTGTATGCCGGGGTGGTGCGGTCGATGGCCCTCTACGGGGCCCCGATCTGGGCGGACACCCTGATCGCCCAGAACATGACCCTCCTGCGCCAAGCGCAACGGGTCATGGCGATCAGGGTAGTGAGAGGATACCGCACCATCTCGTGCGAGGCGGCGTGCCTCCTGGCCGGGACCCCACCGTGGGACCTGGACGCGGAGGTGCTCTCGGCAGTGTACTGGCGCCGCAGCGCAACAGCACGAGCCGACGAGGAGGAAACAGAGCCGGGGGAGGCCGGGCGGCAGAGGCAACTCGACCGCCGGGTCCTCCTCCGGAAATGGAGGGAGAGGCTGGCGGAGCCATCCGCCGGCAAAAGGACGGTGGAGGCGATTCGGCCCGTCCTCGAAAGATGGGTCGATCGCCGACACGGAGCCCTCACCTTCCACGCCGTGCAGGTCCTGACGGGGCACGGTTGCTTCGGCAGGTACTTGTGCGGCGTGGCGGGTCGAGAGCCGACCGGCGTGTGCCACGCTTGTGGGTGTCTGGAGGACACGGCGGAGCACACGCTGGCGGAATGCCCGGAGTGGGCGGAGCCACGGGCCATGCTCGTGGCAGCAATTGGGGGCGACCTGTCGCTGCCGGGCGTGGTGAGAGCCATGGTCGGCAGCGAGAGGGCGTGGAAGGCGGCGCTCCGATACTGTGAAACAGTTATGGCGCAGAAGGAGGCGGCGGAGCGGGCGAGGGAGGACGATCCTCTGTCGATCCCGCTCCGCCGTAGGAGAGTCGGACGAAGGCGTCTGGCGCACGAGCGCCGCCTTCCCCCATAGTGTGGGTCTCCGGGCGGTGGAACCGGGGGGTGCCATCGCCCAGTTGGAGGAGACCCCCCAGACGGCTGGCGTGTTTGGTGTTCCGGCACGCCAGGTGAAAGGTGAGTGGCGCCACAGATTGGCGCCCCACGAGATGGGCCCGAGGTCGGGCAGCCGTCGGCGGAGCAGCGGAAGTATGCGAAAGCGTTCCCGCAGCTCCGCCGGTAGACGGTGAGGAGGAACACCGCTGGGTTTTAGCCGGTAAGAGTCCGGCATAACCCGACAGCGCCCCCCCGCGTCTGTCGGGTATCCATGAGGATTTCCCAGCGTCAAAAAAAAAAAAAAAAAAAAAAGGTTAGGTTAGGTTAGGTTAGGTTAGGTTAGGTTAGGTTAGGTTAGGTTAGGTTAGGTTAGGTTAGGTTAGGTTAGGTTAGGTTAGGTTAGGTTAGGTTCCCCCCCGGGGGTGCCCGCCTTGTCGTGGCGGGGGGGCTCTAGTAACCGTGGTTTCGGCGCCCACGGTGAAGCTAAGAGGCACCCAGGGCCGGCCCGCGCGGATAGGTGGTTGCGGGTTGGCGAGGTGGTCGCTCCCAGCAGGCTTGGCGCGACAAGCCTGCTTGGGATGCGCAAGGTGGGGACCGCAGAGGAAGGTTTTCCTTCCTCTGCGGCCGAGGCGGAGCCGCTCCGATTCGCGGCCGGAGCGGCATTGGTGGGGCCGCAGGGGAAGAGGAATGCCGGTATTACGGTGCGCCGCTTTCCCTGTCCTCTGCGGCCGAGGTGTGGTTGGCGGTGGAGCCACAGATCTGATCCACCGCCGGGTGCTGGAGGTTTTCCGGCACCCATGACCTCCTTGTGGCGGACTCGGGGGGGTCCGCCACTGTACTGGAGGAGGTCGAGGAGGAAGGCGCGCCCTACCATCTGGCGCGCCTCACGCGGAGGGCCTTCGGGCATCTGCGGAGGAGCCGCTCTTTTGCGGCTGCCGTCGGCGGAGCAGCGGATGTGTGCGACAGCGTTCCCGCAGCTCCGCCGGAAGACGGCGAGGTGGCATTCGTGGGGTTTTAGTGGGTATACCGTGGCCTCATTAGCCACGGGGAGTCCCACATAACCACTTGGGCCTCCCCCTGCGCCCAGGTGGTATGCGTAATGCATTTCCCCACGTAAAAAAAAAAAAAAAAAAAAAAAAAAAAAAAAAAAAAAAAAGGTTAGGTTAGGTTAGGTTAGGTTAGGTTAGGTTAGGTTAGGTTAGGTTAGGTTAGGTTAGGTTAGGTTAGGTTAGGTTAGGTTAGGTTAGGTTAGGTTAGGTTAGGTTAGGTTAGGTTAGGTTAGGTTAGGTTAGGTTAGGTTAGGTTAGGTTAGGTTTTTTTTTTTTTTTTTTTTTTTTTATTATATCACGTTTCCACTGTGATTGGTTGGTGTAGGCGAGATATATTACTTGAGGGAGAATTTCTCCCTTACTTTTATGTCTAGCATCCTACCAATGACAGTGCTAACGTGCCTATGTGGCCTGCTGGTATGGTTTCTCCAGCACCTTTCTTCCTGGGCAGTAATTACTAGGCTTTATTTATATTCTATTAACTTAATCTAATAACTTATTCTAATACTTAAATCTAATATCTAATCTAAGCGAGTCACATGCTAACTTGCTGCTTATGATACTTATGACTAATGTTACTTACTAGGGCTAATACATTATACTTATACTTAAAAAGCTAGGTTAGTTTTACGTTTTCAAGGCTAATCCTACGATTTATCTACTAATTGTCACTTTATTTAAGACGTCTCGATGCCGATTGATCACCACTGCACTTTCACATTGCACTGCACTTCACTGTTGGTTCGGAGATGGCTCCTTCGTCCCGGCCGACGCAGCAGCGTGTCCTTGGGAGCGCCGCGCGTACGGCCGGGAGGAGGGGCCATGTCACACACGGTGCCCGCTTACTTTGCCGGTTTCGATCCATTTGCCGCGCCCGTCGTTTTCACGACGTGCAGCGCAAACTCGAGGAAGTGCGGACGGCTGTCTGCGTTGTTGACGGCTGCTCTGAGGTTGTCCTCGTGCAGTTGGAAGCCTATTTTGACTTCGCACTCCCATCGACTTCTCGCAAAGCGGGGACACTCCAGGATGACATGTTGGAGCGTCTCTCCCACGTCATAGCCGCAGACACAGTTTGGATTGTCCGCAAGCTTGAACCTGTGGAGATACGCCCTGAAGCCTCCGTGTCCAGTGAAGAGTTGTGCCATTTGGTTGTTTTTTGGCAATTTCCGCATCGTGTGGTATGCCTCGGTGACGTCAGGGAAGAAGGTCTTGGTGACCGACCCGACTGTGCTGGCTGTGTATCTGGACTGCCATTTCCCTAGCGTAGTGCCTCGGATGTTCCTTTTGGCGAATGAGGTAGGGCAAAGGTCGTAAGCTGGTGCTGTCTTAGATTTTAGCGCCGCCTCCTTTGCCAAGTGGTCCGCTCTCTCGTTACCGGGGATGCCAACGTGGGCCTTCACCCAGTAGAGTTCCACTTCCCCACCCCTTGCCGTAATGCTGTTTATCTGTTGTCTGATGGTGTTGACGAGGGGGTGGAGAGAGTGGGTGCCGCACAGGGCTTCGAGGGAGGATCGGGAATCGCTGAGGATCGCGAGGCTGCCGGATTGTTTACTTTTGTCTGCGGCCTCGATTCCCTTCAAGATGGCGAGGAGCTCCGCTTGGTACACCGAGCAGTAATTGGCTAGGGGGATCTTCTTAGCCTTGACCTCCTGGCCATTTGTCCAGATAGACGCAGCGGCTCCAACTTTGCCGTTGATTTTACTCCCGTCCGTGAAGATCAGGGTCTGGCTGGATATTTTCTGGAGTTCGTCTGCACTTTCGACGCAGCTGAAGGTGAGGGTACTGCGGTGTGCCGGGTGTGGTAGATCGAAGGGGCTGTCGGGTAGTTCCATTTGTCGGTCCGGTAGAAGGTCCAATTGTTTACCTCGCTTGAGTTCGTAAATAGTTTTGTTCTCTTCGGCGCGTAGATCAAGGGGCAGGATGCCCGCAAGGATGCACGCCGAAGGTAGCGAGGTGGTTCTATGTGCTTTGCTTATCAGGATGGCGTAGAGCCGTGTTATCGACTCTAGGCGTTTCCTGAGGAAGACCCTGTTTTTGGTGTCTGCCCAGACACTTGCGGCGTAGAGAATAGTCGGCTCGATTACGGCCATGTAGATGGTTTTGACGACTTCCGAGTTGAGACCCCAGTGCGCACGGGCCATGCGTGAGACCGACTTATAAATGTGTGCCGCCTTTGCTACGACGTGGTTTATGTGCTGGGCAAAGTTCAAATTTCTATCAAGGATTAGGCCTAGGATTTTCATTTCCGAGCTGTATGCAATGTCCGTGCCTCCCATTGTGATCTTCGGAGGGGTATATTTCAATTTGCGGGTGAAAATGATGGCTTGGGTCTTCTGAGGGGCGAATCTGAGCTTGTTGTATTTGCCCCATTCTAACACTTTTGTCAATGAGTTATTAATTTTCTCTCCTAGGTCCCGCTCCGAGGGGCCGGTAGCGATCAGAAGCACGTCGTCTGCGAACGCCTGGGTGTGAACGCCTTCGGCTTGCGAGCTCTGGAGTAGGCCGTCCAGGAGGATGTTCCATAATAGGGGTCCGCAGGTAGATCCTTGGATGCAGCCTTTGGTGTTGCTGATGATGACTTCCTCTCCCGCATAACGGAGTCGAACTTCCCTGTCAGAGAGGTAGCTGCAAACAAGTCGAATTATGTCTTTGTCGACGCCTTTCTTGTCGAGCTGGGTTATGATCGCAGGCCACCAGGCGTTGTCAAAAGCTCCTTCGATGTCCAGAGAGACAGCGATGGCGATTTTTTTTCCGACAACAGCCTTCTTGACGATATCCACTGCGTCATAGAGTGCGTCTTCAGTGGAACGTTGTGGCATGAAACCATATTGCCTTTGGTCTAGTCCAGTTCTGCCCAATTGCCATAAGATTCTAGTTGCGAACAGTTTCTCCAAGATCTTCCCTAAGACCGCCAGTAGGCCTATTGGCCTGTATGACTTTGGTTGGGCGTAGTCATCTCGGCCAGCCTTTGGAATGACTTTTATAGTGGCTGACTTCCAGATCCTTGGAAAGTATCCTAGCTGCAGACATTTGTTGTATATTGCTAGGAGGCTGAGTGGTTCTGTACTATATGCCTCCCTACAAATGTCTGCAGTGAAGCCGTCCGCTCCGGGTGCTTTCTTGGCGCTCATGTCATTGAGGATAGTTACTATTTCCGTCGCGCTAAAAGGCGGTGAGGTATGCTCATTAGAGTGTGAGGTTTTCAGCTTCTCCGCAATTGCGGCGGCTGTTTGACGGACCTCATGTTGTTCCTCCGTGTCGGACGCAGGATCATCGCACGGGTAGAAAGTATCAGCCAGAAGTGCGGCTGAGTCCTTCGGGGATAAGATTGTATTGTCCCTAGTGGATCGGAGAAGTTTATCTTCTCCGTGCTGTGCGCTTCTTCTGATGATCCTGTAGGCCTTTTTCCAAACCCCTTCCTTTTCCTGGCCAGCGCAGAATTCTTTCCAGCTTGCCGTGATAGTATTATGGATGGAGGTCTTGTAATCCTGAAGGGCGTTCTTGTATTCCTCAACAACATGAGGTTTCCTACGTGGGTTGGCGTGTTTGATCTTTCTTCGAAGTCTGATGGCCTCTCTTTTCTTGTCGGTTAACTCCGTGGTCCACCACTGATTCCGATTTATGCGGATAGTGGATGGTAATTGGGGAATGGCGGATCTGCATGCCGTCTCTATACACCTCTGGTATCCTAAAACGAGTTGTTCCAATTCATCTGGATTCTGACAGAGTTCGATGTCATGGGCGAGAAGTTTTCCAATTTCAAGTTCGGCTTTGAGGACTGATTTGAAGGCCCCCCACTCGGCTTTGGAGGTGTTATACACTCTTGTGGATCGCCGGGGAATCTCCGTGGTGGGCAATGCCGTAGCGCGTACCTCAAAGGTGATAGCCCTGTGGTCAGACAATGAACAAAAATCGGGATTAACCTTCCAGTTACGGATGTTATTTAGGAGGTTGGAGGTGCATAGTGTGACGTCGATGTAGCTTTCATACAGCTGGTCGCCCCTATATATATGAAAGGTAGGACACCCCCCGTCATTAACCACGTTTAGGTTGTGTCTAGCTAGTGATTCGACGACTTTGGAGCCCCGGTGGTCTTCCTCTGTTCCTCCCCACCATGGACTTTTGGCATTAAGGTCGCCGACAAGTATAATCTGCTGTACGTTGAGTTGATCGAAGATGGTTGAGATACGGTCGAGATCTGCATCGATGTCCTTGGTTTTATCCATGTATACATTGACGATGCCGACCTCGAGGTTGCTGATTGTGATTTTGCAAGCCACAATGTCCTCTGTAATAAGGTCCGGGTTTTCTGTGACTTTTATGTTGGGGTCAATAACGACGATGGCCGCCCTAACGGGTTTTTCGGTACATGAGGTGTTCTTTTGCACCGTACGGTAGGGTATCTGTACCTGAGCGGAAGAACCCACGTAGGGCTCCTGGAGCAAAAGGATGGAAGTATTGCTCGACGTAGCTTCCTGGAGACACTCTTTGGTTGCGGCGTATCCTCTGCCGAGGTTGACCTGGACGATGCGGAGAGTCTGGGCGTTCCCTGTGTCCACCTTAGCAATACGCTACGGAGTTCCGTGCTATTCTGTCCCACTTGATCCACTCTGGGCATTCCGAGCTGTACGCTGGGTGCGGGTGTATGCCCTTGTGGGCGGAGGAGCAGTTGGCACAATTGGGAGAGGTGTTAGCCCGATCGCACTTCCTGGTATCGTGGTCTTGACCGCAGTATCCGCAGCGAACACTGTTCTTGCACGCGGAGGCCCTGTGGCCGAACGCCATGCATTTGTAGCACTGGATGATGGGGGACTGGTCGACTGCGCTAATGACCTGGTAACCTATGCGCAGCTTCTGGTCTTTCAACGCCATCCAAATCTTCGGTGAAGTCTCCAGGATGACGTTTGCCAGCTCTTTTACTCTGCCCTTCGTCCGCCTGACAACGTTAATGTAGTCGTGCTGGGGTGAGGTTTCCTTTAGTAAGTGGGCGTTTTGGTTGTTTATGGCGTCCAGGATGTTGTTGTCACTTAGGTCGTTGGTGACCCCCTGTAGCCTCAGCATAGGGCTCCTGTTTTTGGCCTCTTTGGCCGTGATGGTGGTGCTGGAGGCCAGGATTGCTTCGTGGAGTTGTTTCTTGTCTTCTTCGGTGTCGCAGTTGACTACGACGCGCTGTTTGCTAATCCTGGCCATCCCGTTGACCCGGATTCCGCGTTTGATGACGTCAACCTTCTCCTTTACTTGCTTTGCGACGTCTTCGCTCGTGTGTCGTGGGTCAATGGACTCTAAAATGAGTCCGTACTTGGGTTTGGGTTTTGGGGTTGCTTTTTGGGTTGGGTTTTGGGTGGTCCTAGCGCGGGTTGGTTCAGCTGGAGTTGTAGTGGGTCTTTCCTTGGGGCCTTCATTGCCCAGTTCTGTGACTTTCCTGTGGGCCTCCTCTACAGCAATCCTGATGGGGGCGGCTACCTCGACGGTGGTATCCTTTAAGTCCGCTACTTCCTTCCGGAGTAGGTCCAGATTTGCTCGGACGTTTTGCGCGTCTTCGCGGGGCGCATTGAGTTGCTCTAGCGCACCGCGGGCCAGATTCTCCACGGCCTGCTTCGTGTCCTGCACTAATTCCGTCACGAGGCTAAGATCTGGGGATGCTTGTGTGGTATTTCCCCCGGTGTTGCTTTGGCTGAGGATAGTTTTGATCTCTTCGAGCGTTTCTTTGTGCCCGACGCATGTGTTAGCCTGGGTTATGTTTTGTTGTTGGGACTCGGCGATGACTTCTATGCGGTACCGCAGATCCTTCATCTGTGTTGCCGAGTCCTTCAGCAGGCCTTCCAGAGTTGCGAAGCGGGGTGTGTGGTCCGTTGCCGGGGTTGATGTCGCAGGCATGGCAGTGGGAATACTCTTCTTGAGCTCTCCTAACTCCTCCCGAATGCTGGCGATTCCTTTTATGGGCTCGTCCATCTCGTAGTTGAGCCATGTTCTGACGGCTTCCACCTTTTTGTTGGCATCCATCAGCAGTTCCTCCAGATTCTGTTGCACACGGGCGGAGTCCGCATACAAATCTGCCAGCTGCTTAGTGTGCGCCCTCTCCACCCTGACCAGTTCTCTGGCGGCCCGGGATCGCTCCTGCTCCAGGTTGAGGCGGTGTCTTGCCCGGGAGTCCGAGATGGATAGGACCATTTCGTACATCTCCTGCAGACACTCATGCACGATGGCCTTGCACTCCCTTTTCATGTTGCCGGCTCCCTCTAGCGCCCTTTTCCCGGCTTGCAGCAAGTCATTTGCTCGGTGTGTCGCGAGGTCCATGCAGACACCAGAGCGCCGACTAGTGGCAGGCAGCATGCTGGTCCTTTTGGACGGGCTGTCGAGATCATCGTCCCATTCTAGGTCAGGGAGACGTGACTGCGTGCTACTGACCGATTGGATGGTGGTGTATGAGTCCCTGCGCGCTTTTACTGTTTTTCTCGGACTGGTGGGGGGGTCACTCGCTGGTGTGGTGCTGGGGGCCACTGGGGGCCGCCAGATCGGGATTTTGATGTCAGCGGCCGATTGTGCCGCCGAAGTAGCAGGGGCAGCCGCTTCTGGCGGGATGTCCATGCTGGTGCCCGAGGTTCCCGTAGAGGTGGACGGAGGGGCCTCTTCTGGCGGGATGTCAGTGACGAGGCCCGTGGTTTCAGCGCCGGAGGCAATGTGTCCCTCAGAGGTGGAAGGGGGGACGGTCTGTTGCAGGACTTTCCGCCTTAAAGACTTGTATTTGTCCCCGGGGCTTCTCTTTGCGGGCTTGCCGGGCGCTTTGCTGGACATTTTTCGGGGTGAAAAAGGCATGGGAGCAGAAAAATTTAAGTTTTGACAGGTGGAGATGGTAGAGAGTCTTTTTCCGAGTGTTTAGAGCCCAAACACGGATATTCTACCACGTCTGGGTCAGAAGTTATCGGCTGGGGGGGGTGAGGAATTTACCAGGGGGGGATTTCCGGAATTCTGTCGGGGCCAAAAGATGGGAATTCTCCTGACGAGTATTTTAAGCCCAAACACGGGTATCCTAGCCCTTCCCGTTCCTGAGATATAGCCCGCGGGGGTGAGGTAAAATTTTTCGTGGGCGCAGGGGGGAGGGGGGGGGGGGGCTGTTTTCGTGGGAGTGACTTTGGAGGGGTCAAAATTTTTTGGAGGTGGGGGGGGGTGCGGGGTGGTGGGTGTATCCTCTCCTCAAAGTTTCCCGGAGTTTGAGCCCAAACTCGGGTGTCCCGTCTCGCTTGGAGCAAAAGTTTACACCCGGGGGGGGAGGGGGGTGACAGGGATGTCCTCTCCTTAAAATCCCCTGAAGTTTGAGACCAAACTCGACTACCCTAAGTTGTTTGGATTACACCCGGGAGGGGTGAGGGAGTTTCCAGAGGGAGGGGGGTTCACACCCGGGGGGGACGAGGGTGACAAGGGTGTCTTCTACTGAAGATTCCCTGAAGTATGGGGCGGTGGGTCTTCCAATGTGGTGGTATGCAGACGGCTTGGGAGTGAAGTTCGCGCAGGCGATGGTTGGTGGCGCTAATGGACAGGTGGCTTGGGAGTGAAGTTGGTGCGAGCGGTGGCACTGTGAGTCGTGGTAAAATCCGACCAATGGGGATATTAGTATGGCCCGTTGACGGAATATGGGGAAAAATCGGGTAATATTTATGAGAAACCTCCCCTTTTCCCGGATGTTATTTGAAATTGGGTGATATTGATCAGGTTAATTTTCTATGAAATATGATGGGCAGAGTTTATCTTGCAAGGTTGAGGCTACAGGATGACTCTGTAGAAGTTTTTTAGGTTATTATTGTTATAAGAGTTTTTGTAGGTTATTGTATTTAGGTGTGGTTATTGTTGTGTCTATAGTTAATTATTGATAGGGGTTATGTTTAATCCAGACTATTGTAATATTTGAGTATTATTGTGTGTAATGATTGTTATGTTTTGTGGTTTTGTATGTGGCAACTCTAAAAAGCGTGATAGTGAGGTTAGGTGCACGCGGTGGCGCTAGTGAGCAATGCTGTGATGTGATGTTGGCACTACTGACTGCGTCCGACCAATGAGAATGTTAGTGTTGCCCGCTGTCGGGATGTACTCAAGTGTGGGGGAAAACTGGTGGTCCGCTTTAAATAGCTTAGAAAAATTCCTGAAAGCCTACCCCGTCCCTGGGTGTTGTTTGGATAATAGTAAACAAAGTTTGTTAATATTATGTAAAATATGGCGGGCAGGGTTAATTTTGCAAGATTAGGGCTCTATTCCCAGTTCCAACAGTATTCTGTAAAGATGAAGGGTGGAGAATAGTTGTATGTCCGGTGTATTTTTCTTGGCTGTTTCGTTTCGTGTAGTAGGCCACACTAATTTGTTCGCTTCGGTTGCCGGTGTGCTGCCGATATGTGCCGATGCTTGCCGATGTGTAACGAGGCGTTCCACGCGGCGGGCGATGACGCAATCCACGTAGCACGTTCCGCGTTGGTATAGCGTGGCGGGTTTTAATTAAGGTTATTTGGCCTAATTGTCCTTTTTTCCGTTCGGTTCCCTGTGGAATGCTGGTGTATACGTTGTGTTGTGTGAGTATTGCGCAATCTGTGTTTCGGCGCGTAGGGAAAGTTACACTCTCTCGCTCCACGACCGTAGGCAACGGGGTCCAGTGCCGGGGTGTGTTTTGTGATCCACGTGAAAGTGTTTGTGTTCTTGTGTTCCCGGGTGCTCCTGATTGGTAGTGGGGAGCACTCGCCGCGTACGCGATGGCACTAGGAGTGTAGCCACTGGGTGTGGCCCTCTGCCCTTTGGAACTCCTGTGTTTTACACCTAATCGCGTCGCGGTTTTCACCTCAGTACTTGGGGTGAAAGGGCTCGCAAGATTAAATAGGGTGTGTTATCAGGTGACAGTTTCGGTCCACGTTAAGGTGTTGTGAACTTGTGTTTCTGGGTGCTCCTGATTAGCAGTGGGGAGTACTCGCCGCGTGAGCGATGGCACGTGGGGTATGCAATTGGATGGGTATCCGACCTAGTACGGTACCACTCTTCCCTTTGTAACTCCGGTGTTTTACATCCAATCGCGACGCGGTTTTCACCACTATGTTTGGGGTGAAGTGGCTCACAAGTTAATAACTAGTAATGAATTGTATTTAATTGTAGTGGACTGCAGATGTGTGCTAGCTAGGTTCTCTATAGTAATTAAAATTTTGGTTACCTGATAACAGTAGGGAAATCTCGTTTTGATGCACCCCGGGCACTGGGTTGACTCCTTGAATGATAGATAGGCTGGCTTGG